>OY998179.1:45997221-46634721 GCA_963921935.1 Galeruca laticollis | reverse complement strand
GGATAAATTTTAAACACACGGTATGGCTACTTACTAATTTATTTAAACACTATTCACTACTTATATACACAGTATATTCACTAAGACTAATTTATATATACAGTTCACTAATTTATATTCACTTATTTACTTGTTTATCTCACGATGTCAATTTATCAACTAAACTAAACTCTTCTTGATCGGTCCCTTATATATTAATGCCTTTTTCACTAGATAATTCTAGATTACAAAAACAATTGGCTTTCTGGCATTTTAAATATAAGACTGGTCACAAAACCAATATAGATAAAATAGTCACAATTCGTAAACAATTCTAGGAAACCCTGTGCGTCCGCCATAATTTTAAGTTTCATACCTGGCTTAGACAGAGTCGGATTTAGGGACAAACCAGTGTGCTGTTTCGTAATATTACCCCCTCCTTAAATGGAAGTTCCTCCTGGAACTTTTGTGTAGCCGAGACTGGATGTTTGAATCGGCAACTGACCCAATTTCCACACATTCAGATCTTATGGAAATAGTAGGGCACCGTCTTCGTCGGATACTGATAACGGGGGTTGTAGCTGCAAATTAATATCTGGACACCGGTATCTTGAAAGACAATCTCTACCATGTTCCTGATGATTCGCCAATCCAACTGGTTACTCGCTATCTTAGGCATAGCCAGTTTCTTTACGCTGGATTCCAACCCATGGTCTCGTCTTCTAACTTAGGGTGTGTTTCTGTCTTGCAAGGTTTCGTTTGCTCGGTCTTCTTTTCTTCCGCTGGCGTGTCTTGAGTTCTTATATCTGTCATCTTGTTTTCCAACTCCTCGATTTTCTCGTCCATCGTTGTAATCTTATTGTCAATCTTCTCGTCCATCGTTGTAATCTTATTCTCGATTTCAGATTTTAGAGTCGAAATTTCATTTTCAACGTCAGCGGCAATGTCCTTTTTCATTAATAAGATATCAGCGGAAAGTTTGTCCATGTTAGCAGAAATATCGTTCTTCATTGCACAAATCTTCTCGTCCATATTAGTAGAAACCTTGTCCATGTTAGCAGAGATATCGTTCTTCATGGTTGAAATCTTCTCGCCGATGTTAGCAGAAATGGACGAGATTAAGGTGGAAGCCTCGTCATTAAATAAAACTGTTTCTGAATCGAAGCCGTCATTTTCCAGTGCCACTTTAAGTCTTTCTACTAATTCACTTTTCTTACCGGACGTTTCCAACTCACGATCTTCCAATTCTGCTCTTAATTCCATGACTTTCAGATCACATAGTCTCTTGGCCATTTTTACGTAGCAATTTATTTATATTACCCCACACCTGACACCAATGTAATGTTTTATTTATTTATTTAAACAGTAAACGGGTAGTATAAATTTTACCCAAGTGACCATCTATGTCGCTGTGATATAGTATTTGAAGATAGAAAAGGGAATAATACACTATATAGTGCATTCTATGACTCCGCTACGTTTCTAAGACAAAATATGTTCATTATTTATTGCAAACGTATAGATACTATGTAAATACTTTGCAGCAGTTACGTATTAATTCTACATAACATCGAAGTAGATTTTTCACCTTATAGCGATATTTCTTATTGAGTGCGAATAGAGAGTCTTATTATGTGGTTTAGATTTATAGTTGTTACGTTTCATATACAGAGACCAGTTCCAAATTTGATTACTTACTAGAAAAAGGAAAAGAATTTCGAGCAACGCAATGCTAGCGTCAAACAATGAAGAGATTTCTGTTTTTTGTGTGTTTATAAAAGTAAAAAGATTGCTGTTAAATAGTGCATTAGTTCTCATTTTTTGTGTAAGTATGAAAATAAAAAAGAAACAAATCAGATAACAGATAAGTATTTATTCAAGTTATTATCTAAAAGACATCGGCGTAGTTATAACTCTACAAAATGTCGTAACTGATTATTCCTTGTGCAATGAATTATCTGCTCCTATTGCAACAGGTAATTTTTTGTTTATGAATTACTTGACCCACCTATGTTAGAAAAAAATTTTGATCTCTTGGCATTCAGCCACTGCTTTATGTCTTCACATTTCTAAATGCCTCATTAGTTAGATTCACAGAATTGAAAAACAGTAAATAATTTACACTTTACACACAATATACTGCTCGTTTCCTGATTAGATTATCAGTAACATGGCAACATCTATTGAAAGTGACTTTTTTTAATTTCTTTTATCGTCAATTTTTTATAATAAAACATTTTGGGAACTCAAATAGGTATTCAGAATAATTCATGTACAAATTAATATGTTTATGTCACACCGTGAATACAGTAGGTATAATAAAATTGAAAACATTTCTGTTTTGTAGGAGAATTTGTCAAGACAAATAGAATTTTGGAGGAAATATTTCTAGAAATGCAATTATCTGATCCTAACAATGCTAAAGGCAATACTAATTTAAATCTTCGACGTGAAGATTTCCAAAACATACTGTCAACATTTCCCATTTAGAACATGGATGCCTTAAACGAGGTTGATGCATGGCAGGATAGATAGGGACTTGTAGGCTTATAGTAAGTAAGTAAAGTAGTGAGTTGCCATGGAAAATATATATAAATAATTCAAACTGTAATGTTATCATTGTTTTACTGAATTTGTTAGATATTGATTCAATTAATTACAAAATGTATATGCTTATATTTAAGACTTGTTCAGAATATCTCAATTTTAGTTGGTTGAGCATACAGTGCTGCTTTACAATAGTCGTTATGATTAATGCATGGGCTTGTTGTAAAAAGTGTAAATTTGACTGCACTATCTCAACAATTTTGATTACTGTAAGTTATTATTTATTGCTTCATTTTAGGTCCTATATTTTAAGAGCCTAACCCTAAAAGAAAAAAATTATGGCCACCTTTTAGTTTTCTCAAAAAATTTACACTTTCAAAATCACTTTTGTAGCTTTTAAGTACATAGTAATTATGTAGCTTTCAGACGAAAATTACTATTAATTATCACTTTCACTATCTCCCAATTGCAGGCAATAGACTGCTATGACAAGTCTGTACATAGAGGGTGTTTCTAAATGCATACAAAAAATTTGAATATTACGAGGGTTTTTTGTAAAAAAACCTCAATCATACTGAATTATTAATGAATATATTCTTTCAGATGCGCTAAACAATGGTCTCACATATTCGGAGAAGGAATTCGAAAAAAATTCCACAGATTGGGTTTGTCAAGGGAAGCAACGAGAGCAATAGGAGGAAAACCACAAACAAAGGAAAAATAAGTTTATTATTATTATATTTTTATATAAAAATATATTAATAAATACAGAAATTTGAAGTTTAGGAAGCAGTTTTATTGTTAATATGTTTTTCAGTGTAGCCTGACCGTAAAACTTTTGCCTTCTAGAGACGCAGTTGACACAAAACTGAAACTTCTTTGAAAGGTAGTTGACACAAAACTGAAACATTTCTGAGACGTAGTTAGCACATAAGTGAATCATCTCTGAGACATAAATGCGACAGATAAGGGACATTATTTGGCGCTTGAGAAAAGAGTTTGGCTCCCTTTTTAGGTAGGACATAGAAGCATCACAGATATATCCCTGTTATGTTTACGCGTTTTCCTCGTAATGTCTGTGTGATAGAGCAAGTAACACCTGTGATGTATCTGGAACGCAGTTGCTCTGTAAAATGGTCAATTGGCTAAACACACGGTATGGCTACTTACTAATTTATTTAAACACTACACTATTCACTACTTATATGCACAGTATATCCACTTAAACTAATTTATATAAACAGTTCACTAATTTATATTCTCTTATTTACTTGTTTATCTCACGATGTCAATTTATCAACTGAACTAAACTCTTCTTGATCGGTCCCTTATATATCAATGCCTTTCTCACTAGATAATTCTAGATCACAAAAACAATTGGTTTTCTGGCATTTTCCAGATAAGACTGGTCACAAAAACATTGTAGATAAGATAGTCGCTATTCGTAAACAATTCTAGGAAACCCTGCGCGTTAGACATAATTTTAACTTTCATACCTGGCTTAGAGAGAGTCGGATTTAGGGACTATACCAGTGTGCTGTTTCGTAACAATATGTACCCGGTTAAGCATACTCCCGCTTTATTAGTTGGAGCTACTTCCACCGATGAAGCTTTCTTTTCACTTGTAGGCGTAAGGATTGAACTTGTCGATGTATTGAAATGGTTCAGGGTTATCAGTATCGGTCGTTGTGATAGTGAGATGTCGAAAGTGTTGCTCTCTAGATACTGGATGCCCAACTGCGATAATTTGGTTTGGTAGTGTTAGGTATCCCGGTCGCATATTTCAAAACTGTACATTGATACGAAACCAGTAGCTAAATGCGATACATCAGTTGGTTTTATGCTGTCGTTGCCATTAGGGAATGACTGAATTATCTGTTAATTTAGATTTAATTTAAATTTCTCCTATCAATATTTTTATACAGGGTGCTCCAATACCTCCTAAATTCTATATAGGAGGGGTTGGCCGATGCCATGGTATTAGTGCATTTCTTGGTAAAATGCTTTTATAAAAAGTAAAATCTAATAATTGAAGGAAATTGACATCCTAGGTTGTAAACAACTGCAAAGAGCTTTTAAATTCAATTATAAAAGTCGGTAACTACACCATTCAATAAAATAATTATTTTGTATGAAGCTTTTTTGTTATTTTAGTCACAATAATTCATATATTCTTTAAAAATGTGTGAAGAATTTCAATGAGCAAATATATGTATCTATTTTCCGCATAATATCATAATGAAACTATTATTTAATGCGTATAATTAAGACTGAGAGCATCTTGAGATCAAAAATGTCATTAAATTATACTTAATCAAACTAAGAAAACCCCAAAGCTTCTATTATGGAAAAAAATTATTTGATGCAACTTTGCATTCGGTTGTTTTTTTCTCTATTCGTAAGATTATGACTCGATGGAAATCGCTTGCCCCCTCTTCGCATTGCGTAGGGAATGACGTTGGTCGAAATCCTGCCAATGGCAACGCGGCATTTAGTTACTGGTTTCGTATCAATGTACAGTTTTGAAATATGCATCCCGGTCGCCAATGTTTTGTGGTAATTATGTGTGGAGGGTGTTAACGTTTATTTTAGACGACAGTGTCAAAATCTGCTAAACAAATTTTTTGCTCAAAAACAGAAATTTTTTACAACAGAAGTAAGAAATGAGAAAAGCTATATGTGGAATTTATTTCTCGTGAATTTAAAGATTTTTTCTCCAATTAACATTAAACGTCAGTTTTAGTGACATTTGTCGATCAAAGAAGTAACACTTTTACTGCCTAGACAGTAAAAATTATTTTTAGTGCGTAGGAATTGAAACTCTCATGTTTTCTTCTTTTATTTTGAAATCTTGCTCTGCATAAGTATCCGACTAAAAAAGTTACTCCACTATAATAAATTAACTATACCAAGGTACTGTATAGTATAGGGATATCCAAAAAAAACCTAATTGGACCAGGCTTTGAAATTTTAATGCTTACCTACATCTCGTTGATTAATATATAACCAATTTGATTTCTTACAACGTTGTAATCTGGATAACATGGTGTCTCCCAGGTATACAGTGTCCGGCATGGCAGGCAGAATCACGTATCCGTGATTACAAAATTGTGATCCTCCCAGAATTGTACCAAACGTTTTCCTCTATTATTTCGCTTTCCTGAACCAAACTTTCCAGTAGTATTAAAAGTAGTTTCTGATCCAACCTCAGCATTAAAATCGACCATTAAAGAGTAATTTCATGTTTTTCGGTATTTACCACATATCCAACAAGTCATTCATAAAATCTTATTTGTTTACACACCAACGCGAAAAACATGCTCTCTTAAAAAAAGAAGAGTGAAATAAGCTATTGGCATAACATGGCCGATTCGCTATGAGCTGATGTCTGGCTTTATTTTGTAAAATGCAAGCTCGGGGTGTAAATAATAATCAGCTTTTTACACACAATGCACTGCCGAACCATAATAATTATGAAATTAACTGTCTCGACCCTTACTTCGTGGAATCTGTTCATATTAGTATTTTAAATGAAACTCACGGTTTCTAGTTAATTCCACAATATAATAAAAGTTATTGAAAATTCTAAAAAATTGACAATTGTTTCGATAAATCAATATCATCGTTAGAATGATATTGATTTATCGAAACAATTGTCAATTTTATAGAATGTTCAATAACTTTTATTATATTGTGGAATTAACTAGAAACCGTGAGTTTCATTTAAAACACTAACATAATAATTATTCTAATAAAATGTTTTTTAACAATAAGTTTATATTTAAACACAAAAAAATCACTCTTATCCTAAAAAAAATCCACGTAAACAGAACAACTCAAAGTATGATGAATGAACTATGCGTAGATATATCAAACTATGACAACTT
This sequence comes from Galeruca laticollis, assembly GCA_963921935.1. Lineage (NCBI taxonomy): Eukaryota > Metazoa > Arthropoda > Insecta > Coleoptera > Chrysomelidae > Galeruca > Galeruca laticollis. The sequence goes on along the minus strand of OY998179.1, from coordinate 46,628,308 downwards.
CGTGTGTTTGGTTAGATTTGCGCTGTTGTCAAATGTTAAATTTTGATTTATATGAATTAAACATTTCAGGTATTAATACTAAATCGAGGTACCTTTATTGTAATTATATTGCATTATATCTGTAGTAAATTCCTGAAAATAGTTCGTCATAAGATATTTCATTATTTTCTACACACGTGTACAATAAAAATTTCAATTGAAAATATATTACAATGGAATTGAAAAATGAGATGGTGCATATGACGATATTAGGAATTAGAATGATACATTTGTTCCAACTGCGGTTAAAATGTAACTACGTGTTGCCGTTAAAAATTTCGTATGGTATTTACCCTACAAATTTGATGTTTATCTTTAAATACTCCATCACTCAATATGTCTTAGTCAGTGGAATGTTGTGATCGAAAACTTCGCAATATCAAATGGAACTCTCTAATTTTGTTTCTAGAAATCCTGACCTGTACTGTAGATATCTGGTATTCATCTCCGGCAGTTAAATTATTAAATGCTACTACACACCGGTTGTACAAAACGAAATTTATGGTGTTGAATGTTTTGAGAAATTTGGGGAGTAAATCGACCAATTCTTTCGCCTCACGTAAATGCCAGCAGCATTTAATATGGTCAATTTTTGAAATTAATGGAACATGCGACGTAAGTTACTAAAAAAAAACACCGACAAAAAATTATAAATTTAGACTAGAGCGGTAGCCGATACATAAAAAATCAATTTCCTACAGTTTTGATATGTTAAGACATGGGAGATTGATTCTAACATTAAGCTAATAGCAAACTGTCAATTTGTTTAATAAAATATCCCAAATCTTTTTTCTACATTGGGTAAAATCAATTAATTGAGTTTATTGAATCCGATAAGTAGAATGAACGTTTTTATAACGAAAATAAATTCTTCTATGTAATAAATTAGTAATTAACACGTTTCACAATATTTATTTTTATTATTATCATTCAAAATTTGCCATGCTGACAATTGAAACTTACCGAGAAACAAAATAATCGGAGTTTACAATAGGTACAAGTATTCCTAACAAATACAAAATAGAAAGGAATATTTTTCTAGAGCAATCGGAAGATTTTGATGGCCCCAAAATATAATTTATAACACTCCGGGTCTGGTTAGATCATCAAAGGAACGTTCGTGTCAATAAACTAGGGCGTAGCGAGGATTTATAACAGGGGGAAGGAGGAAACCATGGTTCATGGTCGACTAAAATGTACAATTTTAGGATAAAAAGAAAAGGGAAATGGAAACAAAACTATTATTTTTCTTGGGTTTAAACTAAATTTATCCAAAACTTTTTTCCCTATGCAGTCCTGATTTTCCTTCAAAATTTTTCGATGCCCACTCATCAAACACAACCCAGTGAGTCTGTCATCACCCATTGTACTCCTGATCCAGGTTTTTGCCCTTCGTAGGGTACTGTACGATCTTTCCACGGTAGCAGTAGTGGATGGGAAAGCACTTAATATTAGCAGTGGGTAACCTTGTTGCAGGGAAAAAAACATTAGCTTCCTCCAAAAGTGTCACTTCAATGTCCTTTAATTTGTCTTCTGCTAAATTCTTTTTCTTCCACATATTGTACCAAAAATCTAATTCTGCAGAGCCATCACCCAACTTATAAAATTCCATGACAGATTCTGCATTATTTTTGGAATCTTTTGAAGCCATTTTGAGCATACTTGAAGGATGAAGATGAGTTAAAGCAAAAGCAGGTGTATTTTCGTTGGAGAATCTAGCATCTAAAAACGAAATTAAGGGGGATGATTATTGACCGCTTTCCAGTATTCAACTGCAGACTCAGATGGTGTATTACTTCTGTGTACTTGATTTTGAGTGACTCGTGGTACTGACAATTCAACCCCTACTTACTCTTCGATATCAAGTGATTTTTCAAGTAAATCATAAGAAACATTTTCGACATCTTTTCGATTTTCTTTGATCATATGTAGAATATCATCAATTTTTTTCTTCACACTAACCAAATCCATACGATTACCTTGTAAAACGTTTACAACGAGTTCCCAAATTGCAGAGTATCTTGCAATTATGTTTAAACCTAAGATGAATATTGGTTTGGTAACTGCACAGTGCAATCGGTAGACATATTTTATTGTTGCATAGTTTCCTTCAACACATAGATGTTCTAGTGCTTTGACAATGTCAGTGAAGCTTTCTGAACTTTTTTATGCTCTTATATTTTTCCGACCATCTGGTCTCACAATGCCTTGAAAGATTTGGAACCGATTTCCTACGGGATGGCGATTCACGAAAGAAGGTTATTGTGCCTTTAACCGTTGCAATTATGTTTCTTATTTCTGGTAGCTTTCTAGTATTATTGACCACAAGATTTAGTCTATGGCTGGAGCAATGGAAAAATAAAGTTTTAGCGTACTTTTTTTAAGAATGGCCTGTACACCACCTTCTTTTCCGGCCATCGTAGAATACCCGTCAAATCCGAATCCCACACAATTATCGGTGGAAAAATTATTATCCTCTAAAAAACTTTGAATTGCGCTAGCGATTGTAGGAGCATCTTGACATTTTAACTCAATGTAGCCTACAAATTCCTCCCCGATTATTTTTTGGCTTTCATCATAGAACCTTAATCCAATAGAAAGCTGCTCTTTTCCAGCGATATCTGCTATTTTATCGGCCATTACAGCATAAGCTTTTGCCCGTTTACAGTCTTCGATTATTTTTTCTTTGATAACTTCACCGCATAATTGCATGTATTGTTGGTGAGGTATAGACTAGGTTTTTTTGACATTTATCTTTAGCTTCTCATCCCCAGAGTCAATCCTCAAGTTGAGAGGTCAAAGAAAACTACCTCAATATTTGTTTATTTTTTTCAATCGTCTTATGGTGCCCTATTTGCAACTGGACATCAACAGGAGCATTTTCAAAAAATGCTTTTGCAGCAGCTGTTGAAGATTTGTGGTAGTGGGTGCCAACGTGCTTTCTACTATCTTCATGTACATCCTTAAACTTCATGTAAGGCCTTACCATGAATGACCCCAAATCTCCTTTAATTGCAGCAATTCTTATTCAAACGACTTGAATACACCAGTCATGGAGTATATTCATCTAACCAGCGAATTTTCTTTTCAGATGAATTGAATCAGAAGCAAAATCGTAATTGAATGATGGAACCCAAGGGCTTGTCAACAATTACTTCTTTTTTTCAGAAGGCAAGTTATTGGCACAACTAACATAACGACCAATGTCATTTTCATGGTAGTCATCGCGTTCTTCATTATGTTTAGAGGTCGCAGTTCAAAGACAGCTTCATGTAGATTTGAAGAACTACTTGAGCCTCCTTCAAAATAGGTTCCGATTTTGATGTTCCGACCATTTTATTTTCATCTTCCTCACTATCATTGTTTCCACTTCCACTACTGTCATCATGCACTTTTGTCCGGTGATTTTTGACCTAAAAATAATAACCTAATATGATTCTTATTCTTAGTCCCTAGTATTAAAATTAATATAAAAAATGATAGCTTATAATGTGGCGTGGATATACTTTATCTGATGTTAATATTTTTTCTCTGGATTGAAAACACAAAATGAAATCAATAGCACGTATAAAGTGCTGTTTGATCTTTATTGTGTGAAAATTTCAAGTTTTTATATTTAGTCCCATTTGAGATATCAGCTGTCAAAATCTGTGCATTATTGTAATTTTCGTTATAATTAGATTAGAAGGCAGAAAAGTCGGCATCATAATAATGAAAAATATATAAAATTATATTTATAATGCACCAAATCTTCTTTTGTCAAAGCTAATAAAAATTGTTTCACAAAGATACAAGCAAAGAGTAAAGAGCAATTGGCAATGTTGTAAAGGGCAGCAATAGATTTTTTTTCAAACGTTGCGATACAAAAACGGCCGACAATTAAAAAAAAATAACTTTGAATGAAAATTAACATCGGATATAACATATCTACATTATAAGCTGTCATTACGTGGTAGTAGTGTTTTATTTGGTGCTGGTCGAGCAACCAATTTTCAAATTTTTGGACCATTTCTAATGGAATGACTCTAAAGTTTTAATTAAAAATTCAATTTTCTACTGAAATTATTTAACATACCTTTTTGTAACCAATTTCTTATATCCATATTGTCTTTTATGTTTCTTTATTCTTTGGTAAAACTATTATTACGGATTTTCCCTCTTGTTTCTCGTGCCTTGCTTTCTATTCGCCGTATGCAACTTCGTCTCCTGCACTATGTACTGTACTGTACTGTACTGACTGTCTTCGTGCCGGATAGGCAACTAACTTTATATACCCTTTTGGACCTAGAAATTGCCAGAACATTCGCATCGCCGGTTCCTGTATATTCCTCACTTGTATCTCGATTCTCTCGAGCTACAAGAAAACCAGTGGCGTTTCGTTACACTATTAAATAGGTCACTATCGCTAGACAAGAGCACTTACACACCAACTAAATAGTTGTTATAAGAGTATTTATTTAGGATTCTGATGTAGGATTGTGTATTGAATGTTGTAACGATGTTACTATGTTTCGTTCCGACATCCCACTGTATATATTTTAGTTTCTCATTTTATTGGTATTATTATTATTAAGTTATGTTATTATTTACTTATACACCCCTCTTTCATCAAAAGCTGTAAATTTATTTGCTGTTAATAATTTTAAATATGTATATTGTTTTTGATACATCCGGTATATATTGAATATGTATTGCTTACTGTACCGTTCGCGCAAATCAGTCGGCGTCGTTCTTAAGATTGTTAAGTAGGGGACCTCCTGAGTGGGGTCGAGAGAAGAATGTATAAAACCGGCAAACGGGACGGAATAGGCCTCTTTTGCTCTTTTAGCTCTATAGCTCCTAGTTCTGTGCTTTTACAGTTCCGCCGTTTTCCGCCGTTTCCGAAACGCCGACTGATTTTCGCCAACAAGGTACGCGAATATAGAAATTATTTTATAAATCATTCTTTATGTGTTAAATTCATTCTACTCCTAGTGCAAAGCAGGTAGATTCTTGAGGGATTCTCAAAGTATTTCGGGGGTTGCTCAATCTAGTACCATAGGCCTTGGTAGCGTGACTTTAAATATTTGATAATAGGCAACTTGGAGGAGCCTCGTCTGTGTTCGCTGCCATAGCAGGGACATCCTTCGAGGGTTTTCCAAGACGCGAAACGAAGTAACCTCACGAGCGTTCGCTGCCATAGCAGGTTCGCCAGGGAGATGTTTTCGGATTCTGCCGACTAACTGATCTTTACGCGATTGATTTTAGCACCAACGGCCGGGGTAGTATCCGCACAAAAACCGAGGGCAATTTATTTGTTACCGCCGTTCTATTCTAAGCCGTACACAAATACCAAGAAACGCTCCCGTAAGACACCGCTAGTGCCTTGATAACGCTTTCTCTGTGTAATTTTCACCGTACTGCTAGTAAATTTTCACTGACTTTCATCGGCAATCGCCGAAAACTATTAAAGCTTTGCACGTTAGGCTTGTAATCGTAAAACATTTATTTTGTAATAAAGTGCTTTGGTCTGGGTTGTAATTTAATAGAAATCGTAAATACTGATCAATATTTAGTTATTTTAAATATATAGCTACGTGGTCCGTTTTATTTTCCTTTTCCCAAATTATTTCGAAGTCGAAATAAATTGTAAAATTTTATAAAGCACAGGTAGTTTCATTTTCCGACAGTGGTAAACAATTAAAGCCTGTTTCCCACTTCGCACGGCATAGAGGTCAAGAACAACAGACCCATGGAATTACTTAACCTCCATCTGTTGCTACTCTGGTAACTCTTGAAGCTACCATTTTCGAGAGTGCAGTGGAGTAAACCATCCCAAAAATCTGGCGCCCGAGAAAATCTGGTAGATAGTAAAGCCGCGGGTGTCATAGTGCCGTCCGTAGTTCTTTTGAGGAAAGGAAGCACGTCACAATGTTTCAAAATATTTCACACTAAAACTACTTATTGAGTAAATTTATTTTAATTAATTAATAAGATTAAAAAATGTAGTTAAAAGAAAACCAAGAGAAATTGACAATTGTTTTATAATTTTCCTCAAAAATGTCCGACTTTGAGTGGTTGAATCGATCACTAAAAATTGACGTATCCTGAGAGTAAATCGAACACTCCTTCTTATCCAATTCTGGTTTGGGATAATTCTGGTTTGCACCAATGCATAGATCCAGTGTTGTACGAATAGGTTGTGCGAAGCAATTAACAAAACCGGTCGATAGTTTTTATCAGTGCCAACTTTGTTTTCTTACACGTGTTTATTTGAAATATTCCGATTAGAGTTTTTAACTAAATAATTTTTCCCCCATCATGGGGGATAAAAAAGGGACGTCATTCTCGACGCAAGTGGAGTCAATTATGTTATGTGATGATGATCAAATGTTACCGATTAATAACTCTCCAAGCACCAACGAGGTTTCTGTAGTAAAACCAGTTCCAAAAAAGTTCAACTTATTGTCAGATAAGTACAATTTATCGACTATTTGGGTATACATTGAAAATATTAAAAGTAGTAATTTGGGAAGACTACATCCCATGACTGTTGGTCACATACTTTTTAAACAATTAAAGCTAACTAATATATTAGAAATTAAAAGTCTAGGTAAAAATCGAATAAAAGTTTTATTAAAATCGTTTCTTGAGGCTAATCAATTAGTTAAAAATCCTTTGTTGGAAAATCATAATTTGGTAGCTTATATTCCAAATCATCTACTCGAATCAAAGGGTATCATTAGGGACGTTGACACTAAATATGACGAAAAATATTTGTTAGAGAATGTAGAGTCTACCTCTCCGGTAATAAACATTTATCGTACTAAACGTAAAATCCAAAGAGAGGATCACACAATTGATTATGTACCAAAAAAAAACCATTATTATTACTTTTGAAGGTAATATTATACCAAAATATGTTGCATTTAATAAAGTATATTGTCAGGTAGAACAATTTATAGGTAGAGTAGTTCAATGTTATCGTTGTTTGAAGTATGGGGACATGTTTCTAAACAGTGTAAAAACTCCCAAGAACGATGTATACAATGCGGCGAAATAAAAACAGAGGAACATAGTTGCAATAAGGACAAAATTTATTGTATTCATTGTAAATCTAATGATCACCTATCTATATCTAAAAAATGCCCTCAATATGAGAAACAGAAAAAAATTAAAACTATTATGGTTGAACAAAAAACGTCATTTCTGGAAGCCAGAAAATACTGTGAAAACTCTATTTCTTCTTTTGTAAGTCATGATTCTTTTTCAGGCTTATCAAATTATAATAAAGATTTCCCCAGTCTTACTAATCAAGTTAATAATAATACCACACAAACTATGATAAAAAATATTAGGGAAAGTGATAGTTTAATTTCGTCGCTACCAAGTACAAGTGGCACAAAAAAATACTCAGTTCCCATGAAAAAGAAAAGAAAATCAGACTCTCCGTCCAATCAGTCTCCTTCTGACTCGCCTATGTTTCCTTTTACTTTTGGTCCTAGTCAACCATTACCTGCTAACCCCTATAAATCCAATATTAATAGTATTGAAAGTAAAAAACAGAATATTGCTGACATTGTCTCCAAATTTGTATTCAATCTATTGGATAATATTAGCTCAGTAGAAGACTTGCAATCAATTAATAAAAGTTCAATAATCAGTAGCATAAAACAAGTACTGGAGGATACTCTAACAGTTTATAATTATTAATGGCTCAAAAAGTTTCACTTAACATTATGCAGTGGAATGCTAGATCAGCTGTGGCAAATAAAAACAGTTTGCAACACTTTTTAAATTCTAGAAAAATAGATGTGGCACTTATTACTGAAACTTGGTTTAAAAAAAATATACAATATTGTTATAATGGTTATAATATGATCCGTAAAGACCGACATGACGGCTATGGTGGTGCTGCCATTTTAGTTCATCATTCAATAAGTTTTTGTGAATTCAAAATTAATAATAATGTGTGTAGAGGCGTGGAAATGTGTGGCATAAAAATTAAATATGGTAAATCGGAGCTAAGCCTTTTTTCTGTTTATAAACCACCTAAAATTAAATGTTCTGCTAATGATTGGTTCACACTTTTTTCACAAGCAAAAAATCCTATAATCGTGGGAGGTGATTTCAATGCACATCATTCGTTGTGGGGTGCACATCATAATGACACAGTTGGTATACAACTAATCCAAGCTGCAGATGATCTTAATCTAACAGTAATGAATAATGGACAACCCACAGTTTTAACTCGTCCTAATCAAAATGTTTCTGCGATAGATATCACTTTTTGTTCTCCTGAACTTGCTAATAGAATTAATTGGTCAGTATTAGATGATACATTAGGATCGAATCATTTTGTTATTCTTATGGAGCTTCCAATTGACCAAGTTATCAATGAATTTCCCCTTAAAAATAAATGGAACATAAAAAAAGCCAACTGGCCATTGTATACTGGGACAATTGAAAATACTCTTCAAGGAGATTTCTCATTGAACTCCACATCTGATAAATATCAAATCTTAATCAGCAGTATGAATCAAGCTGCACACATTGCGATACCACAATTTAAAAATATTAAAAACTGAAAACGTTACCCCCCACCTTGGTGGAATTCAGATTGCGAAAAGATTTTGGAAGATAGACGTTTGGCTTTCTCGACTTATAAAAAAACTTCGAATTTTCAAAACTTTTTCCTTTGTCAAGAAATGATGGCAAGAACAAAAAGAAAATTTAAAGCTATAGCTAAACAAAACTGGATTGAGTATGTTTCTTCCCTTAATAAGTCTGTTTCGTCTTCTTCTCTTTGGAAACAAGCTAGAAAGATTTATAGAAAACCAATCTCCAACGTCAAGCCTTTAGATGATATCTGGATGGCAGAATTTTTTGACAAAATTTCTCCTCCCTTCGCTGCTATGTTATTTCCTGATCTAACTTCATCTAGTGATGAGAACCATTTTCTTTCAAAACCCATAACTTTAACAGAGTTAAACTATGTTCTTAAAAATCGCATCAGTACTAGTCCAGGACTTGATGAAATTAAATATCCTATGATTGATAACCTTCCTGTTATTGCTAAATGTATGTTGATTGATATATTTAATGATATACTGAATAATCTATCCATAGTTAATGAGTTGAAGGATGTCATCATTATTCCTATTCTCAAGCCAGGTAAAGATCCCAATCATGCTGAATCCTATCGCCCTATATCACTTATGTCTTGTATGTTGAAAACTTTAGAACGTATCATTAAGCACAGACTTGAATGGTGGTTATTTCAGAAAAACCTCCTTCCAAGAACCCAGTTTGGCTACAGAAAAGGTTGTGGTACAATTGACGCTCTAACAACTCTTGTTATCGATATTCAAAATACTTATTCCACCAATAGATATTTACCTACACTTTGCCTAGATATCGAAGGTGCTTATGATAGCGTCTGCTTACCCATTCTGAGAGAAAAAATGATTAATAACTTCCTAATACCGATTCGATTAACTGATGCAATCATTAACTTTTATTCTTATAGAAAATTGTATATAAGAACTCATAATAATTACCTCATAGGACTTCGCTATAATATTTCAGGACTACCTCAGGGTTCAGTATTGAGTCCACTGCTTTTTAATTTGTATACGGCTGACTTTCATAGTATTCACGTTGAAAATATCACCCCAAAAATAATTCAGTATGCGGATGATTTTTGCTTATATTCAGAGGCCAAAAAATATAATGATGCTGTAGAGACGTTAGATAAAATATACGGATTGGCTTATAAATGGTTCATTAAAAATGGTTTTGAAGTATCTCCCACGAAATCATCAGTTTGCATTTTTTCTAGACATAACATCCCGAATATCGATACGATTCAGTTAAATACACAAGCGTTTCTTTTTTGTAAATCGATAAAATATTTGGGAATGATAGTTGATAGGAAGTTAACCTGGAAACCCCATATCGAACATATATTGAATAGATGCAACAGAGGTATGAATTTTTTAAAATCCATTTCTAAAACTTGGTGGGGAGCTGATGTGTCGACCTCGCTACTTTTTTATAGATCATATATTAGATCCATAATAGATTATGGATGTACACTTTATGGATCCGCAAGTAAAAATAATTTACAAAAAATTGACGTATTTCAAAACAAAGCCTTACGTATTTGTATGGGTGCTATGAGGTCTACTCCCATTGAACCACTTCACGTGGAAGCTTTAGAACCTCCCTTAAAATATAGAAGAAATCATCTTAGGCATAAATTCCTCATAAAAATTATGTCTTCCAACGAATCTTTATATCACAATATATGTAAACTAAACGAATTTGATTTAACTAACAACTACTGGATCCGCAAAAACTCACCACCTCTCTGTGATGCTTTCCGAAACTACAACAATCTATGTGTAATTAGATCAGAAAAAAATATGACTTTAGATGATTTTGAATACTTTTTTCATATGTTTAATGTCATTCAACCTAGGTATCATGTAAATCCTATGATAAGTCTTACAATTTTAAACTCCATATTAGAAAATTATTCTGATTCCATACAGATATATACTGACGCTTCCAAAAGTTTATATGGAACTGGTTGTGCGTTCTACATTCCAGGTGATAATGTCGAAAAATTGTTTAAGCTCCCCTCAGACTTCTCAGTTTTCAGCGCTGAAGCTGTGGGCATCTATGAATCGTTAAAATTTTTTTCTTCGTCCAGAAAAAGTTCTGCTATTATATTAGCTGATTCTCTGTCTGTCTTAACAGCTATACAAAATCCAACTATACCTGCTTTATCAGATAATCTTTATATATTCTATATAAAAAAAATGTTATTTCAAATAAAAAAAGATAATAAACATGTACAGCTGATATGGATCAAAGCACATATAGGACTTAAACATAATGAACATGTAGATCGTTTAGCTAAAAATGCAGCAGAAAATGGTACCTTATCTCTCTATCCACTAACTGTACCAGACGTATTTGCTAATTCTAGGCAAAAACAAAGTTGTTTATGGAAAAAGTCCTGGAACGATTATTGTAAAATATCTAATACCCAATATTCATCAATTCAACAAGAAATTCCGAATTGTTGTTGGTTCAATTCTTACTCCTGTCCACGTAAATACATTACAACTATTGTTAGACTACGCTTTGGACATGCATGTTATCCGGCACACTTATATAAAATAAAAATTCTTGACACAGACCTGTGTCAACACTGTCATATCAAAAGTGAACTGAATCATATTTTCTTTAACTGCATATATTCCCAAGAAACTCAAAACCTTATTAATTATTTAATAAGAATCGGATTTTTCCCACCCTTCAATATCTGCCATCTTTTAGCCTTAAACAAAATGGAAGTATATAATGTTCTGATGAAATTCATATACGAATCAAAGGTATGCTTGTGAATGTTTGAACTAGATTTGTTTACCTCTGTTTATCCCAATTGTAGTTATTCCTATCTTTCCGTGGCCTAGTTTTGTTTGTGATAAATTATAATGTCTTGATGGGCCCCTAGACAAGAAGCGAGTGACCCTGTATATCCTTATTGTATTTATTTTTTTAGTTAGGTAATTTTGTCTTCTCTTAGGTGTGGATAGGTGTGAGTGAGGTGAATATATTTTTTTATATATGAATAGTTTGTTCCTGCTGTGACTGGCCGAATGACGAGTGTCAAAGCCAAAAAAAAAAATGCATAGATCGAAAACGCTATTAATATACATTTGGCACTCTGTCAGTTCATCAAACAGCTTCAAACAGCTTTGTTTTTTACTGATGAAATATATTTTAGTGACAAAGGTCACGCGAATAATGTTATTTATCAGACCTTATTTTAATTAATTTTAAAATGTTCATAAAAGCAACCAAACGACCATAACAACAAACAAAATATATAAAACAAATAACAAAAAAAATATGCAGAACAGAAAAATTTGATTATTTCAGATTTAATTTTTTGTTTATTAAAATTTAAAAATAATTTTTGCTTCGGAGGGGGTGGGGAGGCAGTTGCCCCTCCCTGCCCTTCGCTGGCTGCGCCCATATCAATAAATCTACTATTTTAAACAAATCAATTCAGCTTTACATTTATTCGGTCCTGTTAGACTAGTATGTACGTTTTGTGGTTGAGAGTGTCTTGATTTTCAGTTGGGACAATGTTTTCTAGACTACATAATATATAATATAATATTACCAACCTTATATACTATCCGGTATTGGTTTACCTCAAAAAAAGTTGGAATTTTAGATTGTTTTGAGTTATTTTTACGTTTTTCAGTGGGAAAAATACGAAAAAAAGGTTTTTAGAATAAATCTGTGTGTATGTCGTCGTCGTTGTCGTTGGCCACTTTTCGTAACATGTCTTGTTAGCACGATATAGCCTCTGGAGTGCAAAAAGTCGTCGTTGTCGTGGAAAAAAGTACAATTTCTTTGTATCTAGAATTGTCTGAACATGCATGAGTAATTGCGCAATGACGAATAATGCATTTGATAAATGGTATATAGCATATGGGATAATATACTTAAATCAAGAAAAACGACGTGACTAATTTTGCTCTGTAAATCCTCCCGATATGTAAAAAATTCCAATAAATATGCGCCAAAAAAGAAAACACAAAAATCACATTATCAGAAGGATTGAAAACAATCCCGAGAAAACTCTTTCTATTGTAATCATATTAAGATGCTAAGGCCTAATCTAATTAATTTTTCAGGAATAGCATTTTTATGGTTTTATCAGTGTCGAAAAAAATGCTTTGACAAAAATGTTACACTCCTTTAAATAATTTTTTAATAATTACGTATTTTGGGTATTAGATGAAGAACAAACATAAAGTTGAAAATTTATTTCAAGCAACATAGAAATTAATTTGCATGTATTTATGCTGATATTATAATCTACAGAATCTGAAACGCTAAAAAACGCATAAAAACTTTTATGTTGTTTTATAAATAAACAGTGATAGCTTGTTAACTTACAAAATATTTCGCGAAGCTATTTAATTGGTCCACATAAAAAAGCGTGAATATTCCAGCCTCGACACACGCGTTGAGTTTAATTATCATATAAGTTGAGTTTTTTGTTTGCTTAATATCCTGTACAAATTAAATATTTATTATTGAGCAAAAAAACTGTTCCAAGGTAATATATTCAATAAACATGTCTTCAAATTTTTGCGAATCACATGATCAATTACTTCAATAATGTCACCAGGTAATCTCAATTTCGTTAGTGATTCATGAAATGTTTCGTGGACTCGATTAGTCCTTATCTTAATTTGTTAACACGGACATTAATAAGACATTATTTTCATTATTAAAAGATCCAACTTATAGAAGAATTCTTTTGTTTCAAAGATAAAAAATATCACGAAATATACTGGCTTTGATATACCGCAAAGAATTATGTTATAGGAAGTAATAGTGAAGAGAACAATATTGGTCAACAAGAAAACGATTTTTGGTTTGTGTTGAGAAGATAAAATTTATATGTGATTTTCTATGTTCTAAATTGAAATGATCTGAGATTAGTATTCATTACATGTAACGCTTCCCTTGTCCTTACTTCTAAGAAGAGAATTGTAAGGTAAGTTTTTGTTAGAAATGGCGGTATAATGGGCATGGACATGTAATGTATAGTTATAAATATAATATATATGGATGAGTAATGATGCCACACTAAGAAAGAATAAGAAAAATTTATAATAGTGTTTTAAATGAAACTTACTGTTTCTAGTTAACTCCACAGTATATTGAAAAATGTTAAAAATTCTAAAAAATTGACAATTGTTTCGATATTATCTAAATATCATCGTCAGAATTACAGAAGTTACATTTCATTGGATGCCTACCTGAAGTTTAATTATTTTTGGCTAGTCCAAGAAGTGACATATCTTGTGATTGACTAAATATATGTTAATAGAAAAACGAAGATATGATATTACAAATATTAAAGCTTAGATATTATTAGCCCTAGGGTGGACTGTCCAACAATGAGCCATGTCCCACAGTGGACCTGTCAAGTACAATGCGCGGTTGCCTACATTAGAAACAAAACGATCGGTGTGTTTGAAGCGTCTCTCACTGCACTACCCGTCATCTGATCAGTGCCGCTCAAACATTCAACTGAGTACGTTGTATAGCAGATTTAGTGATTTAGCCAGGTAGGTACGTAAAATAAAAAATTCCCTCCATATTTTTGTTCCAGTAAGATAACTACACTTTGTAATCGTTGGTTCACTGTGTACTACTTTACTCCAGAAATTGTAAATAATGTTTTAATTTTTTCACAGCATGGCTCGCAGAAAGCTGCCTCGTAAAAAAGGGGCTCACACAGAAGAAAATATGAGGGCAGCTGTTAAAGTCATTACCAGCGGGAAAAAATGAGAAAATCAGCTAAACTTAAAGAACTTCCTAACGCAACCTTGAGAAGACATTATTTAAAAACAAAAAATGCAAAAGAAGGTCTGAATGTCAGTAACTATAACGTTAATCAGATTTTCAATTCGGAGCAGGAAGAGGCATTGAAAAAATATATCAAAAGTTATGCATATCTCTTCTATGGTTTAACAAATAGAGATTACCGCATGTTAGCGTACGAGACAGCAATCATCAATAAAATACGCATTCCAGGATCCTGGAAAATAAAATGGCAGGCTTGGAATGGCTTCGATCTTTTCGTGTTCGTCATCCAGATGTGACTCTCCGAGCACCGGAAAGTTGTAGCTTGGCTCGAGCTACAGGTTTCATTCGTCATAACACTGACAAATATTTCCAAAATCTAGAAGATGTTTTAAAACGCCATCCCAATTTTGCTAATGGAACACGCGTCTATAATTTAGACGAAACGGCGACAACTACTGTTCAAAAGCCTCCAAAAGTGCTGGCACCGAAAGGAATAAGATGTCTCTCGAAAGTGGCGGAAAAGGAACGTTATGCACAACATGTGCTATTGTTTGTGCTGATGGATATTCACTTCCACCCGTCATAATTTTTCCTCGAAAAAACTTCAAGAACTTCATGATCAAAGGCGCCCCCCCCTGGTACTTTAGGTTTGACCGCACCGAGCGGATGTTCGAATTCGGAATTATTTCCGGAAGTTATGAAACATTTTATAAAATGTAGTTTCTCTTCAATGGATAATCCATCGCTTTTAATATTCGACAATCATGAATCGCACCTGTCAGTAGAGTCTTTGAAACTGGCCAAATTATACGGGGTTACGATACTCACTTTGCCACCCCATTCATCTCATAAAACACAACCTCTCGATGTTGGATTATTCAAAACCTTTTATAATGCTAACATGGATTCCTGAATTATGAGAAATCCCGGCCAACCAGTAACAATTCATGATGTGGGTGGTTTCATTGGTGAAGCATATCTAAAAACTATGACACCTACCTCGATAGTAAATAACTTTAAAGCAACCGGAATCGTAGCTTTTGATAGAACGATTTTTACAGATATCGACTTTTTACCAAGCACAGTCACTGATCGCTCACAACTTGAAGAAATTGATCCTACTGCTGTGGCAGCGGACAACAATATATCCATAGATCTGGAACCTGATTGTTCAGAAAAAGAAAACATCGCCCCCCAAGAAGATTAATCAGTAAATAAATCGTCACAAACAGGTCACAACAAATTCATAGAACCGGCAGAATTCCGCCCACCTTTCAAAGCAAAACCAAGAAAAAATATAACGAAGAATAGGAAAAAAGGTAGGAGTATGATAGCAACGGACACGCCAGTAAAGGAGCAAATTGAAAAAGAAAAACAAGCAAAGAAGCGACAAATGAACACAAAAATCCTATGCGCCAATAAGAAAGGGAAGGGTGTTAGGAAAGTGTTACAGGATAGTTCTACATCTGAATCTAATACTTCCATGATTTTGGAAAGTGATGGAGCTATGACAGATGAATTTGATGAAAATTCAAATGGAGATACGATTCCTGTTGCAAAAAACCAGTTAGGAAATCTTGCCAGAGACCCTGTCGAAGGGAAATTTGTTCTGGTTGAGTTCCAAGAAAAAAAAAAGAAAATTCACTACCTAGCTAAAATTTTAGTTGTCCAAAAAGGTGAATATGATGTGAGTTTCTTGCGGGAAAAATCTCCAACACAATATGTGTTCTCCATTCCTGACATACCCGATTTATCACAGTTTCAAAATCTGGTGTCAAAATTATTTTACAAAAACCATTAGACCATAGCTCCACCTCCAGATGCAAAAATTCGTTCTACTCTTTCAACATGGACTTTTGCGGTCTCGATATTCGCTAGCTATTGAAATGTTCACCAATTTCATTAGTCTCCTGTGTTTATGTCATCTCTTTTTTGTATTTTTCAGAGATGAAAATGACTATAGGTTCACTAGTCTCATTGTTTCCCAAATAATATTTTAAGGAGTTTGTTGTTAGTTTCGGTTAAAAACAAAATATTTAGTCCTGTTTCCACATTTTTGAAGATTTTTTTCAAATTAGAAATCAACCAATTTTTATACTTGCGTCTAGTACGTATATCAAGAATGTTGTATTTTATTTTTTATGTTAAGTCATGAGATATCAATAAAGTTTTTGAAATAACGTCTTCGTTTTAATTGAATTATGAACTATGATTCACTGTGTACTGGCCGGTGGTTCACTGTATACACATCATCGTACACAGTGAACCATATGTCATAGTTTTTAAAAAAGTTCAAAACTATATCTAAAAATCAAATGAGTACCCATATGATTACACAGATAACGTATCAAAACAGGGAGTGCTCATTCAATATGTTTTCAGAGGTATTTTCATCAAAAAGAAAAAGTAGTGACCCTATATATGAAAATTGGTTCACTGTGGGACAGTTTACCCTATAGGGATATCCTAGATATCATTTTTCCCAATCAAGATCAGTATAAATGCTATAGAAAACCAGGAAAACTATATCTGCTGATCTTTACAATTATCATTTGAGAAGACAGTTTAAAAGTGGATAACTTCCTTGATTTATCTGTTCACTGACGACTTCATATTGTGGGTGTCTTCTAATTTCCAATTCTTTAAGGAAATCCAGTTCTTGTTTCTTACCACAAATATGTAGTACTTCTAGTTCTGTCTTAGATGTCAATGAATGGTTGGTGTCAACTAGATGTCTGGCGTAGTGGGATTTATCTGGTTGTTTTAATCTGTATGCTTGTAAGTGTTCACTGTATCGGATTTCAAAATTTCTAAGGGTCTGACCCAAATAGATAGCATTACATTCTGGACATTTAAGTTTGTATATATCAGATTTCTTCAATGGTGATATTTTGTGTTTTTACATTTGACAATTTTATATCTATGTTACTTTCTGTTTTAAAAGAAATCGTTGTATTTGTCTCTAAAGATATTATCTTTGAAATATTATTAGAAATATTTCCTGCATATGTAATGGTTTTATAAGTTTTCATTTCTTCAGTTTGTTAAGGAAATGTTAGATGTAATGTCGCTTTTTCCTCTTTCTTTACTAATTAGTTTATTTATCAAATGTAATGGGTAATCGTTGGATGCTGCTATTTGTTTAATTCTGTTAATCTCTCTATCAAAATTACATTTGTTCATAGGAACTGAAAATGTATTACTAAAATATATGCCGCTAGTTTATGAGACATGGGATGATTGGAACCATATGGAATAGTCACATCAGTGTGTGTTGGTTTTCGGTGAATTGAATAATCAAGTACATTATTAACTCTTTGAATTTTTAAATCAAGAAAATTGATTGAACTATTTTCTTCAACTTCTAATGTAAATTTAATTTTTGGGTGTAAATTATTAATGTGGTTGAAAAATATATCTAATTGTCGTTCACTACCCATAAAACAAGCTAATATGTCATCTACATATATATACCAAAATAAAACATTTTTTAAAATATTACTTTCAAAGATTTTTCTTTCTAAACTGTTCATAAAAATGTTTGCAAAAATTGGCGATATAGGGCTTCCCATTGGTAAACCTTCATTTTGAATACATATCTTATTGTCAAAAGTGAAATAATTCTGATTAATACACACATTAAATATTTTAAGTACATCTGATATTATTCCTGGATTAACATTTTTATCTTCTAGTAACTTCCTTACAAGTATTAGACATTCATTAGGAGGAATTTTAGTGAACAAATTAGTAACATCAAATGAAATAAGCTTAGAGCTATCTTGCAAGTTGAATGCTTTTAATTTTTTGATCAGTTCCATTGAATATTTAGATGTATATCCATAACTATTAAGTATATTGTTAAGTTTCTTATCCTCCACAATTGTATGGAACCGTTAAATTATATAAAATAACGAAACCAATTAGACCTGTAGTTTCTTATGTTGATACTCCTAATAATATATTGGCGAAGAAACTTAACAATTTACTTAATAGTTACGGATATACATCTAAATATTCAATTAGAAATTCAATGGAACTGATCAAAAAATTAAACGCATTCAACTTGAAAGATAGCTCTAAGCTTATTTCATTTGATGTTACTAATATATTCACTAAAATTCTTCCTAAAGAATGTCTAATACTTGTAAGAAGTTACTAGAAGATAAAAATATTAATTCACGAATAATATCAGATATACTTATTTTATTTAATGTATGTATTAATCAGAATTATTTCACTTCTGACAATAAGATAAATATTCAACCAATGGGAAGCCCTATATCGCCAATTTTTGCAAACATTTTTATGGACAGTTTAGAAAGAAAAATCTTTCAAAGTAATATTTCATAAAATGTAGATGACATAATATCTCTTGTTTTATGGGTAGTGGACAACAACTACATATATTTTTCAACCACATTAATAATTTACACCCAAAAATTAAATTTACATTAGAAGTTGAAGGAAATAGTCCAATCAAAAAATTCAAAGAGTTAATAATGTACTTGATTATTCGATTCACCGAAAACCAACACACACTGATGTGACTCTTCCATACAGTTCCAATCATCCCATGTCCGATAAACTAGCTGCATATAATTCAATGATACATAGAGCATTTTCAGCTCCTATGAACAAATGTAATTTTAATAGAGAGATTAACACAATTTAACAAATATCAACATCCAACGGTTAACCATTACATATGATAAATAAATTAACACAAACTAAAGAAATAAAAACTCATAAAAACATTACATATGCAGGAAATATTTCTAATAAAATTTTTAACATAATATCTTTAGCACCAAATACAACGATTTCTTTTAAAACAGAAAGTAACATAAGTACAAAATTGTCAAATGTAAAAACAAAAATATCACCAATGAAGAAATCTGGTATATACAAACTTAAATCTCCAGAATGTAATGCTGTCTATTAGGGTCAGACCCTTAGAAATTTTGAAATCCGATACAGTGAAGACTTACGAGCATACCGACTAAAACAACCAGATAAATCTCACTACGCCAGACATCTACTTGACACCAATCATTCATTGACACCTAACACAGAACTAGAACTACTACATATTTGTGATAAGTTTCATTTAAAACACTAATATGAGTAGATTCCACAAAGTGAGGGTCGAGACAGTTAAAATCATTAAGAATTTATAATACTCGAGCTGCTGGTCGCACATATCAACGCCACCCATGTTATAATTGTAGCTTTCAACTATTTCAGGAAATCTAACATCCAAGTGCCGTTTTTCGTTTCTACACCACCGTATGTTCAGGTTCAACTCCAGATGCGTTTGAAAGCAAAGTAACCGTTTCCATATCCTTCCATTTTATTTCTACCACAAGAAAGTTGCTCCCATCTCCTCTGCCGAGTTGGTTGTCTGGCTTAAAAGTGGCGTTATTGATTCTGTTATTCGTAACGGTCCCTTTTCCGTAAATCTTCAATTCATTGAGCCTCTCAATTAGCAATGATGTAGTAAAGTATCTATCAAAATGTACAAAACTACCCTCTGGTTGTGATGTACAAAGCCTCAAAACAACAGCCCATATTCAGTATCTGGAGGTGGAGTACGTTGCCCCTGGTAAGTCAAGAGCTTCACCTGTTGAGGATGCAAGTACAAAATTTTTTAATCCTGTTGGTCTAGGTCACAAATTGTCTTAAATTACAACGACATGAAAATGGACTCATTTGCTCTTCAATACTGTAGTTGTTGACTGATTTGTCGATTTTCAAACAAGCGTGCCTCACAGAATCACTTATTGGCTGAACTTTCCATAGGGCGTTTGCTGTGTGATTGTCTGGTGGTTTCTCTGTATCAACAAAATGGAGACACATTCTAAGTAAATTAACGCGATCACTAGTAAAAATGTCGGTAACATTTTGCAGTCTTATGTTTGATAGACAATAGCAGTATAAACGCGGGTATGGGATGCAACCAAAAACGAGATGAGCATCATAAAGTTTCTAAATTTCTGTTGCACTTGTATTAAGTATTTTACCGATCTTAGTCAAACAATATTCATATACGTAGCTGTCTGGAAAATATATTTGAAAGTAATCCAATGAAGTTTGTCCTATTATTTAAAAAGTCTTTTTTATTTGGCTTGCCCTCGGTACTTTGAAATATCTCTTTACCTCAAGTGAATTTAGGTTTCTCCCTTTTTTGGTACGCCACTTTTTCCAGTTTTTTGCTCCACGATAACAGATGGTCCAGGTGTAGCTTTACTCACTGTATTTTGTGGTTGCTCTACTTCGGAGTAATCTGATAAATCTAAGTCGCTCTTTCCAAGGTTTCTTGGTGGAAGTCCATTGTCATCGATCCAAGTTAAGTCAGCATCTGAGTCATCTCCTTCTATCTCCTATCTCAGAATCATTAACCAATAATTCTTATATCTTATCCACATCTTGCTGTTTGTCTAGGTTGTAATCTAAAAAAAAAATAAAAAGACATAAACAAACAACGAGCCCGCACAAATATATAAGAGCAGAGTAGGTACTAACAACGGAACTACACAACCGTGTATGTACATGTTAAACGTTCAATGTTGACAAGAAATTAAACTGTTTAGTTAAATATTACTATAAAGTTAAGTACTGTCATAATTGTAAATTCTAGATATGTATTACGTTCGGATTATTGTTTGTTGCTAAAAAATAATACTTACATTTCCTGCGAAAATTTCGACCTTTCATCTTGCGAACCACAATATACAGGATGAATGAACAGCAAACGCACATGACTTGATGCCGATCAAAACGCGCAAGGGATATCTACACAAACAGTGTCGCGCATCCAGAACGTTATATTTCGCGAATTTATGGGTATTAAAGAATTTTCAACCTAACCCACGCAATCATGTAGGCAGGTGCGGAAAGGGATAATGATGGGATATACCAATACAGGATATCGTTTATGGAATATAAAAAAAGAGAAAATTATTGTATCAAGAAATGTAAAGTTTAATGGAAATGAATTTTATTTTAGAACCAACCATATAAGTATCTGCATGGATGATATAGAAAATAGACAATATGTTGAAGACTTCAGTGATGAATATAATATGAAAAAAAATTGAGAAGCAGAACTAGATCTGGATGTAGATGGAAATGATAGTAATGAAAAGGGAAAAAGAAGAATGTAATTGCCGGAGAAGAATTCAGAGTTTGAAATGTTTATGGCATTCGATGCTATATAGTACATAGAAAATGTTCCGCAAAGTGTTGAGAAAATAAATAGAAGACATGACAGACAAATGTGGTTAGAGGCAATACAGAGAGAGCTATACTCTATAAATAAAAATGAAACCTGAAAAATGGTCAAAGCACTGATGGATGCAGAAATATTGATTACAAAACGGGTATTTACAAAAACGCCACTGGAATAGAAAATGCAACACAAATACAAGGGAAAGTTAGTTGTGCGTGGGTTTGCACAAAATAACACATTTATTGATGATGAAATATATTCACCAGCTGCTAAGATGTTTACTATCAGGACCCTATTATCCATTGCTCATCAAAACCAATACTTTATTAAGCAATTAGATGTTAAAACAGCATTTTTGAATGGTGAGTTGAAAGAAGACATTTCTATTATACCACAAGAGGGTGTAAAATGCTAGAAGAATAATGTTTCAAGTTGAACAACGCACTTTATGATTTAAGGCATGCAAGCAAGTGCTGGAGTCAAAAGATTAATGATTATCTGATAAATTTGCGATTCAAAAGTTCAGAAGTTGAAAACTCTTCTTACTGTTTTTATTCCAAGCTTTCGGAAACTTCTATTTCCATTATCAAGGGTATGTAAATTGAGATTGATATAATTGATATAAATTGGTAAATATATCGATATTTGAACTTTTAAAAAAAATTCAATCATAAGTAATTTTGACAGATTCGTGAATATAAACATTTTCTTTATATGCTAAAATTTTTTTGGAAACAAAAGAAGAAAATAGGTTATGATTGGAATATAGGTTAATAGATGTTGGAATATTCTTCTTTTATTATATAAAACTGAACTTCAAATTATTATAGATGTCATCTTAATAATTTCTTCATAGATATTTAAAATCATAATAAATGATTATAACAAAAACATTTTATATAAAATTATTGAAAATATTAA
Source organism: Galeruca laticollis (assembly GCA_963921935.1). NCBI lineage: Eukaryota > Metazoa > Arthropoda > Insecta > Coleoptera > Chrysomelidae > Galeruca > Galeruca laticollis. Next base: position 46,605,726 of record OY998179.1, on the reverse strand, counting down.
AATCATTTACCTAAAATAAAATTATTTCTAGAAATCATTAAACTGTCATTTAGATAAGTTTTAATTATGTATAAGCATTTGAAATTTAGTTATTTTTATTATCAATTGTTAGTAGATAATAATAAATATCACTCAGATTATTATGGTCACTTTTTTCCTAATAGTATTAGGTTCTTGAAAAGTCTTTTCTTGGTATTTGGTTGTTTGTCTAAAATAGTAACAGATTCCAAATCCATGAAGTGATCATTATCAATTACATGTTCAGCCAAGGCACATCTCTCAGGATGTAACTTACAATTGCTCTTATGGAGATTTATACGGCTCTTTAATTTCTGACCAGTGTGACCAATATATTGATTATTAGAATTTTTGCATGGAATACAATATATTACATTTGAAAGATTAGGAATTGAAGTTTTGGCTTTCAAATTAGTGAAAATAGACTTTATGTTTAGGCATGTTTTATTGGCAATTCTAATGTTGTTCATTGGTTTAAAAATACTACTCAACTGTGGTGTTATTTCTTTAATGTATGGTAAAGGTACATAGTAATTTATATTGTCTGATTGGCTGTTTCTAATATTAATGTCTATAGTAGGAGAATAATTAAATAGTATATTTTTAACTAATTCATTTGAATAACCATTTTCCAAAAATAGTTTATATATATATATATATATATATATACTTTATATATATATACATATATATATAAGAAACGAATAATTAGTGGGTATTGCACGCAAATAGAAGAAGGGGCTACTGAAAAGCGTGGTAACCGTAGACATGCATGTTTCTAGCTCATTAGCCGTCATCGGTACGGTACAACCAATCAAAGATGTGAAATATGGGAGCAAAGGTGTTGAATGAAACATGAGACAATATAACAGAATGCAGCAGGATAGTCAAACACAACATTTGTGTCAGTAATATTAGAAGATCTCGAATTTTCGAGACAACAACCAACATAGACACGGAGGTGCATATAACACTCCCGCTTCGGACCCAGATCAATGAAATAACAACAAGATGTACGAATTGAATAATAAGAAACGAATAATTAGTGGGTATTGCACGCAAATAGAAGAAGGGGCTACTGAAAAGCGTGGTAACCGTAGACATGCATGTTTCTAGCTCATTAGCCGTCATCGGTACGGTACAACCAATCAAAGATGTGAAATATGGGAGCAAAGGTGTTGAATGAAACATGAGACAATATAACAGAATGCAGCAGGATAGTCAAACACAACATTTGTGTCAGTAATATTAGAAGATCTCGAATTTTCGAGACAACAACCAACATAGACACGGAGGTGCATATATTTCATTGATCTGGGTCCGAAGCGGGAGTGTTATATGCACCTCCGTGTCTATGTTGGTTGTTGTCTCGAAAATTCGAGATCTTCTAATATTACTGACACAAATGTTGTGTTTGACTATCCTGCTGCATTCTGTTATATTGTCTCATGTTTCATTCAACACCTTTGCTCCCATATTTCACATCTTTGATTGGTTGTACCGTACCGATGACGGCTAATGAGCTAGAAACATGCATGTCTACGGTTACCACGCTTTTCAGTAGCCCCTTCTTCTATTTGCGTGCAATACCCACTAATTATTCGTTTCTTATTATTCATGACACGCACTATTCGTACATCTTATATATATATATATATATATATATATATATATATATATATATATATATATATATATATATTGTTATGTATTTTTATTGAACTTCCCGTTAAATGAGAGTCAATTTAATACATATAACTTGATATACCCTTCAATCGTTGAAAAATGTGATGAAATTTAGTCTTTAAAAGTAAACATAGAGTTAATTTTATTTTAGTTAATTAATTTTATTATTCAATTATTATGGGCGCCAGAACTGGTATGGTCATAAACAAATACCAATTCAATTTAATTTCTTTGTGTTATTCAAAAATTCTTTTACTCTTTATTAATATTATCTCAGGGATGTGTTCGGCACGAAACGCTCGCCAGCAACAGGATTCTTATAGGTATATATACTGGAAGAATACACAAAAAGTCATAGATAAACCATTTAATGAAGTAAAAAATTTTAAGATAGGGACTGATGTTCTTATAATGGAATTGGAGAAAATTGTTCAATTCTCATGACAACATATGAAAACCTTTATGTATCATATAAATATAATTCTCATCATGAAATTGGATTTTAATTTTTGTTACAAGTAAATTGAAATAAAAATATATACACCTCAATTATTGAATTTGATTAAAAAAAAATTCTTTATAATCAATGTTACATTTTCCATTTACAATAATAAGAAAAACAGTCACTCAGTGAACGCCGATGGTCTGGCCGTTTCTCTTCTTATTGTTCGCGTCCTATGAGATCATCATGGCTCTTTGCTATATGCATTATCCATAAATTTTGTCTGTTTACAACAACCTTGTACTTTAGAAAGTGTTTGACTCCTAGAATATTTCGGCTAAGTTTTCCCTAAAAAGTAGTTAAAAAACAGGGTTGCAAAAATGATAAGGGGAGCAGTTTTGGAATTGGCAACATGTAAGATGTCAAATTTGAGTAATTTTATTTGTTTGAATTGATTTACACATTGTGCGATAATATAGGTTTGGAGTTAATCAATCTTGTTATGTAAATAACGTGCCATGCAGAAGGCTACATCCACTATCGCGGATGTCTCCTGCGCGATTTGCGTCTTTGAGATTCTTATGAAGATCATCTGGCAGACAGTCATTATAAGAGTTTGTTGGAATTTTCGTTATGAAGTCTCTGATAGTGGGTATATTGGCTTTGTCATGCAACCAAGTATTTCTGGGTAATTTTGGATAGCAGTCATGTTTAATTGCCATCCGAAGACACTTATTTTGCACCAACTGTAGTGAGTGAAAGTTGTGCTTTGTCCCGTTATAGTAAACTGGGGCAGCGTACGTCAGTATGGGTCTGATGATGTATGTGTATGTAAGAATTTTGTTGTGGCTAGTTATACACCTCAATATTGTGGAACCAAGATATCATGTTACCGAATCAATCCCAACTCTAGTTATCTAGGATTCCGTCCGCTTCATGCAATGAATTATAATGATAGGTTATGTGAAAACAATGTGTGTTGTTCTATATACATCAAAAATAAAAGTTCTTTGTTGGTTCCTTTTTTATTCACGGGATTACATAGAAATTGTTCGTAGTGGCGATAGAACAAATATTCTATCCAGGATTGGAAACAATTAGTGTGAATTGTTTCTCTTGAAACGTTTCTCGTTTATAGCAGTAGAAAAGTGGTTATCAGCAAATTATTTAAAGGTAAATTGTTCTAGCTTACCAAAGTTCTTGTAGATAGTCACTAAATTTCCGTTTTTTTTACACTAATATTTCTTTAATTGTGCGATATTATGGCTTTATTTATTATCACTTATGTTACCTTACAGCTTATTGAAGTTTTATTTATGTTACGATGATTATTTTAGTTGAAATTTACAAATTAATAAGGAGAATACTTTTTCGTTGCCATTCCGTTTTACACACGCGACGCTTCTCTCCAAGCCAACAATCAACAACTTTCAACTTTTTTTAATTGTTTCTTTTTTGTTGGAATAAATAAATGTTTTTTTCTCAGATCTATTAGTTTTCGAAACCGCACTAGTATCAGTCCTTATCTACACTTAACCTAATTATCGACTAACGTCAATTTCTGTATGAGATATTATTCATTTGACATTACCTTAACAAAATTGTTTAAAATGCTTCTACTATATACAGTGTTCATCAAAAAGTAACAATAATGAGAAAAATAGAATTATGGAAATTCGTTTCGGGAATTTATATTATAGTATACGGGGTTTTTTGAAATTATATAATCAGAAATATAATTATTGAGATTTGCTTATAATATCTTATATTCCTTTTCAAATTAAGTATACGTCTCACAAACGACTCTTTAGTGTATACAATGTGTAGGTCGGTTTATTTATCGATATGTTAAAGTCATATACATTCGAGCAATATGTCGTTAAGAGAATTATAATTGGTTTTATTGAAAATTAATATCTACTCATGTACATATATATGATCTTATGTTCGCCCGACCAGACTTGCAGAGTTTGACATGTTAGACAAAGGAGCCTTGAAACATTTCGATTTATTACGACTTGAAGTTGACTACAACACGGAAAAAAGGATTTTTAAATTGGGTCTAGAGAAGTATGTAACAGGAATTCTGACCCGTTTTAATTTTGACAATTGTAAACCATGTGGAACCCCAATTAATATGAATGCTTCAGATATGGGTAGGAAAATGTATTAATTTTACCAGATTGCTGGGAATTAACCCTAAATTCATAAAATACTTATTTGTTTGTTATTATAAATATATTAATCTATATTATAGGTAGTATTCTGTCGTATTGACAATTTCAATGGGTCTTATCTATGGTGTCGAAACCTAAATAAAAATTAATAAATGTGAAATTTAAAAAAATTGAAAGGGTCAGATATTTGAGGCATGACAAATATTTGTTGTTTGTAAATATTTTATTTTATGCAAGGTATTTCAGGAATTTAAATAAAAAGTAAATAAGTTATGGTAATAACTACATGTATAACAAGATAATGGGTTTACAAAAGTGTTAAAAAAGGTACGGAATATAATAGTAATAATTTGTATATAATATTGGAATGAAAAGATTTAGTTTTGGGTGGGACACTAACGTGAGTAATGATGAGAGACTGTTCTTCACATAGAATAAATAAGAAGAGAAATTAAAATTGGAAAGAATGAACAGTTAGAGTAATAGTAATTTGAAAAATATTGTTTATTGAGTAAACCCATAGTATCCAATTAGATAAGTAATAATATAAATAGAAGATTTTTCTGATTACATACTAGAGAATTAAATTATATGTATGAAAAATGGAATAACTTGGAACTCAGGTAATGTCAAAATTGATTAAAAAAGACACTATGTTTACACAAATTTCTAAAAAAAAATTATCAAATAAAAGTTATCGTGAATAATAGCAAAATAAACTAAAAAAGAAAGAAAAATTCAAGATTGCAATTTTAAACAACTAATTATGTAAAAAAAGGTTTCAATTTTAGATAATTATCCGGTACATTTTGAATTATGAAGCAAAAATCCATTATTATACAGAAAAAGTTTCCCTACCGACACTTAACGGTCATATTTATTGATTGGGAATTTTTTTTGAAGAAAGTCAATCTGATTAAGAACGTCAAATGAGAGAATATATTATATTTTTTCTCGAGAATTAAAAACGAGAAAACGTGTAATTTTGATAAATAAAGAAATTTATACAAACTTTATAATGGTAGTAAGAGGAGAGATGTTAATTGAACCAATATGGTTTGATACATGTTCGGATTTGACAAGATCTGAATGGTTGGCGGATTTCCGAAATTTTGGATGGTAGAAGTTTATTTTGGACTGCATAACTCCAACTCCTGTGATATAAGGTCTTTTTTTTCTTGCCTTTTTCAGCCATCTTCTATCCATTGGATATAGGCCTCTCTCATGTTTGGCCATACACTTCTATTTTCTGTTCTCTGGTACCAGTTCAGCCCAGCGAATTTTTTCAGATCATCGTACCATCTCTGTTGTGGTCTGCCAATACTTCTTTGTTCTCCCCAAGGTCTTCATCTAGTGATGTGTCCACTCCAATTCTCTCTGTGTCTTGCAACATGTCCTGCCCATTGCCACTTTAAGGAACTGATTGTCTGTATGATGTCGTTTTCTTTTGTCCTTTCTCGTATCCACTGGATTATTCTGTGGTATCTCGGTGATATTCCCAGTATTCTTCTCTCTATGGCCCTCTGATGTATTCTTAGTTTGTTAATAATCCTTTTAGTCAGGATCCAGTTCTCGGATCCTTATGTAGTGACTGAGAGAATGTATTCATTGTAGATTTTAGGTTTTAATGCCATGGGGATTTTCATGTTGAAAGCGTATTTTAATTTACCATAGGCCCATCCCTATCTGACTCTCCTATCGATCTCAATTTCTTGGTTTTGTTTACTTAGTGTCACTGATTGTCTAAGATATATGTATGATTATGTTTTGTTTATAGTTTGTCCATGAAACGTAATGGTTTGGACTGCATCAGGAACGTTTGACATGAATTGTGTTTCTGCACCATTCATATGTAGTCCAATTATGATAGCTTCTACATGTAGTTCTTCCAACATCTTAGTTAGTTCTTGTTTATCTCTTCCAAACAGAACGACATCATCATCAAACCTTAAATTGCTTAGGTATTTACCATGGATGTTCATTCCCTTTTCCCTTCAATTGACTTTCTTGAAGACATCCTCCAAAACCAGAGTAAACAATTTTGGCGAAATTACATCTCCCTGTCTGACGCCTCTTTTGAATTCTATTCTATTTGTCTCTGCGTGAATCTTGATAGTCATTGTAGAAGATTTGTATATATTTTCTATTAGATTGATGTATCTTTGATCCACTCTGGCATTTCTCATAGATTTTATTATTGCCCAGGTTTCTATAGTGTCGAAGGCTTTTCTGAAGTCTACGAAGGCCACCCATATAGGTATATTATATTCTGATGCCTTCTCTATAAGTTGTTTTACTGTATGGATGTGTTCGGTAGTGCTGCAGTGACTTCTAAATCCAGCCTGTTCTCTTGGTTGGTATATTTCAAGTTTTCGCTCTAACATGTTTGTAATTATTCTGAGAAACAATGTGTACACCTGAGACAGCAGACTGATTGGTCTATAGTTTTCAAAGTTCGACGGATCTCCTTTCTCAACAACCACTGCATTCCCCCAGTCATGAGGGATGAATTCTTGCGTCAAGCAGGTATTAAATAGTTTTACTAGTTCTTCTTCAGTTTTTCTATCGCTTTCCTTCAGCATTTCCGGTAGTATGCTATTTTCTCCTGCCGTCCGTCCATTTTTCATTTGCATTAGAGCCTTTTCCATTTCTTCGATGTTTACTTCTGGCATTCCCTCTGAATTAACATTAATAATTTCATTGTTTGTGTTCTCATTCTCGTCCTTCTCTGCTTCGTTTAGTATTTTTGAATCATATGAGTCTGTGTAAAACAATTCAACTTCTCTCAGTATTTGTGTTATATCTTTTATTATATTATTCGCTTTGTCTTTTATTCTCATTATTTTATTTTTCTGCGTGTTTTGTTTGATTGTATCTGTTTTGTTTTGTGGCTCAGAATGTCCTGCTCTGCCATTTTTCTTGCCGTTTTATTGGTTTCTACATATTCTATTGTGTCTCTCTTTCCACTTCTTATGAGTTGTCTTCTTTTATCTAATACTTTTTTAGTTTGGTCGTTCAATTTATTATCAGATTTTTTCGAAGGTGTAGCTATGAGTTCTGCAGCTTCTTTTATTGCTTTTGTTATTCTTCTGTTATCTTCGTTTTTAGTTTCATTTGGTTGGCCTGGGTTTATAGAGAATTTTTCGTTAAGTTGTCTTTTATATCCTTCATTTTCTTCCTTCAGTGATTCTATATTTATTTTAGGTGTTCATTGTTTCATTTTTCTAGCTCTTTCCGTTTTGACATTTATGAACACCTTGCATCTGACCATTCTATGGTCGCTTCCAGTAGTAAATTGATTTATTACTTTTACGTCCTGGATTATATGTTTATGTTTTGATCAATCTCGTTCTCGGTTTTTCCATCTGGACTTCTCCAAGTCCATTTTCGCTTTTCGTTCCTCTGAAAGAAGGTGTTCGTCAGGTAGAGCTTTTCCCTTTCTAGGAAACTGGCCAACAGTGTACCTCTATCGTTTCTGGCTTCTGAACCAAAATGCCCTATATATCATTGTGAGGGATCTGTAGTTTTTCCAATTTTGGCGTTGAAGTCACCTCCTATAATAAGATGTGTTGTTTTGCTTTCATTGAGTGCTCTTGCTATATCCTCGTATACCAGTTCCACTTCGTCGTCTTCATGTGAGCAGGTTTGGGCATAAACTTGAATGTATTTTATTGTTGTTGTTTTATTTATGTTGAGTGTGACATAGCTAACTCGGTTTGACAGAGCTTTCAGTATCTTTATGTTAGGGGTTAATCTTCTATTAACTAAAATTCCAACCCCTCCTATACCAGTATTGTCATCTTCTTTACAGAACAACACATGTCCGGAGTTTAATTTGATACACTGTTCCTTTCGTCTTGTGTCGACTATACCTACGATATCCCATTTGATTTTGTCTAATTCATACTCGAACTCAGCTAAGCGTTCATCAGTTCCGAAAGCCCTTGCGTTGTAAGTCGTTATATTAAGATGACAGCCTGATTTAACCCAGGGATTCTTAGCACCCCCTGTTCGAGCCCTATTCCAACCGCTGCCTTGGTGGGGGTACTCAAACTGCTGGGGACTAGAGGCCTTTTCCTAAGTTTTGTTCCCATATGAGAGAATATGGCCATTTAAACACCACGCAGTCCAGGCGTCTTGGTGAGTTATGTTTTGCAGCCGCCCAATATGGGGCAGACGCTGATGATAGCTGCCCACTCTGGGTCATACGCTATCCTGTTGTGGACTATCTTAGCTTCATCTCTGTCGCTTCGGAACTTTACCGGCAAGTGTGGCCCTACTAGTAGCTACGCTACCACCGGTATCGCTTTCTGGACTTTGAGACTACTGAGCCCTCTCACCATGGACAAGGTGATAGTCCCTGAGAGGGATGATATAAGGTACGCAAATCTATTAATTTATGAGCTCATAAAAAAACTGCGTTGTCAGTGTCATTTCGGATTATATTTGTTAACATTTGTGGAGAAGCTTTATCAATATCATTTCGACTTAAATTTTTGAATATTTACGGAGAAAAATTCACGTTTTCACCAATCTATGGTTATTGGTGGTTTCTAAAATAAAATAAAAAATTCATAACTGTGTTATATTATCACAAAATAATTGTATTGTACTTACCTATGGTATATGTATACACAATTTCCGTAAAAATCTTCTATAATTAAAAATTCCTGAAATCAATAATTCTGTTTATTTTAATATAACATTCCAACGATAATAATAATAATTTCAATACATAATTTTAAGGGATTGACAAAATATTAATATAAGTTTCAAAATTCACAACATCATTTTCAAGGTAATTTCGAATGTCGCGATTGAACCATACCTTTGGTTGAACTTTAATCATGCTTGATGATTATTCCGTTTCTCACATTAATTAATATATGAATCGTTGTTAAATAATAAAGAAGAAAAATAGTGAGCTAGCAAAATTGAAATAATTGTCTGGGCAATATAAATAATAATTGAATTCTGTGATAAATAAATTAATATTGAAAATAAGACTATATATACGAGTATATTAATATGGAAAAGAACTTGCCACACTTTGTATATATTAATATTGGAAAGAACATACTACACACTGTATATAAATATTCAATTAAAATTTTGGTTGCCACTCAAATCATAAGAAATAGCCGATTCATGAAAGGAAAACTATTCAAGAAATGAAACAAATAGTAAATAAACCAAAAAAACATAAAGAAACTTTATAATGTACCTTGTACATGCACTCATGGTAGAGATAACTTAAATTCCAGCTATTAAGAGAAAACCTTTAGAAAGTCACCTTATATAAATTGTAAGAATCTATTTTTCAGATAGCAATAGTCAAAAGATTATGATTTGTTTTTAAAATATCCTATTAGATATTGTAAGAAACTTTTTGGAAACACTAGGAAATTCTTTTATAATATGTCAAGGGATAAAAATCAAAATAATAAAAACATTAGGGTTATAATGTCAGACATTTGTTAAATTATTTGTCATGTTTAATAGATCAAGTGAAAATAAATATAACTGTCGGTTTAAAATATTTTGGAAATTATATAAAAGGAAGTAGAATATGTAATTTCATTATTTAGGAATATAAAACGAATTGTTCTAAAATAGATAAATAAATAATTTGAAACGTGAGATGAGATCTACCAAGAAAAATTTTTATAACTTATTTAACTTATTTGATTGGTGAATAAAACTTGTAATATTCTAATTAGCGGCAAGCTGATTTTGAAATTAAGAAAAAAGGAAGGAGAAGGTTATTGATAATGAGCACTAATAACTAGGTAGAATTCTTTTAACAATGAATGGGGGTGAAGATTGAATTTTATGGAACAAAAATTGAGTATTAACAAGAAAACCTGTGAACTTTGAATGGTAAATATAAAAAATAAATACATTATTCAATAAAATAATTCAGTAAAATTTGTCAAAGAAATTAATGAGTGAAAGATAACAAGATAATTAATAATTGAAAAATACTAACCTCGAATATTTATCCGTATAAGTAAAGTGTTGTATCGTGGAAATAATATCCCCACGATACATCTCAGAAAGAATTTGACTATAGAAATCCATCAAAAATGTATTGATGTAAATGGAATATAATGTCATCTTTGGGTTATTCCTAAGCAAGAGGGACTGCAGAGTATCCAAGGAAGAAACCTAAAAAAGGAATTAAAACAAGGTGAAAAGGTATTTAAAACTATTTCGTTTGAAAGTTAAATAAACTCACTTGCATTGTGTATATATCATTAAACTCTGTAATTTCACTGACTTCAACTATCATCACATCCACCATTTTGTGTTTAAAGCTTATTAACATCATATGGTCTATTTTGGTGTGTATAATATGTTGCATAGTTGTACCTATATTTAATATTAATCCATTTGTGTGATTGTTTATTGAATGAACGATCACTGTAGACGAGTTATTCTTTTTAAAAAAAATGTATTCGAATAATGTATTTGTTTTTCGTGATTTCACATTGAACCACGTCTTCTATTTGAAAAGATTTAACTGAATTGTTGGTGAATTTCTTCTCAAGACTATTATTTTATTTATCATTTGTAGCATTGATGAGGCGTATAGCAACTGGAGAGGGTTTCGACACAGAATGTACAGGACCGTTCTGTAAAAATTTGTAGAGAAAAGAAAAACAAGAGTTTCATTTTTATTTAAAATTTTTTCAGTTGATTTCAAAAATTTTCGGCGCTTATAAATATAAACAAGTATAAAATTATTAATTTCTATGAAACCAAGATCCTGAGGTTATTGATATCTCATCAATATAGTTAAAGCTAGGATTTTAAAAGTATAAAAAGGTGAGTCTAATCATTTTTTGAGATCTTTTAAATTTATTTTTTCAAATATACCGGGCAAATAATAATATATAATCCATATATTCATATGAAGTAAATCATAATACAAATAATAACAGTACCACAGGAGTACTAAACCACAATAATATATATATATATATATATATATATTATAATTGAATATTTATAAATTGGATATTTTAATAGCCTCACGTTGGGCCGACAATTTATAATTGAATGATGATAATTATAATTTATGATAATTTTATGGCTAGCTCAGATTATATTATTTGTTTATTTTATTATAGTTTTATATTTTATCGGAGAACATGAGAAACTTCTCTCGTTGGGTTCTGGATATGATAATCAAAGATTGAAGAAATACATATACATAATCTTACCTTTTAATTACAACCTCTGAAAGAAATAATATCTATTAAATAAAACGATTGAAATATGATAATAGTGATATTGATACTTTAACCATAGATGTAAGAATAAAAGAAAACCAACACATTAATGTAAATATGTTTAATAAATGAATTTCAATTTTTAATCTGATTAGAACAAAATAAAATATTTTGTAACTGTTAATTTATTTTGCACATTTATTCTTAAGGAATTGTGCCACCCTATATCATACATACATTCTTGGAAACAAAATGATATAATTTCTGCGTCGGCGCTATATCTCCAAACGCATGCGCTGCTACAGTATACATGTAAGAAAGAAGTTTCCTTCCATACACAACGTTTATATTCAAAACACTGTTAGCGTGTCTGTGATGAAAATTGTTGGTTATAATTATTAAATGTTTTTATAATCAATTACATATAAGTAATACTTTATAAACTATATGTGTACGTGTATTTAAAAAACAAGAAAGTGATAGATGAAAGTTATGCATGCAAAAGCTGAAAATAAGTAATGAAATAGAATTGAGCACGCATGATGTACGTGATATTTTACGAGGATAAATTTACAACAGGTGAGTTTCAATATTATCTTAAAATTATAATTCTCTATAGATGAATTTTATAATGCATTATATGTTACTGTTCTTTGGCCTTTTTATATGATATATATCAATTGAATGTTCTATTGAATTTTGAGTGTACACTTTAAAATGTTTATTGGAATTCCAAATAGATTTAATCAAAATACACAGACCTTATCTTTCTTGCTATTACTGCCGGCTGCACTTACATCTTCCAAACTTGCCGATATCTCCTTAGAGATATGCTCCTACGGCACTCTTTAGTACTTACACAGGATCTGATACACTTATGATTAGTTTGTCATAAAATGTTTATATAATTTTAACTTTTAACTGTTTTTTAAAGAAAATTTTTGCAGAGAGCAATCTTACAGAGACGCATCCCTCATCACCATTCTAAATCCACCCATTTGTTTTTCAAAATCAACAACTATCCCAGCTTCACTAGTCCATAGCACTCTTATTTGTTTTTTTATCACAGAAATTGTTATTCTCTAGTCTTTTAGTGACTATTTTGAAAAAACATAAATTTATTGTCCTGGAGGGTATTGACACTGATTCATTTAAATCTCTATCGTATTAAGGAATTTTAATTAAGTCCTTCTTTCCTCTTACAATAGTTCATTTTCTTATATTTACCTTGTTTAGCTAATTTACAAAATGTTTATTTTTACAAATATTACAACCTATATTATTAATTAACCTATATGTAATTGATTCTAATTTAATTTTGCGTCTTGTTTGATACTTATTATACATATACTCCTTATTATTTTTGTTTTTGTAATTAAATTTTATATCTATAATCTATAAACAATGATTTAGGTTGGTATTGAAAAATTCCCTAGCATGACTTTACTTCCTATAAATATTCATTTCCTCAATATGTTTGGGGCTGTGTTCCAACTATCTTTCCCATCTAGTTTCAACCCTTTTCAATGAATGAATGAATACATGGTATTCTAAATTTATGCTACTACAAAAATAATATGTAAATAATGTTAAATTATCGTTAGACTAATTATTCTTTTCTCTTACTTTAGGTTTCAAGCTATTGTGTGACATTTCATCCTGCCGAAATTGTTATGGCTGTGTTCAGTGCAATTCCGAATTCCATGACTTTGACAACCAATCAGAATTACTGGTACAGGTAATATTTACTCTTTAATTAGCTAATATAGTGTTGTAATTTCTATTCTTCATCCTTTTCAAAATTTCACATCAATATATTATCCAATCTATACATATTTCAATCTTTTTATATTTTAATCTTTGACTTTTTATTGAGTTTATTCTAATGGTTGTGTCTACTGACACTTCTTACGTTACAATAAGACTTGTTTATTATGTTTGTTTATTTCATTATATTTACAAAACTAGAGGATTAGTTCAATATATATATATATTTCGGAAATATTTTTCTTGGGATTGTTAGGTTCTTAGTCAGAAATTAGATGGTTTTTTGTATTTCAATTAACAATTTTTTTTCTCCATTTCTGTTGACGTTTCGGACAGTTAGTGTCCTTCATCAGAACTTTATTTTCTACAACTAGACGTTTATAATTAACAAATTATACAATACATACAAATTTCTTAAAAAACGCATATCAATTTATAAGAAGACAACTATTTTTATTAAAAAACATTTAGTACTAAAACAAATACATTCACAACAATTGACCGTACAACATATTATATTACAACTGATTTTTCAAGGAAAAAAAATTATTGGTAGTAAATTCAACTGGTGTTTGTATCGTATACATTAATAATGATGGAAAAAGAGGTATTTTTGTCCTGAACATTCATACTGATATTATCTTGGTATAAGGTGTTAGTTATGCTACAGGATGTAATTTCAACTTATAGACAATTTTTAAAAAATGATACTCATTTGATTAAATTGAAATAAATATTCGATACATTTTTTGTATCTAATTTGGCATTGATAGAATGTTGGTTCTTTTGGATTTCTATCATTTCGCAGAACTCTCTTTTTTTATGGCTTTCAGTTCGCAGTATTTTTGTGTTGTCATAGTCGAAGGTGTGTTTATGTTCAGAAATGTGATTTGTAAGGGCTGTCTTGTTTTTTGTCGTATTTGTGGCCATTTAAGCGGTTTTTAAAATATTGATTGGTTTGCCCAATATAGACACCTTCACAATCTATACGTGGGATCTCATAGATGACGTGGCTTTTTTTTCCTTGGGAATGTTTGATTTTAGTTTGCTAAAGTTAAATTTTAAAAGATTATGTCCCTTGTGAGTCACTGTTATGTTGTGTTCTTTAAAAGCGCTACCAACTTTTCTGAAAGTCCCGAAATGTATGGTAAAGAAAGATATTTTTTTGGGGTATATTTAGTGAAATAATTTTAGGTTGAGTTTGGTTGTGAAAAAGATAGATACGGTTTTTAAATATTGTATTAATTAGTTTATCTGGATAATCAGTTGAATGGAGAGCTTCTTTAGCTTTTTTTATGGCCTACTCCCGGTATTCGTAGTCAGAGAGTTTTATAGCTCGATCTGCGAGTCCTATGACTACTGATTTTTTCTGCGATATTGGGAGCTGAGAAATAAAATTCACGTATTTAGAAGACCAAGTTTCCTTTGTATACCTATCAGTTTTAATAGTGTTGTTTATGTGGTGAAGAGTTAAGTCCAAATAATGTATTTTATTATTTTGCCCTCCTTCAACCGTAAATTGTAATTTGTTGTGAAAGCTATTGAAATTATCAAGAATATTTTCTTCTTTGTTTATTGGTACTAGTGTTATGCAGGCATCAACGTACCTAAAGAAAAAAGGAACTTGATACTCCAAGCTTCTAATTATGGATTCTTCCAGGTCTTCCATCACAAGCTGTGCAATTACACTTGAGATAGATGCGCCCATTGCACAACCATCTGTTTGTTTGAAAAACTTTTCTTCATACAAAAAATATGTAGACCTCAATGTAAGTTGCACTGTTTCCAAAAATTCATTCAGAGGTATGTCAGTATGTGACTCAATTTTATTCAACTTTTTTATTATTGTGTTTCTGGCTAAGTCGAAAGGTATGTTTGTATATATTGGGCAAACCATTCAATATTTAAAAAACCGCCTAAATGGCCACAAATACGACAATAAAAACAAGACACATACAAATCACATTTCTAAACACAAACACACCTTCGACTATGACAACACAAAAATACTGCGAACAGAAAGCTATAAAGAGAGTTCTACGAAATGATAGAAATCCAAAACAACCAACATTCTATCAATGCCAAATCATATACAAAAATATCGAACATTTATTTTAATTTAATCAAATAAGTATTATGGATGATATTTTCCTTTTAAATAAGTTTCATTTTCAAAAAATTGTTCATAAGTTCAAATTACATCCTGTAGCATAACTAACACCTTATAGCAAAATAATACCAGTATGAATGTTCAGGACAAAAATGAGTTTGTTTAATATCACTTTTTCCATCATAATTAGTGTATACGATACAAAAACCACTTCTATTTACTACCAATAAATTTTGTTTCCTTGTAAAATCTGTTGTTGTTGTAATATAATATGTTGTACGGTCAATTATTGTGAATGTATTTGTTTTAGTACTGAATGTTTTCTAATAAACATAGTTGTCTTCTTATGAATTGATATGCGCTTGCAGGCTCTTCTTTTGTGGTAAGTTTTTTAAGAAATGTGTATGTATTGTATAATTTGTTAATTATAAACGTCTAGTTGTAGAAAATAAAGGTCTGATGGACACTAACTGTCCGAAACGTCAACAAAAATGGGGAAAAAATGTTAATTAAAACCCAAAAAACCATCTAATTTCTGACTAAGAACCTAACAATCCCAAGAAAAATATTTCCGAAAAATATAATAAAGTTAGGTTCAAGAAATAAAACTAACTAAATATATATATATATATATATATATATATATAAAAAGAAGATGTAGGAATATCGCGTGATATGTTAACAACAACAACAAAGAGATTCATGGGTAATTCACGCAAAATACATACATACATATATATATATAAATGTAAAAGAATGAGGTAAGCATTATTAAGGGAGGGTGTTGTGATCTGAGCTTAGTGATCCTTACATGTAATGCTTCCCTTGTCGTTACTTCTTCTCTATACAAAAGATAATTATAAGGTTAAGTTGTTTTTAGAAATGGCGGTATATGGGGTATAACCGAAGTGTAATGTATAGTTATAAATATAATATATACGTTTGTATGAGCAATGATGCCACGCTAAGAAATAGTACAACTACATCAAGTCACAAAGTGAGTTTGAATCTAATCATACTACAATATTATTCTGGACTGCAGTTTCAAATTCATCTGCTTTTGATGTATTCCAAGTATTCAAAATTCCAATACGACATTAAAAAGAACAACATATTTGTGAAAAAACACACGTTAAAAATCAAGAAAAGGTACTTAAAGTAATATAATAAGCTGAACAAAAATTTGATACAAAATTGTTATGCATATTTAAGTTGACCTATTCATAATTTCAAAGGCATAATAACATATACTTTCGAATTAAACAAGGTAATAACTCACCCTCACAATATGTAACCAGTCGCACTCTTGTGTCCAGTCCTATAATAAAAATAAATATAAAGATCAGCACGTAATAAATCATGAGAAAGAACAGCTTATAGGTTTATAATAATTATCTAGATACGAATGGACAAGATTAATAACTCTGTTACGAATTATCGAAGAATATGATAAAACCTGTCCTACGGTATCTTAAAATACTTTTATTTATTCATAACTCAGTGAATGCAGTAATTACATGCAAGAGACAATCAATTCTTATTGTCTTGAGAAATATATTATTCTCAACATTAGACAACGAGAAGGATGCCCAATCCCAAGGAAGGTAATTTTTGAGTTTTGTTATATTCCGATAAATATTGACTATCATATAATTAAATAAAGAGGACAATTAATTCTTCCAGTATCCACACTATTCTTCAGAAATATTGTATACCTCACGCATCTTTAAATGTGTTGCACTTATCAAATCAGTCACTGATAATATACAATGCCGAGTATAAAAAAGAGTAATTTATTTTAGAAATTCTAATTTTGGCTCGCAATTTTTGGCAGTTTACGAACTGTGTCAAAGTTTTTCGACAGTGATGAAAATGAGCAATCGGAACAAATGAAATTCCAATCCAGTGAGGAGTGATTACAGCTTGCGAAATATATGGAGTTTCTGCACTAGGTCTCGAAGATCTCCGGAAGTTGTTGTGACTTTCTCGAGTATGCAACGAGTATGGAAGCTGCCCAAAGTGACTGCTCTTTTTACTCGAAAACCTGGTTCCGGAGAACAGAGTTTTCTTTAGAAATTATTTGCAATATATCAGAAATGTAAAAATGGAGAGTAGACAATCAACATGCGACTTCATGCTACTGAATTACCATCTCGAACTAGATTGAAAATTACTGCTCGAGATAATATATTCCGGGAATCTTCTGATTTGAAGCCAAAGTCGAATGAATTGACAATAAATGATACTGTTCAGTTCAGTGTCAGCGCATTGTTTTAAATATCTATGCGTGATTGAATAAAGAAAATTCTGAAATTTCTGATAATGTGATTATCGCATGAATTCAAGAATTAACGAAAATCGGATTGACGATGATTTATAAAGTGATTAAATCAGGCACTGTTATGAATCATGCTTTAAAGCAAAACAACCAAATGGAAAACTAAGTAAGGTTGCTACCAAAAATGTTATTCAACAGATTGTTTACTGGTTTTACAAAGACGATCTTAGGAAACTCTTCGCGTAGTTTTGTTTAGTTATGGATTTAAATATAAGAACCTAGATAATCGAATGGTAATAATGATATCTCGACGAATCGTTGAACTTAGATAGGAGTATTTGCGTAAAATAAAAGCGTACCGTGGTTGATACAGAACTTTAAAATATTTGGGCGAAACTTGGTTTGATATGCATGATGGTGTCAAGTACGGTTGGATTGATAATAACAGACTCTTCTTCAAATACATACGCCGTGTTCGAAAGGAAAACGCGTTATTGTTTTTCATGCATAAAGTAAACATGGCTTTGTACCTAATGCGCTGTTATTGTCGACCAAAAATATTACGAAGTCTCCTGCCAATTATCACGAAGATATGATAGCCGATTTGTTTGAAAAATTGTTTGTTGAACAGCTCTTGCCTAATATTCCGCTGAACTGTCATTCCAGAATATTAAATATAATACCCAATACCAGCACGTAAAAAAATCTTCTTCTTCTCTTACTGATAGTAGGACCCTGTCCTGTTTAATTCCGAATATTAAGCCTCCTCCTGAGCTCTTCTTGAGATGCTGAGCTCCAGCTCTCATACCATCTTTTTGGTGGTCTGCCTAGTGGTCTCCGTGTGTTTGATTGTTTGGTTTCTGGGTTTTCGCCCATTTTGCCCATCTGTTTTCTGGCATTCTTTCGACATGATCTCTCCAACCTCGTTTACGTCCTCATCTCACCACATTCTGTATTTCTAATTCTTCTCTAATGTCCTGACTTCTCATTCTATCTCTGAGGCTCACTCCCTTAATTGTTCTTAGCGTTTTCATTTCAGTCATCCTCAGTATTATTTTTGTTGTTGATGTCTCGGCCCTTGTTTCCGTTGCATAAGTGAGAATAGGTCTTACGCATGTTTTGTAGATTCTTATCTTGATTTGTGTACTAATCATATTGTTTTTCCATATTATTTCTCTCAAATATCCGCTGACCCTTGATGCTTTTATCGCTTGTATTCGTGTTTCCTCTATTAAATCCCTCTTGCTTGATATTGTTACTCCAAGGTAATTGAATTTCATTGTTTGTTTTATTATGTTGTTGTCGACAGCTAGTTTACATCTAATCGGATGTTTGACTATGACCATTGATTGAGTCTTCTTAATTGAAATGCTCATATTATATTTATCTGCCGTTGTCTTCATTCTGTATAGTAGGCGCTGTAAGTCACCTCCACTCTCTGCCACTAGTACCGCGTCATCCGCATAAAATAACATAACATAACCCTTTTAATGATTGTGCTCCCATTCTGTACCCCGTTGACCTTGTTAACGCTTTCTATGATTCTGTCCACGATAATATTGAATAGTGTAGGGCTAAGACTGTCTCCCTGTCGTATCCCGTTCATATGTGATGATCGTTCGTAGAAGGTAGACGTATGTGTGTGCGCTCCTGAAACTTACACTAGTAACTCAGTTGCAAGAAGTTATTAATTAATTGCGAGGGACATGATTGAATTAAATAAAAAGTGTGTATCCACTGTAAGTAAAATCAAGTTTCAAGTTACTTTCAATTAAGAACAAACAATATTACCAAATCCAGTAAAGTTCAGCCATTCGGTTATAGGATACCATACACGTAGAAAAATATGAGTCAGCGAAATAGAAATAATAGTCAAACAAATACTATACTGGATGAAAATTTACTGGAGACCCTTATTACTAAAGTAGAAGAAAAGTTTGATAAAAAATTTGAATGTTTGGAATCTAAACTTAATGACTTGTTAAGTAAAATGGATGAAAATATTGCCCAAGTATCTGATAGTTTGTTGAGACATGCATACAGACGAGATTAAAATGATTACAGATAGAATGAACCGACTGGAGGTATATCAGAGGTGGAATATACTGAGATTTGATGGCATAAATGAGAACAAAAATGAAAATTGAATGTCGATTATAGTGAATATAATAAATATTAGCATGAAAGTGAAATGTTCATCGGCAGATCTGATTAATGTGTATAGGCAAGGGAAGCCAGATATAACAATGAGGAAATCCCGATCAATTGTGGTTGTGTTTATTTCTAGTTGGAAAAAAGATGAAGTATTGAGAGCAAGGCGAGATTTGAAAGACGCAAAAATATTTGTTAATGAACATTTAATTAAAAGCCAATATTCCTTACTTCTGAAGGCGAAGAATGTATATGGTAAGAAGGAAGCGGGGAGCTACGCGGGAAAGATATTTGTGAAGATTGATGGTAAGATCAAGAAAATTGTATCAGAACCTGAACTACAATAATTCGGGAATTATTTATTAGTGTGTGGACTCCTTTTGGTTATAATGTATGTTATTTTTATCTTTTGCATTCTTTGTTTTTATTGTACCTGATAAGAAATAATGTTTGTATTTAGAATCGCTATAGGTGAGAGAGAGAGAGAGAGAGAGATTCGTGAATGAGTTTGGGGTGGGTTGGGGTTTTCTTGGTTGATTTGTCGTTTTCTTGATGCTGCCCTGGTATAGGATAGGTTTCCTCTTCAGGGCTGTGTTGGGGGTGTGTTGGGTGGTTTAGTGCGCGTTGACCGAGAAATTAGGTTGGGGTTTAAAGTGTCTAGTAGAAAAAATTTTAAAGGTGACTAGGAAAATTTGTTTAGAAGTGTCTAGGATGAGAGTTGTTGGGTGGGCTTTTCGCCAGAAGGTGACTGGAGGGTTGTGCTGCGTTGGGGTGAATTGGGGGTTGGTCTCTGGAAGCAGCGAAGCCCAGAAGTGTGCGGAAATGATTTGACAAAAAGTGTCTAGGATGGGAGTGTAAGTGTTGAAGACGAACCATGTATCGTTGCCGATACATAGATATATGCGTTGGGCTGGCTAGGTGTCAGGAATTATGAAATTGAATGTTATTTGTTGATTTTGAAAATTCTTAAATGTCTCCGATATTTGAGAGCGAAGTATTAGGGGTACTGAAGATTTTTACTTTTTGGATTTTTGTTATGTGAAAGGTGTATAGGAGACATTTTTCAAAAGTGTATGGATTTAGTATTTGTTGAAGTTTGGTAGAAAGTTGCGGTGACGTGCCTTCGGTGGTTTGGGAATGTTTTCGATGGTCGGTGGAATAATAACAATTTAAAATCTAAAAATGCGGGTGCGTCGATCGTCGGTCCATTTGGCTAGTGATTAATTCACAGAGTGTACAGGAAAACCGCAAAAACCTGCAACACCGACGGAATCGCTATAGGTATTCAGGTATTATTTAAATAGAGATGGAACAATATTTGCTTTTAGTGGCTGTGGTGACGTAAATGACCTGGGTATAATTTGTTAAACACTTATGTATTGTTAATTTACTTGAACATTGCTTGATTTAATTTTGTAATATTTCTTTCCTTTATGTTATTACTTTATTATTTTTCCGATGTTTTTATGTTGGTAGTTGCATTTTATTTGTTTTTTATTAACTACTGAAATACAGCAGAAGGTAATTTGTTTGCATTTAACATAAATATTCTTATGGGTCTTATTGGGTATTTCCATATGTTCTGTATTTATGAAAAACCTGTCAATCACAATTGATGTAGATTTTAGTTGTTTTATTGTGCTCAAGTATAACTCAACATCAGGGGAGTATTGGTTGGGTTTCGGGAAGCGCACATATTTTGTTTTGTTTTGTTTATTTTGTCTACTATTCTATTTTTTATCAAGAGATAGTTTTTTTTCTTTCTCTTTTTTTTGAATGAACGAGATCTATATAAATTTTCAAAATTGTAGAGGATTGAATACAAAACTGATAGAATTCTACAGAAATTGTACTCAAGGGTTTTATGATATTATAGTGGCAGTAGAGACATGGTTACATGACGGTGATGCCGATTGTGAACTCGTTGAAAATAGCTTATATAATGTATTACGATCTAATAGAAACCGGAATATTATGGGTAAGTCAAGAGGGGGAGGAGTGATATTGGTCATAAAAAAAACAGCACAAAGTTGTGCATTTTTCTCAATACTTTTCTTTTTTTAAATAATTGTTGCTGAAATGAAATTATTTAATAATCACAAAGTTCACGTTATAGGACTTTATATACCTCCCACATGTAACTTGAATGATTATAAAAGCTGCTTGGAATTGCTGCAAAGACATGTCAGTAGTACTAATAATACTTATATTTTCGGATATTTTAATCTGCCAGAAATTGAATATGCAAATTTAAATATTACTTTTCCGCCAACCTATCTGATATGCGAGAAAAGTATTGGTTTACCCACAAAAAAGTTGGAAATTTGAAAAATTTTTTGAGTTATTTTTACGTTATCCATCAACAACAACACGAAAAAACGGGTTTTATAGAAAAAATCCTGTGTGTATGTCGTCGTCGTCGTCGTTGTCGTCTGCCACTTTTTCTTGCAAGTCTTGTTAGCACGATACAGCCTCCGGAGTGCAATAAGTCACCAATTTTATGATGAAATCTTGTTAAGGACATTTCACAGATGAACCCTTTTGTTTTTAGCTCACCAGAGCCAGTACAACGGGTGCTATGGTACTTGAAGTACGACATTTTGTCGTTTTTCGAGAAATTTCAGTTTGTAAGCACGATACAGCCTCCGGAGTTCAACAAGTCACCAATTTTATGATTGAATATTATTTAGGGCATCTCACTGATGAACCCTATTGATTTTCAGCTCACTAGAGCCAATAAAACTGGTGCTACAGTACTTTAAGTACGATATTTTTGTCATTTTTGAAGAAGTTTCAGTTTGTTAGCACGATACAGCCTCCTGAGTATATACAAGTGATGAATTTTATGATTGGATATTATTCAGAGCGTCTTAAAGATGAACCCTATTGATATTGACCTCACTAAAGCCAGTACAACGGGTGCTGTGGTACTTGAAGTACCAATTTTTTGTCATTTTTGGAGAATTTTCAGTTTGTTAGCACGATACAGCCTCCAGAGAGTATACGATTGATCAACTTTATGAATAAGTATTGTTCAAGGTGTCTCACAGATGTACCCTATTGACTTTCAGTTGACTAGAGCGAGTACAGCGGGTCCTATAAAACTAGATATACTAAATTTTTGGAGAAATTTCGGTTTGTTAGACGATACATCTCCCGAAGTGTATACAAGTAACAATTTTATGATAGAATATTGTTCAGGGCCACAGATGCGGAAAAGTTAGTTTTAATCTTTAAAACCGTTTATTTTGAGTTCGAGTCCTAAATTGAAAAAATTAATTGAATTTTTAGATTTTAATGATTTTGGTCTGTTTATTACTATAAAAAATTTCCAAGGAAAAACTCTGGACTTAGTAATTGCCTCAATGGAACATGCTGAAAAATGCAAAGTTATTAAAGAACAGTTACCTTTAGTGAATGAAGACAGATATCATCCATCTCTACAAATAAGTTTAGTTCTTACTGAAGCCAACTCTAAGGTAATGAATAAATTGACAGAATATAAATATAATTTTAAAAAAGCAAATTTTCTTTTAATGTCTGAAATGATAAGGGACGCATGCTGGGATGAAGTTATTAAACAAAGTGATGTTAACATCGCACTTAGAATTTTTTATGAAATAATTAATAAAATTTTCGAAGTAGTTGCCCCAAAATATAATACATATAAAGATTATAATAAGTATCCTGAATGGTTTACGCCAGAAATAAAAAAGTTGTTAAAATTAAAAAATAATTTTCGTAAGCTAAAAGATACTTCTAAATATTATTATGATAAATTTTTGGAGTGTCGAAGGAAACTAAAATCTTTTATTGATACTCAACATAGGAAATTCTTATATGAAATTCAAAAAAAAATTAAGGGAGATATTCATACTTTTTGGTCACATGTTAATAAAAATAAATGTAGCGGGGCTCAAGTAACAGAATTTAATTGTAATGGTAACAAAATTCCTGAAGGAGAAACTGCTGAGAAATTTGCGGGAATATTTCGCAAACGTGTATGCAGACGTAAAGTCTAATTACAATGAAGATGAGAGTTCCTGTACGTTTAGCATGCATGACATCTTACAAATATCTAATATAACGGTGGAAGACTATAATATGGCTATAAAAAAATTAAAACCAAAAAGGTCTGCGGGTGTTGATGGAATGCCCCCGTATATACTAAAGGGTTGTCATGAGTGGATGAGGGTGCCTTTGTTACATATTTTTAATACAATCATATCCGTCTAATTGGAAACTCGCTACTTGCACACCTATCCCCAAATCGGGTAGTAAGAGTGACATTGAGAATTATAGGGGAGTTTCGTTAATATGTGCTCCTGCTAAACTTTTTGAACAAATATTGTATTGCTATATTTATAATAATGTAAAACATATTATAGTTGACGAACAACACGGATTTATGGTGGGCCGATCTATTAATACTAATCTGCAACTATTTACAGAAGTTGCCAATCAGGTTTTCATAGAACAGCAGCAGTTAGATGTAATTTACACGGACTTACAGAAAGCGTTTGATAAAGTAAACCACGACATATTGTTAAAAAAATTTAGTAACTACGGATTGTCTTCTAATTTATTACGATTACTTAAAAGTTATGTACAAGATAGGTACTTTATTGTGAAACGTTTAGGGAATACTTCTGGAAAATATCACGTTAATTCGGGAGTTCCTCAAGGTTCTAACTTAGGACCATCACTGTTTGTTTTGTTTGTGAATGACTTGCCACAATGTGTTAGTTTCCCTGACTTTTTACTGTTTGCTGATGATTTTAAAATGTTTAGAAAAATTCAAACAGTTCGAGACTGCGTTTTATTACAGATATATATATAAATATATATATATATATGTTAAAGTGAAATATATCTACTAGGTTATGTTGAATCATTAACATCACTCAGAAATGTGAATCTAAGTAATAGTAGTAGTGAATATTCGATAAAAGGAAATAATCCATAAAAAACATAGCTTAAATATGACAAGAAATATTTACAAATAGAATACAATTGATAAAATTATATAGAAGATTACTATTTAATTTTGTAACTATTTTTCTTTAAAAGTATAATTCAAGATATTGAAAATACAATAGTAACAAGTAAATTACGTCAAACATAAATTTTATACATAACTATGATCATCACTGTATATGGTATCACATGAATTTTGAAATAAAATTCAATTATTATAATTTAATATTTTGTAGACACTTTTAGAAACCCTGTATATTGCGTAAACTATTCAATTATTTGTATAAAACTTCAAGGTCAAATATCAACGCGAAATAACGTTCTGTTATTAGTTCGAATAGAGTATTTCGGAGTGACAGTGGAAGTGCATAAAAACAAAGTGAATTTGTCTACTATAACGCAGAAACAGATATTTTGATTCAATAACAACGATGTTTATTTATCAACAAATGAACGATGAAAAACAAAAGTAAAAAACATTGGAAGGTTGTTGATTTTGAGCTTGAGAGACGCGGTGTAAATTTGATAAATGGAGGACGTGTTGAATTTATTTCCTCCAAATTTTTATAAAAACTATAATAATTTAAGACATATTAAGTAAGAAGTTAACCAAAGTGTTTAGTGAAGTTTTGAACAATAAACTAACAAAAATTTATCACTCGTATATAAATAAATAAGTGTAAAAATGGTGATAGCATCTAGATATGGTAAGATGAACAATTACCTTTATTAATATAATCTTCGATAACTATTCACATATCTTGTTGTGGATAAGATATTTCTACTGATGAAATAATTCACATCACATCATTTTCCACATCTGAATTTCGCTTATTCGATCATAGGCGATCGTTTTTCTCCGATGCACCACATTCAGGGTCAAGAAGAATCAACCATAAACTCTATTACTCATGTATATAGTGTATTTCTCCTATAAAACATTTTGATATATTTATATGTTAGGTTATATTGTTTGGTATCTATTAATTAGTAAAAATATTAGTATTAAATATTCAATCTCTACTAAATATCGGACACAGAACACTAAACACATATTATAAAAATTAATACTCACCAAATTCTTACATTAAATTATCATGATACATCCCAAACACTTTGCTTTTTCTTTCATTTTGTAAACTAAATAATAGTCATCACAGAGTACCACAACACACAACGCCAAGGTTAACAATAGCGAGGGTAGAGGTTGAGTCGTTGTGAATGCATTCAGAACTTTTAGTAAAATAAGTAATCAAGCGAAACTTACTTGATACGTTTGAACTCAATAACATTAATAATTTATGAAAAGCGGTTTTGTGCGATGATTTTGTCAATAATTTTCTATTGAGTTTGATATGAATTATAAACTTTTAACTCATAATAATTTCGTTATTTACATAAATATGTTGAATTAAAAACATTTGTCTATGTTCGTCTTGCGTTTCTTTGATATCTTACCTACAGTTTCCTGTTGCTGACAATCGCCAAGTGCCGAATCTCATCCCTGAGATACAGTGTTAAAAGTTAAACAAATTTATAATATTTCCTAACTTGTGTAGTATCTTTGAATTGGGAATTCGTAGAAAACGAACCAATTCTGGCGCCCATACAATCATTATTAAAAATATATAATAAAATTAATTAAAAATATATAATAAAATAACCCAACGTAGAGACTTATTTATAATACACAATAATATATATATATATATATATATATATATAAAAACAATATTCATAAATGGAGTACTGATAACCAATTAAAGTTCAATATTAATAAATGTTCTGTTATGACCGTGTCTCGTAAAAAAGAGTGTATTAATTTTGATTACCAAATTGAAAAGGATACTTTGTGTAGATTACAAGAAATTGAAGATTTGAGAGTAACATATGCTTCACATATTAGTAAATCTGTTGCTAGTGCAAATCATATAATAGGCTTTATTTGGAGGCAAACGTACTTTTTCTCAGATATTAATAAAATATCTGTCTTGTATAACCCTTTGATTAGACCTAAGTTAGACTTTGGATCTCTCATTTGGGGCTAGCAAGCAAAAGTACATTTGGAAGCTGTTGAGAGAGTACAAAATAGACTCCTGAGATATCTTTATTTGAAAAAATACCGAAAATGGCCAGACTATGAAACAGTAAGATCAACAAAATTACGTATATAATTTAATGTTATTTCTCTACAGTATAGACGTCAGTTATTAGCAATTACCTTCTTGTATAAATTGGTGAACAGTATCACAAATTCTAGTGCTATACTCTTCAAAGTACCCCAAAAGGTAACAAAATGCAAAATTCCTTTTGGAATACTAGAATCTTCCATCTCCTCCTCACCTCTAAATTCCGTGTGGAAACTAACGAACAATGTATATCAATTGTCGGAAATAAATTTTTTTAATCCCGTTGTCGCAATTCAGGCATGAAATATATAAATATTTAAAAATTACGGGAGTATAAGATATTCGATTTGATTCTGTCCGTTTTGTATTTTGTATTTTATATTTTGTATTATATAGCTAATGTCCTTATAATTAGGTTATAAAACCTGTTAGGACCTTAATAAATAAATAAATAAATAAATAAATAAATGAATAAATAAATAAATAAATCAATAAATCAATAAATCAATAAATAAATCAATAAATCAATAAATCAATAAATAAATAAATAAATGAATGAATAAATAAATAAATAAATAATCTGCACTTCTTTGGACAATCCCGTTCTGATTTTAATCCTCGTTATATTTCCGGTGTTCAGTTCTTTAATAATATTTTGATATTCATGATCTATACCCAGATAGCACTAGATATTCAATGGACGTACTAAAAATATTCGTTTTCGGATATTGTATTATTCTATAGACCCACTTTAAATATATATATATATATATATATATATATATATATATATATATATTAAGCCAGTCCTCTAGTATAGATAAATATTCATATATTGGATTGGATTAAAAAGGAATTTTTTTTGTATATACGTATGGTGTATCATTAGACACTACCTAATTAAGAACAAAATTTAACATAAAACGAATGAATGACTTAAGCAAATGTATTATAAAATATTGAGTACATCAATTTAAGAAATGGATTAAGGATAAGGAATAGAATGGTAATGATAATATAGAAATTAATTCTTAAGAAAATGTTACCTTCACAAATAAACCCTAAGGTCAAGTCAATGTCAACAATTTTCATTAAAATCAATCTGAACGCTGCTATGTCCACACTTGAATCGGGAAAAGGATGTTAATTTGTTCAAAACCTGAAATAATAAGAATTAATAATCAAATCACTAATTTATTAACGATATGCAAATACAATAAAAAGTTACAATTTGAAAAAAATAATTTATAAAAGTAAAACTGTATGAAATATGACATTCGGAATAAGAGCCATATTGTATGTCATAGAAATCTAGTAATCAAATCGAAATCAATGAAGGAAGTGATTGAATCTAGTTATAATATTGCCAACCTAAATTCAATGAGTTGGAAGTTAATATAAAACAGAGAATGTAAATTTGAAATTAAGTTAGAGTTTATATAAAGCGAAATTAGTGCTAAT
The DNA here is from genome assembly GCA_963921935.1 of Galeruca laticollis. NCBI lineage: Eukaryota > Metazoa > Arthropoda > Insecta > Coleoptera > Chrysomelidae > Galeruca > Galeruca laticollis. The sequence continues at coordinate 46,577,295 of OY998179.1, read as the reverse complement.
TAAAGAATTAAAAAATAAACAGTTCCATATATATAAATCATAAATTTAGATTGTAGAAATTGTATATTAATTGTAAACAAATTTACTAAAAAAAAAGGAATTACAAGGATTGAAACCATTGTAATACATGTAAAAGACTATTTATATATTCTATAAGATATTGTTAAACCATTTATACAAGTGATTTCACTCTCCAAGACTATTTTAATTGAAGAATTCAGTATTTCCATAAAAAAAACATTATCATTGACAATTGTTGAATAAAATAACAAATTAGGAGGCTGTGTTTTAGAGATTGTAAAAATGTTGTTGATTTTAAAAAAAAAAAAAGAGAGTCGAGAGTTAGTTGGGGGAATGAGGAACTGGGATGTAATTCTCTGAGAAGATTTTTGTAAAAACTTTAAAGTAAAAGTAATAATTTTAAATCTAAATCAATAAAAAATTCATAATATTAATGTCGATTAACCCCTGTGAAAAAGTGAAACGTGTCGAACGAGTATTTCTTGGGTAAGGAATACCTAAGAAAAGAGACGTGATGTTGCAGGTCCACCACGCCGAGAATGGAATATAAGGTCTGTGTTATTTGAGTTTTTTTAATTTGGAATTCCAAACAAACAAAGAAAAAGTGAACTTTTGAAATTAATTTGAACATTTAAATTTGAATAATATAAAATTGGCCAAAGAAACTTTAAAATAATGAATACCAAATTTTATCCATGGATAATTAAAGAACTCTAATTTTCTGCAACAATAATTTTAGATATTAAATATGTACTTACTAGTAAAAAGTTTTTCGTTTGTAAAATAATCAAAGTTCACACCACTCATAAATGCTTTTCCAATCTTAATTTCCGCTTTGCATGCTGACCTATTCTTATAACTATCAAACACACACTTAATTCACAACTTGAATTATATATGTAACTGTTTAATATAAGTTTTCAACCATATTATTCTAAATGCACTAAATTGATGAACATTGAACTGTTAAACGTTTGCATCCTCCACGTTAACTGTGTACTATAATTTTGTGACGACGAGAAACGTTGAACCGGAAGAGTTGCTCCGTTGCGCCGAAGCAGCTACTATAAGCGTTCAGTGCGCATGACCATCAAAGAATACAGGGGAGGTTCAGGAATATTTGTGTGTGTAAAATTTTGAAGATTTAACAATTTATTAAAATATTTTTATTTAAGTGTTGGTATTTTTCTTATTCCAGTCAATGTCCATAACACTTTTCACGAACATTGTTTAAATCATTCATTCGATTATCATATGGTGAGATGATTGAAATAAAGATATATAATTTATTCAGGAATAGACCTATCACGAAATCATAATAAGTAAATGTTCATATGTGTAAAAATTTTTTCTAATAGGTGTCCAGGACTCAAAGAGAGAAGTCTCATGCTTCCGACTGCAATATAAAATTTAAACAATACATACAATTAAAAAATTTTCATATAATCATATAGGGCTAGCCGAAGGTAAAAACGGGTAAATAAAGGTAAATCATATAAGTATATATTAAATATAACTATATCCACTATAATATATATATATATATATCCCATGAAATGGGAAACTTTTTTAATATTCCATGAATATTCTATAAATATTTCCAAGAAATATTCAAGAATATTCTGAGGATATCTGCTGTATGTATATAGCAAGATAATCCACAATATTCATAGAACATTCCAATAGGCATATGCTACAAATATCCAAAAAATATTAGGAATATTATGAGGGTATTTGTGGAACGTATATAGCAAAATTTCGAATTTTTGTAGAATATCTCAATATGGATGATACATGTTGAGTAGGTAACATTGAATCATAGTACTCCTCCCTTTTTATATTTAGTTTCAAAGATAATTGATTGAAATTTGGAAGATCCTGTATACTTAATGAACGACAGTAATGTACATATCGATTCTTATCCAACTTCTTGTTCCACCAGAAATGATAGCAACTTTCGTTCAATATCGCCAATTATTTTATCCATAAGCTCCATCAGTGTGAAAGAGAATAGAATTACCCGCCAGGGAAAGCTTATCTCTCACACTTATCGAGCTTATGGGAAAATTAATTGGCGATATCTATCCGTAGTCTTTGGATATATCACCACCAAACCTGGTTTCCTTGGAATCCTTAGAATCACCCCTAATTGATCATGTAATAATATATAAAGTGTTCCGATTGAAAATCGGAAGTTGGTATCACACACTGTGGAAGCGGAAAATAATAATTGATATGTACATAAGTGTCCTCCAGTAAGCAAACGAGATGTCCCAAATATAAATAAATATTCTCTGACACTAAAGGAGAAAAGGGAGAGTACAATGATCCAGTGTTCCCTGGTATATATCTTACAAATATCTAAGGAATCTTTCAAAATTTCTAATTGTATATATAGAAAAAAATATTTTTAATTGAAAAAATTAAAGCAAGGGAAACATTGAGTTCAATTTAATTTATTTATACATAAATATAATATGTACCTCATAACATAACTGAAACTAACATAATTTTCAAATCCGAGATTACAAAATTCACTGACGTCCTCCATACTTAATGACATTTTTGAAACAGCTTTCTGCCGTTCCTTACATTTGGATAAGAAAATTCCCGTTTTTAATTCTACTTCTCTGTTTGTTATGTTCTTGTCCAACTTTTGGACGGCATCTGAAACAATAAAATAATTATATTTTTTTCAATACGCAATTTCTATTCTACTGTGATTTTTGTGTATGTATGTATAACAATCAAAATATAATATCAAAAACTGAAACTTAAAAGATAAAATTAAACATCAAATATGTAATTTAAAAAATAAATCTTGTAGGAGCAAGTAAAAAGCAAAATATTCCAAACAAAATAGTGATTAGAAGTTCTTGTTTCTTGTACATGATATATTAAATTAATTCACATGTACATTCCAAAAAAAATAACATGATTATACCTACTACTGCTACAAAAAGCTTTGTTTTTCCAAAGCATTTTTCCATTTGTATCCATGCATATTGTATCCCTCCATTGAATACTCTATCAGGATTTTTTGCAAGAATCTTTTAATATATTGTTGCAAATAAGAGCCTTCCAATCTTGCCAGAGGTACAACCTGAAATTATATTAATTCGGAAGTTAATCTCATAAGTTTTAAAAATTGAACGATTACAGTTTATAAGAAAAGTTATAACAAACGAACAAAAATTCAAGACCGCTTTCATCTGTGTGAACAGTATACAATTCCTGAAACTAGACACTTGTACAATTGACCAGCAATAACTTTTATTTACCAAATGTCAGAACTAATTTAACTTTGAATTATCAGATTACCAGTTGTTTAGAGCTTTCTAGCCAATCTCAATTAATAAAAGGAATAGAGGTAACTATATGCCATTTGATTAAGGAACTCATAGCATACATCTCGGTAAATAATTACGTGAAACTACCTGAGAAAATAAAATTTTGTTGTACCTCTAGCAACGAGGTGAATTTCTACTCTACTTACAATTGAAAACATTTACCCATTAATTTTGTGGCAGAAATTTATGAAATCAACAATTATTTTTATATTTTCATGCACTAAAATATAAAAGTACCACATAAATATTCCAATATGTCGAGGTAGTTTCATATTTTGATTTGGATATAATATTGAATGTTCAGCTTACAAAATATTCATAGGATTCTTCAGCAAAGCTGACTCAACTTCTTCAAACTTTGCCTCATCATTTATTGGGAGTTTTAGCAGCAAATCGATAATTTTCTAAAAAATTTATTGATAAATCAACAGGCATTAAAAAAATACAATAAAACGTACCTGTTTTGATGCGTGGGGTCGTATGTATTAGTTCCACCCGTAGCATAGAATACACCGTAGAAACATATTTAAACCACTTCACAGTGGCAGAAAATTGACTAATGAATTAACGATCAAAAATAATTAATCATATACTACTGTTTCACCAATAACAATAACGTATATAAGATGGTCGAACCGCCATTTTTCACTGGTCGTTACCGTCAACTGTCAACTGCAACTACTAAAGCATGCCCATGGAACAGAAAGAGCGTTTGAACAAAAGTCAATAATCATAGAATATTCTTAGAACTATTTGATTCGAATATTCTAAAAAGAATAATCTGAGGATATTCCAACTGTACTTACATTGAATATACGATTTAGGTGTACCCACATATATTCTAGATATCCCCAGAATAACACTATAATATTTGGATATATATCTTCCAAATCGAAGAGTGTCAGAACATCCTATGGATATCTGGTGCTATCTGGGTATTGTTCTTCTCTAGAATCTCTAATACGTCCCTCAACCGTACTTTATCAAAGGCTTTAGTGAGGTCAACAGAACATACAAACATAGGCTTGTTGAAATCTATTGATTTTTCTGTTAGTTGCCATATTATGAATATTGCGTCTACCGTCGATATGTTCTGTCTGAACCCCTGTTGTTCTTCCGTCATCAGAATCTTGTGTCCAAGTCTTATCGCTATGATTTTTGTACAAAGTTTTGATACTGAGTTCAACAAAGTTATGTTCCTGAAATTGTCCCTTTTTTCTCTTTTTTCTCCTTTTTTATGTATGGGTACGGATATGCTTAACTTCCATTCGTACGGTATGACACCGGATAATATTATCATCTGAAATAAGGTGACAAGTTCCCCCTTTAGTTTCTCTCCTCCATACTTGATTAACTCGTTGTTTATATTATCAATGCCTGGTGCTTTTCGATTTTTCAATATTGTTATCAGTGCTACAAGTTCCTCCAGTGATATTTCCGGTTCGTTATTGTTATCATTCAATGAGATCTGTATCGGTGTATTGTCATCATCAGTAATATTATATGTGTTTCCGAAGTACCTGATCCATTCTTCTTCTGTAATGTCATTTACTTGCACTTCCTCCGTAACTTGTTTTTTTCTGTTACGTAGCATGTTCCACACCTTCTTCTGACCACCGTATAAGTTCGCTTCCATTTCTGCTAAAAATGTTTCCCAGTATTCCTTCTTTAGTTGTCTTATGTGGTTGTTTGTTCGATTTCTAACAGTTTTGTATCTTTCATACTCATCCGGTGTTGTATTGTTAATGTATTTTGTATATGCTTCCTTCTTCTCTTTTGCCAGTTCCTTGACTTCGTTGGTGAACCACGGTTTGGTGTTTCTCTTTCCGTTGGTGTCTACTGTTCTTATCCCTATGGCTTCTGTTGCACTTTGTGTTATATTTTCACTTATTTTTTTCCAAGCCGTTTCTACATCATCGTTATCTACAACCTGGTTTTGAGTCTGATCTGGTCATTACGTCTTCTTTGATATATATTTTTTGTGCTATCTTCCCTTAACGATTCTATGTTGAATTTTGTTACATAATTTGGTGCCTTTTTCTTTTTTCGCATACCTACCGATCGATATTTGCAATGAACCAGGTTATGTTGTGTCCCTACGTTCGCTGATGTTAGTGCTCTTATGTCCAGAATTTCTTGAGGGTCCACTTGTCTATTGGTGATAACATGATCGACGTAAAAGAATGAAATTCCGAAAATTTACGAAAAATCAAAGTAATAAAATTCCTGAAACGATTCTAATAAAAAACAATTAATCACAATAATAAAGGGCCGGAACTTTAAAAAAAGAGAATGAGTCATTAATAAATGAGCATTATTTACAGAAACTGATATTACAAATATTCAGAATTTTGTATGCACCCAAATATTAATTTCCTATATTACTTTGATTGAAAATTAAATTATTTCATAATTTTCGAATTTATAAAATGTAAATTACACGCCATTGGGCGGCATTTGTGCTAAATAGGATAAACAAACTCTCTTCACAGTGATATTGGAATAACTATATCTCTAAATCCAAAACAATATACCTTTTGCAATTACCGACTAATATTTTAAATATAATGATATATTTAATTATGTATTATAAATAAGCATGTATTTAAGAGTATGCTTCAGTGACCGTTACGGCGTTAGAAACTGTTAGAAAGTATTATACTAAAGTAAATGTGAAATGCCCACAGGAAGGCATTACAAAGGCTAGTAAAAACGTCAACAGCATGAAGATTTGCAAATGTAGGAAATTAAGCTTCCGCGTGCAGTAAAATGCACGGTTCTTCGAGTGATTTGTTTGCGGTGCAATTCCTATTAGCGATATTTTAAACTGATAACAAATCGAAGAAGAAACCATTCAGCTTTAAATAAGTCCTGGTCACCGATCTCTGTATAACTCCACCTTCAGATTAGTCCATTGCTATTTACGTAACTGTGCTTTTGATTAGGTAACTTTGAATTTATGTTACAACAAATTTTGAGTACATTCGTCATGCATTAAGCAGGTAATTAAAAAATCAAATGGTAATTACAAAGGCCGGTGTAGTCTACATATGGAAGAAGTTTTATCTTCAAAACTCATTAATGTTAAGAGTATGCAGAAAACCAGATCTACTTTCCAATTAGATTGTCTTCGAGAATTAACTTAACGTTTATAAATGACATATCTCGATGGATTAAAAACTTCTTTATTGACAATAATTTTGAATCGACAAACCATATCATATATTATAAAAATGAAAAATATCAATATTTGTAACATTCCTCCCCCCTTCTTCTGGATATTTCCACTTCTCATACTTCTATTGTTTGTCTTACATATTTGTTGTGATTTTGAAGGACATCTACGATGGAGAAGGAATGCAGTTTTCGTGGCTGTCAATAATTAATTTTTTGATTTGTCATTGTTTTGCCTCTGACAATTATGGTCTGTCCGCTGTCAGAGCTAGTTCGTATCATGTGTCGTCGGTGAGTCGATGTCTGTGATTGTCAGTGTCAATTTTAACAGTTTAATAAAACTCAGCAAAAAAGATTCGTCTAAAATTTGTTTAACTTCTTAGTTAGAAAGTAAAATCAGTTTATATAGTATTTCCGTTGTCGTTATCAAAGTTCAGGGTCTAGAGAATCTCTTCAGTCACTACCCTCATAGTAATTGCAATAAGAGTATCTACGAAAAGCTAGTCAAATCAGGCAATGGACAATCCAAAAAGTTTAGTCATTAGCTGAAACCGGGGAAGTACTCCCTGCAGTTTCTTGTGTCAAAGTTCAAGTTCGAGAATTCGGAGAAGGATGTCTCTAAGTCAACATGAAGCTACCAGCTCCAACAGCCCGTTTGAACTAGGAGAAGATCCGGAAGCAGCCAGATTCAATTCTCAGCCGAGAGGACTGTTTAATGGCCAGAACGCCAGCTATACAGTGGAGTCAAGCCATGACCAAGGAACCGACAAGCCATCAACCAGTTGTTCGTCGAAGTCTAAGGGAGAATAAGGGAATTCCTCCAGCAAGATTCATGTTCGAGAACATACCTTCTCCAGGTGCTCTACGCAAAACTCCAAAGAAAACCCCAATAATCAGCAAGTCATCTTCCATCCGTCGCCGTGAGTTAAAATCTGAAAGGGACAAGGCCCTGCAGAAACTGAAAGAAAATGAAGCCCTTATATAGAAAAAACTGCGAACAACAGAGGCAAAGCTGAAGACAAAATTGAACGAAACAAAAACAAGTCGGAGGACGAAGAATTTTTGGAACAAGAGCTGTAGGATAACGTAATAGCTCTGAGAGAAGAAATAGCAATCTTGATGGGAGAATTCGAGTACAACGTGTCAAATAACAGTAAAGTCCATGCAATACTGAGTAAGTATATCGCAAACTCAGAGAAGATGGACTTCGATACAAATTATTCGAGAGATAATAATCAATCATTTGAAAGCGTGAGCAAATGGGTTAGAAATTAAGATAATGGCATTGAGGACTCGATCAAAGAAGCTCCACTAAATCGTCGCATACCTCTACCAACACGATGAATTTGAAGTTGAGAAGAAGGCAGCTGGGTTGGAAAACGGAACTTCCAATCAACAACCCATCAGTCAAGTTCGCTTCGTCAAAGTTATGGCTTCCATGTCTCAACGTGATTGTTCCTATGGAGAAGGAAGAAATCAGCCGGAGAGATTGACCATCCTACGGCATTATCAGGTTCCCATCTTCAACGCAGTCATATTGACAAAGTCACCTTTCAAAGCACAGATCATAGAGATTTTTCAAAACAAGTCTTTGCCAGTGGCGATGCATCAACTTATGTGGATCGAAAGCAGATAAGCGTGTCAATCCAACAGGGGAGTGTAGCAAATCGACAGGTTCAGCTTTATCGTTTTGAAGCTTCTTCACACAAATTAAAAATGTTTCATCCTCTGAGGGACATCTACCTCATTTCTGACGACAGCTTTGATAATGGTCTATCGGCTGAAAGCACTTACCTGAATTGATAATAAACAGCACACTCAGAACTCGTCTTTCATTTAGTCAATTTAAAGAAAAATTGACCTTTTGTTCGACGTGAAAGCTAAGGAATATGAAAAAAGTCATTCCTCAACTCATCATTGGTGAAGATCATCCATACCTCACTGCACCAAGAGGACCAAGTTAGGATGGATCCTAGCAGGTGATCTACTATCATCGCTCACGGAGGCAACTATTTCTACAATGAACATATTCACCAATTACGACACATGTCATCTCGATCAACTACTGAATGAGCAGTTTAATCTTGAAGCTTTCGGAGTCATCCCATGTCCTAATGAAGAATCAGTTGAATATCAGCTTGCTTTGAACCGATGGGAATGTGGTCTCCTCTGAATAGAAGAAAATTTTCGAATGCTTGAAAGCAAATCTTATGCAATCAGTCGACTTTCATCTGTGGAGAATAAAATGAAACTTAACCGGAAGTATGTCAAGGACTATCACGCCAAAATCGAGAAGTACAAAACTATGGGATTTATCAAGAAGCTTTCTTCAGCCGAAGCTGAAGTGGTCTCGGATAGGGCATGGTACATTCCTCATTTTGCTGTCACCATCGTTAATAAGCCATGAAAAATAAGGATGGTTTTCGACGCTGCTACTAAGACGAATGGTTCCTGCCTAAATGACTTCCTTTTGACGGGTCCTGATTTAAATCAATTATTGCTCAATATTTTGTGGAACTTTCACTCCATAACATCGCGATCGATATAAAGGATATGTTCCATCGTGTTAGTATCAAGAAAGGAGGCAGAGCCAGTTAACGATTCCTGTGGAGAAACGAGATAGGGGAACTTGAGACGTATGAGATGCAAGTCATGATATTTGGAGCTACCTTCAGGAGCTATATTTGTGAAAAATAAAAATGCTGCTCGCTTCCAGGACAGGTATTCCGAAACTTCTCGTGCTATTCAACAGAATTTCTACGTTGATGATTGTTGTACTGGTACCAGACCGGTAGAAGAAACTAATATGTTTCGAAGTGACATCACCATTATCCACGCTGCTGTTGAAATATGTATTAAGAAGTGGACTAGCAATAGCCAAGATATTCTTGAAAGCATTCCTGAAGAATTCAGGGCATCTAGGTCTCTTTCGTCATTAAAGCTTATGGAAGGGAAAAGTCTAATTTCACTAAGGAACGAGTTCCCGGGTTGTGGTGGAATCGAGCAGACCAGGAGTTTAGTTTCAAACTTAATTTCCACAAAGTGGATCAAAAAATAATTGAAGGCAGACATTCCATAAAGAGAGAAGTATGCAGCCTCGTTATGTCGGTATAAGATCCCATCGACTTTCTTTGGAATTTCAAGATTAATTGAATGTTATTACAATCCACCTGGAAGTCTGGTGTGGGATGGGATGAGCCAATACCTAATTATGTCTTTGAAGAATGGCAGAAATGGATTGCCAACCTCAAGAGAATCCGGAATGTGAAAGTTACAAGACTCTACATTTCGCTAAAGATCTCCAACTTCATGTTTTCGTAGTTGCTAGCGAGGAATCCTATAGTGCTGTTATCTCCAAGCTGTCCTTGGTGCAATCATCACTACTCCTTCCATAGCTTCAAAAGTAGGAGTAGCACCACTGAAGAAACTAACTATTTCCCGACTGGAACTGTTGGCAGCAGTACTTGATAGCTACAACAATCCCCGAGGTGATACGCGTCAAGTTTATTTCGTGGATTTAAGGGAGTGATTCACAGACAGTGCTGAAATGGATTCCTTCATTGCGCCTTCGCTGTCGTGAGCTGGTAGCCAATCGGATTGAAAAAGTGCAAAAAAATACTTCTCCGTCAGAATTGAAGTGGATTCCATTAACACTCAATGTAGCCGACAAAGGAACAAGACTGAATACAGACGTTGACCTGACCAAGGACACCCTTTGGTTATGTGGACCGAACTTTCTCCTCAAGGATCCCTCAGCATGACTGGTCAAGACTTGGACTAACTAAGTGGGAGGAAATGAGGAAGTAAAGAGCCAACTCTTCACATCGTTGTCGAAAGATTCAGAACTTGCTTCTGCTACGGCTATTTGTGATTGAGTTCGTGAAGCAAAGAGTTGATCAAATCGAAAAAGTTTCCTTCCTATGGCCGAATGGAATGTGTAGTAGCTGGAGTCCCCGCAGTAGTCATGTTCTGGATGTGCCGAATCAAAAGGAAGATTTTCCGCCCCCTCCCCCCTCGATTTGATGAAACACATATTTTTAAAATTTTGTAAGTTTTGCGTTCTAAAAAATTTTGCTTGTCGTTTATTTTCAGTTTCTATTTTTGCTTGTCTTGTTCTGTAATACGCTCCTGACTGTTTTTTGTCTGACATTGCAGTAATTTAAGCAATATGTTAACCCTTTAAAATTTAAATAAATATCACACTTTATCTTAAACGACAACAACATACACTTCTACACTGCTGTAACACACAGTAGGTAGCAACTAATTTCTTTTTGAATTTGAAAACACCACCCTAATATCGTCTAGACGAAACAAAAAATATTTATTACCTGCAGGTGGTGCGGTGGCGACTGGCGGCGCCTTTCATTCCCCAATAACATAACACCGCTTGGGCTTGCTTACCTTCTGACCGACCAGCGCGGCGACGACGCCTTTCTTTGTCAATAAAATAATCCCGCTGGATGTTCACGCTCGGTAAGGCACAATACATCATAAGCAAATAAACTGATTGATATATTATGCAATTAATTTATACTGGATAATAAATATTTTTACATATTTTCTGGTGCTTATTTTAGACACTTCTAGTTCTTGCCAGTTTTTTATCAACTATTTCTTGATTTGGCGCTCCTAGATGTTGGTGCCCCGTACGGGCGCACGGTTTGGACGGGCTTTCCGCCGGCCCTGATCCTTAGAGTGAAATTATAGAAGAGAGAGAGAGCTATTCATTCATAAACCCGTTTATTTTTGCGGCCAACAATCCTAAACGCCAGTAGTAAAATAATGAATGAATTTCCAAAAGTGGGGATGGTATTGTGGATACATGGCCTTGGTAATTTTAGCTGTTTTTTGATAAACTTGGCTCTAAGGAATCAGGAGAATCCAAAAATATCGTACTAATTAACATAAAAGTTACTAAAAGTCTTAAAGAACACATACAAACGAAAGAACTAAATTTTTACTCGCTAATCATAATAAGCAAAGCACGTTTGACATTATTTACTACTGATACCACAGAGCAATCGAAATTATTGTGGGGCACACTCTGACGATATTTGCATCTCTCTTTATATGGTAGTCTAATATCAGGACAAAACTACTGAAAAGATTACCCCAGACACATACAACAGGTACTGAAATTTTGAGCAACGCTGTCACTTTTACTTACAATAAATACTTGTTTAGAATTTATATAAGATTATGTCTTTATTAAATAAAATTCAAGTATTTTTGAAAGCAGCGACTGAAATCCAAAAATTAGAATGACTTTTTTTTATTTGCACAACTTTTCAACAAATTTTCTATTGCATTTCAAATTACATTTTACCTGCAACTAAAAGAATTTGTAAAGAAGGCAAGATAGCTTAGAATGTGACTCGATTTTTGAGGCATCAAAAAGTGGAAGCACACATATCTATTTCATGTAATAATTTTGTTACACCTTGTATTTATTGAATGAGCAAAAACACGAAATTGCTTTTAAATAAACGTCGATGAATAATTTCGACATGTGAATTACTCTTGCAAACATTTCTATTTTTGGTGAAATCACTAACATGTTAATTATGTAAGTAAACAAACATTTATTATTTTGAAGCACAATTCGAAAGACCACATTTCAATCAGGAACTATTTGCGTTATTTGCATCATCAATTCTTATCAGTTTAATTTTTATCCGTTAGCAATGAATCAAGAAGATTAAGTGTTCGCGATGGTAGATTAAATGCATCGCCTTTCGTCAAGATGGATGTTTGATTGGATATCGCCTTTGTAAATCGCTAAATCTTTTGAATAAAAACACAAGAATCTGCATGGAAATTCATTGTACAATATATATGTTTGTGTCACAAATTGAAAACCTGAGATTCGGTTTTGCAATTCAAATGGAGGAAAAAGTGAGAATATACGAAATAATATAGGGAATAAATAGAACTTTATCGAATGCTAACGTAGGATTCAAAAGTTACAGTTAAAACAGCTTTCAGAACAGAAGTGTCTTTCTGAAGAACAGTACGCATGTTTGGAATCTAATTACAAGAGATGAAGAGATAAAAACATGTTATACGGACTGTTTCTAATGTTTTGATTCCTTACTTTTATAACCGAAGAAGAACAGCTTGGTTAATATAATTTGATAGTGCCGAAATATTGCATCTATTAATCATAATAATAATAACAGTCAATACTAGAGTATATTAACTTTATTAATAACATGGTCGAATGATGTGAAGTCCCAAAAGTGAGATGGAAAAGAAAAATTGTAAATTTGGACATTAGGTTGATACCAAACGACTTCTGCAGAAAGATTCATGTGGTTTTTGTTTTGTGGCACTGCGGAAAAAACATTTTTATTCGTATCAAAGATGGATTTCTATCCTGACGTACAGGAACACGAATCTTGTGCAAAAAGAATTAAACTTGATGTTGGCGAGTCTAATATTGGTGAATTGTGCAAAGAAATAGGATTTTCCTGTTTTTCTACAACATCAACAGGCACGATTGATATTACTGGAGGTAAAATTTGTAAAATATGTTTTACCAAAGCTTTAGTTGATTGATCTATAAGGTTACCCTGAACATTGTGAGAACATTGACTGGACGTCTGTTTTTCTCAATTTTGTGAAGCCCCATACTCTCATTTCTACTATCTTACAATATTTTTGGCCAATAAAAATTAAAAACGTAATATATCTATTTACTTGAGCCAACAATACCATACTGCAAAACTAAGTTCTCAGCAGAATTTTCAAGGCTCAGAGTTCACAATATATAACAAGGCTCCACTTTATGTCTAACAGCATATGTCTGTCGGCTAAGACGTGAGTACATATATATTTTGAAAAAATTCGTGTTTCTAGAGAGGACATTTTACGTATATTGAGAGCTAAACATAACTTTGTAATATTATATTATACCCAAAGCTTCTTTCATTTTGTCAGCCAGCATTGTTACACAAAAAAAAATAAACGGTTTTAAAGATTAAAACTGACTTTTCCGCATCTGTAGCCCTGAACAATTTTCTATTATAAAATTGTAACTTGTATACACTTCGGGGGATGTATCGTGCTAACAAACCGAAATTTGTCCAAAAATAACCAAAAATGTAATATATCTGGATTTATAGGACCCGCTGTACTCGCTCTAGTCAGCTGAAAATCAATAGAGTACATCTGCGAGACACCTTGAACAATATTCAATCATAAAATTGGTCACTTGTATACACTCTGGAGGCTGTATCGTGCTAACAAATTTAAAATTCTCCAAAAATGACAAAAATATCGTACTTAAAGTACTATAGCACCTGTTGTACTGGCTCTGATAAGCTGAAAATCAATAGGGTTCATCTGTGAAGTGTCCTTAACAACATTCAACTATAAAATTGGTGACTTGTTGCACTCCGGAGGCTGTATCGTGCTAACAAGACATGTAACGAAAAATGGCCGACGACAACGACGACGACGACGACGACGACGACGACGACGACAACGACGACGACGACGACGACGACGACGACGACGACGACGACGACGACGACGACGACGACGACGACGACGACGACGACGACGACGACAGGATTTTTTATCTAAAAACAGTTTTTTTGGGTTGTTGTTGATGGAAAACGTAAAAATAACTCGAAAAAAATTTTCAAATTTCCAATTTTTTTTGGGGTAAACCAATACTTTTCTCGCTATTATATAGGTTGGGCGGAAAAGTAATAGATATAAGCATAATCAAAACAGAAATTCACGGAAACAAAAGTATTTGATTTGAGAGCACACACGAATGGATTTATTACTAGAAACATTTTGATTTGTGATTTCTATTATAATATAATAATGTTCAGTGTCGGTTTCAGCACTATTCCACTCTGGGCGAGAAAAAAAGTAAAGGAAATACTGATATAACCTTAGAGTAATAATAAACATAAACACGTTTATTTTTGTGGCCAACAATTTTAAACGCCAGTAGTGAAATAATGAATGATTCAAGTGATTTATTATTGGTAATCCATGTTTGAAAATCAATTGTTAAACTTATATAGGTATTTATTTCTTACTTTTTTTTTTAAAATTACAGACTCCATAAAATATGCCACGCAGCAAACAATGCATAAAACGATCACCGATTGATGAAGAACAGTTGCGACAGGCCGTTAAGTTATTAAGAGAAAATAAAATGCCCTTATTTGCAGCAACAAAACATTTCAATATTAGTAGTAATACACTGAGGCATCATTTTCAACATTGTAGTAACAGAGAGATGGATATAAGTACATTACACGATAATTTACCGCACCATAAGGTCTTCACAAATGAAGAAGAGCTAGTGATTTGTGATTATATTAAAGAGGCTGCAGATTTACAATACGAATTAAACTTTAAAAACGTTCAAATTGAGGCCCATCAGTTTGCAAAACATAATAATAAAAATTATCCTAAAACATGGAATGAGTACGAGATGGCGGGAGATTACTCGTTACGCAGTTTTCGCAAAAGACATCCACAACTTAGCTTACGTAAACCAGAAGCCACAAGTTTAGGTCGTTCGACTACATTCAATAAAACCAATGTAGCTTCAGTATTTGCAAACTATAAGGCTAAATTAACAAAGTGTCCTAATATTTTACCTTCCAATATATGGAACATAGATTAAACTGGGCTTTTAACTGTACATGTTCCGCCAAAAATATTAGGACCTATAGGCATTTAACAAACCGGTGCAATGACAAGTGCTGAGCGAGGTTCTTCTGTCACAATGATCTATGTCATTAATGCTGGCGGAGGATATATACCCCCTATGCTAATATTCTCACGAGTCAACTATAAAAGGACTTCATGTTTACAAATTCTTCACCTGGTACCGTGGAAGGTGCAAATCCTTCTGGTTGGTACAACGAAAATTTATTTTTTCAGATTATTGAACATTGTATTAAACACGTAAGACATTCTACTAACTCACCATGTGTTGTGCTCTCAGACAATCATGAAAGTCACATCAGTGTGCTTATCACAGTTTCAGCCAAGCGACATGGTATTATAACTTTTCCGCCCAACCTATTTAATGTGAGAGAAAAATATTGGTTTACCCCAAAAAAGTTGGAAATTTTTTTTTGAAGTTACTTTTACTTTTTCCATCAACAACAACACGAAAAAACGGTTTTTAGAAAAAAGATCCTGTGTGTATGTCGTCGTCGTCGTTGTCGTCGGCCACTTTTCCTTACATGTCTTGTTAGCACGATATAGCCTCCGGAGTGCAATAAGTCACAAATTTTATGATTGAATATCGTTAAGGACATGTTACAGATGAACCCCATTGATTTTCAGCTCACCACAGCCAGCACAACGGGTACTATGGTACTAGAAGTACGACATTTTAGTAATTTTTTGAGAAATTTCAGTTTGTTAGCACGATACAGTCTCCGGAGTTCATCATGTCACCAATTTTATGATTGAATATTATTCAAGACACTTCATAGATGAACCCTATTGATTTTCAGATCACCAGAGCCAGTACAACAGGTGCTATAGTACTTTAAGTACGATATTTTTGTCATTTTTGAAGAAATTTGAGTTTGTTAGCACGATACAGCTTCCGGAGTATATACAAGTGATAAATTATATGATTGGATATTATTCAGAGCGTCTCAAAGATGAATCCTGTTGATATTCAGCTCACTAAAGCCAGTGCACCGGGTTCTATGGTACTTGAAGTACCAAATTTTTGTAATTTTTGGAGAATTTTCAGTTTGTTAGCAAGATACAGCCTCCAGAGTGTACACAAGTGACCAATTTTATGATCGAATACTGTTCAAGGTGTCTCACAGATGTACCCTATTGATTTTCAGCTGACTAGAGCGAGTACAGCGGGCCCTATAAATCCATATATATTACATTTTTAGTTATTTTTGGACAAATTTCGGTTTGTCAGCACGATACATCCCCCGAAGTGTATACAAGTGACAATTTTATGATAGAATATTATTCAGGGCCACAGATGCGGAAAAGTTAGTTTTAACCTTTAAAACCGTTTATTTTAGTGACTTTTCACATAACCACAAGCTACAGCCACTAGACAAAGGAGTGTTCGGACCATTTAAAAAATATAGCACTGCGACAAATGAACTGATGATAACTCCTGGGTATGTGGGTAAATCAATAACAATTTACAATGTGGCTACACTAGTTGGGAAAGAATTTCCGCTAGCTTTTACTCTCAAGAACATTATGCAACATTTCTGACGACTCGGACTATTTATCAGCACAGGTAACCGATCGTCCATATGATGTTACTTTCGATAAAAACGAAGATGAAAATATAGCTGTCAATACTGACATTTCACCTCAGTTAGCTCCACAGGCTAGGATTTCTTCTCAATCAGTTGCAGAGGCTAACACTTCATTTCAATCAGTCCCAGAGGCCGATATTCCATCTACTTCTGCGGTTACAAATAATATAATTACACCGACTGTGATTAGACCTCATCCTAAAGCTGCTCTAAGGAAGCTTTTATATGCCTTAAGCTGTTGACTTGTGTAATAACTATGGGACAAGATCAAATTATTCACTAGGTCCATCATGGTTATGTTAAGCAACATAATAATATCATGTCTGTATTCGACAGGAGGAATAAATTATGGGTCTATATTTCCAATTTTTTCGATTTCTTGTCATATCGAACTTTAATATCACCACTAAGAGTGAAGTAGTAAGCACTTAAACATATTTCAAGAACAAAAAAGTAAAACAAACAGAAGAAAATAAAATTTCAGCACGACTGAAATCTTCAAAGCACGCAAACTAAATGTAGATTGAAAATTTGTCTGCGGACCTGTCAAAGTCACGTGTTCTAGAATGGTTAGTTGGATGTCGCCTGACTTTCCCCTCCCGTCTTTACACAACATACCATAAAATAGACTTTCTCCCTGGCATCATATTCAAATGCTTTATCAACATTTTTGGCCTAGATGGTCAAGAGAGTACCTATCTGAGCTACAGAAAAGAACCTAGTGGACAAAATCGACAGAAAATATAGAAGTTGAACAGTTAGTGATCCTAACAGACGATGATGGGAGGCTTGGGAGAGTGACTAGAACTGTTTTTGGCCAAAATGGTAAAGGGAGAGTGGGTGATAACTGTAAATGGAGTCTATAAAAAACCTATTTCCAAAATTTGTTCAGTAACAATGAAAGATGAGTATTATATTTTCCTATTTATAAAATAAGTGTATTTATGTTACATAATTTCGGTCATATGTGGAAATATGTATTCAAGGGGTGAGTTCAAGAATTACACACCCGGTGTAAGTGTGCTCCTAGTGCGACGCACTAGTTCAAAAATAAAATGGGTATACCAAGTGCGTCCACACTGAAACGCTTAAGAATAGCTCATGGGCGCACACCAATATCACCTCGTCACACCACCAATTTGCGGTGTGTCGGTGTGATACCACAGAATAGTACCTCGTAGTTTGTTTACATGTAATACAACACACAACATAGTGTTTTGTGGTGATACAATACGTCATTTGCAAACGTTTGCGAGCTAACGTAATATTTCATATAATTTTTTGAAGATTTATAAATTTGAGATGTATGAACAAAAGCAAAAGTTAATACTATAATAGTCTTGTTAACAGAGTTAATGGAAGATGAGTCAGATGAGGATAATGATATGTAGCTAGTGTCAACTAACATGGAGGGTAATTTCAACAAATTTAAGCCAGCTAGAATTGATCTTTACATGACCAATGTGATACTTAAATATAACTCATCTGAATTTCCAACTGTCGCAAACTTCTGCCAGTCCTTTTTTTGTTTTGTTTGGTTATGTTAAGGTCACGACCATAGATCAAAAGGTTGCTGTTCTGTGTTGTTAACTTAAAATCCCTCCCTTCAGAAACGCTACGCGGTGGACGTCGCACCAGAAATAATAAAAGTGTAATACTCCAAAAAACACACCCACACCGGGTGTGCAATTCCTGAACTTACTCAAGGTGGGAGTATGCTTTGTTCTTCTTGGCATATGTCATTATTGTCATCAATTTTTTATTGATATGTAAGACTGGTGTGGTCACAATCATTGTTTGCATTAAAAGCAATTTTATACGTTATTTACACAAATTTACGATACAAATATCATCGTGTATTCATTAAAGCTAGAAGACAACAATTAGTAAGTGATTGATCAATTCCATTTAATCTGCATTTTAGTTCTAAATATTCTTTCTGTAGAGCCACAAATATCGACGAATTTTCTGCAGATGATTGAATGAGAATAGGTTATAAGTATAGAAGAATATATTTATAATAGATATAGCTATTAATATTATTGATAAATAATTTATTTATATTACAGCAAATTTCTGTTCAATTATCGAGATCCATATCAGTCGATTGAAGGGATTTACTACCGACATTATTTTGAAAAAGTATGTTATACCAACCATCTAACGAAACTATAAAGCTGAAATCTTCTTAATGTTCGGCTAGAGTAATGGTCCCGTGAGACTTAAACATCAGTTTTCTGAGATTCAATAGCCGAAGCAATTAAAGCGTTATGGATTACACTAATTCGATAACGGAGTAACGGACTGGTTTAACACTGCTTATTCTTGATCACAACGATTGTCACTGAGCTGTTTTATAATAAATAATCCCAAGTGATCGGTTAGAATTTTCCATCGATGAACAGAAGCTTAAAACAATGTGAACAACCTCTGAATCCTGCGGCGGCTCTTTATATCCGGCACCCTGGGCGGTCGCCCTACCGCAACCTACCGTAACACCGCTAGAGCCCTTGTTTTTCCCTTTGGCTCCCATTTACCGTTGATATTGTTGCATATGCAATTTCTCTTTATGTAAAATATTTTCTATGAATTCTTTTCGTTTCATCCTTTTTATAAATGTATGAAATTTAGTATATTAACTTGTAACGGTAATTATTAATTATGTGATTTGGTCATAAATATGTACCAGAAACCAAAGCTTGATGTTAACATAGCTCCTATAAGAATTTATAAATATTAAATGAGAATACCGAGATGTCAACTTTCAAATAAATTTACTCTTAATATCTTTACTCAAACATTTTATGGGATTAAAAGAAATAAATGAAAGGAGTAAATTATACTTCTAATAATTAACCAGAATCTATATTTGGATACGTAATGAAAAATAAGTTACAACGTAGAAATATATAATTAATTTCAGTAGGTATCCAAACTCACCATTTTAGAGTTATTTTTCTAAAACACGATATATATTTACAAATGAAATTTTAGACAGGGAGTTAGTGACAGATTATCGGACGTGATTTTTTACAGTATGACTCTTGGAGAATATTGGGGTATGGATATTGTAAGAATAATAATAGATAGATAGTTTATTGACCCCATTCACATACATAGTACATTAGAAGTCAGTGGAAGTAGTACATATGAATACATTTTACCAACTAAAAATATCAAAGATTGTATAGTGTTGTATATGACAAATTTAAAATATAATAAAAATAATAGAAAGTAAAAATTTTACATAAACACAGATATACATTTCATAAAGTAAAAATATTGATGAAAATATGACAATTTTAAAATATAAAATAAGTTAAAAAATAATAGAAAAAAATAATAGAAAGTAAAAATTAAATTAAACAAAACAAACAAACATATAAGCATTAAGCCCAAGTATTCAATTCCTCCAAAAACTCATCAACTGTATAAAAACAATAATTTAAAAGAAAATAATAATAATAATAATAATAATAATAATAATAATAATAATAATAATAATAATAATAATAATAATAATAATAATAATAATAATAATAATAATAGACTCAGACTCAGTGCCCCACAGTTGGTTAATAAAAACTTTGGAAATTTACAATATACACCCTGTGGTGGTTAGGTTTCTAAAAAGTACTATGAGTAATTGGAAAACAAAACTCAAAATTAACCTAAATCACACAGAACTAGAAACTGAATCTATCAGTATTAAAAGAGGAATCTTTCAAGGAGATACACTTTCCGCTCTATGGTTCTGCTTGTGTTTAAACCCATTATCACGTGGCCTAAACCACACAGGATATGGAGCAACTATTAGAGCGGATCGAAACTCAACAACCATAAGTCATCTATTCTTTATGGATGATCTGAAACTATATGCCGCGTGCAAAAAACACCTAGAATCCAACTTAAAACTCATGCACCAGTGGAGCACAGATGTCGGAATGTCGTTTGGTATGGAAAAATTCCAAACTCTATCGGTTGAAAAGGGAAAGCTAAAAGAAGGAAAACCTATAGAACTAGAGCCAGGCAAATATATTGAAGCCATGACAGACAAACCCTACAAGTACTTAGGAATCCTTCAGACACACAAGATAGAACATGAAGAAATAAAAGCCATATTAACCACCGAATTCGAAAAACGCCTTTACAACCTCTTAAAAAGTAAGCTAAATTCAAGAAACCTTACCACGGCCATAAATAGCTACGCTATATCCGCTCTTCAGTACTCCTTCGGAATAATTAAATGGACTCAAACGGACCTGGAAGCAGTAAACAGAAAGATTAGAACCGAGCTAACAAAACATAGAAAACACCATCCAAAAGCGTCCGTCGAAAGGGTAAATTTGCCTAGAGAAAAAGGAGGTAGAGGAATAAAAGATGTTGTGGAAGCTTGCACTCAGCAAATTGCAGGCTTGAGGAGTTTTTTCCGCCACCAAAATAGTCAACTTCATAAAGCCATAGTGAAAACAGATACGGGTTATACACCTTTAAACCTAAGCATGGAAAACTTTACGACCTTTAATACACGAAATGAGGAAGGAAGATAAAATTAAAAATTGGCGTTCAAAAGAATTGCACGGAAGATTCATTAATGATTTACAGAAAGACACGATAGATCAAGCTAAATCGGTTGAATGGCTTAAAACTGGAACGCTGTTTCCAGAAACTGAAGGTTTTATGGTTGGTATACAAGATCAGGTTATAAAAACGAGGAATTACCAAAAGTATATCTTGAAGGAAGAAATACCAACAGATAGGTGCAGAAAGTGCAACAGAAGTAAAGAAACAATTGAACACATTCTTTCTAGTTGCCAAAGCATAGCTGAAACTAAATATCTGGAACGACACAACAAAGTTGCCACAGTAGTATACCTAGAAGTACTGAAAAAACTTTACCTTGATCCACAAAACAACGAGCCATATTACAAATATAAGCCCCCTCCAGTTATCGATAATCAGTATGTTAAGATCTACTGGGATAAAACTATCATGACGGACGTAACAGTACGACACAACAGGCCGGACATCACAGTCATTAATAAACAATCCAAGCAAGCTCTGCTTATTGACATATCAATCCCAAATAATTCTAACACAGGAAGCAAATACAATGAAAAACTGAGCAAATACGCCGAGCTAAGGACCGAAATAAAAGAATTGTGGAATCTTAAAGAAGTCAAGATCATTCCAGTTGTTTTATCCTGTATGGGGCTAATTCCCAAGAAACTAAGTACTTCCCTCAAAGACATTGATATTCCTGAGTCAACCTACCGATTAATGCAAAAATCTGTAATCCTGGATGCGACAAACATTGTTAGGTCATTTCTAGAATAGTGACACCCAACGAAAGTCTTGCTGTTGAGGCTGACTGTCGTTGAAACACGCCGGGTGTAAATCCGGTGACATAGAAAGGAAAATAAAAATAATAATAATAAAAATAATAATAAAAATTATAATAATAATAATAATAATAATTGGATTAAAGACAGGACTACTAAAGAAAAGAATACCCCACTATAAATACAACCCAAGTAGTATACTCGGAGATGAAAATGTACTCCTCTACTGGGATACGCCTATGATAACAGACAGGACAGTAGACTACAATAGACCAGATGTAGTAATCATTCATAAAAGAAAAAGATAGGCCACAATAATAGACATAGCAATCCCATTGTCCCACAATGTTTTGAAAACAGAAAATGAAAAGAGGAGTAAATATGAGAATCTAGCGCTGGAAATAAAACATATTTGGAAGACTGAAAAGATTGACATAGTTCCAGTTGTTATCTCTGCCGAAGGAATGGTATCAAGAAGCTTTGTAAAATATCTCCAGAAACTTGAAATCCCCTCAAACGTTATCACCGGTATTTCAAGAACGGTCATACTACAAACAACACATATTGTCAGAAAGTTTTTTACCCCATTGGGTTAGGCTGAATTGCCTCTCCAGTGGAACCAGAGAAGAACCAGTACCAATTTACTGAGATCACAGAACCCCTATAATAATAATAATAATAATAATAATAATAATAATAATAATAATAATAATAATAATAATAATAATAATAATAATAATAATAATAATAATAATAATAATAATAATAATAATAATAATAGATAGATAGACGGTTTATTGACCCCATTCACATACATAGTACATTAGAAGTCAGTGAAAGTAGTACATATGAATACATTTTACCAACTAAAAATATTAAAGATTGTATAGTGTTGTATATGACAAATTTAAAATATAATAAAAATAATAGAAAGTAAAAATTTTACATAAATACAGACATACATTTCATAAAGTAAAAATATTGATGAAAATATGACAATTTTAGAATATAAAATAAGTTAAAAAATAATAGAAAGTAAAAATTAAATTAAACAAAACAAACAAACATATAAGCATTAAGCCCAAGTATTCAATTCCTCCAAAAACTCATCAACTGTATAAAAACAATAATTTAAAAGAAAAGACTTAGCGAAATGTTTAAATTGAACTCTCGTCATATCACTTATATTTATATGTTCAAAATATTTTACAAATGAATTGTACAATGTAACATCCAACTTATTGTTTTTTGTTGTTTTCAGTCTTGATTTGAGAATGACAATGTCTTTACTATTTCTAGTATCATAATTATGAACATCTGCATGTTTAGTCAGAACATATCGATTTTTATGTTTCAATTAACACTTCGAAAATATACAAGCACGGAAGCGGCAATATTTCAAGTTTTTTGAATATTTTTTTACAATTGGTGTTTCTTGGTGCGTTGTAAATTATTCTAACTACAGTTTTCTGTAGCACAAATACTTTGTGCACTAATGTGCTGCTCCCCCATAGCATAATACCATATGTTAAATTGCTATGAAAAAGTGAATAATATACAGACTTTAACAAATGAATTGGTATACATGATTTTAATTGACGAATTACAAAAACTTGGCTCGCTAATTTTGAACAAAGGTAGTCAACATGAGGTGACCAACTTAAGTTTGTATCCAAATGAATGCCCAGTAATTTAACTGGCTCTGATTTTATAGCCCATTTATCTAAACTGAAAAGAATGTGTTTCGTTTTAGTGTCGTTGAGTTTCAGCTTATTTGCCAGGAACCACTGATTCAACAAAATATTATCACCAGCTTGTGTGCCATCAGATAAAGTTGTAGTATCATCAGCGAATAAAATACAAAAAGTGTCAATAGCCTCTGGTATATCGTTAACAAATATTATAAAAAGTATTGGACCCAAAATCGAGCCCTGAGGAATGCCGTTGTCTATATTACGTAAATCAGACTGGTTGTTTCCACAAACTACATACTGTTTCCTATTACTTAAATAAGATGTCAGTAATTTGTGTGCATTTCCTCTAATACCATAAAATTCCAGTTTATTTAGGAGTAAATCCGCTGGAACACAATCAAAAGCCTTCGTTAAGTCGCATAACGTGGCAACAGAGTTGACGCCTTCCTCTAGTTTCTGTACAACTTCCTCTAAGAGTCGAAGAAGAGCACGTATGCATGATTTATTTTTGCGATAGCCGAATTGAAATTCCGTTAGAAGTGACTTATCTTCCAAATAATTTATTAATTTTTCTTCGACTATCAATTCAAATATTTTGTTAATCGTCGGTAAAATTGCTATGGGTCTAAAATTTTCTGGAGAATCTATATCACCATTTTTATATAATGGAATAATTTTTGATATTTTAAAGGAGTCATGCCAAGATCCTTCCTCTAAGCATTTATTAAATAAAATGGTCAGTGGATATGTCAATGAGTGTATACAACGTTTCAATATTTTGCTATTTATATTGTAAAAATCTAAACATGACGAATGACTTAATTTCAATATAGCCTCATGGACATCACTTTCCAAGATTGCACTCATAAAGAATGAAAATGCAGGTTTATTTAGTTTATTTAAAAAGAAACTCGACTCGTATTGAGAATCACCAAGAGATTTTAATACTATTTCTGATACCGATGTAAAAAATTCATTGAATTTTTGTGGTGATATATCGGACTGTTTGGTTTTATTAATTTTAGTTCTTCTTTCCGAATTTACGATTGTCCAACATGTTTTATTTTTATTATCCGAATCTTTTATTATCTTTGAGTAGGCTAACTTCTTTTCAGAGCGAATTGCTTTTTTATATATTTTGTTTAAATTTTTGTAATTCACCCAATCACCTTCCGAATAAGTATTCATAAATTTGTTTTTTGCTGTAATGACATTTTTTCTCATACTACGCAATGTGTTGTTGAACCATTTGATATTAGATTTATTTGTTTTAACAGTTTTTTCACAAAAACAAGTATCAGAGATATGTTTCAGAGTATTCAATATGTTTTCTGCCAAATTATCTGCACCCATATTATGAACATCCAAATCATTCCAAGAAACTTCAGAAAGTTTATCAGAAAAAGCCGTTATTGTTGCGTCGTTAATAACACGTTTAATAATGGGGACATTTTCATTCAATAGGTGATTAAAATATATGTATTGGCCGTTGTGATCAGACACTAGAGGATCTACTACTCCCACTTTAGTGAGACTAGGGTCTATGTTTGTAACTATGTTATCTAGACAGGATTGACTATTCAGGACTATTCTAGTGGGCTCCTCAATTGTATGGCGTAATCCGAAACTTGTGAAGACTGTTCTAAGATCTTTGGATTTATCGTCGTTCTTTGAAATGTCTAACTTGAAGTCCCCTACCAAGACAATGTTTTTATATTTTCTATGAATATATTCAAGAAGTTTAATAATTTGATCTTTAAATATGGTAAAATTATCTCTACTTGACGATCTATAAAGAGCAATTATTATGGTGTCTTTCAATTCTACTCCACAAAACTCGGCATCGTAGATAACAGAAAACTGCTTCAGATCAACTGCCTTGCATATTAGATGCGATTTTGAAAATATTGCCACTCCCCCATGTTGCTTTCTAGAACGAGTAAAATCGGAAATGAAGTTATAATCATTTAATTTGATTAATTCCAAGTTATTCTTATCTAACCAATGTTCTGAAAAACATACGATATCAAATGGATGTTCGGTTAAGAAAACTGAAAGTTCATGTAACTTATTTTGAAGACTATTTACGTTAATATGGAAAACCGAAAGATGAATAATAATAATAATAATAATAATAATAATAATAATAATAATAAGCGTAACTCTTTTTGCCATTGCAATTAACTGTCTTGTTTGTAACATCGGAGAAAACACCAAAGCAGCTTTATATGTCGACGATCTAACCATTTATTCTTACAGTCATTCAATTCCCGAAATTGAGAATTCATTACAAGGACAAATCAACAGCCTAGAAGAAACTGCTAGAGCCAGCGGTTTTAAATTTTCATCTTCGAAGTCCCACGCCATCCATTTCTGCAGATTAAGATCCGACCACGCCGAACCACAACTAAAGCTGCAAAGTCAGAATATCGAGATAAAACATAAAACAAAATTATTAGGTATGATACTTGACCAAAAATTAAACTGGAGACCGCACATTGAATATCTGATTAACAGATGCCGAAGAGTTATTAACATTATCAAATGTTTGTCGGGTATCCGATGGGGCTCCGACAGAGAAATTTTATTACGCATCTATCAAACTTTAGTGCAATCCAAAATTGACTTTGGCTGTATTGTTTATGGTTCTGCAAGACGTTCACACTTGAACCAGCTAAATAAAATCCAAAATCTCGCAGTAAGACATGCAAGCGGTACATTTAGAATAAGCCCTATAGAAGCAATCTTATTCGATGCTTCGTCCTTACCCCTAAACTTAAGGAGAGATATGCAGCTCATAACATATGGCGTGAAAATACAAACGTTACCCAACTATTTAAATAACAAGATTTTCACAAACCTTCCCAGTCCACACACACTAAGACGTAGTTCAACTAAACCATCCAGTATTCGTTTTTCAGACACATCTGAAGAGTACAGGATAAACTTACAAATAGAAAAAATGACCTATACGTATGACACTCCCCCATGGCTAAGAAAACTACCACAAATAAACATATCTCTCAGTAAATACAGAAAAGAAGATACCGCTCCATCGATCTACCGAACGCTATTTTTAGAACAAATGGATCTATACAACGAACATTTAGTCATCTACACAGATGGTTCCAAATCAGATAATGGAACAGGGGCGGCAATCGTAATCGGTGTAGATTCCTTCTTTTGGACCCTAAACCAAGAGTCTAGTATACTTAATGCCGAGTTGTATGCAATATGGCAAGCGTTGTTGTACTTCAGTTAGAGCAGCTTTGAAAAATGTTTAGTTTGTACGGATTCCTTAACTGCCACTCTCTCGACAAAAAATCGTTTTTCTGCAAATGAATGGGTTGTACGGATTCAAGAATTATCAACCCATCTATACAGTATGCAAAGGACTATTTCAATAATGTGGATACCTGGGCATACCGATATTACCGGTAATACTGAAGCTGATCTAGTAGCAAAAAAAGCCACAAGTGAAACAGTTGACAAAGGCATACCTAACACCTTCCTGGATATGAAAACGGATATAAAGAATAAAATTTACGAAGCATGGCAGAACAGATGGAATACATATGACGGACAATTAAGACACATTAAACCGAGCGTACAAAAATGGTTCTACCCCAAAACTCTTACAAGGCGTGAACAAGTCGTCCTCAGCCGATTAAGGATAGGCCACACAAACCTAACCCATTTACACCTCCTCCTTGGAAAGAACAAACCTAGACGTGAGAAGTGCGGCATCCCACTGACAACACAACATATATTTACTTGTGCAGCCTTCAATTTTCACAGACAATTCCTCAAAATACCCCAGATCGAAAACATTCTTAGGAACCAAAATGACGAGCTTAACCAGGTGATAACTTATCTAAAGTCCACAAATTCATTTTATAAAATATAAATTACCCCAATGATATATCGACGAGCACAATGACCTAGATGTCGATGCTCAAACACAAAAAAAAATAATAATAAGGGGTCTAAAGGGTAGTGAAGCGCCTCTCACAGCCTCTCCTACCAATTCCTGCTCGCACCTCTACGTCGGTAGACCCTAGTAACCATCTCTGGAGGTTCAAGATCGGGTAACCAACCCCCGGTGGCGGATCAACGGCAGATGGGCTAACGCGAGAGGAAGAACACCAGCAATTAGGGCTAGCAACCCAATGCTGTGATCTTAATCCGCTCCTGTCGTTACTCGGAAGCAAGCTTCGGATGCTACTGGTGGTGCGACTGCACCAGTTAGCGCGACAGTACAATCACTAGTGGGACAACGTGGAGCACGTGGCGCATCCCCGCGAAACGGAAGCACAAGGCCAGCACCTCTGGACACTGGAAACGGTAATGGAGAACGCAGCTTGGAACACCCGACACAGGATACTCCCGCTCGATCTCCAGAAGTCCAAGGAAGGCGTATACGCTGGAACAGACAAGATAATCTTGATCTAATTACCGAAATAGACTTCACGAAAGATGGCGAGCGGTACGACCCGATTTTCGACGCCAGTCGCAACAACTTTCAGATCAAGTAAGGTCCATAGTTAGAAGAAAAGTTTTCTCGGAGGCTGGAATAGAAGAACTGAAGAGTGAAGCGAGACGACAACTACAGCTATTAGAAAACAATGAAAATCGTGACATTGAACAACGAGAACCTATAGTCGTAACTAGAAGATCGACAATCTTTGAAATCCGAACAGAAGAAATCCCTACTAAAATTCAAAACGCTTTCAATGAAAACATATTAAAGTATGTTGGTATTCCGTTCAGAAATCGACCTCCATTACCCAAAATAAGGTACTCAAAGACAGCCAAAGAGACAGTTGCCCAAATAAACATTGTCTTAAAAGAAGAGCTACCCGCCTGTCCCAACTTGGAAGGCACATGCCATCTAGTCTACTGCGCTGCGCTGACAACATTAGAAATGCTGGGAACACCATTCGACAGAGCTAAAAGAAGTACCAAACAAAATCAGGAAGAACCCCCATGGGCTAAGAGAATTCAAACCAAAATCAATAACATAAGAAGAGAAATAGGGCCAATTTATACCTCCAAACTACTAAAACCACAGCACGCCTAAATAACCAAATTAAAAAGCTGTGCAAAAAACAAAAAATCTTCCAAGGAGATAGCCTTAGTCCTCTGTGGTTCTGTCTTGCGCTTAATGCTCTCAGTAATATGCTGGAAGAAAGTACTTACGGATACACCATAGCTAAAAGGCCAAGCATTAAACTTTCCCATCTCCTCTAAATGGATGACTTAAAATTGTATGCCTCTAATCCAGAACAAGTTACCGCCCTCCTGGAACTGGTCGCATCATTTAGTAAAGCCATCTCAATGGAGTTTGGACTTGAAAAATGTGCATTTGTTCACGTTAAAGCGGGAAAAACTCAGGAAACTGAAAACATACTCTTATTAGATCACAACCAGTTTACACCTCTACCGCTGGAACAGAAGTACAAATATCTTGGAATGCAACAAACTCTCAATATAGAACAAGCGCACAGTAAGCAGCTTATTCAAGAAACACTTAAAACTAGACTCCGTCTAATACTGAAATCAAATCTTTACTCCTTGGCAAAAATAACAGCAATAAACGCTTGGGTAATACCTGCTATTAATTATAGTTTTGGAATAATTAAATGGAGTACCACAGATTTAGAAAGTCTCGATCGATCTATACGAGTGGCCCTAACAAAGAACCGATTACACCACCCAAATGCTTCCATGCACAGGCTGTATTTACCACGGAACAGAAGGGAAAGAGGACTGAGTAACCTCAGAGAGGTACATAACAAAGAATGTTTTTCAGCCGGTTTTCAGGGACGACTCAGTCGAAAAATCCGGGAGTCATATTTATATATACGGTACAAAGTAAATATTTTCCACAAACAAATGGGTAATGCAGACGGAAGGAGCCATGTTGCCACAGCTCAATGACAGCCAAGGGTAGCAAGAAAGGCCAGAACATCGGCCTCACTGTTTTTGTTTCTTACTATCTTTGTGAATTTTAAACCTATAAATTATTGTGAATAAAGACATTTTTAAATTAAATTAATTGAATGTAAATGTACCCTTACTAATAAAATAAGCTACATTTTTCAATTGCCTGGAGGTCCCAGTGTCAAGGACCTTAACCAGAAAGTCAATATTAGCAATATCTGCCAGATAGATCGTTCTGTACGGTTGGTATAGAGGGCACTCAAAAAATATGTGGTAGCTGAACTCTGGCGCTTTTAGATTACATATTGTGCAGATTTCTTCGCTGTTTATTATGTATGCTGAACCTTTATAAGTAAACTTATTCATTTTTTTGCTACCCGTTCTGATTTGTGCTATAATTATAAGGACATGTGATGGTAGGTTTCGTTTTAAGTAAGAGTTATTATTCAAAAATTTAAATAACCAGAGAGATTTAGAAGAAGCCAGGCTATTAAAATCATCTGAACTTAGCTTATTTTCATATAAGGCAAGTTATTCATTACGGATTTTTTAAGATTTAGTTTTGTCATTTATAAAAAAAATTCCAAAGATCAATTCTGCTCAACAAAGTGTAGACAGATTTTACTTGTGCCACCCAGTTATAAGTGTTATCACTACGAACTTCGTCCGATAGTTGGAGTAAGCACAGAAAACAAATTTTTGGCGTAAGTCGTCCACATTGCTATAACTGATAGACAACATAAAGCGCTTTTAAAAACAGTGTAATCTAATTTTATTACTTAAGCTTCCAGTCTAAAACGTAATCCGGGGTACTACGTAGCAAACCAAGTAGGTTTTTGAAAAAACTGACTTGGGCTCGTTCAAGGATATTTCCATACCTTAGACCCCAGACACCAAAGCAATATGACAGAATGTATATAACAATAGAATTGTATAATTTCAATTTTGACTCCCAAGAATTCATTCTGGAGCGAACCATAATATCAGTGACGGCTGCAAAGGCTTGTTTCACTTCAGTCACTGTCATAACAGACATTTCAGAAAATAACGAGGACGAAGTAAAAAGTATCCCAAGACAAAAAAATTGTTTAACAATATCAAGTTTTCCATCATTACAATAAAAATTGTAATTATTATAATTATTGTGGATGCCACCTCTCCCGCGAATATCCTGACGTTAGTCTTTGAAATATTTACTGAATGTTTGTTACGGACCGAGTATTCATGTAAAGTTTCTTATTGAGATCAATCTGCGAATCACTAACGATCGTCAGATCATCTACGTACATGAGCAACATTAATGCTTTAGTATTGTTAATGTTTAACCCTAGGTGACCCTGCTCTACGAAAACTTGCTCCATATCAGCCACAAAAATAGAGAACAATATTGGGCTTAAATTTCGCCTTGTAAAACACCCTTGTCTATCCCGTATGGTTTTGAATTCTGGCCATTTACTCTTATTGTCATGAAAGCCTTGTCATATATATTCTTTATCAAACGAATCATTTTTGAGCTGACACCCGACGTGAATAATTTACTATACAAAATGTTATTATCTACACAATCAAATGCCTTCCAAAAATCAATAAAGGCAACAAAAACTTTGCGTCTTTTGAGCCGAAGATCTATTTGAGTAACTGCATTCAGAATAAACACATTATCCATGCAACCTCTGCCGACCCGGAAGCCAGACTGCGTCTCAGGGAGTATTGCACGAATCACAAAATTTTAACAGTCTTTCTAAAATTAGAGATGTAAAAAGCTTGGTCATACAGTTAATAAGAGCAATTCCTCTATAGTTTTCACGGTCATCAATAGGTCCTCTTTTATGTAACATAGAAATTATAATATTGTGCCATTCGGAGGGAATTTCTTCTGTTTCCAAAATATTATTAAACAATGAGCATATGTATAAAACCCAATTTTGTGGTAGATATTCATAAAATTCATATGAAATTCCATCAGATACAGGCGCTTTATTATTTTTACATTTCTCAAGGCAATTTTTTAACTCAGATAAAGTAATCGGACAGTTGAGATCAGGATGTTGAGCATCGTAAAATTAAATTTTGACCAAAATTTCTCTTTCTGCTTTTTATTGACGTCTTATACAACTTTTTTCCTTCATTATATTAACTTTTAAACGTATCTACAAAATTATTTTTATTGTATGTTAGAACTTTATAAAAAAGTATTGACATAGAATCAGACTACAATTGATTTAAAACACAGTGATTCTATTGTTTTGGGTTTTCACTTCTGTCGGCAGTCTTTGGAACAGCCTACTTCAATTTTTTATTTCTGTAACACAAAAAAATTTTGGTTCAAATTTGTCGCCCCCTAAAATCTTCCGCCCTAGGCTTCTCAGCCTGCTGGTAAATCTGCCATTGGTTGGTAATCTGAAGAAACGTCATATCATAAACGAGAGCTAGTTTCCGGTACTAAGATTTCGACACCCCCATCGAATAAGGTTGTAACTCATTTTTGATGAATTTTCAGAAACACGAGTTTTATGAAAATAAAATTATTGTTTATATTTTTTTCAAGAAGAAAAAAAATTGGTATTTTTATTAATGATATTCGAAAAAGATAAGTTTTTGGCATGACGTGTACGTATTCGTGCGTTTCTTGATTGATTAATAAAGGAATAACAGTGAGTTACAACCCTGCGTCTTTACCTAGTGTTTCATAGAACAAGGTTGTAACTTGTGAATACCTCCTTTTCCACACTAAAATATGGATTTGTTACGATAAATTCTCAAGTAAAATGAGTAATATAAAACTACAGAGGTAAACTTGTTAACAAAAATTGAGTTTTTTGAGAAAGTTTATTTCGGAAAATAGGAAATATTTCAAAAATAAAAATCGAGATGAATGAAAACATATATTTTAATGAGAGTGAAGTGGTAAATAACGAAAAATATCCACTGAGATATCCTATCCTATCCTATCCTATCCTATCCTATCCTATCCTATCATTAAACATGAACACAAAATAAAAAGGTAATACTAAGAGTCCAAGCGTGTATCTAATCAGAGTCTGATTGCTCGTGGGTAGCTTCACCGTACTTAAGATTTCTATAATAGTTGCAATACAATTCTGGTATTGCTTGAGCTGTACACAGTGCATTCAAGTATTTGTACTTTGCAAGCGAAATAGGAATTGGTCCACTATAAGCTGGTGATATAATATTACCAGCCAATACATTTACCAGATTTTCAGTTTTTGCCGATTTTCTTGTGGAATGTTTTCGTTGTTGGGCCAGGTCAATGTAAAATTTCTCTTCCGATAAAAAATCATAATTTATCTGTATGCGCTTTGGATTGGATCTTTATATCTTTAAATGCCTCACTCTGTTCCATTTGATTCTATTGTTGTCAGTACCTTTTACAAAATTAGTTTGTTTGCTCATCAAGTCTTTAAAATTGAGTATTTTGCTTTGATTTAGCTCAGTTACTCTAATAGGGTTTACCCGACGTTTTTGCGCAGCGTATATTTGTAATCCATTGTTCCGGAACGTACACAACTTGATGCTTCTTTCGTCTTTCGATAAGGGCGTGCATTGAATCACCTTCATTTTGTGTGTGACCTACTTCATAGAAAATATGTGTGATATTGATATCAAACTTTTCAGCCGCATAGGCGTACATAGCGAAAACTATGCGATTCCGGTTTTGTCCGCCACAATTATCATAGTAAAAGACAAAGTCTTTGAAGCCTTCTTCTGCTTTCATTGCAATGAATAGATATACAGCACTACTAATCTCATTTGCACCTTTTTTTCCTATGGTTTCGTCCCATACATAACAATAGCCGTCACACTTCCCTATGTCAAATATCGTGAAATTATAGACTGCAAGCTTCCTTTTATAGTAAAATACAGACACTTCTGATGCAGGTGTAGTCAGAATTTTCTGTAAATCATAAGTTGCTACAACAACAGAGTTGCTTTGTTGAGCAATATCTTTATGTTGTGATTTCAATTCCCTTACTACAAACTTTGATGCTATATGTTCTGTGTATTTATTTGCAAGAGCTTCATTCTCTTCATTTGAAGCTCTATTATAGATATCGCAGGTCGGACAAAGATCTTTCTTCGGTTTGAAAATCTCTATATTAAATTCACTGTAAAAAATTTCCCGATATTGTCTTTCTGTCGCTGACACCGAAGTTTCGTTTTTATTTTATAATAGCCATTCTTTATAAAGTTTATATAATTTTGGGAATGATAAAGTTGCTTCAAAATACTTTTTAGAAGCTCTTTCTCTCACGTAATGCGAATCAACTAAAGGTATTTGAGAAATATGCGCCCTCACTGTAGCTTTCATCTCTTCGGATATTTGATTTGGACGGTTATTATGACGTCCGCGTCGATCTTCCAGCACAGCACAACTGGACCCTTGAATATCAATCTTCTTGAATATAGTTGTTACCCACTTGTCAGTAATTGCCAAAGTATTGAAAAACATTTTTTTACATGCTTGTATTTTCTCACTTCCTCTAAAAAGTCCACTGGCGTCTCGAAGTTCCAATGGTAGCTAGGATAACTTGTTTTCGGGGTACTCTTTCAACACACTTGCCGACAAAATTCATTTAGATAGTGTGATCCCCGAAGGCCCAAAACTCATTGAAAATATTATTTCTTGATTCAGCAGTCATTTTTTCCGAACATTTTGCCGAACATTTCCGACACTGTTGATTACAGCCTGGTTTCATTTCTGTTCGTTTTATAAGTTTACCTCTTTGATTAATAAACTCTTGTATCATGTTTTTTTTCTCTTGTTTACATTATTCTTCCAGTTTGCAGAATTTCTTTTTCTTTTTCGACCCGGATCAATTTTCTTAGGCATATTTCTTTTTTTTACCTTTTCACTAATTTCTTCCCCAACGGTGTGTTTGCTACTACAAGGTTCATTGTTATCGTATGTTTTTTTCTCCTCCTCCGAAAACTCGCTCAAACTACTCTGTTCCATTGTGTTCGTATAATTTCCTGAAAAAATACGCAGTTGTATACTTTTACCAAAGGACTATCTCAACGCTTAGAGCAAAGTGAATCTAGATTTTTTTCTATATTCCACATTATAATAATACTGTATTTGACATATAAAAGAACAATACTACACCTTTGTGAAAAGATGGCAAATATTCTGAAACGTCTGGGGAAAAGAGTTCACTCTGCCTCTCCTGGCTCGATTCTGAATTATTACAGATACGTGGTAAAACATCATTTCGACGTGTTCGTAGTAAATATTGTTTAAATTCCATTAGCTCAGTGCCACTGTTTACGACAGGAGTGTTAATTGAATCAAGTTCATTCGACCCTTCACCGGTGCCACCTGAAGCCAGGACAAACTGAGACTGTGATTCTGCCTCATACTCTAGAAAACAAACCACATATTTTTTCAACTATACACCTTTTTTATGTAACACAGATATAAAAACTTTCAACTAATAAGATGTAATTTGAATTTGTGATCCCCCACGCAAACATTATTCAAAATTAACGTTCTCTAAACGTAGTTCAAATAAGTTAGGTTAGGAACTTACCGGCACAACATTCAGCTATTCCACTGTTCTTCAATGCTAACTCTAATATGTGTTGACTGCGATTCATTTCACAAGTCCAATATGTCAAAATAAATGATAGTTTTACTATGAACCAATAATCACTGTATCGACAAGACGAATATTAATAACAATACAAACACCTACAAAGTCCTTCAGCTTTGAGACCGCGTTAACTCAACTGGCAATATAGGTCTCGCGAACAAAATATTCGCACGACAAAGACGTAAACTGAAAGATAGGACGAGTACGCCCGTACTCGAGAAGGAAAACAAAATAAATATGAGTTGAACAAAGTTGTAAGTCGTTTAACATCCATTTTAGCGCCAAGATAATATTTATGGAAAATATTAAAAAGATGTAAATTACGTTACTTCTCTGTTAACGTTCAACTGAAAAATATAAGTTTAAATACTTCTTTGTTCGATTATGTATTTCCGCAACCATTTGATCTAGAGTTACGTTTTTATTATTGATCGATTCGTCTCATTGTCCTGAGTATGCCTGTGGTTTTATCTTAAAAAGCATGTAAATTGAGTTACAACTGTATTCAATGGGGGTGTCGATTTGTCTGTCAACTTTATCTTATTCTCCGCTACAAATATGTGTACGTCAAAAATATAAAAGCTCTATAAAAGGTTTGTATGTAAAATAGAGATTCTGAATAGAATTATAACTGCACCCTGTAGAAATATCGGCTTGACTGTGATCAAATATCCCGAAGAAGCGATATCCTTCTCAGCATTACAAGTGGCAAAGTGTAGAAGGTTTTTACGATAGAATAAATAAGAGTGAATTTTTAATCCGATTATGTTGGAACAAGAGCAGTGTTTATGGACGTCTTGTCGTTGTAGGCTTGCCATTTCTCGTGTCGCTTTGCATAACTTTAAAGGCTATTTAAGAGACCTTCTGCCTGGTTCCAAAAATTATTCCACCAAATATGTAAAGGTTAAAATTATAATTCCACATTAACTGACTATTTATCTTTCAAAAGGCTTAATATGAATAAACTATGATATTAAAAACTGAAATAAGATTAATACACTTCATACACACCGAACTTAAACTTCAGTGAACTTTGATTTAGTGATAATTTGTTCTTTAATTTAGAAAGAGTTTATTTCCAGATCTAAAGTCTTGAATACTTTAGCTATTTGGCAAATCTTACGGAAACTACTTTTATGAATCATATCCCTTTGTTGCCCGATGGTCCTTCTGATTACCAAGGATTTTAAACGCGCATGAAATGAAGTGTTGCATTAAGTTAGTTATTGCCCAACGGTAGTTTGTAGTCGCAAGTTTATACGAGGTAATTCACACAGTGTATGTCCGTTGGTAAATGTCATATTCCATTTATTTCAGTTATAATGACGAGTTGAGCTGTGTGTGACTCGTATTTATATCATTCCTAAAATATCAACGTGTTGTAATATATTATCTACCCATCATATTGTGGTCAATATATTACAATAATGTAGACCCATTCATGTGCTAGGTATTTACATAGATATTTCATAACGACAACAATATTTTGCTATGGTAATGTGGTTTATTGCAGAGTCTGTAAACGTACTGTCAGGAAATGCAGCAGCAAAGCTCTTTCCGAAGGACAATTGCAAGAGATCGCTGATCAAATTTTGGTAGAAGACTTGCCTTTAGATAATAATTTTGACTCCGAAATAGAAGAATCTGACGATGAAATTGAATTTGACTCGTAATTTCCAAATACTTTACGAAAAAATTTAGTAAAAATACGTGTAACAGTGATCAGACTAAAAGTGGTATTTTAGAAGACATTACATTTCCTGGTAAATCAGAATACGACATTGTTCCTACACAAGACACTGATTCTAACAAAAATGCTGCAAATAGTTATGAATATTCATAGAAACCTTCACCGGAAAACAATAACAAGCACTATACAAAACTAAAGTTTTTTAAGAACTGTTTGACGAACCTGAGACCCTAACCAGTGTATTGGTAAGAGTTTTTGGTTCTACCATTGAGGAAGTCAGTTTCCAAAGCAACTTACTGATATGCAAAGAAACCAAACGCTAGACCTCATAGAGAAGGAACTACTCACCTTCTTCATGGGCTATCACCAGTTGCCTAACTGGAAACATTACTGGAACATAACTCTAGTAACAAGTGCCATGTCATGCATCCGATTTGAATATATTTTGTCCAATATTCACTGCAATGTCAACTCGCAAATACAAAGAGATAACGAAGGTAGATTATACAAGCTGCGACCTGTTATAAAGAAACTAAACGAACACATCCAATCTCCGTACAAGACAACGAGAACAGTACCTGTTGACGAAAGCATGCTATTTTTTAAGGGTAGGTCTACATTGAAACAAAACAGCACACAAAATCTTTTCAAAAGTGGAAACAAAAGTTGGTGCTTGGCTGATCAAAATGGTTACATTTCTATTGTGAAGGAAAAAATTAGGAACTTGAAACATATTTCAACAATTATGGATTACGAGAACGTATTGTTTCAACATAAACAAAATCTTACTGGGGCAAAAGCAAAATCATCTATTTTGATAATTATTTTGCTCCAATATCTCTGCTCAAAAAATTGCGTGTCGGAATTACTTTGGCATGTAGAAGAACTCGCTAAAACAGAAAGGATTTTTCTAAGAATTCAACCTCTCATAATAGTCTAAGAGCTAGCAACATTTTCGAGAGAGAATTTCAGTTAGGCCAGTTTTTAGACACGCTATCTCTCTCATACTACCGACCGTCATACGGGCTACCTGGCTAGCGGTAGAGGTTGCGTTCATCAGCGCGCATCGTACCTGTACAATACGTAAAATAATTATTTTTCATATAACTCTGTTCTGCACGAAAATCGTCTCCGTCAAACAAATACTTTATTTCGATAAGCCCTACCTATTCAACTCTTACACCGACCGCCGCCAACCGTTTGTCGGAGGTTCAGTATTACAGTATTCAGCAGTGGATATATAATCGAAGCGATACCGTGGCGATTCTGCGTGAACCATCCGAACAGTTTCTATTATATATGTGGAGAGGTAACACTGAAAGCTCAACGAAATACCTTGAGCCCACTTGTAAGAAAAGCCTAAGAGTTATATTTCGGGCTCAAAGTTGGCGATCAAGGCAAAACTTGAACTCCCAAAATATGCTTCCGCACTTGCTCAAGAAACTGAGCAGAATGGCTATGGGGTACTCATCTGCACATAAAACTAGGACTTATAAAAAAATTTGTTATTCCCTCGTATAAGTGAAGCAAAGCTCAAAGAAGGAATCTTCATTGGACCTCAAATGTGGAAACTTTTCATGAATAAAAATTTGACAACTATACTTTTTAGAAGGGAAATGGAGCATGGGATGTCTTCAAAAATGTATGTAGCAACTTCTTATCTTATAAAGCCTTGGGTTGCAATATGTCCCTTAAGCTGCATTTTCTCCACTCTCATTTATAATTCTTCCCTGACAATTTGGGTGCAGTTTCAGACGTGCACGGCGAGAGATTTTACCAGAAAATTGCTCAGATGGAGAAGCGCTAGAGTGGAAAATGGACCCCAAATATGCTAGCGGACTACTGTTGGACCCTTAAACATGAAACCGGTCCTAGCAAATACAAGCGATAAAAGACACAACCAAATAAATGTATTTATTGTATTTATGTTTTTTGATACAATAAATAGCAATAATTAGCCTAGACCTAGGTACCTAGGTGTGAAAGTGCTGGGTTCTCGGGCCAGCAGATGAAATGGCCAGGCGAGGCATAGTCGAGCCTGAGCACTTCTGGAGGCCCGGAAAACCACTTTTGCGGCGTGGAACACACAATAGTTTTTATCCTACACATAAATGATTACGTTCTAAAATGATAAAAAGATAGGTGAAAAATATATTCACTGTACCGTTTAATATTTTGATATGAACGACTCATAGAGAATCGCAGATAAGTTATTGAAAATAACATTTTCGCTGTACCTTTTAATATTATGCAATAAACACCAATCCCTAAAATGTTTATATATTTGGTTATATTTTCCCTTCAACTCAAATTTAGTGTAGCCTTCTTTCTCTTTGCGTAATCACTTCCGGTGTAGAATAGCCACCGTCGAATTCGTCCATATTATGTAATACACTGTATACCATTTTAGTTTTAATCGCAACAAAACCCTAAAGCATTAATTTGAAAGTGACAACCGCGTCGTCATTTATAATAGGGTGCTGTTGGTGACAATAAAACGTTCAGTTTATAGCACCAAAAGAACGCTCCGTTGCAGCTATGAAAAAGAAGAAGTGAGTGCATGTGCTTGTTCTGTGACAGTTATGTTACCAAGGCTAACGGTAAGTTAGCAACAACAAGTAACGAACACATTAAAATTAAATATTATAATTAAAACTAAATAGACAATGGTTGTGGAAATATTGCAAAAGCTGCCTCACAGTTATTGTGTAAAATATTAATACTAAAGTGCTTCAACTACTATTCTCGTATCAATTGCATCCAGCCCATTTAAAACAAATTATATTGTATAACAGGTGCCATCTAGTGTCATTTTTGTGAAGTTGTTTTCCCTGCGTAGCCATTATTTGCCATTTTACTCGCTTAGCCGTGCAAATACCTACTTTCCCGTCCCGATAGACCCAGTTTTCGAGTAGTGTAGGATAAAAAAGTATATTTTGTAAGAAAAAGTGTTTTTTCAATCTTTAAAAATTCACCATTAGATTGCTTATAAACCGGGAGTTTCATATTTTCCCTTCTTTAAAAACTTGTGGGTGATAGGGAAAAACAGAGTGTATATTAGAATTCAGTAGACGCAAAAAGCCCAAAAAAAATTCGGAGAGCGACAAAAAGTTTCAAAATGTAGAACAGTAATAATTGGAAGAAGATTTTGTGTTCTCTTTATTATTTTAATTGGGCATTTTGAAACATGAAAATGTGCCAGATGTTAATTTTAATTGAAAAAATCAAAATATATTAGAATGGCTGAAGTATTCAAATGATGTTTTTCAAGTATCTACAAACCGAAAATTAATATACCAGATAATAATTTGGTTGTTAAACCTCTGATTTGAAAGTGAAAAGTAATTCGATATGTTAGAAGAGTACAGACAGTCACGCGCTAGTTGTGCAAGCGAGATAGACGACATCGGCCATTCGTTATCAAGATGGCGTCAGTTTAGTTACATTGTTGTAGTCGTTGTTATCGTTTTTAATGTTTTCAACAAAATTGTGTTGCTATGGCTAGTGATAAAACAAAATTAGTTTTTTAAGACATTAATTGAAACATAATAGCTTTTGTGAATAAATTGCAAAAGTCTAGGTCCTTTCTCTGAAATTTATGTGGCAACTATTTCTAGACCAAGTAAAATAGTACCACATCAGTTTTAATTCGATCTGGCTGGAGGTTAAACCACCGAATTATTGGCTGGTAATTAATTTTGGGTGTGTAGAAGCATCATGTAAAAATTTCAACCACACTTAAATAAATTTTTTATTTAAAATTAGCATCTGGCTCAGTTTAAACAGCGATAAGAAGGTCTGGCAGTAGTAGATTCATATGTCAATAGCTTCAATTAAAATAATAAACAAAAAAACATGATTAAAATTATTTGAAAAATCATTATGTCACCTGTTGTACAGGAACGATGCGCACTGATGAACGCAACCTCTACCGCCAGCCAAAGAGTCCGTATGACGTCCGGAAGAGTGAGAGAGTTAACATGTCTAAAAACTGGCATACCTGAAATTCTTGTTTTCCCCATTGTTAAGGTTCGTGGTATGAAATTAAACGTTACTGCTTAATATGGAAAAACCTTTATTCCGAATAACAACAAAAATAACATTATGGCATGATATGCCTACTCCGCTTATCTATCATCAACTGTGTCTCTGAAGGAGTCCAATTATCATCTACATATGGGCGCACATGCGCACTGTCTGCATGATATATACAATGGAACACAATATAAATGTATTACTACTCAACACCCATACTAACAGGCATTCCAATACCAATATAGAGATTTGCGAATGGGAAGATTGAAGACTTCGCAACTATTTTCCATGGAACTGAGGAATGTCCAGTGAAAAATACAAATAAAGACGGAACAATTTACGGTATGAACCTTAGAGTAATAATAAACATAGAAAGGGCTATTCATTCATAAACACATTTATTTTTGCGGTCAACAATTCTAAACGCCAGTAGTGAAATAATGAATGAATTACAAGAAGTGGGAATGGTATTGTAAATACATGGCCTTGGTAATTTCGGCTGTTTTTCTGACAAACTTGGCACCGACGAACCATGATAATCCAAAAACATTAAATTAATTAACTGAAAAAGTTTATTTTGTAACTAAAAGTCTTGAAAAACACATTAAAACGAAAGAACTAAATGTTTACTCACTCAAAACCACCTTATTCTCCCAGACTCCCTCAGCTCAATAAAATCCATACCAAAAATATTCACAATTCACCCCCTTGTTTTAAAAATTAAAGATAAACTCAAAATAGCCCAACAAAACAATAAAGATATCATCTCTATGTGGATCCCATCACACGTAGGAATAGATGGCAACGAGGAAGCTGATCAAAGAGGAAAGGACGCCACGACCAACGAAGATGCGAAGTAAGTGCGGATATTAAATCTATAATTCAATCTAAAGTAAACAGTGTCTGTAAAGCTAAATGGAAAACAGCGGGAACCAAACTTAACGAGGTAAAAAAGTCCATTAAACCGTGGTCAGTCCTACCAAAAAATCGTCGCGATCAAGTGCTACTAACACGGCTACGTTTAGGTCATACCCGGCTAACTCATAGCTATCTATTCGACAAAGGTCCCGAACCAAATTGTAATTATTGTGACTCAAAACTGACTATTAATCACCTACTTGTTTAATGTCCGCAACTAACACAACAGCGACAACTGGCACAACTCTCCAACAATGGATTATCCGACATATTAGGAACAAACTACAATTTACGTAACCTAAAGACATTTCTTAAATTAATAAATGTTATAAATTCTTTATAAAATAACAAATGTAAAGAACTATATATGTATACACCAAATATCGCTAATGACCCATCGAGGTCGATGCGCTATAATAAAAAAAAATGTTCACTCTCTAGTCGTAATGGCGCTCGTATAAACAAACCATGTTTGACATTATTTACTACAATACTACGGTTTGTTCGAAATGATCGTCGATCACACTCTGACGATATTTGCATCTCTCTTTATATGGTAATTGAACAAGAAAAAAACTACTAAATAGATTACTATTGACACATTATACAGGTACTGAAATTTTGAGCAATGTTGCCACTTTTCGTTATAACCATAACGGTTCAAAAGGAAACAACAAATACTTGTTTAAAATTTATATAAGAATAAGCCTTTATTAAATGAAACTCAAGTAGTATTAATTAATTTTAAAAGCAGCGACTCAAATGCATAAATTAGTTTTTTTTATTTGCATAACTTTTTAACAAATTTTCAATGAGACTTCTAGTTTTATTTTTCCTGCAACTAAAGAGAATTTATAAATATGGCAAAGCAGTGGACGTGTCCGCTAGTGAGCTTAGAATGTGACTCGAAGTTTGGGGAAGGAAAAAATGAAAACAAACATATCTACATAGACAAATAATAATATAAGAGACAGTTTGATGCATAGGCGGTATGTGGCACAACGTTTCTTCGCAAGCTCCCCGCGCATGGAGTCTCTACTGTCGCGAACTACAAGACTGTTTTACATAAACAAAATAGAACAAAATATTATAAATTGCAATACATTTCAAAACATCGCCTTTAATGTGAATAAATATTATAAAATATCCTAGTATATTAACTTTTACGTCACTAAAAATGAAAATATACAAAACCAATCTTACATTGGATGGTGTGAATCTGGTTTCTGTTTGTCAAATGCAAAGTGACAGTGTCAAAAATAACAATTCCGAAAAAGAAAACAATACAAGAGTGAGTATTTTTTAATTTATTTAGAATTTAGTTTTAATAAAGTAAATAAAATTAAGTGAACCCTTAAAATGTCACTACCAGGTAAAATTCGTCGTAGTTGTATAGCAAAAAATTGTAATAATACATATTTTAGGTCGCTTCGCAATTTGGAGTTTAAGAACAAAAATTTCCATCTGACATTAGTCAAAGGGAACAGTGGTACAAAATTTTAGAAATTCCTTATGCATCCAGAGATCAAAGG
Organism: Galeruca laticollis; assembly: GCA_963921935.1. NCBI lineage: Eukaryota > Metazoa > Arthropoda > Insecta > Coleoptera > Chrysomelidae > Galeruca > Galeruca laticollis. The sequence goes on along the minus strand of OY998179.1, from coordinate 46,533,695 downwards.
TTGTGTGAAGATCATTTTGATGATGAGGCATTTACAAATTCATTACGCAAAAGACTAAATAAATTTGCTTTACCTTTTTGCAACCCTTCCATCATACACCACCAAAAGTAATTGAAGATAATAATAATAAAACTCAAGCTTTTGAAAATACAGTATTGCCCATAAAAAGAAAGCTTATTTTTTGTAACAGTAATGATAGTCTTAAAGAAACTGAATTTGAACCTTTGCCTAAAAAACAATGTTTGGAATCTAGTATTTAAAGTAAAATAAACGAAACTAGGGTCAGTAATTTATCTCCCAAGAAGAAGAAAATGTATTACATTAATAAAGATCAGAGAAAAAGACACAAATTGTGAAGCAGATGATAGCAGTTTATTAGACAACTTACATTCTTTCTTAAATTTTCATAATGAACCAAAACTATTAACTTCTAATACCATTAATGAATTGGAAAATATTGAATTCCCGTTTTTAGATATAGAATTAAATGATTCAAATTTTGATACTCAAGCAATAAGCTACGAAATGGTTTCGTTGTTGAAAAAATTACAACTTTTAATTGCGCAGAATGTAAGGCTAATTTTAGATGTTCACCATACTTTCACTTCCTTCAAAGAAAATAATGATAAAACACGTCTAATTTATGTTCAAAGAGACGTCGTAAAATTTCTTTCCATTCTGCATGACATTGTTTATAATTTTCTACCACTTTTAGTTCATGTAGAAAATATTACTGAAAAAACTGAACTCTTTGCAAAAAGTCATATGAATTTTGATTGGTTCACTTGTCGAGAAAATAAATCATACGTATTATCTCAACTCATAAAAGTTTGTGTCCCCTTATTAATTAAAAAATATTATAATGATGGTAAGAGGACTAACAAACAAAAATAATAATTATTTTTTGGTAACAATGTACTGCGTTTAATTTTTTTTCTTGTTTCAGACCTGTTCCTGTCTTCATGTAATAAGGAATCTACTTTCTAAATGCTTTTTATTAAAATATTTGATGTAATATTGGATGAACTTTCTTAAGTATAATGCTGTAATTTGAGTAGAAATATGTAATTTTGTGATTAATAATAATATGTAACTGTATGGTAAATTAATGATATAGATAATAATAGTTTTTTCATGTTTTGTGTTACCAATTTAAAACATTATTAAATATTCAAGCTAGTGTGCCATTTATACTTTTAGTTTTCGCTAAGTATATGTTTATGTTGTGTATTTATAAAACTGTAGGTTTCCTCTGATTTACATGTTCTGTCTTTTTAATTAATTTAAAGAAAGTAAATGTGAAGTTTCTTGTTTTCTGAAATAAAAAAGTTAGAAAAAAGGTGAAAGCTGGGCAGCTATGGGAATGGCGGAGGCTGCAATAGAATTTTTTTGAAAAATGTACAGTCGTATAAATGCCTATTTATAGTGCGTGTGGTAGGGAAAATAACTTTGAAAATAAAATTGTGTGGAAACACTGTTAAGTGATATTAGAATAATTGTTTTAATAATAGGAGATATTATTGAAAATTTAAACTTTTTGATTATTGTAACTGATAATTTAATCAGATGTTTTTGTACTTTAATATTATCGTTAACTATTAGAATAAGAATTTTAAAGTTATCAATGTAATAACATGTATAAATAACAGACCTATGTATAGTTAACAAATATTTTATTAATTTGTTTTTATATTATGTGCAGGTTAATAAAAATTTTATTATTTATTACCTAAATTATTTGTCTCAAAATTGTTTATTATTATTATTTCACTACAAAAAAAAATATAATTTTTTGGAATGAAATAATTATATAATAAACAATTTTAAGACAAACTGTAAAATTTACCTACCCATAATCCAAACTACCAAATTTAAATATCCCGCCTGTAAGAATTAGTTCTGATCCCCGCAAGGGGTGCGCTGAGATCGACGCGATGCCAGCTGTTTATATGGGAACGAACACTCTCTTAATATGTTCATTTCTCTATGCATATCTATTTTATTTGTTAATCTGAGGTATGAATCGTAAATCAAAAAAATGGAAGTCTCGCCTAATGTGGGGTCTTCTGAAAATGCATTTGTAACTATTGTAATCTTGTTGAAAAGGTTAGCACTCTCGAGATTAGACGATCAGTTTGTCAAGGGTTGGTAAACATGAATAAATGTGACGGCAAGAATAGAAGATCTGTTTGGAAGCCACTTATAAAGCGTCGGAAATACAACTTTTGTGTGATGAATCAGTACGAAAGAGAGGTACTCAATGGGTAAAATATGAAAAAATTAGGGGCCGTTGCTAGTTCTGCAGTGCACAATGCATACAGTGACGTCCCCACAGCAAGTGCAGCACTTTTGGTGTATTACTTTGTTATAAAGAAAAAAAATTGCTTTGCAGCTTATCAGGAAATACATTTGTAAACAAACTTTTATTTTGTGTTGTTCAAGACATCGACTTCTCTCTACTGGTAATGTCAATATTTTTGAACATATTTAGTGTTGTACTCAATGGAGTCTAGTGCATTACAATAGTTATTTGTAGAACAAGTGTCACAATGACTCGTTTTGTAGTACGAGTGAAGTTTGCACAACGAACCGCGAAGCGGTGAGTTGTGCAAATCACGAGTACTACAGAAAGTCATTGTGGCACAAGTATTACACAATACTTTTTAAAATTCGCATTTATTTAATTATTTAAATAAAATAGAGTTTCATATAATCCCTGTTTTAATCTAGGAGGAGTGGTTTGAATTTAAGTTGACAATTCTGTAGATTCCTAATTGGTCAGATCACAGATGGTTTTATTCAGCACTTCTGACTTTTGACATATTATAACCGAATAATTGTGTAAATTGTAAACAAACTTTCATTGAAGCAAAAAGAGGATGATTATTTGTTTTAAAAAGAGCTTCTTCGTATATGCTCTTGCGATCTATTTATATTATATCATGAACAGAATTATTTCTGTAATACATCTTCACATAGATATCTGGTAATTTATCCCAAAAATCGTACGTTTTATATACCTATATATTGATCCTATACAATATAAAAATAAACAATTGACAAATCATTGATAAATAAACGTTAGCGTACTTTCTTCGTTATTATTTTTAATATATAAATCATTCTAATTTACCTTTAGTATAATAATTTGCTAGCTAGAACAACGCTAGACCATTTTATTTATAATCTGTGTCAAGGTTGATGTCAAATGTCAAATAAATATATAACTAAATACAATAACCACCTGTACTCTAAAAATTACTATAACAGTGTTCAAAGAGCTTCATTGTGACACTGTAAACAATGTTATAATGGAGTCTCTTTTATACGAGAATTATAAAAATATAATTTGTGCAATTTTGACAAACGATCATCTAAATTAAACAAAATTTGGAGCTTTTACTAATTTTTGCTTTATAATCAAAAAAATATTTGGACTTATTGAGTACCGACAGGAAATATAAAATACAAATTTGATAGCAACGTAACACAATATATTTTTTATAATTCGCGTATAAAAGAGACTTCATTATAACATTGTTTACAGTGTCACAATGAAGCTCTTTGAACACTGTTATAGTACTTTTTAGTGTACAGTTGGTTATTGTATTTAGTTATATTTTTATTTGACATTTGACTTTAACCTTGACACAAATTATAAATAAAATGGTCTAGCGTTGTTCTAGCTAGCAAATTATTATATTAAAGGTAAAGTAGAATGATTTATATATTAAAAATATTAATGAATAAAGTACGCTAACGTTTATTTATCAATGATTTGTCAATTGTTCATTTTTATATTGTATGGGATCAATATATAGGTATACAAAACGATTTCTGGGATGAATTACCAGATATCTATGTGAAGATGTATTACAGAAATAATTCTGTTCATGATATAATATAAATAGATCGCAAGAACATATACGAAGAAGCTCTTTTTTAAACAAATAATCATCCTCTTTTTGCTTAAATGAAAGTTTGTTTACAATTTACACAATTATTCGGTTATAATATGTCAAAAGTCAGAAGTGCTGAATAAAACCATCTGTGATCTGACCAATTAGGAATCTACAGAATTGCCAACTTAAATTCAAACCACTCCTCCTAGTTCAAAAACAGGGATTATATGAAATTCTATTTTATTCAAATAATTCAATAAATGCGAATTATAAAAAATATTGTGTAAAACCTGTGCCACAATGACTTTCTGTAGTACTCGTACTACAAAACGAGTCATTGTGACACTTGTTTTACAAATAACTATTTTTTTACTAATCCTATATATTTGTTTTCGTGCGACTTGTGCGGGTCGGCTGCTCCAAGGCTGCATAATACGAGGGCAATTCAGAAACTAACCTCCGGTTGATTGAAAAAAATACACCAAGTTAAGTAAAAATATTTTAATATATACATCTTACAACTACATCTTTGCACTATTTTTCGACATAGTCTCCATAACGATTGAGGCACTTATCGTATCTCTTCACAAGCTTTGAAATTCCTTCTGCATAAAAATCACCCGCTTGTGCCTCGAGCCAGCCTGTGACCGCATCTTTGAGCTCTTCGTCGTCATCAAACCGCTGGGACCCGAGCTATTTCTTCATATGCATGAAGAGGTGATAATCGCTTGGCGCCAGATCTGGGCTGTAAGGTGGATGGTTGAAAACGTCCCACTTGAAGGACTCGAGAAGGGCTGTTGTTCTGCGAGCAGAGTGAGGACGGGCGTTATCGTGCAAAAAAACGATACCGGAAGTCAGCATACCACGGCGTTTGTTCTGTATAGCCCGTCGTAATGTTTTTAGTGTTTCACAGTACACGTCTTGATTAATGGTCTTCCCACGTTCCATGAATTCAACCAACAACACCCCTTTGGCATCCCAAAACACCGTTGCCATCAGTTTTCTGGCAGAAAAATCTTGCCGGGCTTTTTTTGGTTTGGTAGGCGAATCTGAATGTGCCCACATCTTTGATTGTTCTTTTGTCTCAGGGTTCACGTACTTAATCCAGGTTTCGTCACCGGTCACGATTCTGTTTAACAATGGTTCTCCTTCGTCCTCATAACGTGACAGAAAGTCTAATGCAGAGGCCATTCTTTGACTTTTGTGGTGGTCGGTAAGAATTTTGGGCACCCATCGTGCACAGAACTTACGGTAACCCAATCTTGCTGTCACTATCTCGTACAAAAGAGTCTTAGAAATCTGTGGAAAATCAGTAGACAACTCCGCCATTGTGAAACGTCGATTTTCACGAACTTTTGCATCAACTGTCTGAACGAGTTCGTCAGTCACCAAGGATGGTCTACCACTCCTCTCTTCATCATGAACGTTTTCTCGTCCACTTTTAAATAAACGTACCCATTCACGGACAACTCCTTCACTCATAACTTTTGGTCCGTACACGGCACAAAGCTCACGATGAATAGCTGCTGCAGAGTATCCTTTGGCTGTAAAAAACCTTATAACAGCACGCACTTCACATTTGGCGGGATTTTCTATTGCAGCACACATTTCAAACTGCCACAAAAACTAAACTAGCGCAGGTACGATGTTCACTCGACTACGGCTTGATGCCGACTGACCTGCTGAGCGTGTGAATGCACAGATGGCGCGCTACTCCCCCCACTACCCGCACTGTGACCAATCGGAGGTTAGTTTCTGAATTGCCCTCGTATATAAATTACCATAGATCTGATATTTGGATATTTCCTCCAGTCGCTAATTTTGCGATATATAAACTGCTTTCTATACATTAGTTGTAATTTTTTGTCATCAATGATTATGATCAAATTATATATAAACAACCTACTCGAACTGTCTTCAAATAGTGGACGGTCCAAAAACATACTTTTTAATCAAAAGTTGCTAATTGAAGTGAACTGGTACTGTATATGGAATAAGAAGTGGAAATATAGTGTGAAATCATCCATATTTACTTGCATAAATCATCATGAAAGACCTTAATAATGCCTTTAAATTTTCGACAGAAAAAGTACTACAATAGGTTCGCGAAAACCGAAGGAAGAGTAGTCTATAAAAAGTAAAGCACTTGAATGCCATCCTAATATATGTGATGGTAGTTCTCACATCTACAATGAAATATACAACATGGGTATATTAATGAAAATAAACAAAAGATCAACCAGTAAACTGGTTTTCACTTATGAAGTTAATTAGCTCATGAAATTAGTCTCATTACTGGATGTGCATCTTGGTTTTAACTTACCAATTAGGGAAATTGTTTAGAAGTATCTGTATCATTAGTAACTATTGCAATAGATGTATTTTATCGAATGTTGATACAATTTAAAATTCAAATCTCACTTAACAGTAAGCAGAGAATGGAGTAATGCTTTTAATAATAAGGATATAAGATTGGTGACTCGTAAGATTCATTCCCCTATTCGCAAATTTCTCAAAAACTACAGCGAGAACCATTCATAAATTCGTTCGCAAAACCCTCACAGAAATTTTATTTTTTGTTATCTTCTTCATACGATATATGACTAGGTCCTGTGTTTTCTTTATAGGTTCCCTAGGAATAGTTGGGAAGATGAAGTTTCTATCGCGTACGTCATAACCCATCTCACGTAGGACTTATAAACTCGTATTTTGGTTCTGACGTCCATATATTTATTCCTCCAAATTATATCCCTCAAGTATTCTGATATTAACGATGCCTTCGTTGTTAGCGCTTTAACTTCCTCGTTTAGATTCCTAGTTCTTGTTATAGTCACAGATAACCCACAGATAGATGAGACACTGATTGTGGCGCCATCTAAAGAGCCTGTCGACTAAACAATTGAGTGATGGTAAAAAGTTTTCTATGATTTTAGGTTTTGGCGGTATATTCAAATTTACTGTATTTTAATCACTTTATTCCAAAATAACCATTTATAGTCCATCATTTGACATTTCATTCAATTTAACTCCATTAACTCAATCATGATTAGATGTTGAGTTAAATTGAATGAAATAAAAATAAAAAAGTAATCATATAAACAGTTCATTTATTTTGGTATTAAAATACACAGCAAATAATTTCTTCCACAAAGTACTTTTCTTAGCAAACAGAATGACAATAAATAAACTATAATGTAAAAACAATGCAATAATTAAAAAATAATTTGAGTAACATACATTCTAGATTGGAGTATAATTAGATTTTTTAATGATTCAAATCAAGATAAAAGTAGAAAATTATTTATGATAAGTTCATATTCATTTATTTATACTCCTATAAACACACAGAGCTGGTCAAACTACTACTCGTAGAGTATAACTGCTACTTACTTAATCAAAAAAGTGTTAGCAATGAATAGTTAACTACTATTTTTGGCAATTTTATGTGGAAGAAAACATTTGAGTATAATTACTGTGACTGTTAGAACAAAATTAATTAAAGTACTTTTAAAGGAAAAGTTGTTAAATACTACCCAGCTTTGTAAATACATATAAGAGTGCTAAACAGCATTTGTGACTACAAAATTTGAAATAATATATCTAACATTTCATTTCCACTTAAAGCACATCTTTATTTCTTTACTGGAAGTATTACATAGGTTTATATCACAAGCTTGAACCTAGTATATTGCATATTTGTATATTTCTACATTTAAAAGCATTCCGTTCTTATGAAACCATCGCATAAGGCAGTTTAAGTTACTCTGCAGCTCCTGGCAGTCTATGACTGTTAAAATGATTCTTAAGGGCTCTTAAACATCCCACCGTCTCGTGGAAGTTCTATCTCGTTTCTGGTTGAGCTTCTACAAGTAAACACACAAAATAACAACAATAAATAAGTAAACACACAAATATGTTTGAAAATATATATCAACAAAAGGAAACAAAATGCGCTTACTATTGAAATAATAAGTTTACACATGTTTTTGTACTAAACCAAAAAAAATATCAAAATTTGTTTGAATGTTTAAATTTTTTTGGTTTCTTTGAATTCCCTTTTTTGGAGTTTTCGATTTTTTTAGGAATTCTTGATTTTTTTGGTTTTCAACTATCTTTTGATTTATTGTTTTTATCATTTTTTGTTTTTATTGGATATTTTGGTTACCACTGGACCAAATACTTAATACCTCAACAAAAGTTAATACTCACTTTCATTTCCCATAAATTGTCATACCATGGGCTATATATGAAAATCGGAAAGAGATCAATACCTTAGCTGGTGGAGAGAGTAGCTATAACATAAAATAAAACCCAGATTATTATTTTTTCAATGGGTACACTTTAAAATGGAATTGTGTGAGTATGGTGTACACACACACTAGATATAAATTGATTTAATGAAAAGACAAGTACTGAGTGTGTCATTTTATTAAAATTCTAGCTAAACGCTTTCAGCCATTAATAGGCCATTCTCAAAGCTATCGGCAAGAGAAAAACATACAACAGGTGTCAAAAAACATCAAATCCTGTAATTGCTACATACAATGAAATAAAATGTTTGATGTTACTCCATTATTTAAGTAAAATTTGTTAAAATTACCCTATAAAGAGGGTGTACACACATATCATTCAGTTGATAGTTTCAAATTAGAGGTTTCGTCATGTGAATAACAATTGTACACCTTCTTTATAGGGTGATTTCAAGAAATTCCACTTAAATAATCATGTAACATCAAACCTTTTATTTCATTGTATGTAGCAGTTGCAGGGTTTGATGTTTTTTGACACCTGTTGTATGTTTTTCTCTTGACGACAGCTTTGAGAATGGCCTAATGACTGAAAGCGCTTAGCTGTAATTTTAATAAAATTACACACTCAGTACTTGTCTTTTCATCCACTCAGTTTACATTTCAAAATGTCCAAAATTATAGCATGCTATATTGAATACAATGAAACTTACCATCAATTTTTGTTAATTTTCACTCATATGGGAAGGCAAATCAAACTGTCTTAATAACCTCTCTTCGTCTTTCTCAAATCTAAAGGAACACTGTTTTTGGAAATGAAGGAAACATATCCTCCATCGTTTCCTCGTCGACAAATTTAATGAATTACCACTGCGTTTCAGCCATTCTAATTTTATCTTCCTGGGTTGGAGGAGCAAAACTGTAAAAAGAAAAAATTACTTTAGTAATGCAACAATTTTCAGATTAGCTAATGTAAAAAACAACCATGATCTCTGAATTTGTCCATTAAATTAGTAAAAAATACTGTGTTTTATAACAATAAAGAAAATGGTTGTTAATTGAGATAGAAAAAAGAAATAAAACCTACCGAGTACACCACTTATTAGACTCCTTCAGAATATACTTTGACATTGTCTTTTCCATTAACAACAATAAAGCAACGAGGCAACAGATAAATATTACACTATAGCAATTAAGAAATACACCAAAATACCGAAACCTTATAATAGCCTCAATACTTGAACTAAGAAACGATAACAGTATAACAGATAACCTGTGGGGACGAGCAATATGACATCGCGCATACGCACTAATAAAAATCAATAAAATTTGATTACTAACGATGTTACAGTTTTCGTCAACTTTTTGGAATTATCGACCGATTTTAGTTACTCGACAGGCTCTATAGATGGCACGGTCTGCAGTGTCCGTAGCCTGGTTATAGTTGCCCCTACTTATTTAAATGACATCACTTATTCTACATTCGCGAATTTGTGTATTCTAGGTTCTCTAGATACTGTAAGGGATTTTGTTTTCTTTACGGATATTCGCTGTTTATTGGAACTATTAAACAATATTGTACTAAGGCTATCATCTCCTTGTCTGATTCCAGTTGTCATCGAAATTGTACTGTATCAAAGTAGATTCGAAAAAAAAACAGAAATAGAAAGTACGGGTTCATAATAATCCACAATTTTGATTAGTTCAATACAGCGGTTCTCAAACTTTTTTGGTGACGGAACCCTTTTGGGAAGCGAAATTCTTGACGGAACCCTACAATAAAACAATTGTTTTTAAAAATGTATTATTCATTAATAAGCATAATAAAAGTATAATTCAACAGTTACTAATTATTACTTACTTTACTTGCTAAATTACTATATAACAAGTATAATAATAGAAAATATTAAAAAAGAAAAAAATCTAACTAATGGGATGTATGAAACTGTTTTTTTATTCCTCATCTACTGGTTGATGTCAGGTTGAATAGAAGACAGTTGAAGTCTCATATCAGGTAAGGCGTCCATTCTATTGCGGTATTTTGTTTTCGTGGCTGCGTAGGTTGAGAATCCTGTTCCGCACAAATATGTTGTTGGGAATGGGAGAAGCATATTCAGAGCCATTTTCGCAGACATTGGATATTCATCACGAATTCTGCACCAAAAATCGTTGAGCGGCGTCGTTTTAAACAGTCACTCCATACTTGTATCTGACGACATTTCTAAGAGAGATTCGTATATCTCGTTTGACATACTTTCGGGATTTTGCAAATTGGGTAAAAAGGGATTATGAATCCATGAATTCAGCTTCCTTTTTGTTTTCTGTTCTTCGGGAAAATACTTCTCAAAATATGCGCGCATCGAAGTGAGATATTGGACCAATTCTTCAAATACATCCTCTTGGAACGTTTCTGAGTCGTTATCGCTAACAGACTCACTGAGTAAGGTAAAGCTTTCTATTTTTCTTTTACCAACGCAAATATTCCAAATATCCAATTTTCTTTTGTAGGCAGTTACTTTGTTACAGGCATGGAACACTCTTGTCTGTTCACCTTGCAATGATAAATTTTGTTCGTTCAGTTTTTGAAAGATATCCACCATAAGAGAGCCGGAACAACTAAGTTTTATCATACAAACGATCCTTCAAATTAAAAGAAGTATCTGAAAGAAACATTTGTAACTGCGCTCCTCTAAGTTCAAATAGCCTTGGTAAAGTGTTACCTCGAGACAGCCATCACACCTCTGTATAGAACAGCAGTGTTTTATGCTTGCTGCCATAATCTTCACAGAATAATGAGAACAATCGGGATTGTAGTGATCGTGATTTGATAAAAGTAATTATTTTTACCGCTTCATCCATAACTAATTTCAAATTTGACGACATTTACTTCATCGCATGTGCTTGTCTATGCAGAATACAATGGCTGGAACTACAATTAGGCGATTTTTTTAGCAGTAACACTGCTCCTGCTGTTTTACCCGTCACCGCCTTGGCCCGATCTGTACAAATATCAATGCAATCGTTCCAACTGAGATTATTTTCTTCAAAAAATATATTTATTTTATTAAAAATTTCGTCTTCGGTAGTGTTTGTGAGCAGCGATGAACATATAAGCATGTAACTGTTTTAAATGAAACTTACTGTTTCTAGATAATTCCACAATATATTGAAAACAATTTAAAAAGTCTACGAAAATTGACAATTGATTCGGTATCAAATATCATCGTCAATATTCTTAGAAGTTTTAAAAAAATTTCAATATACTAATTGAGGAATTATATAGCAACAATAAGTTTCATTTAAAACAGTAAAATGAGTAGATTCCACGAAGTAAGGGTCGAGACAGTTAATTACATATATGCATGTCTTCCTCAAAAGAACTTTCATATGGATATCTCACGATAACCAGGAAGGTAGCCAGACCAGCGACATCAGTTGACTCATCCATTTGCAAGAAGAATCGTGTTTTTTGTAGACGTGTAACTAGTTTTTGTTTGACGTAGCTTGCCAGATCATGAATTCGCTCTGAAACAGTATCGTTTGATAGCGGCACAGTAGAAAGATGCTTTGCAGATTTTTCATCAAGCATACATTTTATTATGTCTACACATATCGCTTTATTAAATTCTGAGCGGTAGTGTGTGCTTCACCTGCTTGTGCAATGCGATAGCTAAGTAAATATGATGCCTCCGTGGCCTTTTCATTGATAGTTTGGGTTACAAGCATCATCTTTCCAATAATTGTTCTTTTTTACGTACAAAAAATTCTTTATTCTTGTCTTTAGAGGCGAGGTGTACAGTTTCCAAATGTCGGCGAAACTTGGCAAGTGCTATGGAACTATTAGGAAGCAGTTTACTAAATAACATGCAGAGAGATGAACCGTTGGAATCAACAAATCCGAAACTGATATATGATTCATCATACTTCCTTTTCTTCGCCTTTGAAACCATGGAACTTGACATTGTTGCATCATCGTCTGGATCGGTAATTTCTGTATACTCCGCGCGTACTGGTTTTGAACATTCGGCTTCGTTAGAAGACGTTGTTGCAATACGTTTAACGCCTTTAAGCCAACGTTCCATTCTTCTTTATTAATAATGTTACTGCGTAGAAGAGTTTAGTCCACAGAAGGAACGTACAAAACAGATACAATCAGAATACAGCAGTAGAACAATGCCTAAACACTTTGTTTAAAAATCGCAATTCGCTATCTAGCTTGTAAGTAGGTAGGTACTCATCGCTCCGAAAGCTAATCGTCGACTGATGAGTGTTGAGCCGCGATCGTCATTTTTATTCTTTTTTTCTCCGAGGAGAGGGGGCACTGTCACATATGTTCTCCCCCGGCTTCGGACTATTCCTCAGGTTGTGGTATTCGACTCCAGTTAATATATTTTTATCGCAATCACTGGGATGGGATGAACAATCGATATTAAATTGGACGCCACCAGTTTTTTAATCGATACTTTAATTAAACAAAAAACTAAAAAGGTGAAAAACTGGAAAACCTTATATTTACTTTAACTTAACAAAAAGAAATACTGAAAATATTTTAACGCGATGGTCCTAGTTAATATAAATTGCTGAAAATCAAATATCTAATGTTCAGCAAATTATATTTATTCATAACTCAATAGATAATTCACATGAACTGCATATCCAAAATACAAGACGAATCCGGACGCCGTTATACAATAAAAATCTCCAATTCTAGATTTCCGTGAATTGAGTATAAGACAAAGGAATTATCTTGGTGAGGTTCTGGAATTATTCAGCTCTCAGCTAGGTCCTAGTGGATGGAGATATTGTTCTTGATCCATCCCGGCCAGTTTTGTGTTGTCTTTATGGTGGTGTTCAGTTATAGGGCCTACCCAGGGGCTGCAGAGCTGAGGAAAGAAAAAAAGAGTTAAAATCAAGGACAAATTCTGGAAAGGAAGGAATAGATAGAACAGATAGGAAGCTTATGCTTCAACACATAAAAAACTGAATGTAGTTAATAAAATATAACTAACAGAAGTCTGTTCTATCATATTCGCTCTGTTCCCTAAGTAAACAGAAAATGCGGAATTATGAAGCTAAAAAAGAATGAAAAGAAATTATTAAAAATTTGCTTCAAAAGAATATAAAATGTTTCTTTTTTACAATAAAAAAGAATTGAACATACAAAACTCATCAAACGCCAGCCCATAATATAATTTGAAATAAAACATAGAATACACATGGAGAAAAAATATTCCAAAAATCTAACTCACCAGCAAATATGTGAAACCACTACGATGTAGGTATTAACTTATAATTGTTACTATAGGAAGAGACTTTTCCTATGTACGATATCGTTTAAATATACAAAATTTGGAAGTGAAACAAGTTTTTTAATTTCAAATCATTAATACGATGAAATTAAAATACCATAGTCCGATGGAAATCGTTACAGCGGATCGGCTTGTTACAAGTCCTAACCTCGAACTCGCACATTTTCAAAAATTCTTGAGTTGGTGCCTTTGATAAATAAATAGTTTATCCAAGACTTCCCAAAACTACTTGGTTACATGAAAAAGCAGACTTGCCCACTATCAAGGACTTCATAACTGAAATATCCACAAACTTTTACAACTACAGTCTCCCTGAAAATCTTGCTAATACTCTCAGAGCCGCTAGTCGCGCAGAAGACACTCCTGATAGAGAATGTAGGCTTCTGCATGGTAATTTATACACATAATTAGTTGTTTAATCTCCAATAACCAAATACATCGAAATAAGGAACTACCATATCCCTCATTCAAAACATAAACTGTCCTCTGTCAAAACATATAATAAACTATAAACAACGTCTGCCACGTTGACATTCCTCATAAACCAACTTTTAGTTCGCTTTTGAAACCCTGTTTTTCAGCCGGTTTTCAGAGACAACACAGTCGAAATATCTGGGGCGTCATACTTGTATACGCGTGACAGAGTTATTTAATTAACCAAAACAAATGTGTAATGTGTGAAGCAAGGAACCATATACATCACGATTGCAACACGTAAATGGTTTTGGAAGGCCAGTACATCGGCTTTACAACTATGTATTTCAAGCTATCTATGTAAATATTCTTACATGAATTATTGTTAATAAAGACATTTTTAAATTAAATAGCCGACATAAAAATAGAAAGACTAAAAATGCGGTGTAAACAATTTCGACGTTATGTTTTGAATTTAGACCCGAAAGTCGCTTGTTCACAACTATAGTGTCTTATCTCAGAGGCAGCTTTTATCAAAGGGACTACGGGCTCACAACGCCTTTGATAAATAGAAAGCGGAAATAAAAATAGAAGTACAAAATATGCGGTGTGAGCAATTTCGACCTTGTGAGCGCACACAATGTAGATATCGGCGGTGGCGGCATAGTAAAATTGTACTGTTGTGGATGGCGACTAAGTTCGGCGGCGCGTCGTGATACGCCCGCGTCAAAACGTTCGACCAGAGAGGGGTGTTTTGATGTTTTTTTCGGAATTCTTGCGGAATCCCTACAGGGGTATTATAAATGGAACATTCATCTAGTTCAAACAAGTTCGCATCAACCTTTCATCAGACAAAAATGTATTTCCATATTTCCAGAAACCTCAAGTAGGAAGGTATTGGAATAAAGACGATATCTATCTTTAAAGCTGAAATTACACTGATATGACGGAAAATTTGAAAGACTTTCAATGTTTTCATTTGACAACCAGCAATATGTTCGGCATCTTATCTAATCATGGGTGCATTACATAAATTAATGATTGTAATGGGATTAGCTCATATTTTTACCCAATAATATTTTTTCTATCTATCTATACAGACTCAATCCGTCCATTTTTGCTCCATTCTTCCCTACCATTTACCATGTTCCTTACTCACGTTGTCTGATTTTATATTCATTTCTTTGTGTCTATGACAATAACAAATTTTTATTTAGTCTCATTCCATATTTGCTAAAAAACAGAATCTCCTATGAAACTAATATTACCAGCAAACTTTCCTCCAAATATTTGGAACTTTTTCATAAACTTTATCCAACATTGTACTTCCTCGATTTCTATTTATTATTTCATCCCTAGAAACACTTGCAGATATTTTGTTTATACGTCAGATGCGGTTTGAATTATTTTCTATTTATAGAGACTCAATCAATTTTTGAACATAGTTCTTCCCATGAAGCGTCCATTTTTACATATCATTTGCGATGTTCATAGGTTAAATTGTGGTCTTCCTCTTCACAATCTCATGATCTTCAGTGAATTATCTGTTTGTTACAGCATTCGTTTTTTTGTCTGATGTTATGTCCTGCAAATTTCCGCTTTTGTCGTGCTGCCTGTTCTCTGACGTCTATTAGATTATTTATGTTTCTAATCCACTCGCCTCTTTCCTTGTCTTCTAATATTATAAGTAGCATTTGTATCTCCATTGATATCTGCACTTTGACGACCTTACCCATATTTGTTTTTGTGAATGTCCTTGTTTGGGAGGCAAAGGTGAAGACCGGGAGTCATCATTTCAATACAAAGATCATTTAATCATATAACTCATGATTCAGTAAATAACTACCACGAATACATTTCAAGAAAGTAAGAAGTTTCACGGAAAATGAAAAAAAAACATATTGTTACAGATGTTCTATGCTTGGACTGAAAATAAGAAGAGGGATGAATGGGAATGTCAAGGTGACATTCTAGAATATTCAAGATTTTTCTATTGTGCTCCATATTGACATACTAGTATATTCTAGTCCTTCCTGGAAAGTTCTTTTGATATATAAATAGAAATCAGTTGAGGCAGAGTCAGTCAGTCACTAGTTTGATTTGTTAATAAGTTGAATTGTTAAAAAGTAGTAGGGTAAAGTGGGCAAATGGCGGTCAATTTTTTTTAATAGTGTTTTCAGTTTACATGCTCGGAAATCACTCTCTCTAAGATTCATTACGTCATACACCTATAAAAGATTGATACTAATTCCACTACGAGCAATCTCGATCGTTCCCTGATTGTATAATCGAACATACTTCATCACATGGCAGGAGATGACAAACCTAACGTCATTGATTTTATGACTATTTATCAGATCATTTTTGAAAACATCGAAGATTTGTTATTTAAAATAGGTGATGGGACATTAAATATGGACGCAATATCGAAGAAATTGTTTGTTAATCCCCTCAACTTCATCATCTGAGCTATCAGATGAAGAGAGTAGTTCCGTACATTCCATAATTTTAGTTTTTTGCTCCATAATTATCAACAAAAATACAAATTATCGATAAAACTATAGGTTGTTGATTTTGACACTACAACTATTTATTAATATGAGGTTATATTTTCAGGTATGCTCTCCTTGCTCTCTCAATATTTTCAGATCCGTTGGGATAGATCTTTCTATATTTTAGATCAGTAAAAATGTAAAACAGAACACACAACTCCAAGAGAGGGCCATCTTTAGTTTAAATAGAACATGGAAATCTCTCGCAGGTTGCTTTCATATGCTCTCAGAGCAACCGAGAGCAGTAAACCGAAAACGCTATAAGTAAAAAAATAAGTCGTAATTTCAAATAATTTTAAGATAGCAATCACTAGTGCACTTTAAAACTTTTTTGATCTGAAAATGTGCATTTGACTGGCATTGTCATACAGATAGGGGAATTCCGGTCACTTATGCGGGCAATACCGGTCCAGCAGAAAAATATAATTAAGTAAACTTCAAATAAGCATTTTTTACCAAAATATTGTTTATTGAAATATAAAGAAAATAAAAACAAAAACAATCTAACTATCTAAGTAAAAGGCTGACATTCATCACATGTGTATCCTACAGGTGTGTCCCATCCACTGCATTCAGAATGTGCCCATCTTCTGCATAGGGTACATATGTACCACTGCTCATTATTCTTTCCATAATCATTACATATCAAACATATATCCTCATCGACATCTTCATTATCATCATATTGAACATCAACGTCAGAATCTGATGAGTTTTCATCAAATAATTTTCTTTTATGGGATTCACTCTTATTTCTTAAATTATTCCTTTTTTCATCAAGATTCATTTTAGAAGGTTGTACCTTTAATTTATTCTTTTCCTTTAGCTGTTTCTTGGCTTCCTTTTCTTCCAACTTTTGCTTCAAAGGTATAGCTGTAAGTATTTTCACGTGCTGTTTTTGCCTGCCTGCTCCCTTCATTTTCTCTGCTAGTTTAGAAACGGGAAGAATTTGTTGAAAAGAGAGAAATCCTGAAGAAGTTGAAGAAATTTCGTGTTGCTCTTCATTTGTAGAAGTCTTTGGTAGAGCATCATCGCTTGGTACTGCTTGGGGATCATTGCTGAAAGACATATCAGCTATATTTTGCTAGGGGAAAAGTTATATTTTGACATCACTTCTCCCACCAGTTTATAAAATCTTGCTATTTTAACGTTGTTGAAACCAGTCAGACGATTTAGACTGGTAGCCTCAGCTTCTCGCACTGATATGATGGGATTGCGTCTGATGAAACATCTCAGCCAGTCTTTTCCAGCCAGCCTTTCCGATGCGTTAAAATTATGTATAATATGGTTTCTCTCAGTAAACTCAAAAACAAACCTTCTTAGTTCTTTTGTGGTAACACCGTAAAAAATGGACGCCAAGTGTTTAATTTGATTAGGAATTTCCAGTTCCCGTTCAGTTGAAAACACAGGTTTTCTTCCCATTATAGGTGCTGAGTCTTTTTATTTTTTACCCTTTCTTGTAGCGTTGAAAATGGAATTGTGTATTTTTTTGAAGCTTGTCTTATACTCGTTCCATTTTGAATGTCTTCTATCGCTTGCTTCAAATTATCTCTGGTCCATTTTGCTTTACCAGTTAATCTTTCTCGATTTCGAGACATCTGTAAAGACAATTAAAAATGAAATAACCATTAACATCAACAGTGGGTAATGCCTGACAGTTGACCGGTATTACCCACCTGTGTTGACCGGCATTACCCGCCTGTAACAATTTTTCTTATGGGTCATTTTTTTATGAGAAAAAAATGTTTTTTATTCTATCTCTTTATAGGACACTAAAGAAAAAAAGTCAACCTTTATGTATCAACTAAGTTTTTATGAAAAGAGAGAAGGATTTTATCTCCAAACCTTATTTCACTTACCGTAAATCTTACATCAGAATTGCCGAAAACACGTGGTGATCTGCACTAACCAAAGTTTTAACACAAACTGAATATCAATCGGCTGTCGAAAATCGTAGGTCAGCTGGCATATTTGAGGCCACATTGCATTGTTGCCAAACCTAGTAATAATCATTTTTAAGGTCTGGCCAGCATTGTCCATCTGACCGGTATTTGCCCACCTTACCCTATTGTATACTGCCAAGTATTGAATGAAGTTGTGAAAGTTATAACAGTAGTGACAGCGGTAAAAGTAATTTATGGTCAATACCTGAAGTACAAATTACGACACCGATATGGAAGCTGATAGTGGAGCACCAGCATGGTTTCTTCAGATGATAGAGCAAGTAAAACCAGAAAGAAAACAAGAAAAGGAGGAATGGGAACGGGAAAGGAAGCAAGAAAAGGAGGAACAGGAAAACCGTAGAAAACAAGAAAAGGGAGAAGCGGAACACAGAAGGAACGTGGAGAAGGAGGAAAGGAAGCAAATATTAGAGGTACTGTCCGATTTTAGTTCTACCTTTAAAAGTAAAATAGCGGCTTCAGATAACAAAATAGATACAATGGAAGAAGGCCTAAAAACAGACATAAAAACAGTTAAGGAAGATTTGGCAACAGTAGAAAAAGATTTAAAAACAGTAGAAATATTTAAAAACGACAGAGAAAGATTTGAAAACAGACCAGCTTGACCTAAGACACAAATTAGAAGCATTCGTAAAGAAGGTAGAAACTAATCCCAATGATAGCAGTTTGATCAGTGATAGTGCCAGAACTGAAATAGTAAATTTTTGAGGCACAACCAGGTTATCAAGCCACCTACATATGATGGCCAATCATCTTGGGAGACATATCGACGCCAATTTGAAGCAGCAGCTAGTGCTAATGGGTGGAGTGATCAAGAGAAAGCCACTTCCCTTATGATTGCTTTTCGTGAACAAGCCGCATGAATTCTGCAATTATTACCCCAAGGCAACCCTAGCTATGACGTCATTATCCGAGCTTTGAAGAACAGGTATGGACAGCAACATTTATATCAAGTTTTCCAAAGTCAATTGAAGGTACGCATGGAAAAATTAGAGAGCCTTCAAGAATATGGAAGTGAGATAGAAAGACTATTGAGTTTTGCCTATCCTCAGGCACCTAAAAAATTTTTTTAACAATTTGGCCTTCAAGCATTCATTGATGGTTTAAGATATACAGAAATGCAACAATCTGTTCGATCACGCCACCATCTGACACTACAAAAAGTATTGAATTTTGATCAAGAATTTGAAACCGCTAAAACCATTCCCAAAACCGGACGTCCAAAATGACGAGCAATACACTTCGAGGAGGAGAATTTAACCGAAGTTATGGCTAGAATCGAAAATCTACTGAAAGGCACGCTGCAAAGTCCTACACCAATTCAAGAATCCGGGAAATGTTTCAACGGCGGAAGAATTGGACATCTGCAGAGAACATGTAGAGTTCCATCCAGATATCGAAGCCAAGCTAGGAACTCGGATAACCAGACAACATCAAGACAACGTACATCCTCGTAGAGTCCAGTTAGAACCAGATCTCATAGCCCCACAAGAAACATCATTTCCATACCAAAGTCGATCACCAACACCTGATCGGCGTTCTAATACCAGAAACCAGGAAAACTACTGAAAGTCGACTATACGGGGCAGTAGTCGACTAAAACCATTCAAAGTCCCACTATTCGCACATATTCTTTGTTTAAAATTGGCCCAAATTTAACTGTTAGGGGACAACTATAAAATCATTATTGTAAATTTAATGTCGACACTGGGGCAACTAGATCATTTGTACGCCCAGATATGTTGACACAAAAATACGCAAGAACACTTAAAGGCCTTGTGCTGGAAACCGCAACTGGTCATACTACTCCGATTTGGAACAAGTATCAGCATCCATTCGAATTGGAAAATCGGCCACAGTTCACTCATTTTGGGTAGCAAACATTATGGATGAATGTGTTTTGGGCTTAGACATTATGCAAGGCAAATTTGTAATTTGTAATAAAACCAAATTCTTATCCATCGACAACGAGGAAGTAATCTTCAGTGGTGAAAATAATCAATTGCACAAAATGAAAGTTATAGTTGATGAAGATATAAGAATTCCGGCTAATTCAGAAAGCATTGTCATGGCTCATCTTACAGAAAAGTCTAAAGATCTGACTATTGGGTTTATTGAACCACGTGAACCGACAAAAGATGGAGTAATGGTAGCCAAATATCTGGTAAAAATAGAACAGCAAATTCCCGTTCGCGTTGCCAATACATCTAGGAGACCAGTTGAACTAAATAAAAATCACGAGTTGGGATATTATGAACCAGTGAAGAGCATATTGAATTTACGAGATAATCCCAAACCCGAAGAAGGGTCACAAAATAAAGTCAACGACCAACTTATATAGGCACTCATCGAAGACTTTCACAAACTAACACCAGAAGAAGCGAGCAAGGCCAAGAAATTTGTCTTGAATCACCCTTAGCCTTTTGGACACCGGAAAATCTACAGGTCGAACCAACTTGGTCCACCATAGAATTAATACAAGGGATGCACCACCGATACATTAAAACCCAAGAAGAATATGATACAAGACATGTTGGATGAGAATATTATTGAAGATTCATCTAGACCGTGGTGTTCTCTAGTTGTTTTAGTGTCTAAGAAAGAGGGAAGTACAAGATTCTGCGTTGACTATCGCAAATTAGATCAAGTTACTGTAAAAGACAGTCACTCCCTTCCACGTATAGACGATTCAGTGGTCCTATCCGGCTCTCAGTGGTTTCCCACACTAGACTTAAAGAGCGGATACTGGTAAGTTGAAGTTTATCCAGATGATAGAGGTAAAACAGCTTTCTCTGCTGGAAATGACCTTTATCGATTCCAAGTACTCCCATTTGGTCCATGCAACGATCCAGCCACTTTTGAAAGACTTATGGAAATGGTTTTATAAAAGGACTGACGTGGAAAACATGTCTGTGTTATTTGGATAACATCATTATAATGGGAAAAACATTCGACGAACATCTAAACAATCTAGACGAAGTTTTCAGCCGACTGAGAAATGCAAACGTAAACTTGAATTCCAAGAAATGCTCCTTATTTCAACGTCAAGTTTTATATTTGGATCACGTTGTGTCAGTAGAGGGAATAAAAAATGATACGGCAAAAATTTCAGCGATTCAAGACTGGCCAAAACAAAGAGATAAACATAAGGTTCGTCAATTTTTGAGTCTTTGTACATTTTACCGGAAATTTGTTCAAAATTTTGGGAAGATAGTCAAACCTTCACACAGACTTACTGAAAACAACACATCATTCGATTGGGATCCAGAATGCCAAAAATCGTTTACTGAATTGAAAAAGAGGTTATCCCCTGCACCAGTTTTAGCGTACCTACCCTAAAGAAGAAGGTAAATTTATTCTCGACTGCGATGCTCCACAACATGGCATGGGAGCTATTCTTTCACATCAACAAGATGGCGAAGAAAAAGTAATTGCTTATTTCAGTAAGACCCTGGGAAGGGCGGAGACAACTTACTGCGTTACAAGAAAAGAACTCTTAGCAACTGTAAAGGCTATTGAACACTTTCACACATATGTTTATGGCAGAACCTTCATCATAAGAAGCGACCATAAAGCACTACAGTGGCTGATGAATTTAAAAAATGCGGAAGGATAAATTGCAAGATGGTTAGATAGACTTCAGCAGTACAATTTTTAAATAGCTTATAGAAAAGGTCGCAATCACGGAAATTTGGAAACCCTATCCAAAAAGCCATGTACTCAACAACAATGCAGATATTACCAAAGAATTGAGGGAAAGGAAAGTAATAATAACCAAATAAACAAAAAGAAAAGGTAGAATTGCTGCATGCTAGAATAATAATGAACGATTCGGACGAAAACATGTGGTCAGTAGAACACCTAAGGAAATTTCAAAAGAAATATGAAGACTTAAAAGTTGTCTGGACATGGCTACAAAATGGAGTTAGACCCAATTGTCAAGAAGTGTCCAAGTATGGTTCAACGATCAAAAGATACTGGGCTCAATGGGATTCCCTCACCCTTCGCGATGGTGTACCCCATCGGACGTAGGAGAGCTCTGACGGTGTATCTACGATCCACCAACTTGTCTTGCCCAAATCACTCGTAAAGTGATGGAAGAACTTCATAGCGGTCGTTCAGAAGGACATTACGGAGTTGGGAAAACCTTAGCCAGATTCTACTCAACTGTCGCCAAGACGTTACATAATGGTGTAAGAAATGTGACTTATGCAGCGTAAAGAAAGGATCAAAAACTAGAAATGGTGGAAAAATGGCTAAATATCTATCCAGTGAACCATTTGAGAGAGTAGGTGTAGACATACTCGGGCCACTACCAAAAACAGAAAAAGGTAACAACTACTTAATGGTAGCTATGGATTACTTTTTCAAGTGGCCAGAAGTAGTACCAATTCCTAACCAAGAGGCTGCAGCCATCGCTGAAGCATTTATGAATAATGTCATCGCAAGACACGGAGTACCATTGGAAGTACATTTCGATCAAAGCAGAAATTTTGAATCAAAATTGTGGACAGAATTAATGAAAATCCTTAGGATTAAGAAAACTCGAACTACACCAATGTATCCACAGTCTGATGGTTTAGTGGAACATCATAACAGGACAATTTGCCAATATCTATCGTTATTTGTCTCCCAAAACCAACAAAATTGGGATGAACTGATTCCATTGTTCCTATAATCTTATCGGAGTGCACAGCATGAATCCACTGGCTATACACCTTCAATGTTGGTCACTGGTCGAGAAATGAAGCGTCCTAGCGATATCCTCTTTGTAAAACCCCCTCCCTCGTCCCGAGAAGAAGACCAAAGCCTGCGTCAATATGTTGAAGACCTTCAACAAATGTTAGAGAAGATTCACGAGTTTGCAAGGACGCGACTGAAACTGACTAGCGAAAAGATGAAGAGACCGTTGGATAAAAATCTTAAAGAAGAGATATTTAAGCCCGGTGATGCAGTTTGGTTGTACCAGCCGAGAAGAAAGAAAGGGTTAACTACGAAACTTCGAAGAAATTGGGAAGGTCCCAACCTGGTGGTCAAGAAAATCAACGACCTAATTTATCACATTCGTCTGACACCAAAAAGTGAACCTAAGTAAGATTGGCTCGCTATTATGGGGATGACCCACCCAGTTGGTTTAAAGAAGACGTTGAAGTCCCTGTAATTCGAGGCGAATAACTTGAAGAGGGAAAACTGTTACACCTGTTCTATGAATGTCAGAAAGACAGCTTGGACTGGAAATAAAAAGAGGGCTGAATGGGCGGAGTAGTCACAGTCACCTGTCCTGGTGACAGTCTAGAATTTTCAAGATTTCTCTATTGTGTTCTGTATTGACGTACTAGTATGTTATAGAATATTCTAGTCCATTCTGGAAGTATTGAATAAAGTTGTGGAAGTTATAACAATAACTAACTAAGTAAAAATTGTTTTATAACTCATTTTGTATTGCCAGTGGAAAGTTGCTGGTTTTTTTTTCGTAATTGTATTATCGCTCCTATTCCAATTTTCACCAATTTCAGTCTTTCCATTCCATAAAAGTAGTAGCTACGAATATTTTAGGGCAATTTTTCTCAAAATTTTTTAGTCCAACTAGAACCCTGTATAATTCCTTCTTCTTTTTCAAGTGCCCTCTTCACTACTGAAGGTTGGCGACAATACCAGCAAACTCCTCTCTATTTCTTGCTGCTCTCAATAGGGTACATGTGTCTAATCCTGTCCACTCTCTTATATTCTTAGGCCATGAGCATTTTCGTCTTCCGGGTCCTCTTCTGCCATTTATCTTTCCCTCCATAAGCAGTCTCGAAAATTGATATTTTTCTCCTCTGTATACATGTCCCAGATAACCAGTTTTGCGTTGTTTCACATGTTGTAAAAGTTCCCTGTCTGCTCCCATCATTCTTAAAACATTTTCATTTGTCATTCTTCGGGTCCATGGTATCTTCAAAAGTCTGCGGAAGATCCACATTTCAAATGCTTCCAGTCGCTGCATTATTCTCTTTCCCATTGTCAACGATTCTGTGCCATATAAGAGGACAGAATAAATGTATGACTTCACGAAACGGTATCGAGTATCGAGTGACAGGGTGGCATTCGTTAGAAATGTCTTCATTCTCACGCTCTTGCGTTTGCAATTCTAGCTCGAATTTCGGTCTCTGGTTCCAGGTTTTGGGTAACCCAACACCCGAGATACTTGAATTTTCTCACCTCTTCTATTGCAGTACCATATATTCGTATATTGGCTTGTGGATTTTGATTTCAGCTGACGACCATCGTTTTGGTTTTTGCTGTATTTATTCTCAGGCCGTGTTGGTCACCTGATTTCACAATCTTGTCTACTAGTTCCTGTAAGCCTTCTGTAGTGTCTGCGAAGATGACAGTGTCATCTGTGTAGCGTATATTGTTAAGCATTTTACCGTTCACCTTTATGCCAATTTCACAGTCCTCTAACGCTTGCTGAAATATGCACTCGGAGTAAATGTTGAATAAAAGAGGCAAGAGTACGGCCCTGTCCTACTCCCCTTCCTATTGGTATTTCTGACGATACGGTGTCACCAAACCGAACATATCCTCTCTGTTCCCAATATAAAAATTTTATAAGTCTTATGTCTTCGTAGTATAGACCCTGTTTTTGAAGCAGTTGTAACAGTGTTGGATGCTTGATACTATCGAACATCTTTTCGTAATCAATCAAAGAGACACGTATTTTCTTTGGTCTCTACATTTTTCGAGTAAAACCGTTAATCCGAAAAGTGCTTCCCGAGTTCCCAGCCCTAATCTTAACCCAAATTGTTCGGGGCTTATATTTTGTTCGCATTTCAAGTAGATACGTCGATGTAATATTTTTAACATAATTTTCAAAGTATTGCTCATTAAGCTAATTAATCTGAAATCGGAGCACTTTCTTGATGTGTTTTTCTTGGGAATCGGTATGAACACTGACTTGAGCCAATCACGGGGGTACATTCCTGAGCTGTAGATTTTATTAAAGAGGTCGGTGAGTCATTGGACATTTTCTTGATCCAGCAATTTTAGCATTTCTGTGTATACATTGTCTGGTCCTGCAGCTTTTCCACTTTTAGCTGTTTTTATTGCTGCGTTTACTTCTGATGGTAAGATATTTAATGTCAATTCATTGTCGCGTTCTAGTTCTGGCTCTGTCCTTTCATCATCGCACATTTCTCGAATATATCTTGACCACTCTTCTTTTATTTCTTCCTGGTCTGTAATTATTTCACTATTTTCTGTTTCAAGGAAGTTGGTCTGTAGGGCTTTCTTTCTTATTCCTGTGATTTCTTTAACTTTTTTGTATATATTAAACTGGTCGTGTTTCTTTTGTAGTTCTTCTAATTCTTGGCATTTATCATTCATCCATTTCTCCTTTGCGTGTCTGATTAACTTTTAAATGTTGGTTTGGGTTTCTTTATATTTGTCGATGTTTATGTTCTTATATTTCCTGCGAGTTTCCATTAGATCTAGAATTTCATTGCTCATCCATGGTTTCTTTGCTGCTGTTGGTTATTTACTAAGTTTTTTTGCTTGTATTTGGTTAATTGCATGTTCTAGAGAACTCCATGATTCTTCTATCGGTTGTTCTTGTTGCGTATAATCCCTACAAATATGAAATGAAGAAAACAAAATATAGTCAGTAATGAGATGTATTTTTTCTCTATAGAATCGTTTAAGACTTAAGTCAGCCACATTCACATTTTCAGAAATATAGAATATTATATGGAGGCATGTCAAAAAGTTTTTAAAAATGTTGCAGTTCTGGCCTGAAAACTGAAAATTTGGGTTTACAGTGAATGTATGAGAAATATTATGCAATATAATGTATTTTGTATCAGAGAGTCCAAAAAGTATGCCGGTTTTTTATATTGGGGTACAGTTTTCCAAAAAATTCCATTTTTCATAATTTTCCTGAACGTAATCTTGAAACACAAAGTAAAATAAAGATTGGCACTAATCGAAAAAAATTCTAAAGTACACGCTAAGAACTGACCAATATCACAATTTGGCCAATTTATGATAGTACTTTTCATTATTTTTTATTCAAGTTTAAGTGCCCCGACAGTTATGGCCATTGTCACGGTACATTACAAAATATCATAGTTTATAAAAATAGTAATGTCTTTAAGGAACTGTATAGTTTTGGATAGTTCACTGGGAGAAATTAACATTTCTTTTAGTATAGGCTTCATGTTGTTTCTCACCCTGACGTCATTGTACAGTTGAAAGTCCATCAATACATGTTTATTAGTAACAGGACAGTTGCAGGCGTGGCATGTTGGGCTACTCTCGCTGGTCATTAAGTGGCCATGAGTCAAACGTGTGTAGCCAATTCGTAGTCTCCTCACAATCCTTGCATCATGTCTTGAAAACAAGGTAAGTAAAAGGCGGCCAAGGATGGGTTGAATTTCATGAAGAGTTGTTGGTCCAATGAATTTGCCAAGATTTGTGGATTAAGGCCTTGAATAATGATTTCAAATATTGGCTTAGTTGAATTGTAGTAGCAGTGGTAACGAGTGAGGGAGCTTCTTTGGCATGTTGGTCAGCAGTTTCATTGCCATTGTTCTAAAACTATATGCATAATTTTATAACTGATATAAGTCTAATCAATTACTTCAACTACGCGTATGTCATCACCTTTGGAAAAACCCATCTCCACGCTCATGCCACAGACATACCCGTAGCAAGTGAAATTCTCTCTTCTTTTCCTAGCGAAATTCGTTACAATGTTCCACCAATCAGTGTGAAACGCGGGAACGTGCATTACTCCTTCTTGAAAAATAATGTTCACCGGCAACGAGCAGTGAGAGACCAAGAGTTGCATAGAAGTTGTCGATGGCAAGAATTGTTATCAGCCGGTAAAAAGGGTGTGGCTGCTCAGAAAGATTGTGCTACGAAAAGAAATGTGCATTTGTTTCTACAATAGTATAAGCCAAACAAATAAATGTATGTATTAGTGTAAAACTCAAATTTGTACTGTATGAAATGTGTGCCTAAAGTGTTGTAACATAAATAAATCAATCTTTACTATGCTAAACGTGTATCAAGTTCTCTTATTTGGGAGACCAGGGAAAAATCCGAAAACGTTACCAGCGACTTTAAACTAACGATTACAGTTCATTTATTCAAACTCAGGATTTGGGTGGAAACAATACCCCCCGATCCAATCAGCCATCAAGGCCAATGTGAGATGGAAGCCAGATGAGTGAAACCTTAGTATGTCTAGCATGAAGGGATTGGTATAAGTCATGTATGTTTTGAGCTAGTGAATGTTCGGTGAATTTAGATTTTAAAGAATTTATAGAGGATAAGGAGTCAGTGCAGATAGCGACATGTTTAGATGAAGAGAGAATATATTTGAAAGCCTGAAGGATACTAAACATCTCTCCAGTATACATGCTGCATGAAGTGGGCAACCGACTGATGTTTATAATATCGTTTGTAGTAGTGACGGCGCATCCGACACCGGTGAGGGTTTTGGAAGCGTCTGTATTAGGGACTAAACCAAAAGCATTTGTGTGTAGAATTTCAAGGAATGCTTCCTTTATAAGCGGAGTGGGGGATTCGTGTTTATTAGAAATGATGAGAGAGGTGTTAAATATGGATAGGTACTTGTTCCAAGGAGCGTTGAGTGGGGATGAAAATGGTAAAGTTGAACGTAAGTCTATGCCGTTTAGTAGAGGAGCTATGAGCCCGGGAAATATTTTATACAGCCAGGAGAGTCATTGGTATATAGATTAGCTACAGAGATACCTATGTCAAAAACAGGATTAGAAGGGTTACATAATACAGAAGCGGCGTATGCTAGGAGTAGGGATTGTCGTCTAAGGCCTCACAGTACAGACTGTCTACAGGGCAGGTGCGAAAAGCACCAAGGCAAAGTCGAAAAGCAGTATTGTGCACTGAGTTAAGTAAGTTTGAGAAAGATTTGGGTGCTGCCGTGTAAATTAAGCATCCATAGTCCATTTTGGAACGAATTAATGCTCTATAGACTATAGGAAGGACGTTCTCGTCATCGCCCCAGACGAAGTGCGAGAGTTTTTATAATATTCTAGCGTTTCAGGCAAACGCCTTTGATATCGTTTATGTATTGTTTCAAGTTAAGCCGTGAATCAAAAATAATTTCAAAGATTTTGCAGGAATTGTCATCTATGGTGTAATTATTTAGAGTCATAAGTGCAGCAGGAGATGCAGCTTTTTTACTAAATTTAATTATTCTAGACTCATTTAGAGATAAGGATAACCCCAAGTAATTTTGTTTTGTAGTAGATCTACAGAATTTTGTAGGAGTTGGCAGGAAGTGAAGGTGGATTTTCCATGGCAATAAATAATTAAATCGTCAGCATACAGAGGCAAGAAAGTTGGTGCATATGTCGTTTAAAGAAAGTATAAACAATGTGGGACTTGAGACTGAACCTTGGGGAATACCATCAGTTTGTGGACGAGAGACGGAAAGTTTATCATTAACAGAGACTCTGAAGCGCCTGGAGAGTAAGAAAGGTTCGATGAAGTGGTATATATTTCCATTGAGGTTACAGTGGAAAAGTTCATTTAAAACCGCTTTCCTAGTGATGGTATCAAAAGCACCTTCGATGTCACAGATAGTGGCAACAACTTCCTGTTGACTGTTAAGTGCTGAAGAAATGTTAGCTTGGAGAACAGCAAGATTATCTCTGGTTGACCGATTACGTCGAAAACCAGATTGGAAGAGTGGAATAGTATGGTATTTTCCAAGGAACCATAAACATCTTTTGTTAATCATTTTCTCTATAAGTTTACAAGTGGTGCAAGTAAGGGAAATAGGACGAAATGACTTTGGTATTATGGAAGGTTGTTCTGCTTTTTTAATTGGAATGTGGATTCGTGCCATTTGTCTGGGAATTGTTGGGAAGCCCAAATAATGTTATATAGGTTGAGCACTTTGGACAGAGAAACATCGGATAGTTTAGTAAGTAAGATGTATGGGATAACGTCGGGACCAGCAGCAGTATTTTCACAAGAGAATAAAGCGGATTTTACTTCATAAAAATTGAAAGGGGCATTGACAGATGTTACATCCTACCGATCAATTTGCTCGGTAAGGGAAGGGGTACAGAGAGAAGAGATAGGGGTAGATGTTAAAATATTGTTTTTGAATTTATCTTCAAAGTATTCTGCGAAAATGTTTGCAGTAACTTGGCTATCACTTATAAGCGAGTCGTTACAGAATTTTCAACAAGTTTGCCTTATCCAAATGTACGTTTAGATCCCCACATAGTATTGTGGGCATTGAAGTCACCAACAAGTATGAAAGTTTGGGTAAGCTGATATACCAAATCGACAAAGTACTCTTCTTCTAGTTGATGGTCAGGAGGAAAGTATAAGCTACATATTGTAGTTTTATTTGGTCACCAGGCGGTAATGGCAATAGCTACAAGGTTTGTGGTTAGGGTAAGAGGGTCGGAATAAATATCGCCTGAGACAAATATTGATACACCACCGCTGGCTCTAATGCAGTTGGTTCTAATGTAGGGATACCCTTCGATGTGTTTTAAGAGATGATTGTGATTGATTTTGAAATTAGTTTCTTGAAGATAGAGGAAGTCGGGTTTGTGGAGGAAGTAAGCTTTTGAATTCGTTCTATGTGAGGATAAAATCCATCGTAATTCCATTGTAGGACAGTGCATACTTAAAGAGGATGAGAGAACTTAAAGAGGATAAGAGAAGAAGAAACAAGTTTAGTGGGATATTATCGAGGAGTCGGATGAGTTGTAGTCGTCAGTTGTCGGGTCTCAGGAATAAGTGTAAGAATCCGGATCTAGTTTGGATTTGATTTTGTTTTGTAGACGTGTTAAGCGATTTTTTAAGGGGCGTTCACTAGAAGCAGTGTAGGGAGTTTTCAGGTGTTGGAGTAAGGAGGCAATATCATGAGTGAATGTATTGGCTTCAGTAAGTGGATCAGACATCCCAATAGTATTTTCAAGAAAAGCAGTCTGTTGAGTTTCGGTAAGTGAGAGAGGACTAGGCAAATCATAGCATATTGTGTGAATAGTGGAACGAGTTGTAGAGCTTAAAATGTGTTTCTCAGGTACACAGATTTTGATTTTCTGGTTTTCTTTATAGAAGGTTTTTCAAAGGTTTGCGATAAATTGGGTGCAGAGGGGGAGATTGCACTTGAGCGGAGAAAGTTGCTGGTTTCGGGTGGTAAAAGAGTTGGGGAAGCCAGGCTGCTATCATTAGAGTGCGGTCTTTTCGCACCAGGTTATGGTGATGGTACGTAGGATAGGTCAGAAGGATCAAGGAGGTCATGGGTGAAGGTTTGGGTATTATTTACAACGCAGTCAGCAGCAGAGAGAGGAAGATCATGTAAGGGTTAAAAAGATGCAACATTTAATTGGGATGGGGAGTATGTAGTGAAATTGGTGCAAGATTTAGCGGTGTGCTTTGGTTGCTTACAGAGAAAACATTCTAATTTAATAGTCGAAATAAAAATTCGGTGAGGGGTGTTTTCATGGGCGATAAATATTGATGTTTGGAGGGAAAAATCCTCGCAATCCGGGATTATATAAGTCACCCTCCGGAAGCTCATAACATGAGCATACGCATCGTTTGGTGTGCCGCATCTAACATGAGTGATGGGCGTAATATTTTTAAATCCGAATTCGAGGAGAGTTTTTTCAAGCAGAGAGTGAGCGATTAAAATTCTTTTAGATGGGGAAATAAGCCTACGAATAGGTATCATTTGAGAGTTTTTTGTTATGTTGGGAGTGGTTTTTAGGAGATTTTGAATTAGTTCGGTAGAGGATAAATATATGCATATACGGCCACGAGCAATGCAAGATGCAAAATGAACATTTTTGGGAGCAACAATGCTGCCAATTGCTTTAATGTAGTCGAAGATGACGAGGTTAGAAATAGGTTGCATTACAATAGCTTGATCTTTAGAGGGTGTTGTGGGGCGGGGGCGCTTTACTGAGGGTAGCAGCAGCATATGATCGATGAGTTGTGTTTATGGCATGGGATGTACCGTGAATTCCATTGACGGTGGTGGTGTTGCGAGTGAGACGGTAGATGGGCCATACTGCGATTCTGGTTACCAAAATCGCAGATATGAGGGCAGAGTGGTATAAAGTACGGCGAATACACCAATATTCGCTCGACGAATAAAGTTTACACACTTACCGGACTATTGTTGTCAATTTAAATTCACAAAAACCAAAATAAGCACTCGTTAATCACCAGGTCGGAGAGTCAACTCGTAAATGACTTATTATTGTGAATGAATAAATATTGATATTTCAAGATATTCGAAATTACGTATTTTCATGAAAGTGACACTGAAAATTGCATTATTTATTAGAATAAAATTATTGTATTTATTTTCCTAAATACGTCTATACGATATGTAGTTACTAGGTGGAATTTTTGGGACAACCTAAACAGAACTCTTAATGTGCCCGAACAATCCAAGGTGCGCGTTTATACAGACGTTCTTATGCCTCTTTTTAGACAAGTAGCTCGACTGGAAGATTCTTCTTAATCGTTGGAAGTATTGATTTCCCACGGCTTTCATGAATTAACTCCTTATTCAACACAAATCTACGACGACTTCAGAAGTCATCGATGAATAAGTTTGAATCAGATTATTGGCTAAGCGTACAAATTATTAGAGCGTGATATGAAGGCCGAACTCCTTCAGATTTTTCGTCTTTGTAACGGCCGCTAAAGAAAATAATCAATCACCTTTAAGATATTCAGATTGTTTATTATTACTTTTATATTTTTTAAGAGCTTTTTATTGTTTTTGTCGTTTGGATAATGGTAATGCAAACCATTCGTGAATGGTACTGCATACATATTTTTTGACATTGATTTGATTTTCCATTTTGATTCTAATCACTATATGAACCTCAAAACTGGGAACAATGGGCCCAAGTACATTGTATTAGAAATATTAACAACAATCAATAAAAATAGTCTATTTTTATTGACATGGAATGAGACAACAGTCAAAATATCTGTATGTCAATTCTTGAATTTCGAACATCGTAAGTCGCTTACGATTTTTCCTGAATATCATGTAGGTTGTGATATAATTATTAGAGGCCTATTATTGCAATTCGTTTACATTTTTTCGTAGAATTTGCAACGAGGGCTTGAGATCGCTCGACGTGAATAGTCTCCCACAATATTATTTTAAAGTTACAACCGAAGTTGTTTATATATTATAAAAACCGTTAAGTGTGTTTTTGATATAAGACCCTAACCAAGACCCATGATGAACAATAGAGCTTTTGTTGTGGCAATAGAAAATTTTGTAAATGATGAATTTTTCTTTCTTATAATGCATTCCAAGCAAGGGAATTTCAATTTATAACAAACTTCAGATTGCCTAAACGCCTCACCCTTGAATTTATTGAAATTCTAAGACCATATAACAGATAACACATAAGCGTCTGTAATCACCGTTGAAAAAAGAGAGTTTTGAACACAATGTGATACAAATATGTATTTATCATTTTCTAATTTAACCAAGAATCAGATTCCACGTGAAATATTCGACTCGCTAGCAAATCGTATGAATCAGTTAACCCACAGCGTACCAACTATTATTGAGATATACGATATGTTAATAAAGAATGAAAGTAAATGGAATCTTATGAAAAAGAAGATAAACTATATCAATAAAATAGCCAACATGTTTACTTTCTTTAAGCCAGATTTGTTGCTTAAATCAGTACGGGATATGGAACATAATATCTTCAATATATCTTCAATGTTTTTCAACGATATCGAAGACACAACGAAAATTCATAACTATGATTTTTCATTCGTGGAGATAAAAGGAGAGTTGCATTATTTGAAAAGTGATTTCACACATATATACAGTTTAGGGAATGAGATGAACACCCAAATTGATAACAATAATTAGAAGAAGCGTCCCACCTATATCACATCATCCTCTACACAAACTGAAACATCTCTTGAGGTAGCCAGTATTCCAGACGTGGCATTATGTAATAGTCAACAACCTTTCAGCAGGCTTCGCCACAAATCATATTGTACACTGTGTTAAAGAAAAGCTGGTTTTCTCTTAATCAATAAAAGCAATGAATCAAAAACATCAACATTTAAAATTGGTTTTCTAACAAAAATTTCTGCTACCTAGTTTAATAATGATGGAGTTTTAAAAATGGTCTGTTGTCCCAAGAAACCTCGCCTCCTCCGACGATGGATTCTCTTCAGCATTTGAAAGTTAATCAAGTAATACTTGTAAATGTTCTTACCTTTCTCGTCCCGTAGTAGTACCCATCACATCTGACGAACATGCTATAGCCGTATGTAAATCAAACAGCTTTTCGTGTGATAAATCATTTCAGTTTACAAAAGATTCGCATAATGACACTAACTTCTCGCCGGACCCGATGACTCCTCCTACAGTCATATTAACACAGGAGTCATGTAATAGAGGTAATCGTTATATTATGTCTACATTAAGAGAACCGGCTATTTTATCATCTCTCAAGTTATTCCTCGCCTATCAGTATGACCAACCATCGTCTGTATGTCTTTAAGGCTATACTTCCACAAGTGTAAAGGTGTTTTTAGCATCCGAGGGACTGCCCGTTTATCCCATAGCTTTGAGAGCAATTTATAATAACTTTCATGATTTTTATGGCGTAAGCTCAGTTGAAGTGGATGAAGATATATTCACCTTCAGAACTTACATCACCTCGGAACGTAGAATGCACCAACAAAAAATTAGGTAGGGTAATAACCGTACTTTACTTCCGATTGCTCCAAGAAAAACTTTTAGTTGATAGGACGTATCCAGAGGAACTAGAATCCTCACTTAGTTTTAAGGAGAGTAAATTAAGAATGGTTCTAATTAATATTTAGTAATTGCGCAATAAAACAGACGAGTTGTATTTGTTTTTGGA
Organism: Galeruca laticollis; assembly: GCA_963921935.1. Taxonomy (NCBI): domain Eukaryota; kingdom Metazoa; phylum Arthropoda; class Insecta; order Coleoptera; family Chrysomelidae; genus Galeruca; species Galeruca laticollis. The sequence goes on along the minus strand of OY998179.1, from coordinate 46,499,387 downwards.
GGAATTGGGGCTCCCGCAGATACTTGCTATTACTGAACACTGGTTACGAATATTAACCTGTTTTTATTGAAAAATATCCAGTTATTAGCAGATATGACAGGGGTAATTCAGCTAACGGTTGAACCCTAATTCTATACTCTGGCGGGGACTTCACGGCTGTATTAAAATATGATTTTCTACAAGTAGAAAATACTTTTGAATTTTCCATTATTTACAACAAAAATAACGATTTATATATAATTTTCATTTACAGGCCACCTCAATTAAATGTTCATTATTTTTTTGAGAACCTTCTAGATTTACTTGACCTGTTAAGAGCAAGAATTAAGGATTTATCCGATGATTTTAATATTGACTTTACTAATGATTGGGCCACTCGAAGGTCTATGGTAAATATTTTTTAGTCATTTCAAATAAATATGCATGATTATTCAGCAACTCGACCTACTAAAACAACTTCTGCAATTTTAGATTAGATAGTTTCCGACTTTCTATCCCATGATGTGAATCACTCAGTAATTAACTCAGGTCTCTCTGACCATGAAACAGTTTTCACCGAATTTGTATTACTTCGTAAATCTTTTGACAAAAAAACTCATTTGGTGAGGATCTTCTCTCAATAAAACTTCACCAAATTTCATAACTTAGGTTTACAAGTGATTGGAGATTGATCTTTCTGAAGATATTGACTCTAAATTTTTGGACTTTCTTAATAAAATTATCAGGTGCTTCAATACGTAATTTCCTTTTCGTTCTCGTAGAACTAAACATCACAAATCGTGGTTTACAACCGGAGCATGTACTTTATCTAAGAATATGAGATCACTCATGTACATTAAAAAACTCACAAACAATCCTCACATACTCAATTGTATCAATAACTATAAACTTGGTCCTGCTATCAATGATTTAAGGAACAAAACTCGTTCCTTAAACTTTATTGACCTGGACCCAGACGAACTTAACAATTATTTCGTAAACGTTAGTAGGAATATTAGCTCTAAAATATCTCCAAGTCGTGATGCTCTTTCTTTCCTCGTTCCTTCTAAAAGAATCACTGATAGTTTCATCCTTAGACCAGTAGATAAATTTGATCTACTGCAAACCATTCAACCATTCAAAACCAAACTTCCTGTGGCATTGATGGGTTATCAGTTATCAGTGATATCAGTTATTTTAAAATATTTTTAAAAAACGTTTAATGTTCTCTAATCAATGAATCCTTTGATAAAGGTCTCTTTCCTTACTTTTGAATTAATGAAAGACGAGTACTGAGTGTGTATTTTATTAAAAGTCCAACTTTGGTCTTTCAGCCATTAGGCCATACTCAAAGCTGTCCTATAAAAATTAGATTAGTTGTAAAAATTGAAAAACAATTTTCATAAGTTGAACTTTCGTCAAGAAAAAAGATACAACTAGTGTCCTAAAAAACATCAAACCCTGTAACTGCTACGTACAATCAAATAAAATGTTTGATGTTACATCATCAATTACTTAAAATTCGTTAAAATTACCCTATAATGAGGGCGTACAATTATAATTCACATGATAAAATGTCCTATTGAAAATTATCCACTAAATGATATTCGATAACAAGTTTGACATTAATAGATGGTGACTAATATGCCGGAGTACAATACTACAACAAACTAGTGTCTAATATTACAACGTGATCTTATGATGAACATTGAATCAAGATATCCTGTTTAAAAATAAATGAAAATATCAAAATAGTGAATTCGAACCCGAGAAAGCTTTTTTATTTTTTTATATTAATGAAGTTGAAATAGTGATTGAAATTAATACATTAACCCTAGGATGCATAGAGGAAATTCTCGACAAGAATGCATAGCATGAGTCTCCAAGACTCCTATTTAAAAAACACCAATTTATAATTTACGTTTATTTATCATAATAATAGGTTAAAAACATGCGTTAGAAATTGTAATACATATTAAAATTTTTAATTCAACCATATTGTGCATACTAAAATACTGTGTTCTTTGCATATTGGTTTATTACACTTAGTACAAGTCAGTGTACTCATTCTTCCAATTCGTGTAGGACATTGCGAACATCTTCTTTTCTTTTTCGAAACTGAACCGGCTAAGATATTCTCTTCTTCCGAAAGCATAATAAAACGTTTCATACTACTTGTTACAGTATTTGGAAGTTTTGGGATTTGTGCTCTTCTTCTCATAAATGGTAACACTAATTCGGTTGCTAAGTATTTGATGAACATTCTTCTTTTGTTAGTTTCTCCATCGTGAAAATTTTCATTTTTATGGGTGTACATAAAGTAAGTATTTAGAGCTGCTAAATCCATTATGTTGTACCAAACTGCGACAGGCCATCGTCTTGTTTGTCGCTTTGTAGTATAGCCTATCATTTGATCCATATGGTCAACACCAGCTTTAGTTTTATTATGAAATTTCATTATTTCTGGTTTTTTTCTAGTACTCTCATTATCTACTGAATCGTCGTGATGCATCGAGTTTAGAAGTAGCACAGATTTATTCTCTTCTGGTACATAGCTCCCTAACGTCAAATATTTATTGAAACCAAAAATAGAGGAATAAACACTTCTTTCCTTAGAGGCCTGAAGCTCTTTAGGAATTTCCTTCTTGTTTTTGCGCAAAGTTCCCACACAAGTTATTCCAATGAGCAGCAGATGTTGTATTAGTGAAATACTTGTAAAAAAATTGTCAACTGTTAAGTTCCGTCATGGAAACAGTTAGAGCTTTCACAACATTTTCTGCTACGTTGTGCTGTATTGGTTCTCCAGGTTGGCGCCCCAAATATACTTGTCCATCAATAGCATATCCGGTTTCACTTTCACAAAGCCAAAAAAACTTTATTCCATATTTTGATGGCTTTGAGGGCATGTACTGTATGAAACTACAACGACCTCTAAGAGCAAGCAATTGTCCATATATGGTAACGTACTCTTTTGGAATCATTAGTGTTCGGCACTGAACTAAAAATAATTCCCATATATGACGAATATGAGCAAATTTATCAGCTTCAAGTCTAATCGAACGACTTCTTTTACCATTGAAACGAAGATACTTTCTTATATTTTCAAAACGATCTGCTGTCATTGTAGCTTTCTACAGTTGAGGTAATAAAAAATAGTGTGAATGAGGCCGAATTCACCACCTGAGCAGAGTCCCAAGGCCGGGTGAAGCTCATAGAGTGACACATTGAAAGTAGAGGAAAATAACTCAATCAATTATCTTGATTTGAAAATTCAAAGAGTTAACAATGTACTTGATTATTCAATTTAGAGGAAACCAACTCACATAATTCATTCATAGAGCATTTTCAGTTCCTATGAACAAATATAATTTTGATAGAAAAATTAATACAATTAAGCAAATAGCAACATCCAACATCAATTACATATGATAAATCAGGCGGGGTTGGTTGTAAGTTGGCCATTGCTTTGTAGTTGGTTGTCTGCTTGTAGGTAGCTTTCTGCAGTCCAATGGAGAAATGCAACCATCGAGTGTCTGCCTCCTCGTGGCACCGCTGGATACGTTAACGCTGTTGATCATCAGTGACAGCAGTGTTCACCAACCATATGACACTCCAACAACCCAAGCTGAAGTGTGAGGAACGTGCCGATGGCTGAATGGCCGTAGGGAATGCGACCGTGAACGTCCCCCTGGGGGTACCAGGCGACACCCCCTTGGAAACAGCCTTTCCCTAATTACCGATAATGGAGAAATGGAGACAAGACAACTAATGGAGGCTTTGGACGCAACCCTACTACTACATATTTGTGTTTAGAAACAAGAACTGGATTTCCTTGCAGAGTTAGAGATTAGAAGACACTTAAGAGACCCACAATATAAAGTAGTCAATGAGCAGGTAAATCTAGGGAATTCTCCACTTTTAAACTGGTAATTCTTGTAATCAGCACACATAGTTTTCATAGTTTTCTGTATCATTGCACAGTTATACTGATCTTAAATGGAAAAAGATATCCAGGCTAATAATATCTTAGCTTCAATATTTGTAATATCATAGCTTCTTCTTGTCAAAGGTAAATTTCGGTTTTCTACTGTACACATCCGCTTTAGTCAAAATATGATTAATTTCGACATATTAGTCTGACCTTTCTTCGAAGCGAAGGAGAAGGGCATAGTACACTGACCAGTTTCGACCTTCTTGGATCCCTTCAAGAGTGCCCTAATGCCTTCTAGTTCAGAGTCCCTAATCCGAACTGAAGATTCCGCCTTCAGACAAACTCTATTTGGCTCATGTGGTTACAAACTTGCAAGAAGTAGTCAGATGGGTATAATTGAATCATTCATATATTTCGAGTATTGCTCATCAATTGTATATCTGTTTAAATTAATAAGTTGAATATGCTCCAGTAGCTTCATAACCGTGAAATGAGAATAATACTGAAACAAATCGCCTCACCCCTATAAGATTATTGTTAGCGACAATCAATTGGTCCTCAATTGAAAACAGATAAACACAAATATAATAAAGTAAGAAAAACTACTAAAAACAGAATCAATTATTACATTAAACAAACTGAATATTTTCTAAAATCCAATTCAAACTTATTGATTTTAAATGCGGATAAATGTAATAAGACAGTTTTAATGTTGAAAGAGGAATATATTATGGAAATGGCTAATCTTTTAAGCGACAATCTAACATACAAAAAAATTGGTAATGACCCAACAAATGCTATTCAAGTTAAAATCAATAATTTGGCTAATAAATGGTTTAAAAGTAACTTAATAGATTTCAGGACCAAATCGGAAATCATTTGTCATAATGGTCTTCCACCTTTCATATATGGGTTACCCAAATTACATAAACAAGGTATTCCATTGCGACCAATTGTTAGTAACATTAATGCTCCTACATATAAATTATCAAAAATATCATATAAAAGATTCGTGGGAATTTTGCAATTTTATTAAAAAGCAAATCATTCCTCCAAATCACCGGATAATTTCACTAGATGTTGTATCTTTATACACAAACATTTCTACGGATCTTGCAATCAAATGTATTAAAAATAAATGGAATATAATCAAGAACTTCACACCATTAGACTTAGATGCATTTTGCGAGGCGGTTGATTTGTGTTTGAATTCCACCTATTTTCAATTTGGTGACTGTTTCTATAAACAAATTTCTGTAACAGCAATGGGATCTCCAATTTCTGCTCCGATTACAAACTTAGTACTTGAATATTTAGAATCTAATGTTTTAGCAGAATTACCAGAAAAACCAATTTTTTTCAAAAGATACGTCGACGACTGTATCCTTTGTGTACCAATTGACCAAACTGAAAATATTCTAAAACGTTTTAACAACTTCTATAAAAAATTACAATTCACCATAGAAGTGGACAAAAATCGTTTTATTAATTTTTTAGATATGAATATAGAATATGATAACAACGGTCGAATATCTACAAATTGGTTCACAAAAAAGGTATGGTCTCAACGATATTTGAACTATAATTTATACGCACCCATAAAATACAAGAAGAGCGTTGTCACTGGCCTCACTGATGCCGAACACCATTTAATATTAAAATTGCTGATAAACCAAATAACATTACAGAAAATAAGCTTTTTTCTAGACTCAAACCAGATAATAAGAACACAATAAACTCAATATATAAAATAAATTGCTCTGACTGCAATGGTACTTACATAGGTCAAACTAGCCAATATTTACATAAGAGAATTCAACAACACCAGCAATCAGTTCGAAATAACAATGAATGTACTGCACTATCAAAACATTCACTTGATGAAAATCACTCTTTTAATTTCAACAACGTAGAAATAATAACTACAGAAAAAAATAATAGTAAAAGATTGATAAAAGAAATGATAAATATTAAGAAGAATCCTGACTCAGTCAATTTCAGAACTGACATAGACAACTTAAGTTGTATATATACGAACTTACTATTATTAACGAATATCTACACCTTAGCAAGTTATTGAAAATTAAAAAATAGATTTCTAGTTCTAATTTTATTTTAATTAGGACACTCTGTAAATACATTCTAATCATTTTTAACATAGCCCATTGTTTGTATTATTTGTTATTGTGTACATTAATTGTCTTTTTTCTAATTTAAGAAATACTACTGTACAGTAGTAGACGAGCCTCTACGGAGGCATAATCAAAAAGTAAGTTTTAAAGAAACATCTTTTAATAAATGTATTATGTTTTCAAAACATTTTTAGAAAGGTTTGAAAATGGTTTGAATAAAATAGACCGAAACGTAACCACTATAAGCAAGTGATTTTATTTCTGACCGAAACCCATGAAAATATAAGAAATTGAAAACAGATTATTTTATTTCACTATGATTTTTGTAAACAAAATGAGAAATCAATTGGCCCCTCGATTGATTTCGAAAATCGCACGCCAGATATTGCACAATAAATCTGGATCGTTGTTCAGTCGTTCACACATCAATTCACAAAACTGCAGACGCCGGTCTCTACGTAGCCTTTGGGCTCATTTAATTTTGTAAGGATGGTATTTGTATTTATGTAAAATTCTGAAAAAATTGCTGCGATTGCACTAGAAATTTGTGATATTGATTGTTGTTCTTGTAACGTAAGTTGTCCAAAAACGGCAATATCTACAGCATTGTTATTAACTGCTCGTTGTGGTTGATGTTTTTCATTCGGAACTGATCCTGTTTCTAAAATTTTTCTCATTAACTCATTTACGAACTTATGTGTGGTTGTTTTTCCGGAATGAGCAGCATTAAACTGTCTAGCTGTGGCTCTTGCAGTTTGGTTATTTGCGTAACATAAAATTACAATTTCAATTCGTTTTTGCAGAGTATACACCATTATTATGGTAGATGTACTAGTAACCTAGCATACTAGCCTACCTTCTTGACATTTCATTTACAATACTTCACACAACAGGTTTTCGATCACTATGTTTTGTTTTTTTTTGTTTTCCGTTTCGTTTTTGTTTCTATCAGTAAATTTGAATTACCCGTTACTCCCAAATGATATTCTTTTCAATTTAGGTATTAGATATTTTTGTAATCACCTTTCAGAGGAGAACTCAAAAATGCCGAAATATACAGGGTGTTCCATTAAAGAAAATGGGAGAAGTGACCATAGGAAGAACGAGGTTAAAGTTATAAGGAGTACATGTGAGCAAAAATACGTCCCCCTTTATATGCTTTTTGATGTATTTTTGCATTTTTTCATATAAGTGACGGCTTTCGATTTGTAGAGGGTGGATAGTTTTCATTGAAATGCTCTGTACATATATACAATGTGAGTGTCTAACTTGGAATAAGTTCAGTAAATCAAAGACAATTTTTTTGTTGGAAATATTCTCGGACAGGTCGATTATTATTGAAATGCATTCTTTTTGATGTATAGGAATAACCGCTTGGAAGAATATCTACTAAGAATGTCACCGATTGGCTTCTTTGAACTATAAGTATGTGCAAGAATAGAAAAGCTGCTATACATGTAAAGAAACCCTCAAACTCTTGAAGGATCATGATAGATTTCATAGATCTATTGAATATATACATAATATTGACTTTAAAACGCAACAATTGCTAAAATTGAATTAATACAAATCTCGTTACAGTTTAATTGTCTGCCGACTCTCTGATCAAATTAAGTGATTGCTAAATTCAAGTTCAATTCATAATTATTGGAGTTTCAAAATGTTCACACTGGTTACATCTGATATTTCAATGTAACACTGATCTAACATAATGTGCTTTCTACATAAAAGTTTATCGCATTTCCATATTTAATTTACATTTATAAATAGTGTTTGTTCAAAATTATTATGAAAAATAATGGGCGTACTTCAACTAAACATGGTAACGCCTATGTACTGGAGATTAATATTTTATCGTTGAGTTAACGACAAGATTCGCTACGAATTAATCACTGGTCACCTCAGCCATTGAAAAATATGAATATAAATATTCAGAGAGTAATATAAATTATTCAACGTCGGAATTATTGCTAATAAATCAAAAATAAAAAAGACGCCTTCCTTCATGCTTACCTATGAACCAGAGGAGGAAGATATCAAATTTCAATGAGAATAAAAAAATAATGAGTAGGAAACATGCCGTAGCAATCATCTACTACTGTTCTTATTTTAGAACGATCATTGTGCGTACAAAAAAGCGTTTCAAATTTTATTTAAAAAACCGGCTCATCAATAGAACGTTGGAAATGTTTTTAACACATTGAATTTTTTAAAAGCTTACCTTGAACCGTGACTGACTTAGGCTTGTTAGAAATATGATTCAATTTACAGTACTGGAACGATATGCTTCCAGTTATCAATTTTTTTTAAGGAGCACCTTAAAAAAGCATATTACTAAACAAAATCAATAAACAATTATAATCTAACCTAAACTGAAATGTATTAAATATGTGAGATTGATTCTATTTACTAGTATATCTTACGGTCTGACAACATATATATATATATATATATATATATATATATATATATATATATATTATAATATATTTATTTTGGCTCTACGTTGGGCGAACCAGTTTAGATATATTTATTTACATACAATACAATATATTATTTGAATTATAGGCATCAGAATTGGTCCGCTTACCACGAATCCCAATTCAAATTAAGATATAAGTTTGAAAAATAATAGTTTTATTTTATATTGTTGTCACCTTATCTCAGGGATGGATTCGGCATTTGGCGCTCGCCAGCAACAGGAAGCTATAGGTTGAGATATCAGAAAAAATACAAGACAACATAGACAAACGATTTAATAAATGGTGAAAGGACGAAATAATGGTTCTTTGTTTATTACAATATTAAACAATACATATTTTATAAATCCCATTGAAATATTTGCGAAGCCTTCTCATAAAAATGATTTACCAGTTGTTTATAAATTTATATGAAATTAAACTCATCAAGTGAATTGCGCCCAAAAACTATCTATCATGTGCGTAGAATGTACATTCGCTGCGCTTCAACCCCAACTGTTATTATTCCAAATATAGCCGTCGCATGGTGTGTGTATTCTGTGGTATAATTTAGTTAGCAAAGATAAAGAAAGGTGTGGCGTGTTTAGGATTTTATTATTGTTAATGATATGAATTTGGTAAGTAATTATTTGAATAGGTAGTTAGTGTTTTATGTCCGTGATGTTAGTGGAGATTGAATTATTTAAATCTAATATTTATTTAAGAAATCAATATCAATGATAACGGTTAACCTAACATCCAAATATACTTGTGAATGTTTTTATAGGAAAAGTTTAATATACACACGAGAAATAGAGTACATATATTTGATTTCTTCTTGGCTCTGGAGGTGATGCATTTGAAAAGATCGTGGCTACGATTGATTAAACCGGAACTCAGGATGTGAAAATGATGAATTGTGAATTATTTCACCAGTTGAGTACCACAATTAATGGCAAGATGTATCAACAGTCATCAAAACTATGCTAATAAGATAATTTTATTCATTCTTACCAAGTTCTGGTCGACAGCACAAATTATATTCACTTATTGTTTAAAATACGAGGTATGTTTTTAATTATTTTACTTTCAATACTTTATTGATTGCTTTGGTTAACTTTTCATACGATTTTGTTTAAATTTTATTTACTTTTTAATTAATTTGGAGAAGAAAAATTTCAACACGTCTCTCCATTTATAAAATCACGACGCTTCTCTTCAAGCTTGAAATCAACAACTTGCAACTGTTTTATTTTTTGTTTTTCATTGTTCATTGTTGCTAAGTAAATAATTGTTTTTATTGGATCAAAACATCCATTCCTGTGTTATTGTAGATACATTCACTGTGTTCATTTACATTCTGTAATCACTCCGAATCACTCTACCCGAACTATTGGAATAACGTTAATTTTCGCGTTAATATTTCGGTTTGACATTTGATATTATATAATTGAGAAGTTTATGCTATATACAAGGTTTTTGAAAGTGTTTACAAATTATGAAAATATAATAGTTGAATTTTGTTTAAAAATTCACGGGATTCTATATACAGAGACTATTATAATTATATACAAATATGTTTAACGTAATTTACTTGTTGTTATCATTTTATTCCTTTGAAATCTACCTACTAAATTGAATAGAAATCTCGTAAACCATTTTATTAAATGTATATTATACGTAAATATTTCTTAACGTGTTTAAACTATGTCTATTTAAATCAGTATGTCGTTATGAGTTATCTTTTTTTATTATTGAATAATTACTAAAGATTGACATTATTCAAATAGTGCTAATTAGTTTAATGTACCTGGTAGCTATGTTTCACTTTAAGATATATATATATATATATATATATATATATATATATTTATTTATATATATATATATATATATATTAATTGTGAAATATTCTTATTTCTTATCCTATCATATATAAATTTTATTTTAACTATTCTTGGAATAAAAGGTCTCCTTTACTTTAATTAGTATTTTATTCACGTTTCGACATCATACGTGTCATCTTCTGAACAATGTTACTAAAATTACACAATGATTTACAATTTTTACATTATTTGATAGGTGATAAAATACTTACATAAAATCTGTGACTTTATACAACTCAAAACATTTTATTTATTATTTTAAAATTTGTATCTAAAATATATGATCTAGTATCAACTAAATGGACGTTATGTTTTTCACTGTTTCTTAATTTTAACAAGTTTTAATGGTTTGTACTGTATGAAGATATATTAATTCATTTCAGGTATTATACAGATTGGAATCATTTGTCAAGATGCAACAGTTATTTCGAAGTCTATTTTTATTATACTATTTGTTATTTTTAATTCTAAATTAAACCGTTATATATGTTACTTGTCCTTAAGTACATTATTCTGAAAACCCTGTACAGTTTCTATGTTACTTCAACGGGCACAATCCCAGACTCGAATGTTATATGTCAAAATAGATTATAGTATCTGCTTTTTTGTGTATGGCCAACATGGAGTTAACAGCCAATATATTTTCTTGTACAAAGCCTAGTGTCTAATATTATTACCATGTTGGCTACGTCCATGGGAATTTAAGCTGTATTTATTTTCGAAGAAATATGTTGGTGTTATAAATTCGTAAAGTTGTCTTGGACTTTATAACTAACGTTCAGTTCAACAAGGCCTAAGTAAAAAGCTTAACATGAGTCAACCCATAGATAAGAAAGTATATTTATAAAATGTTTAGCAGTCTTGCTCATTTTTCATTCCTAAAAACATACGAAAACGTAATTAACTGAGTTATCATATGAGTCAGAAAATTGGTCTTTAAAAGTCCAAAGTCTAAACAGAATTGAAGCACTCGAAATGTGGATATTACGTAGACTCCTTAGACTTCCATGAACGGACCATGTGACGAACGCACAGGTATTACTGGAATCCAAATACATGGACGTGAAACTCGCGAAAGAAAGAAAAAGTTGAGTACTTGCGGCATATGATAATAGAAGATTGCAAATGGACCAGTCGAACAGTTGATTGCCTACACGATGCAAGCGTATGACACTTCAAGAAGAAGAGGTATTATTTTTTCACGAACATTTATTGGCCACTTTTATTGAATATTTCCCTCATGTGTAAAAAATCCCATAAGAGGAGTGCAATTATCGATTGATTACAGCGGTAACTGTACTGTAGAAACCGAAAGAGCACTGCGACAATTGCATTGTTAACGTATCCACGGTAATCCCATTGTGAATCCCTGATAGTTAAAAATAAAATCAGTTTGACAAGTAAAGTGAAAATAGTATATTAAAGTATAAGTGTATAAAGAGGTCTTTCAAACACGCGCCATTTTTCGAGAACGACGGCGCAGCCGGAGTGCTCGAAATAGAGCAAGTGTTTGAAAGACCAGTTATCCACGAATACTTTACGCTATTTTTTTTATTGGTGCATCTTGAAATCATAATAATAGTATTTACTTTTATTTGACGTTACGAGGTACTGCTGTCAGATCAATAATCAAAAAGTTTCTTTATTTATATTTAAAAGGATACAACGTATTTATGAATATATAAATAAATTTTGCAGAAAAAACCAAATAAGACATTGGTTCACAATGAAAATATATAATTTAAAAACTAATAAAAAAAGTTGTCATGTACACTTACGTTTCTCGAGTTGTTGTTGTTACCATAGGGACTTTAAAAAACGCGCGTGTTTGAAAGTTCGATTTAAACACGCTTAGGCGTGCTTTAAATAAGTAATATTTTTTTTTATTGATGCCGCATATTTAAAGCACGCCTCAGCTTGTTTAAATCGAACTTTCAAACACGCGCGTTTTTTAAAGTCCCTATGGTAACAACAACTCGAGAAACGTAAATATCAATAACAACTTTTTTTATTAGTTTTTAAATTGTATATTTTCATTGTGAACCAATGTCTTATTTGGTTTTTTCTGCAAAATTTATTTATATATCCATATATACATTGTATCCTTTTAAATATAAATAAAGAAATTTTTTGATTATTCATCTGATAGCAGTATCTCGTAACGTCAAATAAAAATTAATACTATTTAGGATGGACTTTCACGAAACTTGGCTGAGCATTGAGGGCGGACTTTTATGAACTGAAACTTGGCTGGGCATCGAGGACGGACTCCCTTTTTGTTGTACTAATAATATAATAATAATATTTTCTGATTTCAAAGTGCACCAATAAAAAAAAATAGCGTAAAGTATTCGTGGATAACTGGCCTTTCAAACACTTGCTCTATTTCTCGCGTGTTTGAAAGACCTCTTTATCCACTTATACTTTAATATACTATTAAAAATGTCTCGTTTCGGATGTGAATCATTGGGAATTATAGAAAATAAAGTGATGGAAAGCGAACCAAATAACACTAACCACAACAGACAATACGTGTGGCCACAGAGTGAAGAGTACAAGAAATTCACTGTTAAAACAATTTGAAACGTCACCGCAAAATTACTAATGAATGAGTTTTTCACCGAATATAAAATCATTTTTAACCCTTTTACTGACATTGAATTCAAAACAGCCAGAGATGCGAAAAATGCCAAGATAAAACAATTACAAACTGATCCAGCGAAACGGAAAGAAAGAGCAGTTTTTCTAAAGTACGATGAATTTCACAATATGGTTCGTGATTGTGATGAAGACACCCCAGATGGGTTACAATGTAAGGTATTTTTTATTTTTGCTTTTGAGTTAGCTTGGCGTGGTGGAGAAGGCTACAAGTGCTTCATTTCATACTTTAAAGAAGAAAACAAGATTTATGCGTCAGTCGAAAACTAACAGCGTCAGAAGTGAAACTTTTTATGTTTTATGACGCAAAAACCACCAATGAGTGTACAAAGAGAATTCATAAATATCAACAACATAAAAAAACTATAATTTAATAAAATTAAAACAAAAATTATTCCCAAAATAAAAACAATAATTTTTCGGATAGACTATAAAAAACTATTTACAATAAAAGACAAACAAAAGTAAATATTCTTTTTAAGAAATTTGAATGCATATTACGTATTCTTCCTTTTTAATACCTAAGAAAAGTTCTGGCCGCCCATGGGGGTATCGAACCCGCGTTTTTCGCGTTATTAGCACGACGCGCTAACCAACTGAGCTATTTCGTTTGATTTTAAATCGAGTCGAGTGATGACAGAAGGGGAGAACAGCGTTGCGTTTCTCTCACTTAGTTTAAATGTAAATGATGATTAGAGCTTCACAAAACTTGTTAGCCTTTACGAGATTACCTCCTAACCAAAACTTCTGTAGTGTCCCATAAAAAGTTTCACTTCAAAAAATATTTCCATAAATAAAGCAACACTAGTTACAACGACTTTCTCTGATGAACTGAGACTTACTTGCTCTTCTACGTACAGGTTAGCAAATATAGCTGAAAGTTTGAAAGTGGACACGCCCACGATGCGCGTTGGTCTCAATGCGGAAAGTAGGAGATAACACAGTTTATGCTTAAACTTTAATGAGTACAGAACTTATCTGTACGGACAAGTATACCTGTTTATTTCCTTTTTCAATATATTTCAATACTCTTGTTACGTTTTATTACATATTTTTTTCAAAATAATACAAATAAATACACAATGCAAAGAAATTTCCTAGTTTTTATCGCCTTAATTTTGAAGGTAAACAATTTCTATATTAATTTCGCACTGGATTATGTTATGTTCCACTTTGCCCTAAACGTCCACCTAAAAGCTTGGCAGAATACTTACTTAATTATGGCTAGCTGGAAAGTAAATTGAGCAATAAGGTTCGTGTATCCAAATTAATACTATTGTTGGACTACATACATTTATTCGGGTAGATAGTTCTGTTGGATACAAACGAGAATAATCGACCTGGTAAGTAGAATTAACATTGAGTGGTATTATGTTTTGGTTTTAAAAACCTTGAATTCACTACTTAGTTTCGAGACTCAGATCTTACTAAATGATACTATTTGGTTACAGGAGGATAAGTAATATGTGAACTTAGTGGCTATGCCACTATTAGTAGTTGCCCCAATTGGACCAATTGGTTTACATAAAGTGTAAGTATTATTACCTATATTCTAAACTACAATATAAAAAAAAATGGAATCAATCAATGAATATATACAAAGGGGTAGTACTATTATTATGGCGTTTCTTTTTACAGGGTACAGATGCTACTTATAAAAATGGAAAGCTCTTACTTGAGTGCATGCTAAGCCAAATTTACGTAGCAGGAAAAACCGTCCATCAGCAGGTACAAGCAGGTGGTGAAGTCTACGGGTGTAATCCTAGAGGTGTGCAATCACCAGACTAAGAACTAGCATGCAAAAAAAAAGACTATGATACTGGATGCGAAGGTCGAGCAATGTACTAACTACTTGTTACACAGAATACCATGCAGCAATCTGGATAAAAAGAATGCTAACCTTGTTAGGTTGCAAGTGATACTTGAGGCAAGAAGGCCTAAAAGCAATGATATGATGAGTAAAATAAAATTATAAGTACTGGATGTACATTTGAACACTTACCGATGGTGGAGGATGGCCTTATTGTTTATATTTTAGGTTTCTTATTGAATTATAATTGAATCCACTTAAAGTGAAATTTCACCAGAAATTTATAATAATAATCCAACATTAAACCACAATTATTTCTTTGGTTTCAAGATACAAAATCCGTTAAGTACGAAAATATGCCATCAGCACATGCTAAGACAACCTCAAAACCAAAAAAAAAGGTATGAAATATGGAGGGAATTCAGAAACATAAAATTTCCTCTGTTTATGTCAGACTATCATTTTACCTCCATAGAACAGGTAGCCACTACACAGGTAACTGATAAATGTACTTAGGTACTCAGCACTAATCAGAAAGAAGAAGTACTTGCAGATTAAGTTGACATATATGAACTAACCTAGATTAATTACTTTGTAAACAAAGGATTTTTATGATATCCAATAATGAAATTGTTATCAATTAATAAATAGCTTTCAACTGCTGGGTAAGTAATTTATTACATTATGTGTTTATGTTGTTATAAATCCGAATAAAACATTGTTTCGGTGGAACCGTAACAATTATACCAATATCGGCAGAAATTATTAAGCGCTTTTGGTATCCTTTTCCCCCCGAATGCGTTCTCACTTTATCGTTCGCGCAGCGAAGTGGGGATTGATAAACGGAATAACATGATCGCCATCAATAAACAATGCCCTGCGACTATTCTCGGCGTCTCCTCTTTGTGCGGATCTGCGTTAATTTTTTCCGCCTCTCTCACAAGGAGTTTAACAGTTTTGTTAGCTCGACGAGTTAACTCTCATGACAAAACGCTAGTGTCCCATAAAAAGTTTCACTTCAAAAATAACATAGGTAAAAACAGGAAGGATTATTTACGACCCTGTATTTACTAAGACAACGAAAGGAGGGGAAAAACCATGCGCTTCACCGAAATGGCTAATAATGAATCAAATCAATCCTGATTTGTGTCCCATTCGATTATACAAAAATATTCTTAGAAAAACGGGATGGAACAAAAACAAATCGACTTTTTCTTACCATAAATCCAACTTGGAAGTTGAACAGAAAATGGTTTAAAGATGTTCCCGCTGGACGAAATACAGTAAGCAAATGGACTGACTTACAAGCCAAAATATAAAGTTTGAATACAGAGAATATTAAACTAACTAACCATTCCTTACGAGCTACGGCTGTCTCCAATCTCGCTAAAAAGGGTGGCGGCGAGCAGCAACTGGCCATTCAAATGGATGAAAATCACCATGAAGAAATAGTGACAAAAATGCGTGGTAATGATGTACCACAGCACTTTCAAACATCTTCAGCCGTTAATCATATATTTCCGTTCTTCCTATTAAAAGAGTCGTACTCTTGGGTCTTTTTATTTTGTTTCTACCTAACAGCATGTTTTAAAATGGATATTTTGTATTCAAAAAAAGAAATAGGAGTTCAATATATAAACCAATATTTGTATTCGGGAAATATTCCCCCGAATTACACTCGAGCATCAAAATAACCAGATAATTTTGCATTCGAGCGTGTTGTCTTGGAAAAACTGCATGCGGTCATTTTCATATTTTGTTAAAAGACCCCTCCACCTTCTGTGTCGGGCTCTTTCTCCAAAATATGAAAATGAACTCATGCAGTTTCTAGACAACAGGCTGTCATGCAAAATTATCGGTATTTTTGATGCACTTGTGCAATTACTTCCGAAAACAGCTTTCTTACAAATTTTCTTTTATTGTTTGCGTTGATAATTTTTAACTGATTAGTTTTATATTGAAATATTCAAATTAATAAAACACTCTTTTACATCTATTTTAAATTCTCTCAAGATTCTTACGGGTCGCCAGACCAAATTATCTTCTTTTTAATATATTTAACGACTGGTTTAAATAAATATTCTAACTACTGCTTCATGCCGATCGTCTTAATAGACCATTAATTTTGACGATCCTTTGTATTAAAAAGCGGAGTACGTGCGACTCAAGGTATTTCCATTTGGAGAGAAACGCTTCCAATGTCTGCCCACATAACCGCGTTTAGCATTCTCAAAGTTTAATATCTCAAATAGAATGATAAGTAGGTTTTGTTTCAAATGACCGTATATCTTATTAGACAAGAATCAGATTGTATTTTTAACACGCAAACAGCCTCCGGCTGTATTGATATAGACGATTCACACCTTCAAATTATATTACCATGTGAAGAACGTTCGAGAGGGTGTTAAAAGAAGTTAATAGTATACAAGAAATTTGTAAATTGATAACAGGCTGAAACTATTCTTAAACAATTGTATTTTCAATTCCAAATAACGTATTCCCAATTCATATTTTTCAACAATTGACGGCTATTAGCATATATTATTTTTAAATTTGATTCGGAATTAATTTATTTATTCAATTTTTGTATAAATTAACTTTTACTGTTTGAAAAGATATGATAAACTTAATGTGTTAAAGAAGTTGAAAAAAAACATTAAAAAGATTTGTGGCGTCTTCATCGGACACCCATGAAAAATTTGCAAGTGTAATGTAATTAAGTGAATCTAAATATTTCTTATAGCCATAAATTGTGGTGGAAACTGAACTTGACTATTAGTTCCACTATTTATTGACAACTGATTTCTGTAGGTACTTGTGATTCAGATCCATTTCCAGTAAATTCTAATTAAAATTATATAGTTTATTGAAAATATCATCAGATTAAATAAAATAGGCTCAGGAGGCTGTATTGTGCTAACATACCGAAATTTCTCTAAAAATGTCTAACGACAACGACGAGAACGACGACCACGATGACGGTGACATACACGTCGGATATTTTTCTAAAAACGGTTTTACGTGTTTTTCTTGCTAAAAACAAAAAAATAACTCAAAATTGTTAACTGAGAATATGACAAATCAATAAGTGAAGTAAGAGGTGACCTTTAGTTCATCTTAATCGTCCATACCCCGTATCCCAGCATCACATGGCGATCCTGCTACTAAGGACCAATCATATTCAAAATTTAGGCAGAATTAGGAAGGCAATGAGCAAATAAAGTCAACAAATCAGAGAGTACATGAAAATGGTGAGGTAAATTCAAGTTTTATAGTCCAAGAAAGCGCAATCCAAATCAACATGAATGTCAGAATTATCCTATGCATCTTAGCAGTGGTAATAATACTTAAATTTATAAATATTTTAATGCAAAAATTCCTTGGAGGCAGCTTAAAATGCAATTCTTCAAGGACATGAGAGTGCCGAGAACCAATGTAGTGTAACGTGGATGAGTACATATTTTTCTAACCGATTGTTTTGTTCAAATTTCACTGGCATCGCATTTGTTTTCTTCATTATTATACAAAACTGTGCTTTGCTCCCAATCTCTTCTGTAATGGAATTTCGTTTTTAAAATTACGTTGTTAATAAATGTGTGGTGGGAAACTTTTAATATTAAAGTCAACATTTTAACATAGGAAATTGAATGGCATTCAAAACGGGCGATTAAAAAAGATAGTATCTAAAGGAAAAGAGGCTATAAGTGACAACCCGAATAATTTAATTAGATTGTTTAACGATTTCACACATACTATAGCTATTGCATGGGATACTTTAAACGACTTTCAAAATCAAACTGTAATTTAAAAATTTCAAATGATCAGAAATAATATTTTAAAAGCATTCAAAGTATTAAAATATAAAGTAAAAGTACCGTCTTCTAGTTTGCAACTGAGGGTGATGACAGTAACGCGACTGATACGAGCAACACGACAGATAATTTTGACAATATGTTGATAGAGCCATTAGAATTTTTCAACTTTGCAACTAAAATATTACCTGCAGAATATGATGGTTCTCTTGATGAGCTTCAAACAAATGCTAGGCATATTGGAATTGCTCAAATTTAACGTAAACAAGCATGCGGCTAACATTTATAAAGACCAGGTTAACTGAGAAAGCTAGCTCGTTACTTCACAATAAAGCCACGATTTAAGAAATAATTGACGTGTTAAAAAGGAGAACTAAAGGAGCTCAAGTTAGTCTTTTAATAGCGAAAATTAATAATCTTAAGCAACATCATAGAAACTAGTGTTGTCGCCGAGACGAAAGATTCTCGTCTCTCGTCTCGTCTCGCCCTCTCTCGACGAGGCGAGAAACTCATTTTCTCTCGTCTGACGAGACGAGACGAAACGAGAGAAGTACCCTCTCTCGTCGAGAAATTCTCGTCTCTCTCGATCTTTCTCGAGCAAAAAACGTTATATTTTTTGAGATTTTTGAAATCTTCTTAAATTCCTCTTTGCAAAAATATATATAATGTCTATATTTGGACCCGCTATTTTCGAGTTATTATTATTATGACGTTTTATCGCTGGATAAAATCATTTGCAGTCAAATAACTCAGGCATACATTTTTGAAATTAGCACAATAATATTTGTGTATTCACTAACCGCGTTGTAAAATTGTTTTCACTTCCCGAGATAATAATTTTTGAGTACATATTTCCTCAAATACGTTTCGACACAAATTATACATTATCAGGAAATTTTTTTAAATATTCTCAGTAGACTTGAGGCTTTTTTAAATATCATCTCAATTTTTGCTTGAGATAGAATGAAATTGTGGTAGAAAACAGAAAAAATATAATATTTGAAGTAACCATAAGCGCAGGTACTAAAAATATTTCAAACATTTTTCTGATTATCTATAATTTGTGTTGAAACGTACATCAATGTAGTTGCACACTCAAATGACCACATAGTATAAATGCGAAATAATAGTACGGTGAAAAATGGAATTCTATCAAAAATAATAAAACGCCAATTTTAATAAATAATTTTTATTCTGAAGAGGCATAAAAAATATTGCAACAGTTAACATTAAATTTACTAATGAAATGAGAAATATATTACAAATAGGTACCTAGATACAAAAAAAGGTTGATATAATGATTTATAAAAAGTAACTTAGGCTGAAAAAAACATTTATTGCCTACATTTAATTAATACTTATACATATATTGGGAACACTAAAAACTTTGGAAATTTAAAATAATAATTTTTTAACAAATATATTTTTCTTAAAGCTACACGAATACCAAGAGTTTAAATAACAATGTTGTTGCTGATTTTGCGTTAAGATACGGTTCCTATGTTTTCTTATTACGAGTCCTGCTTTCGAAAACAGTCTTTCAGCAAGAACACTGGTAGCAGATATGGCTATTATAACCCTAGCCATTCTGGCAAGAGTTGGAAATATTTCCTCATGGTCACCCGACCATTTTAACATATTGGTATCTCGACCAGCTCTTTCTCCGTCTATATATTTTTGATATTCGGCTCCTGCTACCTCTCTATTGTTGATATTAAAGCTTAAAGCCAGCCATAAATAAGTCACTACTTGTTGATGATGAATCTTTCTCTGTTTCTGTTTCCGTCGCAGTGGCGATAGTAGCAGTTGGTTTTACGTAAAATGAATACAAGATTTCCTCAAATTTCTTTCAAAGATTCTTCTTTAATTTCTCTTCCCCACGGGGTCAAATTAAATGTCTATTTTGTGCGTCGGATCTAATACGCCGCACAATAAACCCAATTCGTTTTATAATTATGCTTCAGCATTTTGTCTCTCCCTGCTTGAAATGCTTCTATTAAAGTGTTTCCCACATCTGCGGCTTCTGTATCTTTAAGAGAAATTAACAAAGATTCCAATTTGACTAGCAATATGCTAAAACCAACTATAACTAAGGGGAATGTTGAGTAGGTTTCTCCACAAAGTGTAGTACTAAGTGATTTAAAATATTCTAAAAATTGACATACTATGCCAATTAATTTTCATTGCTCTTCGGTTAAAAGTGACTACTACTTTGAACTGAACTGTTTAGGGCTTTTTTTAAACGAATCGCTACATTTAACATATCGCAAGTAGAATTCCATCTTGTGGACACATTTATATTTACTGACACATATTTTATGTTGGCAGAATCACACTGTTTTGAACAGATTCTGCTTCTTTTCATATTTTTCAATTTTTTTAAACAAGCATCTTATTTTCGTCAAAGGCGGTAATTGTGTCTCTTGGTTAATTTCGGCCAAATCATCATCGTCGCCCTCTTCAATGGATTCATTTTCCAATTTTAATAGTTTTAATGTATCTTGCACACCCAAGTTTAAAATATGTGCAAAACATCTATAATGAGAATCTCTTGTGTTGAATGAGTAATCTGAACAATATTTTTTAAATTGAATTAAATTAAATTAAATTGTCCAGATTTTTTAAAAAAGTTGTATTTGCTGCTGCATTATCCACTGTGATTCCTTACAATTTATCAACAATTCCATAATCCTGTGCGCGTTTGTAAAATATTTTGGCAATGTCTTTTCCAGTACGATTACCATTAGATGGCAAAAAATCTATTACTACTGAATTCAGATTCTAAAATTCATCAATAAAATGTTCTGTTATTCAATAATAGGACTAATGGGTAGGTACTTCAAAGACATCCACTCGACGATATCCTCGTCTTTTACAGGGACCTGAAATTAAAAGGAATGTTAATTCATAAAATTCACGATGCGTGCTTAGGACTAAACGACAGTAGTGAAAACATCAACAAGGCAAGATTAATAATATGAAAAACGGAAAGTAGGTTTTTTTAATTAAGGTCAGATTTCAGCTTTTTGGACAAATTTTGTTTATTAAATTAACGCCAACTTTTCGGTGTAGTCCACACCATCACACAGGGCAAAGAGATAAAGGATTATGCTACACATTTTCAAATCAGTAAATGCAAATATCGGAGCATTTATAAAATCAATAAGTAATAGCGAGTGAAACTATCAAAAACAGTCTACAAAAAATTAACATAATCAAATTGTAACTCATGTAAATCCATATGAAGAAAACAATAAAAATAATTAAGTGCAGGTACTTACCGTTTTAGCTTTGGATTTGAATATGTCATCCAATGTCGGTTGCGGTTGAACTGACGAAACTTTTATCTTCGAAGGGAAAAGTGAAGCAAATTCTTGTGGATGTTTTGTCATTTTAGTCCAGAAGTACTTGATTGGCACATTTTCATATTGTCGTTCTCAGTATTGATTTTTATATTGTCGTTCTTAGTATTGATTTTTTTGCATAAATTACATGAAGCCACTTTAGTGTTATTTGATAAAAAAGTAGTAGTAAAGTGTTACAATATTTTGATTGTCCTTGTCCCGATGATGCACTACTATTGCAATGTTTGATCTCAGTTGTTACAACAATTTAGGAACGTTTTGATTTTGATTAATAAGTTGAGGGTAAGGGTCGATTCCTTTCGTACATGTCACTGTCACTCTCCACTCCTTGTATAGGTGTGTAGTCTTTATCATTGTCACTATCGTCCATTTCAATTTCACTACCGCTACCGCTTTGGCCACTTAAATGTTTAGTAAATTTTAACAAAGTTTGGCGTGTTATTTTTATTTTCAAAGCTTCTCAAATAACTACCCGGACGATATAAGATACAAATCATGAATGAGGAAACGACAGTAAGAAACTCCATATATCTACTATTATTTTTTAGAATAAAACATTTGGTAAAATCATCTGGTATCGGACCCTTGCTATAATGAGCCTCGTCGGCCGGCATGCACCAAAGGATTAGTAAATGGTTATCTTCAATGAAAATTTACATAAATACAATGGCTCATTGCCATGTTTGTCCAAGTGAGATAATAGTAGGTACGAACTTAAATAATAAATGTCACCTCACTTGGATTTTTAGGAACAAATATAATGCGATGCAAAACTTCCCAGCTTTTTTATCACATCGTCGGGGTATTTCAAATAAAATATATCTTATTTTTTTGCTGGTATCTGAATCTAACTTTCTCATATTTGATATACAGGGTGCTCTATTTTAAAAATGGGAATTTTTTACCGTGCTGGTTTTTTGGAGCACCCTGTATAGACAAAAATAATTTTACAACAGACACCTATTAACCCTTAATAAGCTTCGTCAAACGTTTTCCTGCTATCTTTATTGGTGCAGGAGATATTGACCTTTGTCGCAGTAATGGGCTACCCTGTAGTAAATTGCAAGCAAAGTTTTAACGCATTTAGGTTAGGTTCTGTTATATTTGACATATATTGCAAACAATTTATGTCAAATATGGTAGAACCTAACCTCAACGCGTTAAAACTTAGCTTGGTTTTTACTATATTTGGTTTAAATCGCGAGAGAAGCGAGACGAGACGAGAGAAGCTCGTCTCTCGTCTCGACAAGACGAGAGACACATTTTTTCTCGTCTGAGGAGACGAGACAAAAGAAGACCTACTCTCGTCTCGTCTCGCGGCAACACTAATAGAAACTAAGGAGTTCATACATATCAGAAGTCATGCCGTCAGCTTTGGCTGACAAATACACGACGTTACACCGTTAAAAAATAGTGCGGCTACATAAAAAGTAGGCTGGTGATGTCAGCCGGTTCTTTCACAGCAGTACAAGAAGCCTTAACTAAATTCATTATAGTTGACATTCCAGAAACCCAGACAAATATTTTACATTACAGTGGGAACAGACCTTTAATAACAATACAGTGGGTAGATATAATTTTTGCAGAAGAGTTAATAATTTTAATAGGAACTCAAACAGGAATCAATCATATAATAATTATGAGTATAGGTATAACAGTCAAAATAACAATAATAATAGAGGTAGAAATAATTTCAAAAATAATAACCACAGCAATCAGAGAGTGATAGAATAATGAGATCTCCAGACACCGAAATATACTACTGTGTAATGATATAGAGGAGGCGAGAAACGTTCCCGACCCCCAGCCATAGTTGGGGGTGTAAACCAAATTATCAATAGAAAGTTTAAATCTCAATTTACTCCTCTCTAATTTTATTACTCTGTATACTGGCATAACGAATTCTATATGTACTTTTATCGTTGATACGGGAGCCGATGTCTAATTTTTTAATCCATCTGATAATTTGAATTACTATGGGGATAGACTTCAATTATTGAAAAGTAAGATTATACAGAGAATTAGTAACGACTTTAGTCTTACTGAGAATGATAAAATATGCCATGTAAATCATTGTGATAAGACGGCACTGAACACCTTTATTGCAGGATGTACCGATGTCGTCAAAAATAACACGCATCTGAAAAGCCCAACTCCTTAGAAGACGCGATGGCCTATGTTGAAGAATTTGAGAATTTTTAAAGGTTATACGGTCATTTAAATGAGCCGATATCCTTCAAAAATTCCTGTAGCCATAGGTCACCAAATAATAATTCGTATAACTATAATAATAATCGAGATCAGAACTTCAATTATCCAAATTAACTTAAAAATAATTATAACCAATATAACAATAACTTTCAACAACGACAAAATTGTACAAGCCAACCAATTCATATGAAGCCACAACCACAACAACCTCGACATTATCAGACAAGTATTTGGACCAAAACGAGTTTTTAGACCTCACTAAATACCTGTACATAGGTGTCGACAACGTCAAGAAATTTTACAGATTCTCCAAAAAGAAATAATGATTGTAATAGATATAATAATACCAATACTGGTAATAATAATAATAATAGATTCCGAAATATTAATAATCATTAGTTCCAAAATAATAATTAAAGGCCAAACTTCATATCTGTAGAAATATATAATAATAATAACTATGACGAAATTGAAGGAAAAGTAGAATTGGCAGATGATTTTGAAAATATAAAGACGAATAGTAATAAGAAAGTA
Organism: Galeruca laticollis; assembly: GCA_963921935.1. Lineage (NCBI taxonomy): Eukaryota > Metazoa > Arthropoda > Insecta > Coleoptera > Chrysomelidae > Galeruca > Galeruca laticollis. The sequence continues at coordinate 46,474,610 of OY998179.1, read as the reverse complement.
GAAGAAGGCAACAAGAAAATAAGTGGAAAAATTAAAGGGAATAGAAATAGGAAAATTGTTGAGAGAAATAGGAAGATCGAAGAAATTAACAAGAGCGTAAACAATAGGAATGAAGGAAGCAATGGAAAAGTAGACAAGGAGCTTCAAAATCGTAAAGATAAAATAAGAGTACAATCCAACATTCAAGGATTGCAAGATTTCATTAGAAAAAATTCGGTACACTTTGCATTAAGGTACTTCTCAATACAAGAAGTAATTAAATGGTTTGAAATATATGGAAAACGTATGTAATTAGAATAGATAATAAGAATTAATATCATAATAACAATAATGAAAATTTTAATAATTATTATTTAATTATTACAGTAGAACTATAGATTAATAACAATAAGATAATTAGACATAAAAATATATATAATAATAATTTTCGAAGAAATAATATGAAATATCCAATTTTTTCGTTTGATAATTTTATTCATTCTGTGAAGGTTAGGTAAATTGAGACCTTTGGAAATAATTGATGGATCTGGATTCCTTTGAGTTGAATGATCTCCTTTGATTTAAATGATCACCTTCGATTCAAATGACATTCGTTTGATGTAAATGTTCTTCCTTAGATTTAAATGAATCCTTTTGATTTGGATAATCATTTAGTACCATCTCATTATATACAAAATCACAAAGAACTCTCCAAATTATTATATGAACGAATTTGAGATAAAAGTTAAAGAAAAAATTATTGATAAAAGAAATTAAAACAGAATTGATCCACCGTCTTACTCAACCCAAGAAATAGCATATACACAAACGAATGGCCAGTCCATCGCTTTTATACTTTATTCCAAACACCCATGTACATTTAGTTGATATATGATGGTAAATAAAGCCATTCTAGAATAAATAATGTAAATATCCTTAAATAAGAAACTAATTGATCACTTTAATAAATCATTAACTACCTTATGGCATAATCAACAGATATTACAAGATAATTTCGAAAAATTTCATATATCGATAGAAAATTGATTAAAAACTTTAGATAATTATCACCTTCTATAGCACGATTTCACAGATTAATCTGGATTGTCAAAATTTAATTACGTTAATTGATAACATCGAAAATTCCATTACATTTTCCAAATTAAATTCTATTCATAGCACAGTGATTTAGAATCAAGAAATTGTAGAAATGACAAAGTATTTGCATACAATCTATGAAGAAGAACAAATTCCAAAATTTAATAATTTTTTGACATAGTATCTCTTTTTGGATTCCCAAGTAACTTTTTCCAAATCTAAAATAATTTTTGCTCTCCATGTACCCATCCTGAAATCCGAAACTGTAGAATTTTACCACTTATATCCAAAACCACAAAATATTTATCTCATTACAACCTTACTTGGCAAAAAGTCCAGAAGAATCACTTTAATAAAACAAGAGTGTCGGATGTTAGAAGACAAATATTACTGTCGGCAAGAAAACGAGAGAGACAAGTGTACTGTAGAATTATTGAACGGCCATTCTCCTACGAACTGCTATGCTAACGATGCTCACCTACAAGAAAGTATAATGGAACAAGTCTCTAATAACGAAGTTTTAATTATTCCTAATTTAGCGATAAAAATAGTAACGAAATTTACTTCCGATCAATATTTAGAAACTAACTATCCATCAATCATCCGAATTCCAGAAAATTGCAAGATTCAAGTTGGGGAAAAGATATTTTCAACCAATATCCACATTAGAAAAGGAAAATCAATAATATTGCCGAAATTTTTAGAAGTTCATACATATAATTCGCCAAATTTAACTAAAATAGGTTTTGAAGGTTTATATGAAATCAACAAAATTGCGAAAAATATAAAATATATATAATATTTTGGTTCGTACGAAAACTCCGAAGAAGCAAAAGAAGAATAAGAAGAAGCAAGACAGCAGATATTGAATTGGAAGAAATAAACTCAAAATAGAAAAACAACTCTTTTATTTTTCGATCTTAGGGATGGAGGAGTTGTAGGACGAGAACACTGTAGAAATAAATAAGGAGATTATGTTACAGTAAATAAGATAAGAAATGCAGAGTTAGCATATATTTTAATATATATTGAAATGCGGTTCAAAATAGCGTTGTTGGTTAAGTTGTTGGTAAATTATTACGATAATAGTCAGTAGATATATTTTCAAAAGTATTGTAACTTTGATTATATTGTAAAATCCGAAGTTAAAAAGTTATAATTCGGGTGATGTAGGATTGAAATGTTAAAAGCTTTCGTCATTCTCATAAAAAATAAAAAAAATTACACCAAGTTACGGGCCTAGAAAATTCAAGATCAACAACAGTGAAGAATGCAACATCAGCGTTTATTCATATATATAAAGATAGTTAAGTGTAAATTGTTCTAGATTTTTAGTTCGACATTAATTGTACGGCTTAATCTCAAAATGTAAGCAATTTTTGTTAATAAATATTTTAAAAAAAGTATTTTCATTAGTAAAATACATAAATGGCGCAGTTAGGCAGTAGAATCCGTGCGGTTGTGAGAAAACTTCGACGAATCAATCGATTGAAGAAAGTTCGCAGTTTGGTGTTTCAAGGTTCCAAGGACCTACGACTGAAGAAGAACTTGAGTGCCACAGTAACAGTGAGTACCAAGTTCAATCCTTACTTTACCTTTCCTTACCTGTTTTAAAGAGTATAGGAAAGAAATTTTGAATATTTTTTAATCGATTTCTGTAAAGGAATATTTGAATTCATTTTTCATAAAGAATATATAAGATTTAAGAATATAGTTGATACGTTTAATATTACAGAAAAATAAATAAAATATTTTGATTTTATGAACGATATTGAATACTTACTAAATATATTTGATAAGTGTAATATTAAGGATAAAATAGATAATAAATATAGTTTTGAGAATTTAGATTTATCTAGTACAGTAAATGATATAACAATGGCTATAGCATCTTCAAAATCCGCCATTAATTGGGAGTTATTTAAACTAAAACTTGAGAATAGCAAACTCTATGATGGTGATTGTTATAATTTGAATAAGTTTATCACACGTTGTGAAAGATTGATCGAAACATATTCGTATTATAATGATGTGGAGGTAAATGATCATATATTAGAGTGTATTCAGGAAAAATTAGTCGGTAAAGCAGAAGCCATGGTTGGCAATAGATTAGAATTAAATACATGGCCTAAAATAAGGGAAGCACTAAAACAATGTTTTTCTGATAGGAGAGAGTTAGATTGCATATTGCAAGAATTGACCAGAACAAGACCGTATAAAAATGAAAATCTTATAGATTTTGGAGCCTTCAATTATTAAAAAGTAAAGTGATTCAAAGAATAAGTAATGGTTTTAATTTAAATGAAAATGATAAACGATGTCATATTGTGATAAAACGGCGCTAAACACCTTTATAGCAGGATATACCGGCGTCCTCAAAAATAACATGTACTTGAAAAAACCAAACTCATTGGAAGACGCAATGGCTTATGAAGACGAAGATGAAAATTTTGAAAGGCTGTATGGTCAATTTAATGAACCAAAAAAATCTTTCAAAAACAATAATTTCAAAGCATCGAATAATAATTTTAATCATAGAAATAATAATTTTACCGAGGCGTAATGTATTTCGACCTCACCAGATACCTGCAAATAAACTAACTAAACTGGAACCGATGTCTACAACATCGCGAAACTTTCCGGATAATCCAAAAAATCATAGTAATTTTATCCCACAAAATCATAATATTAATAGATTCCAAAATAATAGGCAATATTTCAATAATAACGGCCAAAGACCGAATTTTACAGCAGAAGAACTATATAATAGTAATTATGAAAATGATTTATATAATGGTAATTTTGAAAATATAATGAAAGAGGAAGAAATAAGAAAAGATTTTGAAAACGGGCAACGTTCTGAAGAAAATGATTCGGAACAGAATCAAAATTTTCGGTTAGCCACTCAAATAAAAAATCGGAGGTAGTAGAAATTAATATAGTATCAAATAATTCACTACCATATATCGAAATAAGAAAACCTAAATTAAAAATATTAGTTGATACTGGCAGCACAAAATCTCTACTCAGACCTTCAATTGCTGAAAAATATTATGCGAATTGTATTTATAATTCGAATGCTGAAATTAAAACTCCATTTATAGGCAAAAAGAAAAATTTTCAAGCAAATATTCCGGCTTTCTCAGAATTAAATCATAATGGTAAAATTAATTTTATATTGTACGATTTCCATGAATTTTATGATGGAATCATAGGCTTAGAAGATTTAATGAGAATGAAATTAAATATAAATTTTTGCAATAAACAATTAATTGGTAATAATGTTTTTATTCCTTCAATATTCAGATTACCTGCGGACAATAAATTAGAATTTTCGGTAGGACCAACAAAAAAATTATTAGAATCTATACCTGAGAAGAAAGCAAATAGAAAAATTTTAGTTAATAAAGCACATTTAGACAAATCTAATCTTGCGATTAATTCTTTACCAAGTATAAAACCAAATTTCGATTTTAATGTAAATGGAATAGATTCAATACCAGATTTATCATATCTATTTAATATTGGAAATGTTATTGAAAATTCAATACCAGATTTATCATATCTATTTAATATTGGAAATGTTATTGAAAATAACGAAATTGAAAATAATATTAATAAAACGTATGTATCTGATGTTCAAATGAAATCGCGGAATAAAAGTAGTCTATTGAATGACAATAATTTAAAAATAATAGGAAATATAAGAAAATGGATAGGAAAATAGTCAAAACAAATAAAAATATACAGGTTCTTAATGAAAAAGTAAGTCAAGTGAATGAGAATGATATGGAAAATGAAAACTTTCACAAGGAGATAGAAGAGAATAATCTAATTATAATTAATGAAATGGATGAAAGGAATAAGAATATAATTGAAACTATAAATGAGAAAATTGAAGAAAGGTGTGAGAAACTGAATGAAAATATGAATAGGAATAGAAATAGGAAAATTGTTTATAGAAATAAGAAGATAAAAGAATGTAACAAGAGCGCAAACAAGAGGAATGAAGAAAGCAGTATAGAAATAAACAAGAAAATTCCGAATTGTAAGGGTGAAATAATGGGACAATCCAACGTTCGAGGAGTACAAGATTTCATCAGAAAAAATTGGGAACATTTTGCAATAAGATGGTTCTCGATACAAGAAATAATTAAATGGTTTGAAATATATGGAAAATGTATGTACATATTGTAGTTAGAGTAGATAATAGAAATTAGTATTATAATAACAATAATGAAAATTTAAATAATTATTATTTAGTTATAACAGTAGAACTAGGAACACATAATAATAAGATAACTAAGCATAGAAAATATTTGAAAATTTCAGACTATATGTAACATTACCTAAATTTAATATGGAGCAAAATATAATCAAATTTATTAAAGATTACATTGATCCAAAAAGAAATTACGCTTTATATTTTCAAAATGAATATATAATGAAAGTATTTGTAGTAACCACTCAAAATACATTTAAAAACTCAATGTTTAAATTTGTTCATTGCACAAGAGTAGTACAAGACGTAGAAACTATAGAAGAACCAAAATCTAAAATGGAATATTATCATGTATATAAAAAAGGACATAGAGGCATTAATGAACTTAAAAATTCACTGAGCTCTAAATATTATTGGCCAAAAATGTCGGAAGACATAGAAAATTACATAAATAATTGTGAGGTATGTCAGAAAAATAAATATGATAGGAATCCTCCTATAATTATATTTAATTTAACCCCTACAGCAGAGAAACCTTCTGACCACATACATATTGATGTTTTCAAAATATCTAATCAGGCATTTTTAACAATAATTCATACATTTTCTCGTTATGGACAAGCATATCCAATTCAAAGTATAACAGGCGTTTCTATTGTTGAAAATGTATTAAGTTATATACCGCATCATGGTCTTCCATATAAAATTACAGCATATTGTGGATCAGAATTTAAAAATAATGACAAGCAAGACTTTTGTGAATTGCATAAGATTGAACTTCACTATACCACAGCGAAAAACAGTAATTCTAATTCACCTGTAGAACATTTTCATTCTAGTCTAATTGAACATTTTCGATGTCTTCGAGAGACTAATAGAGATTTAACCCCTAATCAACCCATGAAACATGCAATTCTTACTTATAATAATTCTATCCATTCTGTCACTCAATTCACACCATTTGAAATAATTAAAGGACATATTAATAATCCAGATCCATTTGATTTGAACGATCATTTAATATTATCCCATCATGTACAAAATCATAAAGAGGCTTCTAAACTTTAGTATGAAAAAATTAAAAATAGAAATGCTCAAGTTAAAGAAAAAATAATTAGTACAAGAAATGAAAATAGAACTGGAACACCAATATATTCAAATCAAGATACTGCTTATATACAAACAAAAGTTAGAGATAAAAAATTGCCGAAATTTAAAAAAGCAAAGATCATCAAAGATTCAGGTATATTATTAGAAACCAATTAAAGAAAATATCATAAAATTATAGTCAGAAAACCTAAAAATAATTCTAGAATATTGTTACAGAAAGATGAAAGTGACAACGATAGTTATGGTAAACCTAATTCTTCAACTTCACACTAGGTGTAAGGCAGAAGATATACAAGTAACCAAATTAAATAATTCACTTTTACCTATTAACCTAGGATCATGTAGGCTTATTTATACAAAACATACATTTTTATATTATATAGATTTAAGAGAAATTAATAGACAAATAGATACCATAAGACAATATTTTTATAATTTAAGAAATAGTTCAATAGAAAGTAATGCTACTAATCCTATATCATATCATAATTTAGCTGAACAAATGATGGAAAGAACTAAAATGGTAATAAATATGTTAGATAAAAAATCTGAAAATATTTACCCACATTTTAGATCGAAAAGAGGATTGATAAGCGCCGTATGCAAAGTTAATAAATGGCTATTTGGTAATCTTGACTCTGATGATGAGGACAGATATGATAAAGCAATAAATATCTTGCAACAAAATCAAAAGGAGATAATTCATGAAGTTAATTTGCAGATATATTTAAATAAAAAATTAATTAATCTTTATAATAAATCTTTGACAACTTTGTGGTTAAATCAGAAAAAACTTCAAGATAACTTAAAAAAATTCATATTTCGATAGAGAATAAAATAATAACATTAAATAACTTCATTACCTTTTATGGCACAATTTCTCAGATTAATCTGGGTAGTCAAAGCTTAATTACATTAATTGATAATATTTAAAATGCAATTACCTTTTCAAAATTAAATTCGATTAATAGCTCAGTAATCTCAAATCAGGAAATTATAGAAATGATAAAATATTTACGAACAATTTGTAAAAAAGAACAAATTCCGAAATTTAATAACATTTTGACATATTATTTACTTCTGGGTTCACAAGTAACTTTTTCCAAGTCCAAAATAATTTTTGCTATACATGTTCCTATACTCAAATCCAAACCTGCTGAATTTTTCCATTTATATCCTATTATCCAAAATCATAAAATATGTATTCCTTTTCAACCCTACTTGGTCAAAGCCGCAGATGAACAACATTAATAAAAGAAGAGTGCCCAATATTAGAAAACGAATATTATTGCCTAGAAGAATTCAAATCAAGAGATAATTGTACCATGGAATTATTAGACGGCCATTCTCTCAAATATTGTTAAGCCAATGATGTAAACCTTCAAGAAATTATTATTGAACAAGTAACTAATAATGAAGTACTGATCATTTCAAATCCAGTTGTAACAGTATTATCCAAATGCACTTCAGACCAATACTTAGAAATCAATAACCCATCAATTATCAGAATTCCAGAAAATTGTAAAGTTCAGATAGGAGAAGAAACGTTTTCAACTAATGTGCAAATTCGAAGAGGAAAATCAATTATATTACCAAAGTTAGATGCAAAATTCTTAGAAGTCCAAAAATATAATTCACCGAATTTAAGTAGAATTGATTTTGAAGGACTATACGAAATCAATAAAATTGCTAAAAATATAAAACCATTATAGAAGTAGAAACTCCAAAAACACACACAACAGTTGGATTATTTTCGACCATAATAATTATTTGTATTGCTATAACTATAATTTATTTTAGAAGAAGATACAAGAAGAAGAAAAGAAGATCAGAAAAATGCAAGAAAGAAGAAATTGAATAACAAGAAAGAAATTTAGAACGTAAAATGCAACATCAGCGTTTATTCATAAATTATGTCGTCACCTCGCTTGTTTCCCATAAGAAGATGCTGACGCTGCGTATCCCACAGTCCGGAGTTTAGTTTCCCCGAATCCGACTTTTGTGAGAATTCAGCAAGATTTTGAAGGTGTCTTGTGGACGATGCGCTCATTTTTTAGTTAGTTATAGACTAGATTTCAAACTACAAACATATATTTCTCATAATTGTTATAATATAATTTAAATTTTAAAAATAAAGTTTTTTAAAAAGTAACTTATAGATATCCGAATTAAAATTGGCGCAGTCAGTAGGATATCCGGGTTATCGCGTATCGATCGTGGTGATTTCGTTTTAACGATTAACTGGATACCGAACATAGTTGATTCGTTGTGAAGTGTTGAAGAGGACCGTCTACCAGTGAGCCGTCTGAAGCCCTTCGTCACCGAAACATCGAGAATTTGAACTTACATTGTCCACTTCTGCAAGGATCGATACTTCTGGAGGAGACATAAATCGCAAATCCAGGGCTTTTCCTTATAGCTGTTAGGAAGGATATGCTTGAAGTAACTCTATTATTTCTGTAAGTACATTTGAATGTCTATCGAGAATTTATCTGATATACCTGAAAATTTAAATTTGGGTGACTCTCTAACTGACTCTCAAATTTATCGTAGAAAACCTGATTACTCAAAAAATCAATCTAGAATGGCTCAATTTAAATCAGAATATTTAAATTGTTTTCCCTAAATCAATGGGAATCCAAATGAATTAAATTGGTATATTTCAATTTGTGACCAAATTATTCAAAATTTTTACGATTTTGCAAATCCAGCTAATTTTCATAATGTTTACTTATTAAATTCGCTTATTTCTAAACTCACGGGCAACGCTAGACTAGTTGTAAATATTCAATTAGCAACCAACTGGAAAGAACTAAAAGAAACGCTACAGAGAAACTTTTCCAAAGAGACGAAGCTTGTCTCAACAGAGATTTAGTAATGTTAAGACAAAATCAAAACGAAAGACCGCAACAGTTCTACGATCGATGCCTTAAAATTTTGAATCTAATTTGTAGCTATGTAGATATGCATGAAACAAGCCAAGAAGCAAAAGTTCTGAAACGCAATTTGTACAATGAATTAAACATTCTTGTCAGCTCTCAAAGATCCTCTTGGTACTACGATACGTTGTATGAGACCACAAACACTGAGTGAGGCCTTACAACTCGTTACCCAAGAAGATAACACACATTATTTTCAAAATTCAAACCAAAATAGACAAATAGCCCGACAAAATAGTTTTTCCACAAGGCAACAGCCACAACAAAGATTTTCAAATAACTATTCAAACGATAATTTTAGTAATTCATTTAATCAATATAGGAATCAAAATTCACAAGTGTCGTTTCCTTCTCAACCTATTAATATACAACCAAAACCGAATAATCGCCCACAAAAATTTTTCACAAATACTCATCAAGTATTTGGTACAAACAATCAACAAAATAGAAATGTTTTTAAACCATATTATACTAATAATAGTTTCGATAGGCCTACGCCAATGAGCGTAAGCACTAGAAATACATTTAGGCCCACACCAATGAGTGTGAATACAAGAAACACTCAGAGACCTCCACCAACGAACTTCCAAAATAACCAAAATTATTCAAATTCGCGATCATTTGATCAATCAATGCAACCCAGATGAACTTTTGTTTCAGAAGTATTGTATAATACAGAATTCAATGAAAATTAGGATAATTTCGAGGAACAGTACGATATTGTAGAAACTGATGACTTGCAAGATCAAGCACTCGATAGTGAGAACGTTGCCGGTACGAATCAAAATTTTCAGAAAACGTTTTGCAACAGGAACCCGATTTAGTATCAAATATCATTCCATTTAATACTACAGATGCAAGTGAATTACCATATGTTATTTTACCTGAATATAATATAAAAGTTTTACTTGACTCTGGTTCGACAAAATCGTTTATCGACCCAGATATAGCTGATAAGTGTTTCCCTAATTTGATCAGGCATGACCCATTTGTTGTATCCAAAGTGTTTCAAAAGTCAGCACATAAATTTAGTGCATGTATTCCAGCTTCAAAGTTATTCAAATTGCAAAAAAATAAAACATTGAAATTCTATTTATTTAAGTTCCATAATGTCTTCAGAGGATTGATTGGACTCGATAGTTTGAAATCATTACAAGTTACTATTGATTTTGATAAGGGATATTCAATTACACCACACATAAAAATTAAACTACTATTCCAAAAAACACAAACGGATTTAAACCTAATAAATGTGAATGCCAGATCAGAACAAGTTATTAAAGTAAAAACGTCCATAAACAATGGCGAAATAATTATTCCGCATCACAAATTTCATAACTGTGAAATACCGGAATGTTTGACAATTGCAGAGAACGGCCAAGCCTTGACAACTATTTTAAATAATACACAAAATAATGTAACATTAGATTTTTCTGAACCTTTAACTGTAGAAAAGTTTGACCGTAAACATGTACAAGAAATCGAACTAAATAATTTTGACGAGTTTCCTAACAAAAATTTAGATACAACAAAAATTAGAGCAAATCACTTAAATAATGAGGAACGTAATGAAGTACTTAAATTGTGTAAAGAATTTTCGGATATATTTTACTAACCGCATTAAACATCAAATAAAAACAGTAGATGAATTACCAGTCTACACAAAATCCTATCGTTATCCATTTATTCACAAACAAGAAGTAGAAAAGCAAATTAAGGAAATGTTAGATCAAAATATCATAAGAGCTAGTAGCTCTCCGTGGCCTTCGGAAATTTGGTTTGTTCCAAAGAAATCCGACGCTTCCGGAGAACAAAAATGGAGAGTTGTGGTAGATTATCGGAAGCTGAACGAAAAGACGATTGGAGATAGGTACCCACTTCCTAATATAATCGACCTACTCGATAAACTCGGAAGATGTCAATACTGTACCACTCTCGACTTGGCTAGTGGCTTTCACCAGATCGAGATGGACGAAAGAGACAGAAAAAACAATACGGAAAATGGGCATTACGAATATTTGCGTATGCCATTTGGGTTAAAAAATGCTCCCGCTACTTTTCAGCGAATTATGGATAACATATTATATATGGAATTCAAAATGGGAAATGTTTAGTGTACTTGGACGATATAATAATTTTCTCTACATCGTAACAAGAACACATAGAAAGGCTTAGATGCGTTTTCCAAAGGCTTCGTGATTCTAATTTCAAGATACAACTTGATAAATCCGAGTTTTTGCGGAAAGAGGTCGCATACTTGGATCACGTTGTAACCCCTGAGGGTGTAAAACCCAACCCTGATAAAATAAAAGCAATCAAGCAATTTCGTATACCAAATAGTACTAAACAGATAAAAGGTTTCTTAGGTTTACTAGGATATTATCGTAGGTTTATAAATAACTTTGCAAAAATCACCAAACCTCTCACGAAGTGTTTAAAAATAGGAGCGGAGATTGAACATAATCAAGAATTTTTAGACTGTTTTAATAATTGTAAAAATCTTTTAATTAACGAGCCGATACTACAGTATCCGGATTTCTCTGAACCTTTTGTTTTAACGACAGATGCTAGTAACGTTGCCTTGGGCGCCGTCTTATCCCAAGGTCCGATTGGTAGCGATCGACCTATTGCTTATGCTTCTCGAACGTTGAATGATTCGGAACAGAACTACTCAACTATCGAGAAAGAACTACTCGCAATGGTTTGGGCTACGAAATATTTGTTTGGTAGAAAAATCGATATTGTAACTGATCATAAACCCCCAGAATGGCTCTTTTCTATTAAGGAACCCAACTCCAAATTAACCAGATGGCGAATAAAATTAGAAGAGTACGACTATATATTAAATATAAAAAAGGTAAACTAAATTCGAATGCCGACGCACTTTCCCGCGTAGAAATCCATACCAAAACAGTGTCCGACGAAATAGAAGATTTAGTAAGAAACGTGAAAAATGATCCTAATAATCTTGAAAATGAACAAATAATTCGATAAATATTTGAATCACAGCACGCAAATAAACAACGAGACATGGACAACATCTCCATGCAAGTACAAGTAGACGAATCTGTTCAAAACGTAGAACAAGACGAAGAAAATGACGAGACTATACATTCCAATGCCGATCAAGATCCTGTTGTAGGTATTCCAATATCAGACATACCTGTAAACTTCGGTCAAAATCAAATTAGTATATCAACAGTACTACATTCCCCAGCAAAACCAAAAATCACGTTTTTATTCGAAAGAAAACAACGTATTAAAGTCCAAATATCGGAAAATAATTTTGAAAATGAAATTACGAATTTCATCAGAGAATATATCGCACCAAATGTTCAATATTATCTTTATTTTCAAAACCCAAATATCTATGAGAAATTTTCAGTAGTTTCACAAAATAATTTTAGATGACCTTCTATTAAGATTAAAAGATGTAACAAATTTTTAATTGACGTGATAAACAAAAATGACATTGAAGAATTAATTTCGAATTATCATGAAAGTAAAACAAACAACCGCGGAATCGACGAGACAGTAAAAAGAATTAAAGAGAAATACTATTGGCCAAATATCGAAGAATCTGTTCAAACTTACATCAATAATTGTGAAATTTGCCAGCAGAGTAAATACGAACGACACCCCATAAGAATGGAAATGAATATTACTTCAACAGCATCAAAACCGTTTGAAATAATTCATTTAGATACCTTTACTCTCGAACAATCAAAATTCCTAACTATCGTTGATAGCTTTTCCAAATATGCTAAGGCATAACTGAAATCGTTGATAATTTAATAAAATTCTTTCCACATCACGGTGCACCTAAACAAACAGTAGTTGACAACGGTACTGAATTCAAAAATTCTGTCGTAACAGAATTACTGAAACTTCACAAAATTGATACTCACTTTTGCAGTCCAAATCATCCTCAGTCAAATCAAAAATAAAATCACTTATGCAATTTTGACCTATAATCATTCTCTACATTCTTCAACGAAATTCAAACCTTTCGATATTATAAACGGACATATAACAGATAATAACCCTTTTAAAATGGAAATCGATCAAATATTAATAAATGATTATATAAATGATCATAGGGAGAAATCAAAATTACTTTATTCAAAAATTAAATCAGATCTTATCGCTCTAAAATCAAACACTATACAAAAACTCAATGTTAACCGAGACAAACCTGAAATATTTCAGCTCGAACAAAAAGTTTTCGTGAAAAAACATATAAGGCAGAAACAAGCAAATAAATTTGACAAATCCACTCAACTAACAACAGTAAATAAGGATTTAAAAACAGTTTCAACCCCAACACACGAAAAAATACATATGGATAATATAAAACGCCCACTTAAACAAACCTATACTTTTAAAAGATAAAATATTTCATTTCTGCTATTTCAGAATCCCGGGGATCCTCGGACTCCAGGAAAAAATTCTACTTCAAAAATTAGAAAATAATCCCGGCCTTGTTCCAGTTAAATTAGGAACTGCCAAAGTCGAACAATACACTTATTCACTATAACGATATGAACCCAATCATTACAGAAATCTACAAACTAAGATTGAAATCTCATAATATAACCAGGCTAATACTCACAAATAAAGATTATTCTTTTGATACATCAAACTATCTAAAAATCTTACAATTCACTGAAGACAAAGTTGAATCAAAAATGAAAAACATTCTCCCGCATCATATTATCCGTAAACGAGGATTAATCGATGGCTTGGGCTCAATATTCAAATCCATTACCGGAAATTTAGACGCTTATGATGGTCAACGTTACGAAAAATTGATTTCTCAGTTAGAGTCAAACCAAAAGCAAATAGTGTCAAATATGGGAAAACAATATTCGCTATCTCTGAACGTCATAGATCAATTCAATAAAACAATTCAAAAAATTAATCATAACGAACAATTGATTACTTCAAAAATGAACCAAATTAGTTTGATAGTTGAAAGCAATACATATAGAGAAAATGCAATGTTAATAAAAGATGTTCTCAATCAAATAATAAATATGTACGAAATAATTAATTCAATTCTACAAGACATCGAGAATTCTATTACTTTTTCAAAATTACAAATTATGCACCCGAGCATTATTTCAATAAATGACCTATACATCGAACTTCAAAAATTAAGCAATCAAACTGAATCTAAACAACTACCATTTCCTGTGAATGTCAATAACACTGAACCTTATGAGAAACTCATTAAAATCGATAGCTACATTCTAAATAATAAAATCACATATATTCTACATATTCCAATTACTTTTCCTTTTGATTTTGAATTATATCATTTTTATTCAGTACCAATATATTTTGAGAATCAGTTTAAGACAATTATTCCAAAAAATAAACTCTTGATAAAAAACCAAATGTATTTTACATTTATGAGTAACTCTTGCAAAGAAATTCTTCCTCAATGGTATATTTGCGACAAACAAGAGCTAAAGGAAATCGAAGATAGTCCCTGTGAAATTCAGCTCTTCGAGGCCAGAAACATCTCCAAATGCCGCCAGACTCAAGTCCATTCGACCCAACCACTGCTAAATCAGCTCGACGCATCCAATCAATGGATCGGATTATTTCCATACGAGTCAATAATAAAATTGAAATGCTTTAGACAAGAAGAAATCCGAAAATTAATGGGCACATTCCTCATCGAAATCCCTACTGGTTGCCACTTCACCACTGATCAATTGACTATAACCAATGAACAGCAATACACGAACCCGAAGCAGCCCATCCTGTTCGTCGATATAGACGCTGCCATTCCGACGCCCTCAAAGATTAATATTAGCATCGATTTAGAAGACCTCCGATTAGACGAACTTCAAGAAATCCGCAGCCAAGTGATCGAAAATCAGCCCAATCTTCATTTCGAGAGTCCTATCTACGTCCCCAGTGCCTGGACAATCCTCATTTATGGACTTCTGGTTGCTACAAGTTGCTACTTAATGTACAAGAAGCTCATCAACAGATTTCGGACTTCAACACCCCCGCAGATGGACTACCACGATGTTCGCCTTCCTCTTTAACCCTCGGAAGCCGAGACTATGGGGGGAGGAATTATGTCGTCACCTCGCTCGTTTCCCATAAGAAAATGCTGACGCTGCGTATCCCACAGTCCGGAGTTTAGTTTCCCCGAATCCGACTTTTGTGGGCATTCAGCAAGATTGCGAAGGTGTCTTGTGGACGATGCGCTCATTTTTTAGTTAGTTGTAGACTTGATTTCAAACTACTAACATATATTTTTCATAATTATTATAATATAATTTAAATTATAAAAATAAAGTTTTTTAAAAAGTTACTTATAGATATCCGAATTAAAATTCATATATATATATATATATATATATATATATATATATATATATATATATATATATATATATATAAAGATAGTTAAGTGTTAATTGTTATAGATTTTTAGTTCGACATTAATTGTACGGCTTAATCTCAAATTGTAACCAATTTTTGTTAATAAATATTTTTGAAAAAGTATTTTCATTAGTAAAATACATAATTACCATTATCATAACTAACAATTTATTGTTATCTACCTAATTACTAATGCTAATTATTCAAATGAGTCACAGTATCTTTATTATTATGAATTCTATGTAAATATGTTGATTCATTTTTATTTATCTGCCGATACTTATTTGCATTCATAATTGCTGTTTGGTAATGTAAGGGTTTAGTTGTTTTTCTGATTATCTACTAATAAACTTCTGAAAAAATAATTCTATTCATACATTAGTAGTCATGGTTTCTGGCAACATTATCTAAATTGAATATCGCCATTATATCGATTATCATTTTAACATTTACTGAGTCGGGGGTATAGCATTGTGATTTGTACGAGTCTTTGAATTTATATTTAGCTCCAGGAACTCCTACGTTTCACTTATTAAGTATGTTCAGTATAGAATATAATAAGTGAATAGCTATTTGGGTACCTAGGCGCGAAACTGCTAGTTTTCGGGGCCGACAGAAGAAATGGCCACTTCTTGAGGCCTGTAAAACCACTTTCGCGACGTGGAACACACAATAGTTTTTATCCTACACCTAAAATGATTAGGTTCTAAAATGACAAAAGAGAGGTGGGAAATATTCTGACCGTACCGTTTAATGTTATGAGATGAACGATTCATAAAAAATGGCAAACGATTTGTTGAAAATGATATATTCGCTGTACCTTGCAATACAATAAACACCAATCCATAATATGTTTATATTTTTGGTTATATTTTTCTTTTGACTTTTCAAGTAACAAATTTAGTGTATCCTATCTTGTTTTTTTGCATAAGCCCTTCCGGTGTATAATAACTGCATAACCGTTCTCGGATTTGTCCATATTATGTAACATACTATTCACAATCTCAGTTTTAATGTAAACAAAATCCTGAAAGTACAGTCACAATGAACAAATTAAGAATTAGTAATTACAATTAGTCGTAGAAGCCACATGGTAGAACCTTGTAAGCTGTCATTGCAGTTCAGCATTAATAATTGAACATATTAGTAATTATACTAAAAGTTACCTCATTTTGTGAGGTTGAAAGTCATATTGATTATTAATTTTCTCCACCACTTTGTCTGATTTGATGGCTTTGATACTTCTGCATTGACAAATTATTGTCAAGCGTCAACACTGTCAATTGTTCTAGCCTATAATACAAAGAGGACGCAACCAAAAATCAGCTAAATATCACATTAATTTTCTCTTTGTGAAAGCCAGATTTCAATGACGATAATTTTTCTAAGCAATAATTGTAATTGCATTGTGAATGAAGCTTTAAGCCTCAATTTTAAATTTAAAAATGACAGCCGCGTCGTCATTCATAATAGGGTGCCATCTAGTGTTATTGTTGTGATGTTGTTTTTCTTGCCTTGCCATTATTTCCCATTTTTCTCGCCTAGCCGTGCAAAAACCTACTTTCCCGTCCTGATAAAGCCACGAAAATTGGGGATTCGAGTAGTGTAAAATAAAAAACGCCAAACCAAACGTCATGTCACTTCCAAATTTGGCATTTTTAAAGTTGCTGTTTACATGTTTCTGGTAAATTGGAATGCGCTGAGCTTACAATACTTTTTAGCTCTTGGGGAGTACAAGATACAGCGAGCAGTTCGATGCGCCGCCACCTTTAGGACTATGGTCCAAAAGAGATTCACGAAGCTGTGGATTTTTGGATTTTAAAGCGTTTTTGTTTCGGAATAAGTAAAAATAATGTCAAATATTCAAATCGAACATAATACCATAATAATTACGCTACATTCGATAATGTATTTATACCTATCTCCTAAAATAACATATCGCCCTCACCACCCATGACTAATAATCGTTGAGAGCATCTGGCAACACTGAACCTGCTTCCGAATGTAATTCCGGGAATACCCGACCCAGCCGTCCGAATTGTGATATTTTCCTTATTTATTTAAAAGTTTTAATTACGACGGGTGGGATAAATTCATACACACGGTATGTCTACTCAATTTATTTATTCACTAAACTATTACGACGGGTAGGATAAATTCATACACACGGTATGTCTACTCAATTTATTTATTCACTAAACTATTCACTAATTCATATTTTATACACAGTATATTCACTTACACTAATTTATATAAACACTTCACTACTTAGACTATTTACTTGTTGACATTTATATCACGAGATCAAATGATAAACTAACTAAGTTAGTAGGTAGCCTCTCTTACATATTAAGTATTAAGTGCCTTTTTTTCTCGATCTTTTTAGATTGCGAATCACAGAAACAATGGACCTTACTGGACATGTCTAAATGAGAATAGTGACAAAAAAATAAACATTGGTAAACAGTTGGGAGAAATCCCTGCGCATTCGCTAAAATGTCAACTTTCATACATAGCTTAGACAGAGGCGGATTCAGAGACTACACCAGTGTGCGATTTCGTAACAGTATATTGTAATTTCATTCCCACTATTTCCAGGTCACATTTTCATTATCTATTTACCATTTAGTGATACCTAAAGAGTATATTTGAATTTATAAATGATATTCTGAAGTGAGGTGCTCAAGAATTGTACGGCAGGCAAAAGATATAAGAAATAAGGTAACAAATACTTTTAGTATAGTTCCTACTGGTTAAAAATATTTCTACTTTTGCACATTGTTTTATATTTTTTCTCACTATAAATACTTTAACAAATTCTGAGAAAATCAAATGAATGTAAGTATATTTGTTATTCAATTACTTACTAAACTAACTACTTTTCTTTGGTAAATAGGATAGTAGATGCTTTTTAGCTGTACATGGTTTACAAGGAAGGGCGTAGCTAAAAACAGTGATATTGATGGCCCTCTCCTCGCGGTAAATAACTAGCCTAGCAACTCTAGGCGACTTGACCATAAAATATATTGAACACCCGATACGGTAACCTTTAACTATGGTATATCCGATCTCGATACCAAATGATGCGTCGGCCTAGGCAAATTTTAAACTTTTAAACTGGAAACTCTCCAAACATCTGCAAGGTTAGAGCAAAATTGTAATTGTACTTGTTAAAGGTCTCGGTTTGTTTAATACAATTGCCAATTTTGAACAATTTTAGTTATTTTGTGACGATCCGAAAAGTCACCATTAGATTTAGTTATTTTAATGTTAAGTATTGTCAGCGGACAGTGAACTTGAAGGTATATTTGGAAGAATTACAAAGGCTAATATATTTTCAAAATTAGATCTAAAGCATAGCTTTTGGTTAATTCCATTGGATCATCGTTGTAGACAATACACTGCATTTATGGTAGATGGAGTGGTGTATCAATTTTGTGTAGTACCATTTGGACTCCAAAGTTCTTGTGCAGCCTTAGTACGAACGTTGCATACAATCTTGAATCCGTATGAAGATTTCAGTCTCCACTACATAGATGACATTTTGATTTTTTCTGAAACAGAAACGAAGCATTATAAACATCTGGAAATAATATTAAAGGAATTAGAAAATGCCGGACTTAAATTAAACTTAGAGAAATGTCAGTTTTATAAAAGAGAAGTGGATTATTTAGGATATGTTTTAAGTGACACTGGTATAACAATGAATCCTGAGAGAATTAAAGCAATCCTAGAGTATAAAACACCACATAACTTAAGAACTTTACGAGGGTTTCTAGGTATCATCAATTATTTCAAGAAGTTAGTTCCTGATCTAAGTAAGAGAGAAATTCCTCTTATAGAATTATTAAAGAAGGATATTAGATGGAAATGGGACGAGAGAAGAGAAAAGGCATTTCAGGAGTTAAAGGAAATTTTTCTAAACAGCCTAAAAGTATTTCATCCACAATATGACAAACCTTTTATCTTGAGAACGGATGCTTCAATAGAAAGATTGGCAGGGGTATTAATTCAAATACAAGATGGAGAAGAAGTACCTATTAGTTTTATATCCAGAGTGACTAAGCCAGCAGAAAAGAAATATTCGATAACAGAATTAGAAATGGCAAGTGTTGTATTTTGCATTAGCAAACTAAGATTCTATCTATTAGGAGCTAAGTTTATTTTAGAAACTGACCACTCAGCACTTACAGCTATGTTGAAAAACCGCTATGCCAATAATCGTGTACACCGATGGATCTTGTTGTTACAAGAATATGAATTCGAAATCAAATATATTCCAGGGAAATTAAACATGGTAGCAGATGCATTGAGTAGAGTAGATGAAGTAGGGAACAATCAAACCAAATTTCAAATTGGAATAAACCAATTGTACCAAACAGAGGGGATATTTACATTGGAAAAGGTTAAAGAAGATCAGAGACATTTTGATAACGAGAAAGTTAAAGGTGCCTATAAAATTGATGAAGTGTGGTATAAGAAATTGGAGAACAGAGAAGTATTTGTAATAAGTAAGGAGTTTGCACAGGAAATTATTCGTCATCTACATAAAGAGAATGGACACATAGGAACAAGAAAACTATGGACTTTGTTTCGAGAAAATTATGTGGCAAAGAAGGATTTGAGTATAGTGAAAGAAATATGTAAATATTGTCAAATATGTCAACTGGCCAAAGAAAAAAATTACCACAATAGCATGACAGCAAAATCGATAATTACAAATAAACCATTACAGATTGTGGCAATGGATTTTATAGGAAACTTAATTAGGAGTGAATCGGGTAATAAGGATTTACTAGTAATAGTTGATGTTTATACCAAATTTGTTAAAACTTTTCCATGTAAGAGATCAACGGCTAAGGTGGTAATAGAATGTTTGGAAAAATATATAGAAGAAGTAGGAAGACCTGAGAGAATTATACTTGACCATGCTACATACTTTGAAAGTAAAAAATTAAAGCAGTATTGTGATAAAGAACAAATAAAACTACAATTTATTAGTATTAGAAGACCTAGCTCCAATCCAGCTGAGAGATATATAAAGGAAATCTTAAAATATTTAAGAATTCTTTGTCAAAAGACACATATTAGATGGGATGAAAATATGGACAAAATTGAAGAATTTATAAATAATTTACCACATGGGGTAACAGGTGAAAGTCCAATTTATTTAATGAAAGGTATCCAACCTAAAAGAAACTGGATTCTGAATAGAGATACTACTCTAGAAGAGACACTAGAAAAGGTGAATATCAGAATAAGGAGGAATGCAGAAAAATATATATGGGATCAGAACAAGAAAATTAAGAAGAAAACAACCTTTAATAAAGGAGAATTGGTTATAATCAGAGCATTAAAGACATCTAATAAAGCAGAAGACCAATGTATTAAATTGCAATTGCCATTCGAGGGACCTTATGAAATAATAAATGATAATGCACAAAATAGTTATAAATTGGCATACCCAGGAACAAACATGATTAGGGGTATTTTTAATATAGAATCAATTTATAAGTATAATTCACCATAAAAGAGTGATAAGAGGAATAGATAATATTATGTTACTTACATGTAAATAGATAGTAGTATAGGTAGATGTAAGGTTTTTTTTTTTTTCGATTTTACTTCATAAGACGTATTCTCATATACAACGTGAAGATAATGACCAAGCTAAACATAAGATTTTCAATTTTCATAGGTAGTGTACTAGTAGGCAGCATACAGTATCCGTGGTTAATGTAATCTAAAAAATTGAAACATAAGGAAATATAATGTATTAATGATTAATGAATAATATCAAAGAAAGATGGCAAGTTAAGCTTTAGTATAATAGTAAATTTTTATGAGAATTTCTTAGATAAAGGACATAATAAAATTAAATAAACACTCATTAATAAGGACAGGTAGGAAATAGGAAGGATAAGATAGGAAATAATTAAATAAACAGTAAAAGAGATGAGAAGGAAAGAAAGTTTTCAAATCAAGATATAAGTAGGAAATATTCATGTCAAGAAAAATTTTATAGGAATTAGGGAGAAAAGTATAGTGAAATAATGGAAGGAAATATTTATAAAGTATATGATATGATTAATTATTATGAGATAGGGAGATATGATGAGAAAATTATGATATAATGAATATATTTATGAAATAAAGTTGATGAATTATGATTAAGAAATATGAAAATAAATATAAATATGGATAGAAAGTAAAGAGTTAAAGGTTCGACTATAAGAATAGATAAATTGACATGAATATAGGTTGAAAATTGATATGAAATTATAGGAAATCATTGAAATAATTAAAAATTATGTTCTTAGTATAAAAGATGAAATAGAAAAAATAGAAGAGTAGATAGGTAAAGGAGGAAGTATAAATATTGAGATTTTGAATAAGAAACGGTGGAAAAGAGTAAGGAATATAAGATATGAATAATTTAATAAGAATAAGAATTATGAGAATAAAATGTAAGAATCATTATTGTTATGTCCCTAATGAGAAATTATTTTGGAATGAGTTTGATATGGTTAAATTATAAGAATATCATAAAAATTTTAATAATAAGAATAAAAATAAAAATGTTATCAGAAATGTAAGTACTGAGCTGAAATCTATAGATCGATTAGCATGGATTACAGATTGAAAATTGAAATTTTAAGAAGTTATCTAAATAGACACCTTTTAAAATTTAAATTTGAGGGGAGTTAAGCCAGTCCTCTAGTATAGATAAATATTCATATATTAGATTGAATTAAAAAGGAATTTTTTTTGTATATACGTATGGTGTATCATTAGACACTACCTAATTAGGAACAAAATTTAACATAAAACGAATGAATGACTTAAGCAAATGTATTATAAAATATTGAGTACATCAATTTAAGAAATGGATTAAGGATAAGGAATAGAATGGTAATGATAATATAGAAATTAATTCTTAAGAAAATGTTACCTTCACAAATAAATCCTAAGGTCAAGTCAATGTCAACAATTTTCATTAAAATCAATCTGAACGCTGCTATGTCCACACTTGAATCGGGAAAAGGATGTTAATTTGTTCAAAACCTAAAATAATAAGAATTAATAATCAAATCACTAATTTATTAACGATATGCAAATACAATAAAAAGTTACAATTTGAAAAAAATAATTTATAAAAGTAAAACTGTATGAAATATGACATTCGGAATAAGAGCCATATTGTATGTCATAGAAATCTAGTAATCAAATCGAAATCAATGAAGGAAGTGATTGAATCTAGTTATAATATTGCCAACCTAAATTCAATGAGTTGGAAGTTGATATAAAACAGAGAATGTAAATTTGAAAATAAGTTAGAGTTTATATAAAGCGAAATTAGTGCTAATTAAAGAATTAAAAAATAAACAGTTCCATATATATAAATCATAAATTTAGATTGTAGAAATTGTATATTAATTGTAAACAAATTTACTAAAAAAAAAAGGAATTACAAGGATTGAAACCATTGTAATACATGTAAAAGATTATTTATATATTCTATAAGATATTGTTAAACCATTTATACAAGTGATTTCACTCTCCAAGACTATTTTAATTGAAGAATTCAGTATTTCCATAAAAAAACATTATCATTGACAATTGTTGAATAAAATAACAAATTAGGAGGCTGTGTTTTAGAGATTGTAAAAATGTTGTTGATTTTGAAAAAAAAAGAGAGTCGAGAGTTAGTTGGGGAATGATGAACTGGGATGTAATTCTCTGAGAAGATTTTTGTAAAAACTTTAAAGTAAAAGTAATAATTTTAAATCTAAATCAATAAAAAATTCATAATATTAATGTTGATTGACCCCTGTGAAAAAGTGAAACGTGCCGAACGAGTATTTCTTGGGTAAGGAATACCTAAGAAAAGAGACGAGATGTTGCAGGTCCACCACGCCGAGAATGGAATATAAGGTCTGTGTTATTTGAGTTTTTTTAATTTGGAATTCCAAACAAACAAAGAAAAAGTGAACTTTTGAAATTAATTTGAACATTTAAATTTGAATAATCTAAAATTGGCCAAAGAAACTTTAAAATAATCAATACCAAAATTTATCCATGGATAATTAAAGAACTCTAATTTTCTGCAACAATAATTTTAGATATTAAATATGTACTTACTTGTAAAAAGTTTTTCGTTTGTAAAATAATCAAAGTTCACACCACTCATAAATGCTTTTCCAATCTTAATTTCCGCTTTGCATGCTGACCTATTCTTATAACTATCAAACACACACTTAATTCACAACTTGAATTATATATGTAACTGTTAAATATAAGTTTTCAACCATATTATTCTAAATGCACTAAATTGATGCACATTGAACTGTTAAACGTTTGCATCCTCCATATTAACTGTGTACTATAATTTTGTGACGACGAGAAACGTTGAACCGGAAGAGTTGCTCCGTTGCGCCGAAGCAGCTACAATAAGCGTTCAGTGCGCATGACCATCAAAGAATACAGAGGAGGTTCAGGAATATTTGTGTGTGTAAAATTTTGAAGATTTCATCAACAATTTATTAAAATATTTTTATTTAAGTGTTGGTATTTTTCTTATTCCATTCAATGTCCATAACACTTTTCACGAACATTGTTTAAATCATTCATTCGATTATCATATGGTGAGATGATTGAAATAGAGATATATAATTTATTCAGGAATAGACCTATCACGAAATCATAATAAGTAAATGTTCATATGTGTAAAATTTTTTTATAATAGGCGTCCAGGACTCAAAGAGAGAAGTCTCATGCTTCCGACTGCAATATAAAATTTAAACAATACATACAATTAAAAATTTTTCATATAATCATATAGGGCTAGCCGAAGGTAAAAACGGGTAAATAAAGGTAAATCATATAAGTATATATATTAAAATATAAAACATATCCACTATAATATATATATATATATATATACATATACATATACATATATATTATAATATATCTAATATGTTTTACTAATTTTATTATGATTTATATATGAATATGAATTTATATGATGTGAATTTTATTTGTTGCTGTCGTCACAATTTGTAATAGTAACTGTACTAATGTGAAAACACCTTTACCGCTAAATATAACCTATTAAATTTTATGACAGCAGTTGTCAAATGAATATGCCCGGCTCAGATAAATATTGAATGTTATATTATGGAAGATAAATCAATACACAATCCATTAACTCACTCTTAACTCAGGGAGGAATCAAAGATTTTAAATAAGAATTCAAATTTATAAATTTTCAAATAATTTTCCAAATTACGTATTGCACTATTCCAAATCTAAAGTAACTCTTTGTCCAATACACTATAAGACAATTAAATTCTTATGACATATATGAAATTTACTGTCAGGAAATTAACCAAATGACACTAATTATACTAAATTTTCTCTAGCATAAAAATTATCAAATATAATGATTATGAATATAAAAAAAAGGAAGTCCTATAGAATATATGATATATAGGACTTCCTTTGTTCATAGGATCATGATTAAGTGACAAGTCATGCTCCTAATAATGGAGACTGTCTCTTAAGTCATAAAGTTGAACACATCAACTAGGTTATGTCTCAACCAAAAAACTGTCACTCAAACTGTGACACTCTGACAAACATATAATGTTCTTTCAAATCGAAAAGATCTTTTTGAATTAATACTAAAAAGTATCTATACATAAAATATATTTTTTTGTTGTTCCGAGTATGAACTGTTTTAATAATTATTAACTCACTTTACACGTAAGTATGAAAAAATTGTTAACTAATGAAATGTATCAACATGTCCATATTTCAGCCTTGAAAAAGAAAATAAAATTTTTCGAAACGTTGGGTAGTAAATAAGAGTTTAATTCAGCCCTACTTACGACGGAATCCCTAAAATATTGAGAGATTTTATATATATATATATATATATATATATATATATATATATATATATATATATATATATATAGGAGTTTCTTTACGTTGAAAAGAGAGTTCATTGTTTACTAGTGTCATGTTAGTAGTGCATTTTGTATAAGTTATCTTTGGTCAGTAACTTTGTTAAAAATAGTATTCAATATATTATCCCAGTGATTTTTGATAAACTATGGTATTGTTTCTTCCCACCGATTAAGGGTGAATGTTTCGCGTTGATAATGGTATAATGGACGGAGAATTTAACGAGGAACACTTGACGGCTCAATAACCACATGGCGATACTGCAGACAAATTTCCCTGCAAATGGTAATATTCGACAATAAATGATAATATTCGACAATAAATGATAATATTCGACGATAATAAATTCCTGACAACTAATGGTAACATTCAAGTGGCTAATGGTAGTGAAATAAATGGTAATAGTTGAAACAAGTAAGTGATAAAGACGCATCCGAACGAGCAAAGTATATGGTCTTTTATTTGAGTCTTGGATCTTGGCGGAGCAGAGCTAAGAGTGGTAAGGCTACAAAACAAGAGGTCCAGGAAACCGGTACGGTGAACAACAATTTCATAGCACGGCAAGACAGTTCTGCAACGCAAAGTATGGTTTTATTATACACCATAACGATAGTGCTCATTTTAAAATTCGTATGGTCCCTATGGAAGACACACCGAAGAGCACTATAGTATGTACAAAAAGTACGAGGAGTAATAAACCCTAATTAAGTATGCAAAACCTTTACAGGGAGCACCATGAAATTTTTGATAAATCTCTTACTTTAAATTACATTCCTTCCGTAAATCTGAAAACCAGGTAGATCGACCCCGTATTTGTTTCAGTTGTAGCAAAGTTTAGGGTTTATTCATTGTTAAAGGATTAGCAGATAAGCAATAACACAATGCAGTGGTGTGTATTTTGGGAAAAAAATACGTTTTAAATTATAATATAATAAAAAATGAGAAGAAATAATTATTGGAATACATTTATTACTTACATTTTATTCTATATCCGACTCGGAAGAGTAAGAATCGTTGTTGACATTAATAATAATAGGGTCGATTAAATAATCACAAATATTGTCAATTTTCCACATATTTGCCTCTACTTTGATAACATGCTCGATACAGTTTGTCCAATTTTCCTTACTCACATGACTTACAGCACTCTCAAACAATTTCACAACATCGTTTATTTTGAAAGTAGTATTTTTTTCCAACTTCCCCCTTTACCTGAGCCCATATTAATTCTATGGGATTAAGTTCACAATGATAAGGGGGAAGTCGAAGAACTGATATACCACGAGAAGAAGCCATTTCTTCTACAATGTAGGTTTTGTATTCATTCTTGTTCATTTTTGCAATTCTGTAAAGTTCTTTCCGTAGTGGATCTTTTGGAAACTTAATATTTTTCGAAATAAGCCACTCCAAAAGCTCTGCTTTACGCCAACGACTTGTGGGCAATGCTTCTCGTAACCGTGAATGGTAACTTGCGTTGTCCATAACAATAACAGCCCCTTTTGGAATCAGATCCAACATTTGAACAAACCATTCCTCGAAGACATCCCCATTCATATCTTCGTGATAGTCCCCCGTGCGTTTTGAAATAAAAGTTAATAATCCACCATCAACAAAACCTTCAGAACTTCCAACATGGACAATGATAAGTCTTTTTCCTTTTCCAGATGGTGGCTGCAAACCTAACGACAAATCTTCCACGAATGCCTGCCTTCCGCTTTTAATGTTTTCATCTTGCCAAGATTTGGAAACTGTATATCCAGCATTTATCCATGTTTCGTCTAAGTAGAAGATTTTCAAATTTTGTTCTCTGGCATGTCGAATGCTTCTTAAATAGTCTCTTCTCCAAAAAACTATTTCCCGTTTATCTATCAAGAGAGATTTTCTATTATGTTTTGTATATCTGAAACCCACATCTTTCAAAAGTTTGCATAATGTCATTCTGGAGAATTTTGGATAGTCCGTATCTTCTTGCACTGATGTCATAATTATGTCAAGTGTTGGAATTTCCTTTCGTAAGTAAAATCCATGGACTTTACGCCTTAGTCTTTGTTTTAATGACTCATCGATCTCAATTGGTTTTCGGCCTGAAGGAGTTTTAGGGGGTTGAAGAGTTCTATTCTTGCTTTCTTTTAGTAATATATAAATTGTTGATTTAGCAACACACAACATAGCAGCCGTTAATTCCACAATATCATCAACACTTGCACTTGGATCCTTGTTTTTCAATTATATATAACAATTCAATATCAGAGTTTTTTCATTTAAAGATAATGGACCTGTTTTTGGTCGTTTAGATGGTCCTTGGCTTATCGACATTGTTTGGTACTTGCACAATTAAAATTCAACAAATGTTTTAAATATATTTCAACTGTTTACAATATTATGACAACCATACAACTTCATACAACTTTACTCAAAGAACTAATACTAAGTACTGATTTAATGTACCTACTTTCTTTTAAAATAATATTCCCGATAATGTTTCTAAGAAAACTGGGTTGTTTGGAAAATCCCTCTCAATAATCGAATAATCTGTAAATAGGTGTATTAAGGCGATTACAGTAGGCCACTTGCCATTTAAAATTTCTGAGAAAAATTCCCCAAACACTACATATAGGAGTAATACAAATAAAAAATATTATGAATAAACGGGCATATCCGAACTCTGCCACAAAATAAAATTTTACCTGACTTGTATCAACTTGAGGATTACTGAAATGTTCGAACTGTACCGCAACCATTTAGTTTAATCCTATTAGAGTCATTAGGGTTTATAATAGATAAAGGTTTCAAAGATTTCTTGAATTGAATATTTTGAAGAAATCTTGATTGTTTTGATCGATATTTAGGGGATTAGGGGAAGGATGTTGATGCACTCACACTATTGCCTAAAAATCAGGAAGAAGTATTTAATAGTATTCGTGAATTACAATTACGAACGAACCGAGAAGAGGAATTTCTATTAACAGCAGACCAGCTATTTAAAATTATTGTGTTCTCCTGTTTTTCCAACCTCAATTTTTTATGTAATTCGGATTGTATTTTGATGGATGGGACTTTTAAATACTGTTCAACTTTTTTTTACCAAATGTTTACCATTCATGGTTTTAAAAACAGCTATTACGTACCTCTTGTTCTTTGTTTGCTGCCGGACAAATCAAGTCAAACATATTCAAATTTGTTTTTAATTTTAAGACAAAAATGTAAAGAAGTAGGCTTAAATTTTAAACATAAAGAAGTCGTAGTAGATTTTGAACTAAGCATTCATAACGCTATATATGAATGTTTTGGCAGAGATCAAATTCTTTTTGGTTGTAAATGTCATCTCTGTCAAGCTTGGTTTCGTAAGATTCAGGAGTTTCATTTGGTACAAGAGTACAGACAGAAAGGTTCTGTAATTGGCGAATACTTAAAAGTACATTTCGGTATTATGTATCTTAGTCCTGAGGAAGTTGTAAAATTTTTTTATAATGAACTACATTTTTTGCTTCCGAATGACCTCTACCTCTATCACTTTTTTTATTAAAATTAGTACATCCCGTTACCTCTGACCTAAAGCGTATATTCTTTAGCATAGCTGCAACTCATTCGTTCAATACAAAATGTACCTTACGGTATACCCTCTTAAAATATATTTTGGTACGTCTATGAAATCTACTTAAATGAATGATTTATTACTCCTTGTCCTTTCTATATAGACTATAAAAAGAGACATCAACAGAAGCATAGCGGTTCAGAAGTCGACGGGAAATCGTAGAAAAAGTAAATAAACAGAGAAAAAGTGTTTTAAAAAAGGAAACTTATAAAAATCCAGATATACATACTGAAGTAGTTGATAGTATAATAATTCTTTACCATAATTTTACAAAATTGATAGGTAAAAATTGGAAAAACTTAAGTATATTACAGCAAGAAAGTTGTAAAAATTATTCTGATAGGATTGGGGATAAATCTTCTAGGTTATTTCAAGCGCTAAACTGTACTGTTAAAATACCAATGTCTATATTTGAGTAAATCGATACGGTTGTATTACAAACAATAAGCAAACAGGTGAAAATGGCCACGAGTATGAATTTTTTTTATTTTGTGAGTAAGGTATTACCTACTGAGTTTAATGGCGAAGCAAGTAAGTTACATTCATTTTTGGATTCGTTAAATTTATTACAAATGAACGCAACAGGTAAAGAGGAAAATGCAGTTCTTTTAATTAAAACTAGACTGACAGAGAAAGCAAGAGGTCTGATAACGATGGAAAATTCTATCACAGAAATCAAAAACAAGCTCAAATCAGGAATAAGAGGAGATAACCCAAGTCTTCCCTTGGCGAAACTAAACAAAGTAAGACAAAACGGAAAGGATATAACACATTACGCGAAAGAAGTAGAGAAGTTGGCGGAGAAACTACAGGCAGCATACGTGTCGGAAGGGATGCCAGAGAATTTAGCAGAAAAATACATCAAAGAGGCAACGGTTAAAGCAGTGACGATGAATGCCACAACAGACGTGACAGAAACAATTATAGCAGCGGGAAGCTTCGAAAACACACAGGCAGTACTATCTAAGCTGGTATCAGTAGAAGGCACAGTAAGTCATCAACAAGTATTGCATTTCAAAGACAATAGGAATTTCTTCAGAAAACCAGATTTTAACTATAGGAACAAGCAAAGAAGAGGAAACAACAGCAGAATGTATAACGGTAATTCTCAAGGAAGAACATTCAGACAATACTACCAAGGAAACGTGTATAACAAATACATAGACTACAACAAGGACAAGAAATTTAACAGGAATAATAATTACAACAACCATACTAATAATAACGTAAGAATATGCGAAATAGAACATTAAATTGAAGAAATGAGCAGACAAATAGCACAGTTAAATAAGGAAAACTACGAATTAATGATGGAAAATATGGGTCTAAAGGAAAAAACCAAATTATTGCAGGGAAATATGAGACAGACCGAGAAAAATTTTAGAAAGGAGAATTTAATAATACATGGTATAGAAGAAGGCAAAGAAGCAGATGAGGAACAACTAGAAAATAAGTTAGAAGGTGTAATGAAAAAGGTTAAAAACGCAGTAGATAATAAATCAGATATTTTGAAATGTAAAAGAATAGAAAATAAAAACAGTAACAAAAATAGGCCAGTACTAATAATGATGAAAGATGAACAAGAAAGTAGAAACTTTGGAAGGAACGAGTAAATTAAAAGGATCAAAGATATATATATTGATGAAGATTACACAAAAGACATACTAGAACAGAGAAAACAGCTAATAAGATATATGAGACAGGCGAGAGAAAGTGGAGCAAAAGCTAAGATAATCGATAATACATTAATGATAAATGACAACGTATATAATATAAAAGATCTAGAAGAAAGGAAAAATCAATTGGAAATACATACAGGATGGAGTAAATCAACGTTTGAGGAAAATAACGGAACTAATCGGAAAACATTTAATACAACCTTCAATGATAAAATATTTGAACAAGTAAGAGGTGAATAAATTGTCAATTTTACATTTTGAAAATAACCGTATCTTGTTAGGGATGAGCATGTGGATCAAAAATAAATTGAAATTTGGTGAAGCTTTAACTACCGGAAAACACAACTTCGACTTAGGATGAACGTTGGAAAAACTTGATGAGCTTTCGGTAAAATTTGAAGTAAAAAGAATGAAGATATACGCAAATGATGGTATATTCCAACAGTGCACAATAGAAGAAGGGAATGAAAGGTTGAAAAACATACAAGTATGTATCTGCGAAGTACCAAAGACGGCACAGCGGAAAGAAGAAATTCAAGATATTTTAGAAATATATCATAACAATCCAATGTTTGGAGGACATGTAGGAAACAATAGACTATTAAAGAAATTGAGAGCAAATTTTAGATGGAAATATATGGAGAAAGATGTACGGAAGTATGTAAAGAATTGCCATGAATGTCAAGTGAATGAAGCGAAACCCAGTCATAAGGAGAAATTTTTCATCACGAATACATCTATAAAACCATTTCATATTATAAACATAGACACAATAGGTCCTTTTGTAGAAAGTAACAAAGGGAATCGTTATTGTATGACAATATTATGTGAATTGACAAAATACGCGGTCATGATACCGGTGAGTAACAAAGAAGCAGCCACGACCGCAAAAGCTATATTCGACTCTATACCAACTTATGGTTTAATGAAGGAAATAAGGACAGATCAAGGAACGGAATATAAAAACGAAATAATGAAGAACTTAGCAAAACTTTTAAAAATAAAACACAATTTTTCAACAGCACATCATCACGAATCAATAGGCAGCTGTGAAAAACTGCACTGAACGTTCAATGAATACATAAGAAACTTTATCAAGGATTCTAGGGATAACTGGTGTGAGTTTGTAAAAATGTTCGTATATTGTTGTAATACAACACCTAATACGTATCATGAATACATTCCATTCGAATTATTGTACGGTAGGAAACCCAACACACCAGATTTTTCAAAGGCAGAAATTGAACCATGTTACAACTTTGAAAGGTATGACAAAGAATTGAAATATAGATTACAGTACGCACATGACAGAGCTAGGCAGTTTTTGATGAAAAATAAGTTAATTGGAGTAAATAAAAGCGAAAAAGAATCTTCACCCGTAAAGTTTAGGATAGGAGATTCAGTCATATTGAAAAATGAAGAAAGAACTAAGTTCGATCCTCATTATTTAGGACCATTTAAAATAACGAAAATAATAGGAGTAAACTGCGAGATTTTATCTCAAAATAATAAAAAACAAACCGTTCATAAGAACCGATTGTATAAGTACCATAGTAATAATATTTGCAATCAAAGTGAGGTGAGAACGTAAACAAACAATGTAGTGTTTAAAAACAGACAAGACAGTAAATAAACAAACAATGCGAAAACTGTCAACAAGACGTTATATTGAGTATGGAAAAACTATCCCAGATAATTTTTCTCTTGTAAGAGGGGATGATGTGACGATCCGAAAAGTCACTATTAGATTTAGTTAGTTTAATGTTGATTATTGTCAGCGGCCAGTGAACTTGAAGGTCGTTAAAAAGTTGTAGGGAGATTCTCGTTCTAATCGGAATCACGACTGTTTGTAAATATAATGATAAACGAGGTTCAACGATGAATAATTAACGTGTAGTAAGGTCGACTAAGATCATCGACTGTTTATGATTAGATAGAGCTTTCAATAATATATACAGTGTGACCCACTTAATATCGCAACACCCAATTATAACGTTTAATTGCCATTTGCATAACTTAAAATTTTGGTGGTCTAAAATGGTCGGCAAGAGGACCATTTTTACTTATTAACATTTTATTAATGTCAGTAGCGTTCATTTTTAGGGGGCTTCGAAACGTCGATTTTTCAAAAAAGTTATTAGCGATTTTTTCATCAAATTTTCGGATACCACAATGTAAAGAGTATTCCTTAAAACCCTTAAATATAAATTTTGAGTAATGTCACTTCACCCGTGTCTGATATGTAAGTAATCAAAAATAGTTTCTTTGATTTTTGAACGGCACTGTATACACGGTAGTCGACGTTTTATGAACTCCACATTTTGGTGTTCAGTAAAAACAATTAGTTGAGTGGTTGCCCGTATCAATATTTGTCAATTTTTTTCAGTAGCGTACGTCTATAGGGGACTTAAAAAAATCGTGTTTAAAAAATCCTGTAGGACCAAATACATTTATTTTGGATTAAACAAATAAACAAAATTTTTATGAAATTTCAACTACACCAATTTTAAAATAACCAAACACTAAATAAACAAAAAATTAACTTAAATAGCGGTGGATTCCACCAATCCTCCATTAAGTTCAATACATTTGTCATATTGTTTCCTTATGTTCTGCACTGCATTCCCTATCTGTTAGGGTGTGATTTCTGCACAAGTTCGACATATTCTTGCGCGAAGGTCTATCCGATTTGTTGGACGTGATTTGTAGAGCTTTTGAGTTACAATACCTTATAGGAAAAAATCTAGAGTTGTAAGATCGGAGGATCTGGGCGGCCAATGAATTAGTGGACTACCTCGACCTATCCAACGGTTCGAAATATTCACCTTTAGCCATTGCTTAATAATCCTTGCGTTGCGGATTGAGCTACCGTCTAATTGAAAATACAAATTTTATCTTGTCGCAAGTGGAAGTGCATGAATTCCATCAAATATTTCATTTCTTAAGAACCCTAAAAAAATTGTGCATTGAGGTTTCCGTCGAAAAAGAAAGGTCCAACTATTTGGTCTTTAAATATTCTGCACCACACATTGACCTTCTCAGAATATTGTCGTTTACACTTTATCGTCCAATATGGGTTTTCAGTAGCCCAGTACCGTATGTTTTGGGATGAAACAACCCCATTTGTTGTAAACGTAGCTTCATCACTGTAGAGAATATATTCCAAAAAATGTTTATTATTAAGATACTCCCCTTGAGCCATAAACCAAAATCCATACGTTTGTCTCCATTGTCAGGCTCTAAGGTATGGAGAAACTTTGGTTTGAAGGCTTCAATTTTTTGCTTTTTGAGACTTCTTCTAATAGTCTCTCTTGACAAATTTAAATCTAAACTAGCATGTCTTAAACTTGTACGCGGATTATTTCTAAAATGATCTAACACAATCCTGTCAAGTTGAACATTCTTTCTTCTTACATTATTTTTTTAAATGTGCTTACTTACAGCTCCAGTTGCATTGAATATATTTTTTATTCTGAGTACAGAGCTAATGTTAAAGGGGAGACGATCTTGATATCGTTAAATACTTCTGTTACGCTTCGGTCGTTGTCTCAACAAAGACGTATAATTTCAATTTTTTCTTGTACCTACAATTTTTCAACCATTTTAATTCAGAGAAATAATTATTATTTTAATAACGAGTTCAATGAAGAAAACTTAAAAAATTATTATGACATTTGCATAAACTGATATTTGCACAGGAACCAAAATCAAATTCTGCTTTTTAATTTTGTTTAAATTACCTACATAAAATTGAGTGAATACCAATCATAAGAAAATGTTTATTTAGCTACAAAGCTCGTTTTACAATAAAACGCAGTAGGTACCTTAGAATAAAAAAGGCAGTATCGAAACTTTGTTATCAAATAAAAAAATATTTTAGACTGTGATGTTGGAAAACAAAAATAACGTAACGCTTGCGGGCCCTACTACACCAACAAGTAACTAACATGACTCGAATTGTACATTACTACTCCATTCTCGACGCGCGTTTCGCTGACCATGTCAGCATCATCAGGAGATTATGTTAGTGGTTTTTAGGGATGCTCTTTACAATGGGGTCAATATGTAAGAAAAAGTTGCAGCTACTATTTTTTTAAAAACGAATTTTTGTTTAATCCAATATAAATGTATTTGGTCTTACAGGATTTTTTTAAACACGATTTTTTGAAGCCCCCGATAGACGTACGCTACTGACAAAAAACCAAATATTGACAACGGCAACCACTCAACTGAACACTAAAATGTGGAGTTCATAAAACGTCGACTACCGTGTATACAGGGCCGTTCAAAAATCAAAAAAACCATTTTTGACGACTTACATCTCAGACACCGGTGAAGTGACATTACTCAAAATATGGATTTTTGGGTTTCAAGGGATACCCTTTACAGTGTGGTAACCGAAAATCCAATAAAAAATCGCTAGTAACTTGTAACATATGTTCTCCCCCGGCTTGAGACTCTTCCTCAGGTTGTGGTATTCGACTCCAGTTAATGTATCTTTATAGCAATCACTGGGATGGGGTGAACAATCGATATTAAATTGGACCCCACCAGCTTTTTAAGCGATACTTAAGTTAAACAAAAACACTAAAAAGGTTAAAAGCTGGAAAACCATAAATTTACTTCAACTTAACAAAACGAAATACTAAAAATATTTTAACGCGATGGTCCAAGTTAATATAAATTGCTGAAAATCAAATATCAAATGTTCAGCAAATTATATTTATTAATAACTCAATAGATAATTCACATTAACTGCATATCCACAATACAAGACGAATACGAACGCCGTTATACAATAAAAATCTCCAATTCTAGATTTCCATGAATTGAATATAAGACAAAGGACTTATCTTGGTGAGGTTCTGGAATTATCCAGCTCTCAGCTAGGTCCTAGTCGATGGAGATATGGTCTTCAATCCATCCCGGCCGGTTTTCAGTTGTTTCTATGGATGGTATTTTCATAGGACCTACCCAGGGGCTGCAGAGCTGAGGAAAGAAAATAGAGTAAAAATCAAGGAAAAATTCTGG
This sequence comes from Galeruca laticollis, assembly GCA_963921935.1. NCBI lineage: Eukaryota > Metazoa > Arthropoda > Insecta > Coleoptera > Chrysomelidae > Galeruca > Galeruca laticollis. Next base: position 46,438,580 of record OY998179.1, on the reverse strand, counting down.
GAAGGAAGGAATAAATAGAACAGATAGCAAGCTTATGCTTCAACACATAAAAAAACTGAATCTAGTTTTTAAAATAAAACTAAAAGAAGTCTGTTCTATCATATTCACTTTGTTCCCTAAATAAACAGAAAATGCGGAATTATAAAGCTAAAAAAGAATGAAAAGATGTAGGTACTAACTCATGAATTTTACTGATAGGAAGAGACTTTTACAATGTACGATATCGTTTAAATACACGAAATTTGGAAGAGAAACAAGTTTTTTAATTTCGAAACATTAGTACGACGAAATTAAAATACCATAGTCCGATAGAAATCGTAACAGGCGATCGGCTTGTTACAAACTTCTTTTGAAAAATAGACGTTTTGGAGCCCCCTAAAAATGTACGCTACTGACATTAATAAAATGTTAGTAAGTAAAAATAGTCCTCTTGCCAACCTTTTTAAACCACCAAAATTTTAAGATATCCAAATGTTAATTAAACGCTATAACTGGGTGTTGCGATCTTAAGTGGGTCACACTGTATTTAGGAATTACTTTACGTTGAAAAGAGAGTTCATTGTTAACTAGTCTCATGCTAGTAATTCATTTTGTATAAGTTATCTGTGGTCAGTAACTTTGTTATAAATAGTATTCAATATATCATCCCAGTGATTTTTGATAAACTATGGTATTATTTCTTCCCGCCGATTAAGGGTAAGTGTTTCGCATTGATAATGGTATAATGGACGGAAGACTTAACGAGGAACACTTGCCGGCTTAATCACCACAATTTGCAGCTTTCTTTTTATTAAAATCGAAGAACTGCAAACACCAGTAAAATGCCAAGTTACATATGTACGAGTTATTGATCATACCAACCGCTTCCACATCGGCCACATCAACTACTATTACATTACAGAAACAACTACTAGTCAGTCAGGGATTTGCAAAAATAGGCTCCACCTTATTGAAGAAAAAAATTCAAGTTCCATAGACAGGTGTGAAAAAAGAGCAAATGTTGCAAACATCAATTAACACGGAAACAGACTATTTTTGTTGAATTTTATGCCAAGTATGGACTGGTTACCACGACATTTAAATAGGAAGGTATTCATATGACCAATCTCACTTGTGTCAAATTTAGCACCCAGACGAGATGACTGATATATTGAGAACCAAGAAAACACGTCAGGAGTTTAAAATAAAGTTCAAGAAAATACAAACAGAATTTCTATCAATAATAGTATTCAAATATTTATTATTCATAAGAATGCACGGTATCAAAAAGGACACTGTTTCGTAATAAAATTGGTGGTCGTATCTTGTAAGACCCTCGATGTAAGGTAGCAAAAACTTATATCAAGACTAACTCTACGGAAATACGTAACTATATATGAGATGTTCCATTTAAAATAAGAAAGAAGTCACATTCCGGTATAACCAGAAATGGTACGACGCTCTTAATATTTTAGATCAACTCCATACGCCAAATTTTCAGATCTCAAAATACCTCCCTGTATCTTACGATTAAAACGTACACAAATGCTTATGAAAAAGATAAACTCTAGATAGAGTACAATCGTTGAGTTTATTTGATAAAGCTCTAATTATCATATCGACATGTTTTTTTATGCTTAGATTAATAATTTATTGTTTGAACACATTTTTGTCAATTAAAACCGTACCAAACTTTTTTTCCTTTATCCTTTTCCATTATTGAAAAGAATTAGTTGTGATATAATATGCTAAAAACTATTTCTTGACATTGTGCATTTGTATTAATTGCAGTTTAACGAATACTATAAATTCAATTAACAATGTCTGCTTGCCAGATATTTAGTGTTACTTTACTCGTAAACGCTATCGACGTGAACGCAAACCTCGCTAAAGAATGCTCACTGGTTTATCTTTCAACAAACATTATAAGTTGTGATGCAACGTGGTCGCCTTCTTATATAAAATATTTCGCATTTCTTATTCTGACAATATTAATTACGGAATTAACTAGTGGAGAAGATACGCTAATTATGTCGAGTTTTTTCCTCCACTTTTATCTTAATTTAATGACAGGAGACGAGGTGAAACTGCGACGGGATGTGTAGGTTTTCAGTGACGGGGTACTAGCTAAACTAATATAAAAGACAAATAAATATTTTATCCTGAATAATATGTCTAACTAATTAATAACTATTATACATCACTATTTTAACTAATCATTTTGATTAAGTATTTTTTCAGATCATAATTAATACACCTCCGAGCATCAAATTAGAGTCATTTCGTTTAAAGCTAAATTCGAAAAAAAAATTTTTCAGTTTGTTACATACATCACTTGAAGATATGGGAGTTTATGTTGTTCGAAGTTTATTCACAATAATGGAAATGAACAGTTGTAATTTTATATGCGAAAAATGTGAACAATTGTACTCAGCTTTGCTTTAAGGGCTTAATTATTGAGTATTCCCTCCTCGAACAGCTTTGGATCTCATTCTGCAGAAGTATATCAGAATTTCTGAAGCCTGTTAGATGCCGAGGCTAAGCCTTGACGATGATTGATGAAATCGTTTCGTTTTCATTTTTTTCTTTGTTTCTTCCACGGCAACCAAGGACAGTGTTGTAAATACCAAATCCATATTGGACACCATCATTATTCGAAGCGTAAAGGTCACATTTCGAGTCGAAAACTCAACTGTGGCTGTGTTTTGATATAAATATTTAAGGATTGTTTGAAACTGACGTTAAGTATTGATTGACTGAACCTTTTGATCAAGCTGCTTGATCGTCTATCTGCGATAGAATCCCAATTCATCGAAAAACAGTACGCGCATCCAAACTGCCGCGATGCTTCGTTTTATCAAAACACTAAGAACAAAGGAGCGGTTCTCTCTAATCGTTGTAGTCCTAGCTTGTCCTTAGCTAGCACACCAGCCTATTCATATCACTGTGAAAATCATTGGATACCAAAAAGACCTAGATATCTTGCAGTTTTGTGTTGATCATCTTCTATAGCCCCCACAGTTCGTGCTACAAAACACTGACAATAAAAACAATGCACAGACAATGGAACAGACTAATATAAAGGCAAAAACCAAAATAATTTCTTTTGATTGAAATAGTTACTGAATTTAATTTTAGTAAATGTGTATATTCTTCATTGAAAAACACTGACAGGCATGAAAAAGTTAGTGAAAGCCCTTCAGGCAGGTGTATAGACCAAAATTTAACATCTAAAACAAGAAAAATCTTATTAATAATCTTCTTGATTTGGATAATAATAAGCGTCATATGTCGTTCAACTCTACGAGATTTTCCCATACATTTGACCATACATTTTCCCATACAATTTCCCATACATTTTACCATACATTCTCCCATACATTTACCCATACATTTTCCCATACATTTACCCATTCATGATCCCATAAATTTTACCATACATTTTCCCATACATTTTCCCATACATTTTCCCAAACATTGTCCCATACATTTTCGTATACATTTACCCATACATTCTCCCATACATTATCTCATACATTTGCCATATATTTTCCCATCCAGTTTCCCATACATTTTTCCACATATTTTCCCATACACGTTCCCATACATTTTTCAATACTATTTCCCATAAATTGTCATAGTTTTGCTAGACTTAAGGCTTTGATTTATATAGAATATATATATATATATATATATATATATATATATATATATATATATATATGAAGAAGATGTAGGAATATCGCGTGATATGTAAAAAAACAACAACACAGAGATTCATGGGTAATTCACACAAAAAGAAAAAGGACTACAGAGTGATAACCGCGGACATGCGTATTTCAGGCTCATTTGCCGTCAACATGGGAAAACACAAAACAACGGATTTCAACAGGGAAACCAAACGCTCATTTGTGCCTTCAATTGTAAGATCCCGAGTTTTCAGGACAACAACCAAGATTGACATGGAGGCGCATACAATCCCCTTGCCTGAGCCTTCCGACCCATGGTAAACAATAAAGAAGATGTAGGAACATCGCGTGATATGTAAACAACAACAACAAAGATATTCATGGGTAATTGACGCAAAAAGAAAATGGGCAACTGAAACAGAGTGGTAACCGCGGACATGCATGTTTCTGGCTCATTTGCCGTCCTCAGCACGGTATAACCAAATAAGGATGTCAAACTTGGGAGCAAAGATGTTAATCGAAACATGGGAAAATACAAAACAACGTTATACCGTGCTGAGGACGGCAAATGTACCAGAAACATGCATGTCCGTGGTTACCACTCTGTTTCAGTAGCCATTTTTCTTTTTGCGTGAATTACTCATGAATCTCTTCGTTGTTGAAAATGGAAAATATCCTTGTTGAAATAATAATAGTATTATTGTCTCACTAATGTTAAAAATACCTCTCTGAAAAATCCACTTTTTGGGTAAATATGTAAATCATATCCATCCTTGCTTTGAACAACGTTCTGTTCAATGTTGCCGGTTGAATATAACTATTTTATACGCTGAGGTTTAATTTTGAGTAAGGAAAATACTTTTGTTTTCTTCTCATTTTGCGATATGATAGTCCCAACCTGCGTTTGGACGATTCAGTATAAACAATAGACATTGAATTCAGTTATTCAAACATTGAAATGAAACAAAAAATGCATCATTAGTGTTGGTTACGATTGAAATTCATCAAATACCGTCAACATAGAGCAGTAGACACTGACTGAGCATGCGTTGCACATGCGTATTGATGTAAAGAAGACGGAACAACAAACCGTGCCGTAGGTAAAGTAGCTATGTTGTGCTATTGCTTTTTCTTTCTTGGTCGTTCAGCATCAAAAATAATCAAGTTTAGCTGAATGTTTTTGTTCAGCATATTATGTCATTCAGATTCAGAGACTATTCAGAGTCATCGTTATACTGTGTGTGTACATTGTGATTGTGATTGTTTTTCGGAATTGTTTTTGCTTCGTTAAGAATGTGTATACATAATAGTTACTGTGTTATTTACCTGTCCCTGCTGGATAAAACTGTCTTTTTTCAAATTTAACTCCAATATTGGGAGAATTAACTGAAATAAAATATCATATGAGATAAATCTATCCAGCATTGAAAATTTCATGAACGATCATGACAATAAAAATAATAAAATAATTTATCTAATGTTCATACCAATAACTAATTATTAGCAAAGTGTTTTATTTTTTCGGGAAATTGTTTTGCAGGACCCCAAAGAATTTTAGCGTCATATACCTAAGAATTAAAATATGTATATAATATTTATAACAAATATTTCATTTTTATTTAAAAATATTATTTGTTCAATATATATAACAAATATTTAGTTATTATTCAAAAATAATATTCGTTTAATATTTAATTAATATTTAAGAAGAATATTCCTTCAATATATAAAATTCTGTCGCTAAAAATTTTTAACAAATATTTTTTTGCTATCTGAGATGTAAGACTGTTAATGTTTGTGAATGGAGAATTTTTCAACTCTATTTCAATATTTGCACTGTCTAATTAATTACATTCTGTCAGTTTTTTCTCTATTCGGATGGCTTTTTTGTCTCATTATTGGTATTTTCCTTTTGGGTATTGGATCTATATTTCTAACGATTTCTTTTGTGGCACTTTAAAATGTGTAAATTTTGAATTACTGATTTGTTATATATATTTCATTAATTAAAAATACAATATATCTTTCTATTTAATACAACAATACATTTCAGAAAAATAGAGTTACTCCGCCTCTGCATTTCGCAACAATGTCACATTCGCTATCTTTTTCGCAGGCGGGCGGTTTTACATCTTTATGAACAGTTTGGGCGATATATAAACTATGGGGTATCAAGAAAATGGTCACTATCCCACACAAACGATTCATTTGATACAGTTTAAAGTTATTAGCGAAGCCACTTTTTAAATACCATTATCCGATAATTTTTGAACGTTGCACTGATAACAAACGTGGATAACCTTGTAAATTAACGGTAAATATTCGAAACTACAGAATTTCATTATACAAAAACAAACATTACACATTTGATGTATTTAAATTTTATTTGAATTTAATGTGAAGTACATGTATGAAATCCATTGAACATTTGTAAATTACTGTACATTTATGAAATTAACTGTCTCTACCCTTACTTCATGGAATCTGCTCATATTAGTGTTTTAAATGAAACTCACGGTTTCTAGTTAATTTCACAATATAATAAAAGTTATTGAAAATTCTAAAAAATTGACAATTGTTTCGATAAATCAATATCATCGTCCGAATGACAGAAGTTACATTTTATTTGATACCTACCTGATGTTTAGTAGTTATTTTTGGCTAGACCAAGAAGTGAACTAACTTGTGATTGACTTAATATATGTTTATAGAAAAAAGAAGAAGATGTGATATTACAAATATTGAAGCTTAGATATTATTAGCCCTATGGTGATATCCTGGATATCATTTTTCCAATTAAGATCAGTATAACTGTGCAATGATATAGAAAACCAGGAAAACTATATCTGCTGATCTTCACAATTATCACTTAAGAAGACAGTTTATTAGTGGAGAACTCCCTAGATTTAACAATTGTCAATTTTTCAGAATTTTCAATAACTTTTATTATATTGTGGAATTAACTAGAAACCGTGAGTTTCATTTAAAACACTAATACTGTACATTTATTGGGTTTTAATATTAAATTACATATTCCAATATGACACACAATGATGTAATAGAACAATAAATGGTGGAAATTGAAAGGTCCAATGTTCCTTAAATATTCTTTAAATGCCTCTCTGTTTATAATATTGACAGCCTGTTTAAAGTCTATGAATAATATAATCAGATCAATGCTGTATTTGTAACATTTTTCAATAATTTGTGTTCTAATATGAATTAGGTACATAGACGACTTCCCTTTCCTAAATCCATATTGATAATCTCCTATTTTTCCTTCTATCTTGCCTTTTAACCTTTCGTTTAAAATTTTATAGGCTGCTTTTAATAGGGTTATTCCTCTGTGGCTGGAACATTCGATCGGAACTCCTTTCTTATGAATCAGAATAATTACTCTTCTTTTCTATTCAGCGGACATCATTTCTTTTTTCCATATATCTTTCATTAATTTAAATTAAATTTCCTTGGGCTTGGTTCCTCCTTTTTTTATTAATTCTTTATTGATTTCATCGACTCCTGTCGCTTTATTATCTGTTAACTTTTTTATGACTTCTTTAAATTCACCATATCGTGGCTCTTCATCTACGTCTTCCTCCTTTTGCTCAATTTCCTCAATTTTCACTTCTATTTTTGCTACATTGGTTCTTTCTCGCTAATTTTTTATATTTGTGCATGATTTGGAAATGTGTTTATTATTCTGTTCAATTTCTTTCATTTTTTCTACTGTCTGATAGAAAATTCAGTATTCAATGTTTACTATTGCTTACAGCCTGTGTTTACAATATCATAACTGTCTTTAGTTGTAACAATATGGCAGGAATCTGAAATTATTTATCTTGACGGTCATATATCTGAACGCGACTGTACGACATATACAATAAATATCAAGGGGGACATAATGAAAAAGAACGTGTTATGTTTCATGTATTGAATTGTACTTTCACCTTTAACTGTTTGTATAATAAAATAGTTTCAAAAACCTCTATAAAAGTTGTCGTGATACAAACAATATCTAAAAATTACAAACAATATATAAAACTAGTGTTTTAAATGAAACTCACTGTTTCTAGCTAATTCCAGTGAATTTCATTTAAAACACTAATATGAGTAGATTCCACGAAGTAAGGGTCGAGACAGTTAATTTCAATATATAAAGTTGTCCATTAATTTTGTTTCCGTTTTATTATCTTTACTGCCTCTTTCCATAATTCTTTGTATATTTCATAGCCTTGCTCAGTCCCTGATCATGTCCATCGTTGTCTGACTTTTGATTTACTTTTACCTGTATGTTCGCATTATTCACCAAACCATTAATTTCTCCTCCTATTTTCTCGTTAGCCCCCTCTTTTATCTGCTGAATTTTTAATACTTTTTTATGCTTTCTCATGTTTCTTCTATCCTCGTTGCAAATTTAAAACATCCTATGTGTAATTTTGGTCAAAAATGAATTATGCAATTATTCGACAACTAATTGTACATTGCTATCGACAGAAAAACTCTCATGCGAATTTCGTTGCATTACGCAAAATAAATTGATCAAAAATGATATGACGCACCCTGTATTGACTCAGTAATATATGTGTCAACAGGGTAACTAAACGATCAACCCACTCACCTACTTTTGAAATTGTCCAGGCACCACTTGTAATAGTTTGGACATGAGAATATTTTATTCCTTCACAAGCACGTGATTGTTAATGTCGCTTGTCTCATAAAATAAGGTGACATATTGGGTCTTGTCAAATAAATATATTACTGCATCATATATTATGTGGGGGAAGAGATGTACAGAAATTCAGAACATGTTTTTAGTAAAAATGGTAAGGTAGACATATAGTTGAAAATATGTAGGGGAGACCGGGGGAATGGTGGCCCCCTAAGCTTTATTCAATTTTTCTTTATTATTATTTTTTCTAAACACCTTTAAAATAAGGGAATCATTGAAATAGATCATCTTTTACTCAAATATTTATTCAAAACTAAAAAAAATAATTAAACTTGTTTTACAATAAAAAAAGGAAAACCCTATATGGCTATCGCTAGTTGGGGTAATGGTGACATACGGCCACGGTTACCCCAATAAACAAATACAAGTTTTCTAAGCAAAATAATCGCATATGTATGTTTTTTTTCGGTATCGGTATATGCCTTATGAGCCCAATTTCCACAGGAGTTACACATTAACCATACCTCCTCATTTTTACCGAATTCCCTGCACATTGAACATATGTCAGTCCCATTCGCATATTTGTCCTTGTATTCGTCTTCGGAACTCATTTCCCTGTAAGTTATTTTATTCTTTCCTCTAGATAACTTTATTTTCTTCTCAACGTCAGGGTTTTCTTTGTGGTCGTCAGCAGCGTCATGGGAAAAACTTTTCTTTTATAGATCTGTTTCGCACCAGGCTTCACATGTTTTTGTTGTGCTAGTAATTTTTTGTCAGCCTTTTCTTGGAGAACGTCTTTGTTTGGAGTGGACGTGATTATTTGGGAATGCTGTTTTGCAGTCGCCCTTCTACTCCCACTAGTTTTTGATTTTGATGGTACTGGTAACGGTAAAATTTCGTGGAATGAGTTTTCAATATCTGAATATTGGGGTTATGATGGCTTAGCTACTTCCAAAGGTTTCTCGTATGCTGAGGGTTGACACGACTGAGAAGCTGGAACTATCGGTATTTCGGGAGTTTCCTGACGTTCATGAATAACAGGAACGTCGTTGATAAGACCATCACAACCATCAGTTCTGTTGGTTCTTTGAAGTGCAGCTGGCTCATAGTCTTCTTCAGTAAAGACGTCTGGATTATAGGAACATATTCCTATAGCTGAGAACCCTTTTATAGCTTTTTCTGGAGTAGCTACCCTAATAAATGCATTATTGAAAAGCTCTGCAACTTCAAAAAGGGTTATTTTTTCATGCGGGTGATTCTTTAAATACTTACAACATTCGGAATTGAACGCCGTCTTTAGCGGGCCGTAAAACGTGACATCAAGTGGCTGAATCTTATGTGACGTGTGCGGAGGGATGGACAAAAGGACAACACCGTTGGCTTTGCAAAATGTATAAGCTTTTAGGGTAGAGTGAGTGGAATGGTTATCCATTATCTGCAGTAACAGGTCTTCTGTGATCCACCCTTTGTCCGAACAAGTATACAGAGCCCCTGCTGGACCCCCCTTTTGGAGTTGCGGATTCATTATTTTTCGCGCATAAATAAACATTGGTGGTATATAAATTCCGGTTGCGCTGAAAGCGCACACTACTGTAATGTTTCGGTCTCTTTCCCAGCCTGTGGCAAACCCAACTTGTTTTAGTCCCTTCTTGGCTAAAATTTTTCCAGGCGTCTGAACTGTAGAGATTCCTGTCTCATCAGTGTTGAATATTCTAGGAGCCTTGAAATTATACTTTGGCACTTGTTCTAAATTATTAAAAAATATAGCGACTTCTTCCTTATTTTCCCAGTTATTCCATTTATTGATGTTGCATCAGGCTTACGGAGAGCAACTGGGGGATTTCTTTTCATGAATCCCCACAGCCAATCACCACCGGCACGTTTTGAATCTTTATTAAAAGGACAAGGCAAGTGATTTTTTACAGCATATTCATAAGCACATTTTTTTATTTCTTGCCTGGAAATTTCGTAGACAAGTTTTGAAAGATGAATAACACGCTGTCCTAAAAAATGTTCTTACTCGACTGAAAATACCGGTTTGCGCCCTAAAGAAGATATTTCTAGCTGAACTTCGTCGACTGGCGTAGACATTCAACTAGATAAATAATCTTAATTTGACAAAATTAATGTCGAAATTATTAGTTTATTAAGTACAAATTTACAGGAATGGTACAAAGTTATGAATGTTGAACTTCGGTGGATTCAGATCGGAAGGCACTGTATGTTTCGATTTGATGAATATTCACTTGTGTCGTATAGAAACTAAGTAACGATGTGTTAGACTTAGTATCTCTGACTGTTTGACTTTGAGTGAACGACTCGATGACCTCGATTGAGTGTTGAACTGAGTTATGAACTAACTTGATTATTGAACTGATTTCCTTATTGAGTGTTGAACTCGCTTCGATGAGTATTAAAAAATTTATTTCGTTGTTGAGTGTTGAACTCGCTTCGATTAATAGTGAACTGATTTCTTCACGTTGTAAGACGTGTTAAATAGAAATCTGCAAGGGGCGTATTTACACGTGGATTGGGTTGACCAGAAGGAAATAAACATTTCCTATCGGCCAGTATCATTTGACTCGTCGGGTTCATCGACAAGAATCAACAATGGGCACCTCTAGTAGATATTTCTATTTCTATTGAATACTCCAATAGCGAGACCGTATACTATTGTAACCTTTTTACTCAGAAACGTTTATTACAAGCTCCCGATCATCGACCATAAAAATTCACGCACAAAGTGACAATAAGTCACAATTATCGATTTCCTTTAGGGTTTTGCAATACAATAGATAATAGTGTGAAACGTGACATTTTCCTAAACTTTCAACTATGGGATTTCAAACACAATGCGACAATGTCTCTCACGAGTTTCAAAATGTGTTATTTCAATGCTCCAACAAAACTATTTACAATTATTATTACGAAACGTGATATTTTAAAAGTATTTAACAAAAACTGCGAATAAAGTGTAACTACCCTTTGAATTTACAACAATACAAAATATTTATCAATTCTTTAACACATTTTTACAGCGCTAGCAACTGAAATGAATTTATGCCTTAAATATATACAATGACGAAAAGAAGTAACATACAAATATCTCACATATTTTTAAAAGCATCGTAAACAATATAATTCCAGATTTTCTAATCTTGAACAACTGTTTTGTTTCAAACGCTTTTGCAGGGTACTTCTCGGAATGTTGAAAGCTCTGGATACCTCCCTAACACTCCTACCGTTCCTAATTGCAGTGATAGCTGCATTTATCTGGTCCCATTTCCAACTCCCTTTTTCAGTTTGCCTGCGATAAATCCTTGGCATCCGCAAAACGTATTAACTATCTCAACTGTGACTCTTTAATTTTCTAAAAGGAAAATTATTGATGTTTTCAGTAATGATGGGGTAATGGTGGCCGGCTTCCATTACCCCATAGCGGCGGACCACTACAACCCCAAAAAACACGTGTTATAATAACAATAATGAAAAAATACTAAAACTAAACAAATTGCTGTTTACGATTGGTTTCTACGAAGTCTATTAATAACAAAAGAATACACAACAAGCAGTTTCAGAAAAATCAAAACAATTATCTGAATATTTAACCTATCAATTCAAACATTTTACGCACGAACGGAGAAGTTACGCACAAAGCGGCGTAGCGGCGTAGCGGCGAGTGCGTAATTCCGTGAGTGCGTGAAATGCGTTATAACACGAGTTACGTACTATACTTTACCTACGACCCACTTGTACTTGTGTTTATAATCTTAATAAGGTATTTAAAGTACAAGTAAAAACGTACATCCTCGATGCCCAGCCAAGTTTCGTAAAAGTCAGTTCTAAGTAGTATTTATTTTTATTAAAAATGTATGTAGAATTTCCGGAATTGCATAAAATAGCGTATACATCTCTCGACTAAAGTGGCATTAATCCCTTAGGTAGATTACTTCCCTCAGGAATCAAACACCACCCGTGGGATTAAATGGGCCACTTTAGTCGCTTGGTGTATAATATAGTATTGTTTACTAATATGAGATACATTCAGACAGCTAAAAGATGCGGATTGAATGAAATGGAACCAATTATCATATAATTCCAAATAACTCTTAGTATTAAATGCAATCTCATATCTAATAAATGTTATCTACCATTTATATATAGAATAAAATTCAACATCGAATATCTAAGTAATACATTTTTAATAAAATGGCTACGTCTATAGACAGTTGCTAAGTGGTTGCTATGGAAGCCATGCGATTTACTTTACAGCCGTGCGTTTTTTTTTACCGTGCGTAATAGACGTCTTACATTGATTGCCGACTGTGTGTTTTTGACTACTTACAGGGGTGGTCGTAGGTAAAAATAAATATAATTGCCGGATGAGGAAAAGGACGAAATTTTCAGTATAAGTGTCTACCGTCCAGCGCATCATTACAAAAATAGGAAGAGGGCAAAGTCGAGACGTGACATGGCGCGGGTGACAAGCATTCACTATTGATAAACGACATGGTATTTTACTTTATTTCAAGAATTTTACTGTTTTAAATTTCATTACTTTAATTGTTTATTAAATGGCAATTTTATTCTTTCTAAAGTCACTTGAGGTGTGTACATGGCCTAAAGTTTTACTGATATCCTTAGATGGCAGTTTTGGTAGTATAATGATCTACAGAATTGGTCAGTTATTAGTTACTTTTTTACCAAGGCAGTAAAGTGATTCATTATCGGACTAGTCTGAAATTATGAGACGAGTGAGCGAAGCGAACGAGGTGAATAACAGGCGATTCCAATAAAGACACTTTACTGACATAGTGCATACAAAATTTAATCGCCAACGGTTCAGAATTTTCAATATTAAAATTGAGGTATAACTTATTGCATTTTATTATGTCAAAGTAGACAATAAGATATAGAACAAATTACGTATTATTTGTTATATTAAAAGTGAGTGTACACCCTGAAGTATTACAAAAATTAATTTCTGAAATCGACTGCAAGCGTTGGAGGATAATTATCAATGTTAAAAATATGCAAATCTTTTTTATGAAAATTCAGTGGTTCCAACGACGTCTCTAATGACATATCTCTTGAATTTCAGGTGGCGTGCACTGAATATCCATAATTTGTTATAAATTAATCGCGAGAAAACTATTCTGGAGTCGTAATAAGAAGAGGTGTTAAAATGACAGACGATTTTTGATTAATGTCAAAGTCATGGTTATACTAATGAAAATTTCCGGTGGGTAAAATATTTTACCTGCCATAAATGGGGTAGATAAAGTACCTTATCTGCTCCTGTTAAATTATATATTAATTATTCAACTGCTTTTGAGCAATTAATAGTACCTGTAAACAAACAGCGTGAGTTATAATAACTCACGTTCTGTACTTTTGTACCAGCTGATTAGCCGAAAGTCCATTATTGTTATTGAGGGGAGTAGGTATTGTCACTTGAATACCTTAGACGTTCTCAAATTAAGTTAATACCTGAATATTACGTTGATGATTCCGAAAAGAAATAAAATATACAGTTCTAAAACACCTCAACCAGTTAGTACATCCACGACATATTTGCAACAAACAAAAAAAGAAACAATAAACTTGCATAATTCAGTCCCACATGTTCAGTTTACTGTTTTTCAAATTTTACAGTTAATTCTATTAATGAATAAACGGTTTTAAAGACTAAAACTAACTTTTCCGCATCTGTGAGATGCCCTGAATAATATTCTATCATAAAATTGTCACTTGTACACTTCGGGGGACGTACCGTGCTACCAAATCGAAATTTCTCCTAGAGTAGCCATAAATGCAATGTATATCTGGATTTATAAAACCCGCTGTACTCGCTATAGTCAGCTGAAAATCAATAGGGTACAACTGTGAGACACCTTGAAAAATATCCAATTATAAAATTGGCCAATTGTATACACTCCGGAGGCTGTATCGTACTAACAACCCGAAATTTCTCCAATACGGACAAAAAATGTGGCACTTTAGGTACCATAGCACCCGTTGTACTAGCTCCGGAGATCTAAAAATCAATAAAGTCCATCTATAAGACGCCCTGACCAATATTCAAACATAAAATGGGTCACTTGTATACACGTTCGAAGCTATATCGTGGTAACAAACTGAAAATTCTCCAAAAATGCTAAAATTTAGTACCTCAAGTACCATAGCACTCGTTGTACTAGCTTTATTGAGCTGAATATCAATAGGGTTCATCTTTGGAACGTCCTGTATAATATCCAATCATAAAATTGGTCACTTGTATATACTCCGGAGGCTGTATCGTGCTAACAAACTGAAGTTTCTCAAAAAATTACAAAAATGTCGTATAGCACCTGTTGTACTGGCTGTGGTGAGCTGAAGATCAATAGAGTTCATCTGTGAGATGTTCTGAACAATATTCAATCATAAAATTCGTGACTTTTTGCACTCCAGAGGCCGTAACGTATTAACAAACTGAAAAATCTCAAAAAATGTCGTTCTTCAAGTACCATAGCACCCGTTTTACTAGCTATTGTGAGCTGAAAAGCAATAGGGTTCATCTGTGAGATGTCCTGAACAATATCCAATCCTAAAATTGGTAACTTGTTGCACTCCGGAGGCTGTAACGTACTAACAAACTGAAAATTCTCAAAAAATGTCGTTCTTCAAGTACCATAGCACCCGTTTTACTAGCTATTGTGAGCTGAAAAGTAATAGGGTTCATCTGTGAGATGTCCTGAATAATATTCAATCATAAAATTGGTGACTTGTTGCACTCCGGAGGCTGTATCGTGCTAACAAAACATGTAACGAAAAGTGGCCGACGACAACGACGACGACATACACACAGGATTTTTTTTCTAAAAACCGTTTTTTCGTGTTGCTCTTGATGAAAAACATAAAAATAACTCAAATTTTTTTTTCAAAATTCCAACTTTTTCGTGGGTAAACCAATACTTTTCTCGCATATTAGATAGGTTGGGCGGAAAAGTAACAAACAAAATTTTTATAGCATTGTTATAGGTAACTATTAAGATTTGTGAATGAAGTTTTTTCTCTGTACTTTTATCTTAGTATTTATTGATATAGTCGTAGATAAAGTATAGTATTCAACTTGCGGTAATGGTCATAACTCACTTGATGAATTACACCACTCACATGCGGCTCGTGGTGCAAACTTCATCTCCTTCGTCTACATTACCGCTCGTTAAATAATATACTATTATTTTACTTCCGGATATCACTCTGATTATGTACGGCTTTACTGACGGTTGGCGATAAAAATTATTTATTGAAATACTTAACTAATAAATTATTTATTGAAATACATGAACAGTAATAGATTTTTACAACAATAACATGTCAATCGATTTTTTAATCGAATTAATAATTGTTTTTGTAGTCGTTTTCTTTTCTCCGATTACTATGTCCAAAGTCATTTCTTACATAAATTTTTCCGCTGAAGGTGGTACTGATAAGATACTAGTAGGTGCAAGCCTAATCCAGTTTTAAGATAGGATACAGGATTACAAGTTATGCCACAAACTGTGTATTAGATAAACGAAATTCTTGCGCCTGTTAATGCTATGAAATAATGTAGAAGCACATCAGAATATAACGAGATTGTAATAATAAATGTCATCCTGATAATAAAAATGTTCTAAATCCTCTATGACAAAAAGAATAACAAATATGTACAGTTATTTCGTTGAGATAATAAAAATTTAGACCAGAGAAGATTAAATCATGATATGTATTAATTATAGCGAAAGAAGTTTTCATTCACATGCAAAAAGTTTCAACGAATGAATTAATAAAAAAAACATGAATATATCTCTAAGAGAATACTAACTTGGAGTGAGGTCTTGTACACCGGCGACTTCTGCAAATAAGTATCGCTTCGTATATAGGATGTATGATTTTATTGTAAACTGATAAGCACTCAAATTTTTTAATATGGAATAAACGATAAAATAGTTACATTTGAGTATAAATATTTTTTAAATTGACATTTTTAAAATTATTCACAATAGGGAATGAAATCAAAATCATATGTCCACTTCTTTTGGTGTATGGTGGCAACTCCATAGATAACCTTTATACCTGTACGGGGCAACTCGTAATTCTTAGGCTACTAGGTACCCCGATATTGTTTGGCAGGGTATGCGCACTATGGTCTAATGCCGGGTCCACATTAAACCGACAAAACAAAAACATAAAACAAAACAAAAACAAAACATCTTTAAAACTTTTATGCAACAAAACAGTTTCGAAACAAAGTCCACACCGCAGACCATTTATTCAAAACAAAACAGTAACAAACACTCCATGTTTCAGTTTTGTTTTTGCAGTCCACACTAGAAGCATGTTTCGTTACCGTTTCCGTAATGTTGAAGAAGACGACGATTTCGTATTAATGGCTGGATATTATTATATTTTTTTAAATTTGAAGCGGAAAAAAAGACGTTTTTGGGTGAGGCCCACTTTGCGAAGGCGAACGAGTCATGGAGTCGAAAATTTAATTACAGATATCCGTGAAGACGATATTGGTTTATCAGGCGAGATACGTTCTAGTTTTACCAATTTTTTGCGAATGTCAAACGAAGATTTTGAAAGCTTATTAGAATTAGTTGGGCCAGTCATACACAAGAAAAATACGAATTTTAGAAATTCTATTTCCATAACAGAACGCTTAGCTGTTACCTTAAGATTTCTGGCAACCGGTGATTCATATCATAGTCTCATGTATCAGACAAGAATATCTAAGCAATCAATTTCACAAATTGTTCCAGAAACATGTGAAGCTTTAGTACAAGTTCTGAATGGTTTTGTTAAGGTAAGTAAATTAGCTTGCAATTATTTTTAATTGAAAACGCAATCGTATAATTTAATGGCATGTATTTTAATTTATTAAAAATAAGTACAGAATATATATTTTAAAAAAATAAACACCTTGTCGACGAAGTTGATTATTCTCGGTCCCATTCATCAGTAACTATCGTGTTTTCATTCGTAAAGTCCATAGCTGATTGTGATGTCGGCTGAACAGCTGCGAGCGGCTCCAGATAAGTGGGATTTGGCAGAGATTGTACACTGGACAGCTGTGAGTACGAGTGGACGCTCGGCGGATTTGAATAAGTCTGCGAAATGGAAGAATGGTCAGTGGTAGTGGAATTTGGCAAAGATTGTACACTGGCTAGCTGTAAGTATGACTGAATGCTAGATGGATTTGAATAACTCTGTGAAATGGAAGAAGATGCTGGCGAGACTGTTGGTAAGCGAACGTATTGTGAGAGTTCTTGATGTCGTTAAATTGCGCAGTTTTCGTGCAACAATCTCGCCAAATATATCAAAATCGTCAGGCTGGGTTTTACATTCTTGCCTGTCGTGATGCACAGACTTTATCATCGAATATATTTCTTCACATCGCTTGTCGGTAGTATTTTTTGCTACCGGCTTTTTCTTTATTGCTGATGTATTTTGTTCATGCGAAGTCGATTTTTCAATAGATGAATGGGGAACTTCATTCCTAGATGCGTCTAGTTCTGTACCATCGTCATTATCGACAATAACTTCCGTTATTTCTTCTTCCCCTTCTTCGCTGCTATAGGATTCGTCCGATCTCTGTAACAAAGAGAAAAAAAGTAGCAATTACTGTGAATTTTTTAATAAAAAGGGAAGTCAAGTTCAGTCTAATTTATGAAGATGTAACCCTCCGTTATTTATTTTTTGTTTAGGGTCATTTAGGGATTTTTTAGGAGATTTATGTAATATAATTCTAGTGACAGTCATGTATTTTAATTTGTTCAGAAGAAGGCATTAATTGACAGTGTAACTCTAAATCACGATATTTTTGTTTCAGACACCTAGCAGTGAAGAGGAATGGAAACAGATTAGCAACGATTATAATAAAATTTGGAACTTTCCTTTATGTCTAGGCGCAATGGACGGAAAGCATATTTTAATTGAAGCTCCTGCTGTTAGTGGGAGTGAATTTTACAACTATAAAGGTACATTTAGTATTGTACTTTTTGCAATAGTGGACGCAAATTATAATTTTCTTTACGCTAACGTTGGATGTCAAGGCCGTATTTCAGACGGCGGTGTATTTAAAAATACCTCCTTTTATAAATTGATGGTAGATGGACGATTAAACTTGCCCCCAAAAACTATTCTTGCTGGAAGGAAAAACGAATCTCCTTATGTTTTTGTTGCGGACGATGCTTTTCCCCTTACTCCTCATATAATGAAGCCATATAGTGGTCACCAAGAAAAAGGGTCTATAAAAAGAATATTTAATTACAGGCTTAGCCGCGCGCGAAGAGTTGTGGAGAATGCATTCGGTATTTTGGCAGCCAAATTTCGCGTGCTTCGCAAACCTATATTACTACAACCCAATAAGACTGAACAATTGGTTATGGCGTGCATTTACCTTCACAATTACTTACGGAAAAGCTTGTCATCTAGAAATAGGTACACACCACCAGGGAGTTTCGATATTGAACACTTAGATAGTGGTACACTTGAAAATGGTGAATGGAGAAAGATGACTGAAAATCAGCAATCTTTTCGAAGTTTAAGTCGCACTGCTCGAAAACCCTCACTGGAAGCCGCAGCCATTAGAGATGAATTCGCAGAGTACTTTGTTTCAGACCAAGGGCAAGTTCCTTGGCAAATAAAATACTGCTAGTTAATAAAACTTGTAACTTTCTGCATATAAACATATTCTAGTTGTTAATAAATATGCATGTTAATTACTTACTTGTTTATCTATGGACAATCCTCCAGCTTCTTGACTTTTACGCGGTTTATTCTTGTCCTTAAGAAAACTCATAAGCGCATATCCAAACCATTTTGGTATAAACTTTTGTCCCGAGCCAGATTTTTTGCACTGTTTATAATTCCTTCTTTCTCTTTGATATTGAGAGTTGATATTTCTTATTTTTCTCTCAATTTCTTCCTCTGACAAATTTAGAGATCGTCCAATTTCCTTTAAAGCATCAGCCTTTTTATAGCGATTTTTATATTCACTATTTGTTGGATCCCATAACAATGGGGTTTCTCGATACAATTCTATTAATTTACAAGTGTTATCCACAGTCCACTTCGTTTTTTCCGACATCGTTTCACAGTAACAAATAAACATACGCGAAAGGTACTTTAAGTTTTGTTTCTCTGTCCACACTGAATCGACACAGTTCCCGATAAAGCGAACAAAACAGAAACCTTTTGATATTTACCGACAAGCGACGGGACTCGAAATTGTTGCGGAATCCGGCGACAAAACAGTGCCGAGACAAAAAAGTCGCTGAAATGTTGCATCTTTGTTGCAGAATTGTTGAAAAACATGAAGTTTCTGTTTTGTTTCTCTTTTGTCGGTTTGATGTGGACCCGGCTTAATATTTTAAAAATAAAATTGAGAGCTGATCAATCATTCATTTTAGCTGAGCAATCTATCGAATACTGCTACTTTTGTATTTGAAAGAAATGAAGTGCTAACATTTTTGATCGAATTTGCAAAGGTTTGATGCTTGATAAAAATGTATCTATCACCATTGTATAAGGATAGGCATCCTTATACAATGATATCACTGACCGAATCGAACAATTTTCTGGCCTTTCCTAGAATCAGTGGCCAGTTTATGTTCTTGACATTATAATCCAGGATACAAACAATATCTCCAATGTTTAAAGATGGTATAATTTCTACATATATGTGCTGCTTCTGCTCGCGGTGTTAGCAACAGGCTGTTTCCCAGCGAATTCGTTAGAACAGGAGCACAGAACTTATAGAAGCTCAAATAAATTCCAAGAATAGTGACTACTATTTACAAAGGAGGCGCCACTTACTATGAGTTCGTAACAAAGCGAACGAGATCTACGGAAAACTACAAGAAAGAAACCGAATGCGCTTATAGATGGCAGAGTATTGGCTTTCGATACATAGGGTGGACCATTTGTAGTCCATTTTAGTATCAAAATTTGGAAGTGATTTTCATAATAGAAACTAATTTTGAATCATTTGTATCAACACGTCGCGTTGGAAGCACAAGGTCCCATCAGCATTTTTCACAAAATTAGAGATTCTATTGTAATATATGGTCATATCTGTTCCATTTCAACTATTTTATTAATATTAGCGCCATCGCTGTGTTAATAGCTGAAATAGCAGTAATGCAGTGTTCTTACTTTTGAATCGCTATTTTTATATTAGAAAGTTTCATCTACAATATAAATATTACAGGGTTCTATTTGTATGCAGTTATAACTTGTTATCGAAATTGTTCCTACAAACCGACCTTGGACAAATTTTAGCGCGAATTTTATGAATATGTTCATTGTTTGTTTACTTTTTTGTGAGACGAGTTTTTCGATAATATAAAAACAGTTGAAAAGTTTAATTTAACGTATAGGATAACTAAGAGTTCATTGTTAATTATAGGTAAGAGCTGAGATGACTTTGATTTTCTTCTTTAAAAAGAAAAAAAAATTGCGTTTTAGTAATGCGCTCTGCTTGTATTGAAGAAGATAAGGCTGAATCACAAAAAAAAAATTCAGAAGCTTAAATGTTATCTTATTAACGATACATTTTTATTACCGAATTCAATTATGGTTTTCAAGTTCCCAAAAAGGACAGATGTATAGAATTAGAGTAATTTAAAATTATTGATAAAGTTTTGGATGATGACTAGAGCTGTAACAAACCGTTACTATTGTGGCTTTTGTAGGCACTGTAACCAAAGAATACAGTTGGTGTATCCTTTGCTGTAACCGTTACTACAGTGGCTTTATACAAGACAGTAGCGACAATAGAGCCTAAGCTCCGCCCATCCGCCATTAATCATCAAAATTTAAACCCCGGAATAGGGATTTTACATTGATATCGATATTGAATTTTATTTTATGGCTGTAAATCAGTTTTAAAATGTAATTAAAATGCATACTATGGCATGACTATTAATTGAACAACGAAAAAATA
This sequence comes from Galeruca laticollis, assembly GCA_963921935.1. Classification (NCBI taxonomy): domain Eukaryota; kingdom Metazoa; phylum Arthropoda; class Insecta; order Coleoptera; family Chrysomelidae; genus Galeruca; species Galeruca laticollis. The sequence continues at coordinate 46,417,267 of OY998179.1, read as the reverse complement.
TTTTTCTTTGGTAATTTAAATCACTCAATTTGAAATTATTGGTAAATTCGTGTTACAGGTATCAGTAGATAGACGATTTCAATACCTAGGTATATTTCCAAATGACCCATGATAAAAATAGCTAGAGTAAATAATTTGATTTAACAAAAAAAAACAAATTTTGTAGTCTTTAAATATGTAATTGAAATTTTTGAAAAGGAAATAGGTAACACATTTATTATGAAATTTGCTATTGGTTGGGTTTCAATACAAAACTAGTCTATACTATTACATATTATTATGAAATTAACTGCCTTTTACTTTATGGAATGTACTCATATCACTGTTTTAAATGAAACTAACTGTTTCTAGATAATTCCATAATATATTGATAGGTAATATGTTAAAAATTCTAAGAAATTTGACAATTCTTGTTTCGATGATATTTTTAGTATCGAAACAGTTGTCAAATTTCTTAGAATTTTTAACATTTTATCAATATATTGTGGAATTATCTAGAAACAGTTAGTTTCATTTAAAACAGTAACATATTATCATGTTTTATTACTGGGAAGAAAGGGAAAATAATAAAAAAACATAAGATAAAGCATACGTTTAGATGTGTACTACAATACTTCTTATAATAACAATGTTAGGGAAGACAGAATTTAAGTCGGTGAATATTGAATAAGTTGAAAAATAGTGATCATAATTATCATGAAATTAACAAAGTCAATAAACTTATATTAGAAGTGAGATAATTTCTGGAATTGTTTCTCTAGGCAGCTGTGATTCTATTTGTCGTTTAGTAGGAAGCTTTCTTTCTATTTTTCCTTGATAAAAGTAAACATTGTAGGGACTTCTGTTAATTTTAATTTCCTACTATTTTCCCCATTTCTGGGGCAAAGTGTACCTTAAACATAAATACAGATGTAATTAATTACAGAATGTAATAATAACTGACAATAATTATTTTAGAGAACATCTAAGAAAATTCCAAACATTTCAATAACTATTGGGTAATTCATCAGGTAACTGATTTAAATTTTTATCATAAATAGTATGTATATGTACAATAACTCTTTAATAGATGTTTCTCCTCAATAAAAATAAATCAATACACTTTTTATCTCACACAGTGCTGAAGCATACATTGGTTTCCAACTGTCCCTTCTAATTTTAATAGCCAATTCCTTTCTAGGAGTAGGATCTTTAGGAAAATACTTCATTACAAATCCCTTTGTAAAACAATACTTGCAGCTCAATGCTGAATAAACCGTCTTACTTCCAGTCACTGCTTCTAAAACAAGTAACAGTAGTTATATTATATTATACATAAACTTGAAATTATAGTTTTTTGTACCTACCTTGTTATCGACAAATATGATGATTTGTTAACAGCGACACACAAATTGCAGCTGTATAATTTGTGCAGACATACCAAAATCGTCCCCATAACCATAACGCATTACTCTTTTCAACAGTTGCAAATTATAATAGGTATGGTTCAAAATCCTGATTAGGGAGAAAAATTCGCAAACGAACTAATGAAATTAAGTCAACAAATTAAAAAAACACTTTACTTTAGCTGTACACAAAGATCTGATATAAAATACGACGTGATTACAACTAAAACACAAATGTAAACAAATAAAATTTGATGATTAATGGCGGATTTCAGCCTGACCAATCAAAACACTGACCACGTATTGTCGCCACTGTCTTGTAGGCACTGTAACCGTTACCGAGCAACGGGTGCGCCATCTAGTACCAAGTACCGAAACGATACTCACGAATGCATTTCCTTACTCCCATTTTTCGTATTTTCGCACTGATGTTAGTTTGATTGATTCTTTATACGAAGAAATACCCTACGCTGTGACTCAAACAAATATCCAGTCAGGATTCATGTGCACTGGAAATTTTTCTTTGAATAGAAATATATTCACTGACCTAGATTATTCTCCATCATATGTAACTGATCGATACCTGCAACAATTAGCGGACAATTCAGAAATCCCTAATGAAGAACTCAACAACACTGTGAATGGATTGTTAAAAACTACCGTGGATGCTGCTCCATCAGCATCAAGAGACTGCTTAAGACTTCTAGAGAATTTGCCTTCAACTTCGTTTAATATTTTTTACCCAGTAGAAAATTTGCAGGCATCTCATGAGGTTCTCAATCAATCTTCCAACCCAGATAAAGTTTTTCTCCTTAAAGCGTTCGACCCATTCCAAAACCAGCTCCAAGAAGGAGAGGAAACAGAAGAAAAACTAGGAAATCTGCTATCTATACCGACACTTCCGAGAAAGAGGCTATACGAGCTGAATATGAGGAAAAGGAGGATAATACAGCCAAGAAGAATTTATCTAGTTCAGAAAATAAAAAAAACAAAAGCTGTATTAACAAGAAACTCATACAACAAGAAACCAAGAAGACCAAAGCCACTACACTTAAAACTTCATCAAGCTCAGATTCAAGTGAAGATGAAGAATGTTATTGTATGGTTTGCTTAGAACCACACAGTTCCAGTAAACCCGGTGAACAATGGATTCGTTGCATAGAATGCAAACATTGGTCCCATAAAGAATGCACTAATTCAACTCCTACATATTACGTTTGTCATAACTGTCACTCAGAATGAATTTTTAATTACTTACAAATAATATTTTTTGTTTTTCGTCCATTATTTCTCTAGTTTTACGTTTAATTTGTGATTTTTCTATGTTTGGAAATAGATATTTTATAGTTTATGTCTTTTTATTATTTTACAACGGACCCGGATTTGGTGTTCCAACTGACCCCATATGTTGTTACAACTGCTGCGGCGTCAGAGGCGATTGTAACAATATGCACTCACTCCGTTTCTATGTTATTGGCAATGTCGTACGAATTTTAAAAGCCTCAACACTTTACCCAAATAACTACATGGATTTCCCAATTTACTGGTATAACTATAATTTCTCTAGCATTCATAATTTTCTTATTTACCTAATTTAAAGTCAAAATGTTACTTCCGACCCCGGTCTACCGTATATGTTAATAGAAAAAATAAGAAGATATGATATTACAAATATTAAAGCTTAGATATTATTAGCCCTATGGGGATATCGAAGATATCTTTTTCCCAAATAAGGTCAGTATAACTGTGCAGTGACATAGAAAACTACGAAAACTATATCTGGTGATCTTTACAATTGTCACTTAAGAAGACAGTTTAAAAGTGGACAACTCCCTAGATTTATCTGCCCATTGACGACTTCATATTGTGGGTTTCTTAAGTGTCTTCTAATTTCTTTCTTTCTATTCTTCTAATAGAACCACTTTTAAACTGTCTTCTTAAGTGATAATTGTAACGATTAGCAGATATAGTTTTCCTGGTTTTCTATATCATTGCGCACAGTTATACTGACCGTAATTAGGAAAAATATATCCTGGATATCCCCATAGAGCTAAGCTTTAATATTTGTAACATCATATCTTTTTCTTTCTTCTATTATCATATATTATACTCCGTTTTTAAAAGGCATGGAGTAATAAATCACTTATTTTGTCCGGAACCATAGGCGTACCACATTTAGTCATTTAAAAAAAGTTAAGGCTTCTAAAATTATCTCATTTCCGAAAATAACCGTTTTGTAATATTATTGAAAATGAAATTTCAAATTATCAATAATATAATAAACTGTGGATTATATCACTGACATCAATTTTCCAGAAAATTTATTATTATGTATAAAAGGGCGTAGACGAGTCCCTCCACTAAGCTCCAGGTAGTTATAATCCTACATACAATAAATAATAAAATAAATGTTAATAACAATTTTATACAAATACATACATACATTATATATATATATATATATATATATATATATATATATATATATATATATATATTATTAACATACACTGTACTCTTTACTTACTTTTTTTGTGAAATTTATATAACTATTATTTTATATTCAGAATTTTTGTTTAGTTTGGCTAGCTCAGTTATTGTTTTTTATATAGTTGTTATATTTATTATATATTTATTAATTCGGGAGCATGATACCCTTTTTCCTCTTTGAGTCCTGGCTTTTTATAATGTTGTATTTGTTTAAATAAAAAGAAAGTACTTTATTTTTAAATAGATTTAATTTTAAATTCAATATTTTATATTTGATAATAATAATTCGAGACGCCTATGGTTATATTATACCTACTTGCGCGTGCGTGAAAAAACTAGTCATGCGCTTTAACATAAAACGAACAATTCTTACACGAAAGAAGCATCTATACATGTACCAACATAGTTTGTTGACGATGCAGACAAGTGAATGGTTCAAACACATAAAAGAATTTATATATAAATCATACATATATATGATACAAATTGCTGTGGAAAGAAAATAGTTATATACATATATAGAAATATAGGAATTATTTACAGATGGACATAGTTATTACATTAATAAAATTTCGAGCACCATATTTATGCGATTACAACATGGCGTAAGTATATATTTTAATTTATTCAAATTCGGCCTTTTTATTAATATTAACGATTTATGCAATTAATTAACTATATAAAGTCTGTTTTCTTTCTTTTTCAGATCGATCATATTCGCAAATGTTTATCAATTTATGAAATCAAGCACTTATTTGAGTATTTTGAGTTTTTACTCTGATAATTGGCCAATAATATTTTAAACACACTGACCTGTTGTTCTTGAATTGGGATGAATGTCTCTGGACCCCAGGAATACTCCTCTGAAGCTCCAAAAACCAATAATGATGAGAAATTTCGAAGATTCTGGTCGAAAAACTTGATATAATTAACTGTGAGTATTAATAAGATTGTTTTTTATAGTACTTTATAGTTTTTATTATGTTAAACTGGGAATTTCTTGAAATTTCTGGAACATTATCACACACACTCCTCGCTTCTTGACACCAGCTTCCCCATTTTCTAAAGCGTCCCCTCCATTCTCCACTTTTTTCAACAAAACAGTCTTTTGTTTTTCTTTAGGTCACTATTTCAAAATTTATTTGTTGATTCACAATTTGTTCTGTCATATTTTATAACCAATCCAATATTGTCCTTTGCAATCAAATTAATTGAAACTTCTTTCACTTATTAGAAAAGTTTCATACATACACTCTTTAACATTATTAGTTCATTTATAGAGTTCCTATGAGTTTTTGTTATCATACAAATAAATTAAAGTTGGTTATACATAGATACATTTAAATGGTACAACATCCAATATTGTTATTGACAGTCTATCACTGTTACACTCATATTATTTATAAATATAAATTCTTTTATGTTATTTGTCTATACTCTTTGCATTATATTATTTATAATAAACTTTAACAAATTATTATTTATTGATTCAACGTTTATTTTATTTACCATGTATCATTTGTATATATATGTCATTATTTGTTTATCTATGAAAATCTATTGAATTATATTCTATTCAATATTTGTATTTGTTTTTATTCTTAAATTAATGATTATAATGAATTAACTATAATAATATTTGTTTTCATTTCAGATGAACAGCTGATTATGTTATGGAAAATAATCTTCGTCTTAGGCAACTTTATTTACATCATTACATTGGTTAGGCAATCTCTATATTTTATGTTATTATTGAGGTAATTTCTTTATCTATTATATTGTTATAGACAATTATTTAATATATCTTTACTTGATATGTTGTTTAAATTAAGAAAAGTGTTTCCTTTTTACTTGTTTTCTCAAATTATATTATTTTCATATATTTTCATACTAGCAACATATTTTTATAGAACTAATTCTCTTACTATCTATGATATCTGGTTCAATATATATATATATATATATATATATATATATATATATATATATATATATATATATATATCCAAACCAACCCCATTTGCCGATTATTTCACCCAATTAGCAGGTAATTGAAGAAACTTGACAGACAGGTAGCTTAAAAATGGTTTTATTATTGTGAAATATAGTCTTTTCAGCCACCATAATACAATGTAGTTACTAGAACTTTTCAACTATAAAAGTAGCGGAAAGGTTGAATATTTTCAATTTACAGTTCAACTGTTCTGGAGAAACTGCTGTGTTGATTGATTTCCCCATTATTACTGTTATTTGTTATTATTTTTTACCGTTATTGTTAACTGGTGTTTATTTTTGTTCATCTATACAAGTTCTCTTCTCATCACACGAGACAAACACCTAACTACAACTTCCAACTATATAGTGTTCCAACCAAATTCGGCCAGATATGGAGTATTTATCACCATCTAAGCGACCTAAAGTTGGCCCATTGTCGCTGAACGAAAAAAATCTGATATTAAATTGCTATTCCTCGTTGACGAACGAAGAAATTAGAAGAAAAATCATGAATTTGACAGAAAGTGTTGATGAAACTGTGGAGATTACTGCAACAATGATGGGTGTTTCAAAAACAACAATTTATAATTTAATGAAGGAGAAAAAAAATGGAAACATCACAGCCCCAGCAAAGTCCCCAGGCCGACCCAAACTTGAAATGGATGACGACTTGAAGAATGGAATAAGGCGTAAGGTGCATGCTTTTTTCTTGAGAAAAGAGATCTCAACTCTCTTCAAAATTATGGCTTCGGTTCAAGAAGATTCAGGTTTTCCGAAAATGTCTCGAAGTACATTATGGAAAATTTTGAAGAAACTTGGATTTGAATATAAAAAAAATTATCGGAACGCAATGTTGATTGATAGAGACGACATTGTCATTTGGAGGAGGAGTTATTTGCGCAATATTCGGAAAGCAAGACTAGATCAAAAACGAATTTATTATTTGGATGAGACTTGGTTAAATGAAGGTCATACTGCTTCAATGTTTTGGCAAGACACGAATGTCAAAAGTCGGAGGCAGGCAGCTCTTGAAGGGTGGTCAACAGGCCTCAATCCACTAGCAGGAAAAGGACGTCGACTCATCATTACTCATATCGGAAGTGCCGAAGGTTTTGTTAAAGGTGGATTGTTGTGCTTTGAGTCGAAGCAAACCGGAGATTATCATGGATGCAGACGTTTTCGAAGAATATTTCTCAAAAATGTTAGATCTAATTCAGACGGGCTTAGTCATTGTTATGGATAACGCAAGTTATCACTCCAGGTTAGTGGAGAAATTACCTTCAACTGCATGGCGTAAACAAGATATCCACGATTGGCTAACCTCGAAAAATATTTAATGCCCAGATAACCCGCTGAAAAATGAGCTCTTGCAACTGGCCAATTTACATAAACACAAATATAGTGGATACGTTGTAGATCAAATGGCATCAGCGCGTGGTATAACGGTGCTGAGGCTTCCTCCTTATCACTGTCAACTCAATCCCATAGAATTAATATGGGCCCAAGTGAAAGGGGAAGTTTCAAGAAAGAATACGACATTCAAAATTAGTGACGTAAAAGTTTTATTCGAAGACGCGTTAGGTAATGTAACCAAAGAAAACTGGAAGAAATGTGTTGAACACGTGATAAAAGAAGAACTAAATATGTGGGAAATGGATCATATACGTGAACACATGATTGAACCATTTATAATCAATGTTAATAATGGAAGCTCAACAGAATCGTGTGATTCTGATATATAGACTAGTTTTTGTGTTAGTTATTACTATTATTTGTTAGACTTTTTTTATAAATATTACATTAATTCGTACTTTATTCCTGCATTTTTCTTTTTTCCTCTCCTATTGTAAACGGTATATTAGTAGTAAAGTTGATACCTACTGCAAAAAAATTTGCTATTTTTTATATATTTTATGTTTATTGTTTATTCATAGGAACACAAAAAAATGTGTTTTTATTGAATCGATATTGTGAACTCTTTTGAATAGTTTTCGTAATTATAATTTCATAGTGCCTTCATATTCATATACCAAGTTTGTTTTGTCCTGATTGCACGCCTCTGACGATTAAATTGTTTATTTGTTAATTCAAATACAATAGAGCGACCTTTTCAATACAATAAGCGACCCAACCGAATACAGAGTTACGGGGTGTCTATCTGAAATTCGTAACAAATGAGAAATTTTAGTACAAAATTAGATAAACTTCGTAGATATTTTATTATACACCCTGTATCGGTTTTGCATACCTAATGAGCTTTTATTACTCCATGCCTTTTAAAAACGGACTATAAAACAATCACAAGGTAGGTCACTTCTTGGTCTAGCCACAAATAATTATTCAACATCAGGTAGGCATCAAACGAAATGTAACTTCTATCATTCTGACAATGATATTTAGAGTGTGAAAAATCTAATCATAAGTAATCACTTATCACATACGTACCGGTAGTTTTAGATTATTTCAGTGACTCACATTGAACATAGCCTCTGAATATGTTATGTTCAAATAAGATTATATATAATCGATATCACCTTGATTTATTTCTATACTTTAAGAAAGTAAATAATGATATCAATTTATAGTAATAGAACAAATAAATAAGTTCAAGTGCCAATTAATGTTTATAATCAAAACAAACGATTAACTCATATATGTTCCAAATCCCGGAATTTCATATACTATAAATATCGTGACACCCAAAATTGGACAATGAGTCATATCAATATAGTATATTGTTTAACGAAAGTAACATTTTCTGCAACGAGAGAACAGTTAAAACGAGGCAAATGAACTTAAAAAACAATAAATTTCCCGAAATTGACGCTCTTAGAGCTGAAACTATTAAACTTGTAGCAAAAGAACTGGCAATACCATTGACGTACCTAATAAACTGGTCATTCAGTAGTGGGATATGTCCAACTCCCTTCAAATGCGCTGTCAATTCACCAATATTCAAGTCTGGTAATAAACTCACAGTAGATAACTATCGCCCAAAATCTGTAATTACAAGTTTTGGGAAAATATTCGAAACCATTTTGTAGTTACGCATTGAAAATTATCTAATGAAATACAACATTTTATCAAAAATCAATTCGGATTTCGAAAGGGCAAGTTAAATGGAGATGTAATAACACTACTCACCAACAAAATCGGTAAATATATAGATGAAAAATTACCATCACTATGCGTTTTCGTGGACTTGAAGAAGGCATTAGATACTGTCTAGAGGTACTTGAGAGTATTGGATTCAGAGCAGTACCCCAACAACTTCTCTATAGTTAACTTTATGAAAGGAATCAATGTGTTAATATCGGAAACACTCTCAGTGAATCACCGAATAGTCCCCCAGGGGACAATTTTGGGTCCAATCCTCTTAAACATCTACTGAAATGAACTCTCTGTACTGGATGTGGAAGAGGACATAATAAGATTTGCAGATGACTCAGTACTAATTTACAAATCGGACACGTAGAGCTAACTAAAAGAAAAAGTAGACAAAAATGTCAAAGCTATAATTCAATGGTTTGAAAGTAAACTACTGACTATATATAATATATAATAATATATAATATTGATGAAACATTTTACATTACTTTTACATCATATGTTCACAATTTGCCAAGTTCCAAATCACTACTAATAAAATATGAAAACGTAAATCTCACTATCTCACCAGTAAATAAAATACAGTGTCTTTGCATTTACAATATGCCCCCCTAAGTTGGAATCATATGGAAAACTTTTTTATTATCAATTTTAGGAAAAAAAGTTGTTCTTTATAAAAAGTTCTGCATTATCTGAAACCTGAAATACATTCATCTAATATCAAATTTTTTAGTCGTATACGAGGTTTGTAAAAAAATATAGGTTCTACTCAAGAGTAAAGTGCCATTAAATTTGACAATATCGAAAAATGGTACACAAAAAAAGTTGATCAGAACTAAAAATTACATTTAAATATGTAATTACATTCATTTAATGAAATTAACTCGACCCTTACTTCGTGGAATCTACTCATATTAGTGTTTTAAATGAAACTCACTCTGTTTCTAGCTAATTCCACAATATAATAAAAATTGTTGAAAATTCTAAAAAATTGACAATTGTTTCGATAAATCAATACCTTCTGTCATTCTGATGATGATATTGATTTAGCGAAACAATTGTCAATTTTTTAGAATTTTCAACCATTTTTATTATATTGTGGAATTAGCTAGAAACAGTGAGTTTCATTTAAAACACTAATACAATCATTTAATACGTATGTCTACAATAATGCAAAAACTTAACTGTAGTTACATGTATTCTATGATGCACTGACAAACAAATAATTTGTTGATAGAAGGAAATGTTGACAGTAAATTTCAATCCGCGTTAGAATTTATAAGACATAAAAATGGTAGGTGTTATTAACTGATGAAAAGAAAATAGAAATTGTTTTGATTGTGTCAAAAAGGGGCGCTATAATCATTAAGTTCCCACCGAGGTAACAGTAGCAGTAGGCGTGGCAAAGTGTGGTAACAATGTGGATTCCTTAGCAGACCCGGACTATTCAAATTATAAATATTATTTATTTGTTTCACCTGACTCTTTTGGATCTTATACAGTTGTTAACGTCTTGAACAAAATAATACGATATATGTAGGTAAATAAAAAACACACGTTCATAGAAAAGTCATTTATTGTTCTTTAAATAAAACGATTTTATTGCTATTGTGCCTTATGCTTTTAGATTTATTCGCTTTTTGTTTGGCAAAACGGTATAACCATTTGTATATCTATTTACCACAGCTTTTATTAGCAAAACATGATGATTATCGAATGCTGACTGATCATAACCATGAACCAATAAATTTGAAAATATATTTCTGTTTACAAATATTTTGAGAGTTTTATTTACATCAGATACCGTTGATATTTATTTTTTTTGGATTGCAGAACACAGCACATTTTATAACCTTTTCAGCTTGGATACATATCTCTAAAACATCTGTTGAGAGATATTCTAATCCACCTTTATTTTTTTTATTTATAAAAGAAAATAAAGCTTGTCAAAGCAGATGTGCATTCTAAACAAATAATTTTTTTCTTTGAAGAATGTACAACATACCCCTGCTATATAGGCCATATAATATGTTTTGAAAACTCTGACAGAGGATCTGGCAGATAATCATTATATCTTGGTTAACTAATTCATATATCTCACTGTCAATATTCTCATCAAGTTGATATGCCCTATAGTCTCTTGGCGTTACATTAATTTGATGTACAGGGTCACATATCAAAATTTGAAGTTGCTCTAAAGGAACAAAATTTCCACGAACGCTGTGGCGCAATTCCACGTGAACAAGTTTTTTTTTATACGCAGGTTGAAATTGACGAGCGGAGGGGTTATAGTTGTAACCTCCTTGGGAGCGAATAGACCCAAAGAACAACTCTAAATGGTCCTGACAAAACTTGTAGAGTGGCAAAAACTGCAAAATATTCGTAGCAACTAAATTTTTAAATAAAATTTTAAGGCTGGCTATACATATTTTCAGCCCTAAAAATCCGGTATGTCTTAAAGGATACAAAAGTAAAGTACCACCAATATGTGTTTTTAAGGAACTTAAATATTTATCTGTAGAATTTAGAAAAAATCAATACTTTCGCAATTCTTTAGAGGTAAAGGTTTATTGCAGTTGTGTTTGTACCTTGACAGTGAACGTATCGATAGTTCAAGCGATCAGGTATTAACAGTGCCTAACAAAAACTTCGACTTCTTTCTAAAGATAAGTAACTAGTCTTATTTTTGTTTAAGGATAGAATCGAATAAGGCTAATTAATTGAGCTCACTAACTTATGGATTTAAATTCGGGCGGCGAATCGCCGCCCCTATTAATTGATAAAGGGTCTTCGATAAAAGATTCACAAAATATTAATTTCGAGAATAAATATCAGCCTTCGGATGTTGGTCCTTATCTAGTTTATATAGAACATAAAGAAAAAAATGTAAGTCATTTATTTCCCATTAAAATCGGTCACTTTTTAAGAAACATTACAGAATTTAGGAAAAATATAACAGATATAAAACCAGTAGGGGTAAATAGGGTAAAGGTAATTTTTAAAAATTTCAATGTTGCTGACTTGTTGGTAAATCATGAGGTTTTATTAGAAAATAATTGCATTGCTTATATTCCACTATTCTTCACGCATAAAAAAGGTATAGTACGTATGGTAGATACTTATTTTTATGCTGAATACCTAAAAGACGCAATTGAATCTGGAATTAAAGTAGTTGATGTTAAGCGATTAAAGCGTAAAATTGTAGACAGTGAAACCAAAGAAACAAAATAAGTAGATAGACAAATGATCGTGGTTACTTTCTTAGGAAATAGGATTCCCCAATCCGCTAAAATAATTATGGTAAACTTTCAGGTAGAACCATACATATATCCGGTGGTTCAATGCTATAATTGTTTGCGTTTCGGTCATACTAAACATCAATGTAAAGGTAAACAGAAATGCCAAAACTGTTCAGAAGAAAATTGTAACTCTGTTTCCTCTGAAGAAAATAGAACAGATTGTGTACATTGCGACAGTAATGAACATAAATCCACATCCAAAAAATGCCCTGTTTACAATACACAATTAAGTATTAAAAAAGTAATGGCCTCTACGAATGCATCTTTCAAAGAAGCCGAAACTATTGTGAAAAATCCTGCTTACGGAAAAATCACAACTAATAATCGATTTTCATTATTATCAAATCCACAAAATTTCCCTGTGCTAACACATACAGCTTCAACTTCTTCTTACAGTTCAATCTTGAGTAAACCTAAGCCCTCCGTACATTTATCTAAACTTAATACGAGTACATCTGCGTCAAAAAAACGCAGAAAGTCCTCCCCTCCACCTTCTTCTCCATTATTTCCAGATTTTAAGAATTTAGACAAGTCACGTAATTGGTTACGAGCTCCAATAAAGTTAGTGCCGTTATCCGAATAAATCAGTTGAGGATTTCCTCGACACCCAATGAACCTTCTAAGGGATGCAGTAAATGCTTCGGTAGACAAATTTGAATCGAATTCGATGTGAATGGCCTTTGTCACCATACATATGAATATAGCAATATATGCCTTAGTAGTGGGGGCTTTCCTCAGCCTGGAGGAGTGAATGAGGATTGGCCCAGCGAAATCTATCCCGGTTTTAGAAAACGGACGAGCTACTTGAACTCTATCAACTGGAAGAGAAGCCATAATCTGAGATGCAAACTGAGCGTTAAATCTATAACAAATAATACATTTTTTAATAATAGTTTCAACTCTTCGAGTACCATTTAAAGGCCAATATCGAAGACGGAGGTTTCCAAGAACATTTTGAGCTCCTCTATGACCCAAACGTCTATGTTCTTGATCAATTAATAGGTCAAGGACGTGATCGTTCTCTGGGAGTAAAATGGGGAATTTCTGGTCAAAATTCAAATTGGAGAATTAAAGACGGCCTCCTACTCGGAGTATACCATCCTCATCAAGAAAAATGTTAAGTGGAAGCAATTTAGGATTGGAAATTGACTTTTTGTTTTGTAGCAGATTGATTTCTTTAGAAAAAGAATAAGGCTGGACTTATCTTATAATAAAGTCATGGGCATTACGAAGCTCCTCTACAGACAAAAAACTTTTTATAGTAGAGATTTTCCTTTGAAATTTGCGGATCCATTTAAACATAAAAGCAATTGCACCTTGTAGGGTACGAAATTTCGAAATTTCCGAGAATACGGTTATCCAGAATTCCTCTGAGTTAGTAATTGGAAGAGATACTGTGAGACATTCGAGTACCTCGTCTAGAAGTTGGAAAGAATCAATAGAAGTTGAAATCATCGGTTTGAGTTAAAAAAGGAGGACCGTGAAACCAGAAAAAATGTACATCGGGGGAAAATTTTCCACGTGATAAAAGATCGGCGGGATTTAACGAAGATCTGATATGCCGCCATATAGTATTTTTACTATTATTTCGGATAGAAAGGACTCGTTTTTTAACGAAGGGAGATATTTCCGACTCAGACTTTTTAACCCATGTTAAAGCCACTAAAGAGTCGGACCATAAATGTATAGATTCAATTGCAACAATATTGTGCAGAATTTGTAAAATACGAGAAGATAAAATAGAAAGTAAATCCATAGGGCATAGCTTTAATTTAGGGATGGTAAGTTGATTTTTTAAAGGATTAACTCGGGATTTGGCAGCAACTAGCCGAGATGAGAAAGTATTGTCGCAGTACCGAGCAACAAGATAGACACAAGCGCCGTATGCCAATTGGCTGGCATCGCAGAAGCCGTGTAAAGAAAGAGAAGATAATGTTTTGTTATTTATAAAATACCTAGGGATGGAGAGATTTGGAATATCAGCAACAAAAGTGATAAATTTTTTCCAACTTTGCAAAATGGTGATATCCGAAATAGACGTATCCCAAGGTATTTGGGATTTTCATAGGGCTTGCATTATTATTTTTCCTGGAACTATTAAGGGAATAACTATACCCAGAGGGTCAAAAACAGAAGAAATAAAAGCTAAGATACTACGTTTAGTTAGAACAGTAGGTTCTTGTACATCCGAGGTACGAATAAGCAAAAGCTTAAAAACAGGATTCCATTTTAACCCCAGTATTTTACTTGGAGAGTTGTCTATATTGAGGTCTATTTCATTGGAAGCAGATTGATAAATAGAAGATAAAAATTCAGCGGAGTTGGATTGCCATTTATGTTGCTTGAATCCATGTTTATTTAAAACAGTGTTAAGTTCAGAATAGATTGCTTTCAAATCTGAGAAAGTATTAGTACCGGATAAAATACCGGCCATATAGGTTTGCTTGAGAATCGCGAACTGAGCTTTCGGAAACTCAGGATTTTTCTCCGCTATGTCTTTGAGGACACGTGTGGCCAAATATGGGGCACAGTTTTGCCCAAAGCTTAGACTTGACATTTGAATACAAGTGAAGGGATCAGAAGGTTTATCTCTCCACAGATAATTTTGAAAATGGCGTTGTGATGGATTTATATCTATAAATCTGTACATCATTTCAATATCTGCACAAAGAACAAATTTAAAACAACGAAACCTGCATAATACATCGAAAAGATTATCCTGTACTTGATAGCCTTTTGAGGTTGGATCATTCAATGATACCCCGGTGTCAGTACGGGCACTAAAATCGAAGACTACTCGAACAGGGGTTGAACTGTGTTCGCGTATCACAGCTCTATGAGGAATAATAGTATATTACGTGACGTGTGTTGTAAGAAGCATTTTACGCACGAACGGCGTAATTTCGTGAGTGCGTAAAATGCGTTACAACACGAGTTACGTACTATACTTTACCTACGACCCACTTGTACTTATGTTTATAATATTATGAAGGTATTTAAAGTACAAGTAAAAACGTACATCCTCGATGCCCAGCAAAGTTTTATAAAAGTCCCTTCTCGATGCCCAGCCAAGCATCTTACAAGTTCACCCTCGATGCCCAGCCAAGTTTCGTAGAAGTCCCTCCTAAGTAGTATTTATTTTTATTAAAAATGTATGTAGAATTTCCGGAATTGCATAAAGTAGCGTATACACCTCTCGACTAAAGTGACATTAATCCCTTAGGTGGATTACTTCCCTCACGAATCAAACACCACCCGCGGGATTAAATGGGCCACTTTAGTCGCTTGGTATATATTATAGTATTGTTTACTAATATGAGATACATTCAGACAGCTAAAAGATGCGGATTGTATGAAACGGAACCAATTATCATATAATTCCAAATAACTCTTAGTATTAAATGCAATCTCATATCTAATAAATCTTATCTACCATTTATATATAGAATAAAATTCAGCGTCAAATATCTAAGTAATACATTTGGAATAAAATGGCTACGTCTATTGACAGTTGCTAAGTGGTTGCTATGGAAGCCGTGCGATTTACTTTACAGCCGTGCGTAATAGACGTCTTACATTGATTGCCAACTGTGTGTTTTTGACTACTTACAGGGGTGGTCGTAGGTAAAATATTTAAATTCATTAGTAGGATCATTATAGAAACTTAGAGGAATCACGCGTGATTTAAAGTAAGGTATTCAACTATAACATTTCTATAGTCCTGAAAGAAAGTAGAGTTAGAATTAAATTTTTTCTCTAGTGTAGAAAATCGTTGACGTGCCATACAAAATGACTGACCCAATTTTGTAGGCTTATTTTGAAGAAAAGGCATATCGACCTGATAACGGCCTGAAGGTAAAATTATAGTAGTAAATTGGAATATTTGCTCTGCAAATTCTTGACTAGAGCAATGTTGTTTAGATTCAGGAATAGTTTCTAGTTCCCAGAATGTTTCCATTAGGCGGCTCAAATTATCTTCTAAATTCGATTGACCATCATGAATGGTTAGGAAAGAATGAGAAATATTTTGATATGAAACAAAATTAACTGGGTTCCTGGGTATAGGACCGGCAATGACGTAGCCTAGATAGGTTTCAACCAGAGAGGAAGAATTAGGTCCCATATTAATAACGTTCGATTTAAGTAAATTAAAATAAATATCTGCACCAAGCAGCAAATTTACAGGACCGGTTTTAAAGAAAGAGGGGTCCGCGAGCTCAAGTTTTATATGCTCTGGTAATTTTAGATCTTCTGGAGATATAGAGAATTGCGGAAGATTGTTAGTAATTTGATTTATAATAGAACAAGAAACATTAAAACTAGCAGATGGGCTGATAAGAGAACTGATTTGGATATCTAGTATCTAGTACAAGTGGTACTACCTAATCCAGAAATACCTACAACTTGTGTTCGAGAAGGTAAATGTAAATTTTTTGCTAAAGAACTTTCAATCAAGCTCATTTGGCTACCGGAATCCAAGAGAGCTCTTGCCACAATTTGCCCGCCATTACAGCATCGGATGTTTACAAGAGCTGTGGGTAGCAGAACTATTTTTTTAGATATCGACACAGTACGAAGCGAGGTTTGCGGAGCTGAGGAGTTAGAACATTCAAGAAATTCATTAACTACAGGATTCATATTTGATGATAAAGGACTATTTACAACATGTACATTTGATTGTTGATATTCAGTATTATTTGCCCTGAATTGAGAGGTCACGTTTTGACCTTGAACATCAACTGATGGATTATGATTTTGAGGCATGGTTACTGACCTCGATTGATTATCAAAATGAAGATAAGAGTGATGTGATTTCCCACAAGTAGAGCATCTTTTCAAAGATTTGCATTCCGGTAGAGTGTGTGTGAAACTCAGACAATTTATGCATGATTTTCTAGATTTGATAAACTGATACCGGGCGTTGGGATTTGAAGATATAAATTTGGAACATCCATAAATGGAATGGCGCGAGTC
Source organism: Galeruca laticollis (assembly GCA_963921935.1). NCBI lineage: Eukaryota > Metazoa > Arthropoda > Insecta > Coleoptera > Chrysomelidae > Galeruca > Galeruca laticollis. The sequence continues at coordinate 46,400,016 of OY998179.1, read as the reverse complement.
TCTGCAATAGGAACAATTTGAACGAGCGCTAAACGATTGTTGTGGAGGGTGATTTATACTAGCGACTAACGACACCTTATTTTTTCGTCTGTCTATTTGTCTAGAATTAGGCTTAGAAGTATTGGGATCAAAAAGATTTAAATTTTATAAAACGGATTGTCTTTTGTTTAGAAATTCAAAGAATTCTTTAGCGGAAGGAATCATCCCGGATCTTCGATAATTCTCGAATGCTTTTCGCGAATTGAAGTCAAGTTTCTGTTCGAGCAAAAATATAATCAAAGATTTAAATTTAATTTCAGACGAATGACCTGTATTATTTATTAAATCAAAAGTTTTCCGAGAGGTTATATAAAATTCCTTTAAACCGCTAGCGGTGCATCTTGATAAGCTTTTTTGTTCTACCAATGTTTGGTGGAAAGAATTTAAGGTTTTAAAATTGTCATCATAGTTCTTTTTTAAAATATCTAATGCTACGCTTAAATTCTGATTAGTTAGGCTTAGTCTAGAAATTAAATCTAAATGAGAGCCACGTAATGAGCTTTTCAAATAGTAAAATTTTCCCCATCAGATTTCAAATTTGAGTTATTGAGTACAACTGCAGAAAAAAGGTTAAAAAATGAGGGCCATTCTTGAGCTGACCCTGAAAATGGTTTAATATTTATTTTAGGCAGAACCGCATTGGAAGATTGAATGTCAGAATTGTTAACAATGTTTTCCTTGCGGCTTTCAATAATAGATTCAAGTTTAGCGATATCATTTTCGAACCGATCCGCTACTATATTTTCCGAAACAGTATCGGAGTCAGTGAGATCTTCGAAAGCAAGAGAAGCTATATCAAGTTGAATTTTTTGATAACATTCATAATTACCCGAAATATTACCAAGTTTAACATTTAAGAGATGAATTTCCTCAGATCCCTCAAGGCCCCTGAGAAAGGTTTCGATTCTAGACAGTTGGTTTTTGCAGCCTTTGCGTTTATTTTTCAAAGTAGTTAAATCCATTTTAGAGAATTGAGACTATTATAGCACCACTAATAAGGAAATAAGGTTATATTATAAATGTTGAGCAATACTTATGTTTAGTGTAATTATGCAAAAGAGCATATAAATGAGTAAGAAAGCAAATATGTATAAAAAATACTGAAGAACGTTAGAAACCGCAGATCAATTAGTGATCCTTAAAAGCTTAAACCGTTTATAGAAAATCAATAATACCTACTAATGTTATAAATATTAGAATAGGTCCTATTTAGGCATCTAGATAAGTAAGCATAAACAGATTGTAATAAAAATAATAAAAAATATTCAATACTTATAAACCAAAGTATAAATATCACACAGTATACAGAAATAACACTATAGGTTTTACCTGGAAACGCTGAGAAAATATAGATACAGTTACAGAAACTAACAATGTATTCTAGTAACAATTTTTATTCAAACGTTCATAAAATACACAATGCACTAATAACGGGATCGAACATATGCACTGCAGGTAGTCTTGAAGGGCGAAATAGGAAAACGAAGACAATTACTTCGTTTTGATCGTCTCAATTTTGGGTCGGCAGGTAACTAGCCGTCGGTCAGAAGATTTAGACAGGGTTGTCGGCTCGCGCAGAATTTCTGGATGCATAAAACCGATAATATATGCGAATGTTCGTAGTAAAGTAACTATCACTGTCTTTTTTATTTTTAAAACGTACTATCCAATTGATAACAGAAGTTGATTATTGCATGAAATTGTATATAAATTGCAGAGCAGTAATTTGAAATGGTGAAATTGTAGGTGAAAAATAATAAGAATGTCAATTTGACGGGATATCCGGCTCGAAGGAGCAAAACAAATGTAGTAGAACGTGTAGGGTTGGATCGCTGGTTTCGTGAAAGTAATGTGTTGTCAAATTATCACCTCTCTACATTTGGTAGCGACTAGAAGTATCTAGTGAGAACTCTTAAAATAAGTTATTAAATGTGTAATGAAAGCTTCGAAGAACCAGTGACTCATGTCACGAAACTGTGGAGCAAGATACAAATAATAAAAGAACCTTTCCTTTAGAAATACTTTAATTTAATTGAACACGTGGAGCAGGCGGGAACTGCAACTATAAACTACCGTTACTAACACATGTCATCTGGAACGTTCAAATACAGTGGTTCTTGTACAACAATGTGAATATATATATATATATATATATATATATATATAGATATATATATATATATATATATATATATATATATATTAAAGTGAAATATATCTACTAGGTTATGTTGAATCATTAACATTACTCAGAAATGTGAATCTAAGTAATAGTAGTAGTGAATATTCGATAAAAGGAAATAATCCATAAAAAACATAGCTTAAATATGACAAGAAATATTTACAAATAGAATACAATTGATAAAATGATATAAAAGATCACTATTTAATTTTGTAACTATTTTTCTTTAAAGTATATTTCAAGATATTGAAAATACAACAGTAACAAGTAAATTACGTCAAACATAAATTTTGTACATAACTATGATCATCACTGTATATGGTATCACATGAATTTTGAAATAAAATTCAATCATTATAATTTAATACTTTGTAGACACTTTCAGAAACCCTGTATATTGCGTAAACTATTCAATTATTTGTATAAAAATTTAAGGTCAAAATATCAACACAAAACAACGTTCTGTTAATAGTTCGAATAGAGTATTTCGGAGTGACAGTGGAAGTGCATAAAAACAAAGTGAATTTGTCTACTATAACGCAGAAACGGATATTTTGATTCAATAACAACGATGTTTATTTATCAACAAATGAACGATGGAAAACAAAAGTAAAAAACATTGGAATGTTGTTGATTTTGAGCTTGAGAGACGCGGTGAAAATTTGATAAATGGAGGACATAATAAATTTCTTTCCTCCAAATTTTTATAAAAACTGAAATAATTTTAGATATCTCAAGTATAAAGTTAACTAAAGTGTTTAGTAAAGTTTTGTACAATAAACTAACAAAAATTTATCACTCGTATATAAATAAATAAGCGTAAAAATGGTGATAGCGTCTAGATATGGTAAGATGAACAATTACCTTTATTAATATAATCTTCGATGACTATTCACATATCTTGTTGTGGATAAGATATTTCTACTGATTAAATAATTCACATCACATCATTTTCCACATCTGAATTTCGCTTATTCGATCATAGGCGATCGTTTTTCTCCGATGCACCACATTCAGGGTCAAGAAGAACCAACCATAAACTCTATTACTCATGTATATATTGTATTTCTCCTATAAAACATTTTTGATATATTTATATGTTAGGTTATATTGTTTGGTATCTATTAATTAGCAAAAATATTAGTATTAGATATTCAATCTCCACTAAATATCGGACATAGAACACTAAACACATATTAAAAAATCAAAACTCACCAAATTCTTACAATAAATTATGATAATACATCCCAAACACTTTGCTTTTTCCTTAATTTTGTAAACTAAATAATAATCATCACAGAGTACCACAACACACAACGACAAGGTTAACAATAGCGAGGGTAGAGGTTGAATCGTTGTGAATGCATTCAGAACTTTTAGAATAAGAAGTAATCAAGCGAAACTTACTTGATACGTTTGAATTCAATAATATTAATAATTTATGAAAAGCGTTTTTGTGCGAAGATTTTCGTCAATAATATTCTATTGAGTTTAATATGAATTATAAACTTTTAACTCATAATAATTTCGTTATTTGCATAATTATGTTCAATTAAAATCATTTGTCTATGTTCGTCTTGCGTTTCTTTGGTATCTTACCTACAGTTTCCTGTTGCTGACGATCGTCAAGTGCCGAATCTCATCCCTGAGATACAGTGTTAAAACGTTAAACAAATTTATAATATTTTCCAACTTGTGTAGTATTTTTGAATTGGGAATTCGTAGAAAGCGAACCAATTCTGGCGCCCATACAATCCATATAATAAATTAAAATTAACAAATAATAAAAAATACAATTAAATAATTTACTATATCTCAAATATTAAAATACATAGTAAAATAGCACTCCAAAGTAGACTCTTATCAAATTAAAATAAATTAATAAAAATATACAATAAATGGCTCCCAACGTAGAGGCACTATTAAAAAAAATATAATATATATATATATATATATATATATATATATATATACAATATACGAGTACATTCGACTAAATAATTACAAATAGGTAAATTAAATTCAAACTTATGGTAGAACAAATAAAACCGGCAACCCTACAATTAATGGGGCTGATGGTAATATTAAAGTTGATTCAGCACGTGGATGTAGAAATATCTCCCCAGTTATTCTAACTTCGGAGATTGTTGAATTTTGATACAATAAATAATGTACTCACAGTTTAAATAGCACTGAATTTAGGATGGTTACTTTTCACTAAATTGTTAGTTTGCAAAATACCCATTTTATCGCGTGTAAATTTGAAAGAACTGTACACTAAACCTTTTTCGTCTGTTCAGGTCGGTGATTGTTGAGGAATGAGGATGAGATGAGAGCGGACTGCCCTTAAATAAGGCATAGCAGGCTTACGAGAATGAACGAAGGTCGACGACTGGGCAGGGTTGATACTCGAACTATTGTAGGAATTTTGTGAATTTCTACAGTTTTGTGGTTCATCTGTAACATTGAGAAGTAAGTATGTAACGTATAACATTGGTTTGTATGATGTAATTTAAATTTTTTTCTGAACATAGATAGTGTTATAATAAATCTACAAAATAGGGCGAGAGAATAGGTTAAAGGTTATGTTTCAAATGTTTAGTCGGTAATTTTATATGAGTGGAGTGTTGAGCAAAGTGAGATGACAACAAAGGGACAAAGTGATATGACAACAAAGGGGTAAAGTGAAATATTTCACTTTGCCCCTCCTTTATTTGGTAGACAGGTACCTATAATGTGGTTTGTTGTTACAGATTGGCAATGCGCTTATATAAATGAAAAACCGGTCAGCAGAAATGGTCTGCAGAGGCCTTGAAAAATGCTCTGACAGCGGTGAGATCGGGCTTGCTCAGTCAAAACAAAGCTGCCAGATAATATGGAATTCCAGTAGCTTATTTGAACAGGCGCATGAGAGCTGGAAAAACTGCCGAAGAAGCTGCCAATAAGAAGCTGGGTAGATTCAGTACAGTTTTTACAAATGGTAAAGAAAAGATAGTAGTCGAGCATATTATTGATTTGGACGAAAACTTTTTTGGTTTGGCATGCCACGAACTTCGTTCCCTCGCTTTTCAGTATACAGAATTCAATAAAATAACCCACAATTTCAACAAAAAACTCACTTAGCTAGAAATGACTGGTTGTATCTCTATTTACGATGACATCCACAATTGAAACTACAAACTCCAGAAAACACTTCTACAGCTCGTGCCTCTGGTTTTCACAAAGCTTCCGTTGAAACGTTTTTCACTTACCTTGTATCCTTATATGACAATTATTCTTTTCCTCCAAGAAGAATCTACGACTGATTTAGTTGTGTTATTCGCGCGTTGATCTCTCCATTTTTCGTTGCAAAACCTGTATTTTCTCCATGTTATTTTTGGATATCGTTAATATTTATGAGCAATGTGCCAAACAGGAAGGACACATTTGTTAAATTTCTTCATTTTCAGGCAGAATGAAAGACGGATCGGAACATTTTCCTTGTTTAAAATCACATGACAATGCTCCTTCTAATAGTAGAGAGCTTACCAAGGAAACGAAAACGACTAATAGGTATGTGAATATATTGCACCTCTTCCCTATGATTTCAATAACGTTATTTGACATTCAAGATTCAAGCCATTATTTAAGTTCAAAGTTGGGTTTATACAACAAATAAAATAGCATAAAATAAAATACAAAGACATAAAGGAAATTAGTTCGGTTTATACATACTGTTACGAAATCGCACACTGTTGCAGTCCTCGAAGCCGACCCTGTCTCAAATTTCTCGAATATTTCTGGGTACTTTTGGTTGTTTTTATTGAGAACCCAATTCTAGAAATCCTATCTTTCTGGAGGGGGATTTTAATATATCAGGCAACTACCTGCGTTAAGTAAGTAAGTTTAGAGTTTAACCTAGTGCGGAAATAATATGAATTAATGGATAGGGTATTTGAAATATAAATTAGTGGTGAAGTGTGTATACGTTGCAGCCGCATTGTACAATTCGCCATTTTATAAAACAGCTAGCCACTTTATAAAATGTGGCCACATTGTAGAATAATTGTTTATTTCGCATTATTTTTTTATGGCTTGTGCTTTTACCCATTTTATAAACTGGCTGATCAAGTACGAACCACATTCTCAAACGAAAATGATTTAACTTCTATCTTTTTTGATAATAAGTTTTAATTAATTGTAATATTAGTGTCTGTCAACGAAATTCACTATAATGATAAGCTAAGATTGTCAAAAAGAATTTGGACATTGACGTTTCCTTTCCACCAGATGGCGCTCCAGCTTATCAACTTCTATATCGTTCACTTTTTCTACCAGCGCTGAAGTTTGTAAAGGCGAGTGCAGGGCTGTTCCAATCATATGAGCAGGTCACAAAAAAGGCGCCGACGGCGCCGAAGATATTTTTTTTATTTTTACCAAGGTCTGATTATACTAGAACTAAGATTAAAGTAGGAAATAAGTAATAATATTTAAACAAATAATTTATAAAATGTATTATTATGATCAATATTATCATCTATAGATTCAAATATGACTTCCTTAAATTGCTTGGTCCCGACCTATTGCATATTTTGTTCTATTACTCAGCGCCGTGCGCCCGCACTATATTTCTTAGTTCCTATGTTTCATTTCACAAGTTCATTATTCTTGTCTGGCCAAGCGAGTATTGCAGTGAAATCATGTTCATTTGAGCATTGGATTTTGTCTTAAGCAGTAGAATAAATCGCATCTCGCATCAGCTAAAAAGTTATACCTATTTCTTATTTCCTTATTTGAAATTTTGTTCATTTCTGGTAGCTCAAACTTTAAAGTATAAGTTACAAGTATAAAATAAAGTTAAGGTAAGTAATGTATATCCAGATCGTTATAATTCGTAATTATAAATTAATTAGACTCAACAAACCCCGAACCCAAACCCAAAATTTTATGTGGTATTATTTTTTTAGATGTCTGAAGGTAAAAAGAAACTTTCTGGTTACCAACATCTAATTAACAAACGTAAACGGGAGGAGGTGTTGGAAAATACCAATAAGAAAATAACTCAATTTTTCAAAGCACCCATTGATTCTCCTTCGGAGGCTTCCGTAAAAAATGATGATGATAATACGGAGCCATCGACATCAAGTTCAGTTGAAGTTGAAAAAACTGTAACGTTTATCGAAGCTGATGATGATGAAGTTTTTGACAGTAAGACTGTACAGCTGTCTAAAGATCCAGGTTTGTGGCCGAAAATATTATCTTCAATGAATATTGCACTTCTGATAAAATAAGGTCCAACCTATTATAACAATTCAAATTGCGTTTTTCCGAAAGACAAGACTGGGCGAAAATTTTCTTAATCATACTTCACTCGAATTTTGCCAAATAATGAAAAAATCAAGCGTGATTGGCTTCTGTACTCGGTATCGAAAAATTCAGTGTTTTGTTTTTGTTGCAGAATATTCAACCTTAACACCGCAAAAGCCCGATGGGCTGATGAAAATGGCTATAATGATTGGCAACATTTGAGTGAACATTTAAATATTCACGAAAAAAGTAAATGCATTTCGAAAATCTTAAGACATGGTCTGACTGTTTAACTTTAACACCGACACAAATGTTAAACTACATTATAAAAAATAATTTAACTCATCCTGTTCCAAATGCAAGCGTAGCTTTGCGAATTTTGTTGACAATGCCTGTATCGGTTGCTTCAGCGGAGAGAACTTTCTCAAAGTTAAAGTTAATCAAAAACTACTTAAGATCGTCAATGGGCCAACAACGGCTCGACAATTTGGCAATCATATCGATTGAAAGTGATTTGTTGGACAATATAAATATGACTGAACTTATTTCTGAATTTTCCAGAAAGAAAGCGCGTAAAGCTACTTTTATTTAGTGGTTATTTAGTTTTATTTAATTTCATTCAGGTTATTTAGATTAGGTAACTATTTCTTGTTCAAAAAATGTTTCTTTCTTGTTTGGTAATAAAATGTTTATTTTTGCTTCAAATTTGTATTATTTATTAATTACCGTCTAGCGATTATGTTGAATGTACATAATATAAAATTTAAAAAATATATGCACCAAAAAAAGGCGCTGTGATCACATTTGCACGACGGCGCTCGACCAGGTTGGAACGGCCCTGGGCGAGTGCTGCAAATCAAGCAAGAAGTAAAGGTGCTTTACCTACGAGTTGTATACAAAAGGTGTTTAACAATTAAAAAATAGGTAAACACCTTAAGCTGATACTACTACTGGTTTAATAGAATTTAAAAATGCATACTGTAAGCAAGAAGTGATTGTTGTCAAGATAATAAATGTATTTTTGATTTGGAAGCTTTTTCATTATGTTATTCATGTAAAAGTTAAAAATAACCTCGGAATTTTTATTAGTCTTTAACACAGAAATACACGATTTCACTAATAATAAAATGCCAGTGGTGGTTATATTTAGATGTTTTAGATTTTCATCTTGGTATGAAAAACAGACCACTTGTATACGAAACAGTCCGCTATTTATATTAGGTACATTAAACCCGCAAATAGTTATCTAGATAAGTATGAATGGTAAAACATAATTTAGAATTATTTAACATACAGACATAATTTTTGTAATGAAAAATGCAGTGAGTGAAAAACAAATGATTGAGTTAAGGTAAAGCATTTGACGAGCTTTATAGTGCGACCAATAATCTAAGAAGGTCATAAATCACCAACCACCTGATGTATCAGCAGACGGTCGATGCTACGCAGAGTTGTACTTGCCCTAGCCATAAAATTTTGTTTTATAGTTCGGTCTAATGATATTGGGTTAGGATAATTATTAAGAAAAGTCGCTTGAGTATAATTGAAGACACAAGTGGATGAAGGATGCATGTAACAAAAAAATTATTTCGAGTAAAATGATTTATAAGTTGATTGCTTGGTACTTTTTTTGTGTGGGACTAATCAAATTCATTTTTTCAGCATCAAACAACTTTGTTAATACAAATTAAGTTATATCATTTAAATAACAAAAATCAAAGTAAAACATAGGAAAATAAGAAAATAACTGTACATAGATCCTTTATGCGCCAATCTCCCGTTACTAAAATTAGCATCACTTTGATGAGGGGTTCATCTATGTTAAATTTTAGGTAGTTTTCCGTTTTTTTCTTGGTTCTTCTATATTTTCTATATTGAATATTTCTTTTATGTTGCGATAAAACACTTTGAACGGATCTTTTACAAAAACTAGTTGTTCTTCCAAATTGAAACTTTTTTCTTTCGTCAAAGAGTGTGTTTTATTTCGAATGTTTGTAAGTTCATATTCTCCGGGCTGAATTTTGTAGTGAACTGCTTTTAGAAGATCTACCTTTAGGAATGGTGTACAATCATCCAAACATGCCTTATAAAGATAGCTACCATATTCTTCAACTCGAATCCACACCAAATTATCTCTAGAAGTAACTTTCTCATTGAGGTTATTTTTGGTTCTGTTTGTTAAATGTAGTTTAAGGGCAACTTCCTCTAAATTTTGAAAGTGGTCTAGCATATCGGTAACAATGGAACCTTTCATACTTGAAGACTTCATTATATCCCGATAATGATCTGGTAAGAATACAGTGTCTGTTTCCTGAGATTCTTTTCAATACTGCCAAAGTCTCTATCAGAATCTAAGAAAGAGTGACCAACCACGGGAAATGTGTGGTAAATTTTCGTAAAAATACGTTCCAAAATGATATTTTGATATAGCGTAATAATATTGAAATTTTTATTTTGGTCACTACAAGAATCGGACCATAATATCAAATAGGTTGCCGTATGTCATTTTGTGAAAGCTTGGCAAACGTGTACAAGGAACTTCCAACTTCAATACTTCCTTTACAGGCAATATTCTCGGTCCATGTGAAAAAGTATGCTTTTTCGCTATTGGCAGTTATGGAATGTACGCTTTGGTTATAAAACCAAAGTTGTCGAAGATAAAAAGCCTTTGAAGTTGTTAACATTGGTGAAGACATTGTTTGTTGCAAATCCATTGTTGCATAACACATGATTTTCACAACGGGCTTTCTCTCTATCTCTCTTTTGTTGTTCGAATGCAAACTTATATGATTCTCGATGTTCATCATTATTGGTCCCTGAATCACTAGTACTGCAGATATCGCTACTTGGTTGCCCAAATGCAAGATAAATCTACTTGAAAATATGTTGTTGTAAGAACATTTCTTTATCTCATATGCCCCAGGAGGATTTGGCTCTTGACATTCCTCGATATAAAGTTTATACATTTTGCTCAGATTTAGAAAATTTGGACGACGTGTGTGGTGACCTCTTTTATCCGGGGATGGTGCAAAAATTCCCGATTCTAGTTTACGCTGTACAAGTTGAATTTTTTTTGCGAAATTTGGAACAGCGAACCGAATGCAGTTTTGCATACTGCAACCTTATCAAGTTAGTTTTAAGCAATTGTTCGCCAGATAATTCTTCGCTGGAGTTCTTCGATAGAGAATTCGAGTTATTGCAATCACTATTAAAATCGCTACTTTCTTCTGATGTATTTGGTAAGTACTCGTCCGATGTGGCATCACGTGAATAATCTAAAATCAAAATAATTATCAAGAGCTTCAAAAGTGGCGGGTTCTTCAATCACTTTACTAATAGAATAAGGTTCATCAAATGTTTTACTAGTACAGGTTACATCAAACACATTATTATTGACGGGTTTATCACACTCTTTTTCGGTGAACGATTCATCAAACACTTTATTATGGGACTGTTTATCAACATAATAACAGCAACCTAGGAGATAATAATTTGTGAGTCACACATTATAAATAAATCCTACGTATTATTCGGGGTAAACTGTATTATTGGCGACATACAACTGTGATAATTCTAAACAAGTTTTAAATTTATAATAAGTGAAAAAAAACATTTGATATATTGTCTATCTCAATACAATAATCCTAAATATTAATATAAATCTTCTAACAATTTGATTTTAAATAATTTTGTAAATTAAATTGTGAATAATAATAATAATAATATACCATTTTCTACTCACTTTTAGCAAGTTCCAATAAATATTTGGCTCTTGAGCTCATCTTTACAATTAACAATAGTTAATCCGTTCTTTTAATATCGTATTATAACAATTAAAATGAATGTAGTACTCAACTTGCATTATCCATTACAATTGTGGCAGGTTCTTCCAAGTTCACTAAAAGCTGGTATTCAAACTAGTGCAAAAAATTTGCTAGGTTCATTTCACCGTGGTTATCACCATCTTGTTCTTTGGAAGAAAAAACCAGCCCTGCTCCAGGAATAAATTCAGAAGAGGAACCAGTATGCAATACTATATACCTACAATAAGGAAATAACAAATTACTACTAGGTTTCCTAGATAGACGGCATAGCTCAAAACAACTATTAATAATTAATTGAAAAGGTCTTAAAATGGCAGGAATGTTAGTACATCATAAATTAATTGCTAAATTTGATTATTCAAATACCTTGGGCCAGCAATTTTGGTTTTTTTCACGCTTCTATGATTAGAATCTTGCCAAGAACGTCCAACAGTACCGTCTTTAAATATCCAGGTCTCATCCAAAAACACAAATTGATATGAACCTTCCCTTTTTATCTTGACATATTCATGTAGAAAATGTACACGTTTTAATGCAATATGAGGCAACTCCATCAAACTACGACGAGGATCATCTTTTTGGTATTTGAATCCAATATTTTTCACTATCTTCCAGAGTGATATTAAAAAACCATTAAAGAGTTCACGCTCCTGGAGTGTGTCTCTTAAAGTTTTCAAGGTTATGTGTTCCTCTGAAAAAATATTGTGTTAGTTAATTGTGAATAAAATGAAACAGTAATTTCAATATACTCACTGTTTCTATACATTTCGTATATAATATTTCGGAAAGCATTTTGATCAAAGCTATCAATTTCAACAGTAGGTTTTATGCGTTGTCTCTTTTTAGGTGGACTATTAGGCTGTTCACCTCTATTATGCTTGGCGGCAATAGGGTTAACAGTGGTAACGCTAAGTTGTAAAGCTTCTGCAACTTTCTTTAATATTATTACTTCAATTTATGGAAGAATAATATATTATCAAGTTTAATTAACCTAACCTAACATTAAAAACATTTAATCATTCACATTTAAATATGTAACAATAATATTAATAATTTTGAATACAAATAGCGAATACTATTACTTACGTCTCTTACAGCAGTAAGCGGGAGAAGCGGGCCCCCATTTCAGCATTCTCGTTCAAAATAGCTCAACAAAGATGTTACCATCTCTTGACATTTTCTGTTCAACTGCTTTGGCATTTTATTAACCACACACTGCAGATTTGCTTAAATAATTAGTTATGAAAATAACTTTTTTTTAATCTTAAAGAAGCAATGAATTTAAAAGCACCAAAAAAACTTGTAAATATTAGACGATGATCGAATGTCAATAAACGTCAAAACAAACTGGGGAATTTTACCAGTTGATTTGACAACGTCTTGAAGTTGTGCCAACCCGTTAGCTGTAAATTGCCCTGGCTGTTGAGGATAAATTGTATTCACTGTTGGTAAATTAATATTTATTCTGATAAGCAGGAAAGTAACTAAAAATGACATCATCGTCTTTTTATCGTAAATAAACTATAATACTCAACGACTCATCAGCAAAACAGAAACATAACCTTACTTCAGATGTCTATGTAACGTTCGAATATACAACATTTATTGCTACTGGATGAAGGCATGCATACGTAACTCTTATGAACCAGCTTGTCCCATAAGAGCTGTTTGCGAGTACACTCGCCAGAGGCGCTGTAATCACCTTAAATTTGAACGTTGTCAAATCTGTGAAGAAAAATTCCTCAGTTTTTCGTCAATCATCTGATCCATTGATTAAAGTTACTAATATGTAATAGGTATAAACATATTTTTTCATTATCATAACATAAAACATGGATGTTAGTTTGGATTTGAATTTTAACTTATCTTTCAATACCCTACACTACAGAAGCTATTCAAGTTGTATTTTTTAATTAAAATAAAAATCACAAGTTTTTGATGAGAATTTTGAGATATGGCAACATCACAGCGGCTTTACGAGAGCACAATAATACCAAAGAATACACCAACAACAAGAAGCGAAAGCCGGCATAAATCGTATGATGTTCTGGGGGCAAAATTTCGTGATGAAATTGACTGTCTCGACCCTTACTTCGTGGAATATGCTCATATTAGTGTTTTTAAATGAAACTCAAGGTCTCTAGTTAATTCCACAATATAATACAAGTTATTGAAAATTCTAAAAAATTGACAATTGTTTCCATAAATCAATATCATCGTCGTGACCTTGTAAAACTGAAGTTGACAGAAAGCTAATAATTTACACTGAGAAAAAGGTTACAAAATTGTGAAGGTTTATATTTTACAGGCAGAAAAAAATGTAAATCAAACATTCCAAAAAATAATTGTTTACTAATGTATTGTCAAAACGTTATTCCGAGAAAGTATTAATTGTCAATGAAAAATGTAAGCATAAAAAACCTGTAACATGGTCTTGTTAGCCCGATACAGCCTTTGGAGTGCCACAAGTTACCAATTTTGTAATTGAATATTGTTCAGGACATCTCACAGAAGAACTCTATTGATTTTCAGCTCACCAGAGCCAGTACAACGGGTGACATGATACTTGAAGTACGACATTTTTGGAGAAATTTCAGTGTGTTAGCATAATACAGCCTCCGGAGTGTATACAAGTGACCAATATTATGATGGGATATTGCTCAGGGCGTCTCACAGATGAACTCTATTAATTTTCAGCTCATATTGTGAAAAATATGCTTTAGCATTTCTTTATACATAGTTCAAGTTTCTGTTTTTTAAGAACAGTTTATTACTAAAAATAACATGCTATTGTTTAATCAAATGATTTTTATTTTCTTATATCCATATTGGAGTTCATTATGTGTAAATATGTATTTAAGTAGCAGTATGTGTAGGATAGGGTAGATATTAAAACTAAACAGTAATATAGATTATATATTTAGAATACCAGATTACAGAAGGAAAAAGTTCAATATACATGATGGTATAAAATTACAATAATGTTGGTGCTTAAATGTACAATTTGTATAATTTCCATGATATGATATAACAGTTACACTCTTCCAGATTCATAATTCAATATTTTACACATAGAAAAAATATTTTAATGTCTGCAACATAATGTGTAGAAATGATCAATATATATTAAATAATAATAATAATACCGGACATTTACAATTGTATAGGACAGTTAGATAAGTAAAATAGTCATCTATTACTTTATTTATAATTGTACAATATTTAATGCGGCACTAGATTAATTTTTTGTGATGGCTTCTAAAGGAGGACTTGTTTGCTTATGTTGTGGTTGTAGATGTCCCTCTAAAACTGGACAAGGATGATGTATAGGTAAACCAAACCAAACTGTATACTGGTCAAACCCATATTAAATGTACTGTTACTTTTTGGAGCTAAAATGTGGTTAAAAGCAGCTAATAGAGAGGATTTTGTTCAGAGACGTTTGCTTTCGTAATGTGCCAAAAGTCATGCTTTGTGTTGAAGTCGAAGGAGATTGTAAAGGTACAGGTCATAACTCAGTACTTCCCCCTAACGTCCATTTTAAAAGGTTGATTATCTGAAAAGAAAAATATAGGAAGACTATATTAATGGACACAGAAGTGTATGAGTAGGTTTTATTATAGACAATGTGTTGTTTTATTCATCCGACACTTTAGTTTTCTAGTATCTATTTTACCAGAAGAATTCTCTTACACATTAATAGCATATCAGAGACTGATAGTTAATACTGCCACAAAGTGAGCATGGGATAAATAAAAAAACATTTCTTTATCATAACAAAATCATAAAAAATACTCTTTTATAACAAAACCAAGATTCTTTTAAGTGAGACACAGGTAGGCTGAACATTGTAGGTGAAACTTTCGTCTAGTTAAATTCACAGTTGCAAACACTTAATTTTTTACTAACTTATCTAGGTATGAGAAAGCCATCCATTTTGATGTATATTGACTTACAGAGGTGAATCTAAATAATAATTATATTTACTAAGCAGTGGAGAAGCATCACGGTAACTCGTATGTATTGCAGAGGCCTAAGAGATGGTTGTCGGTATTGCTGTTTTGGTGTGGTAGCTGCAATTATAATAGTAATGGTAGTAATCATTCCCTTACACAAATTCCATGAAGGTATTAATTCATCCTGTGGTAAAGTATCAATTAATCCTGTGGCCAGGTGACAAAAAATAAATATTAATAACAGTTGATTGTAATGTCTACTTAAATTTAATATTTACCAGACTGAATAACTATTTTTGTTGGTGGATGATTCAATAAAATATGTCCCTTGCATTTTAACCATGGAAATATGGCAGGGGCAGCTAGCTGAAGCAAACGCTTGGAATATCCTCATTTGGAAACAATTTTTTTCTCAAAGTGAAGTTCACACAACCTATAAATTCTTTTGTTAAGCATCTGTAGTCTTTCCAAACAAATATCTACGGTTACAAGCTTCCAACTATAACTGTACCCTAAAAAGTAAATAAAGGTAGGTATATTTTTATATTCACATGTCTATAAAAGAAATCAACTATTAACTTATATTGAATATTATGTATTTTCATTCAACATGTTTTTTACAGAACAGGGCTCGTCAGCAGAAAGCTTATTGTAGTACATAATATTATCATTACATGTTAATAAATGTAGAGGGACAGATCAACGTTAACAAACAAAAACATAGATTTACACAACTTACAATTCATAGGAACATGTGAAATAAAATGTAAAATATTGAAAAATGAATATATACCTATAATACATTACATATAGAAATAATTTCTCTTACCTCACAGGGTCTTTGGGAAAACCAAACATAGTTATCTTTTCTCCTGTTGTTGAGTGACATCCACGAACTTCACAGCTTATTCTTCCCATCATAAATACAATAATTTCTCACTAAGAGTGCAACTAGTTACTTTTACTAAACGGTATTGTTCAAAATCAAAGTAAATAAACAAATAAAAAGCATATTTTTGTTTAACAGAGAATGACATTGACGTAAAACACATATAAAAAAATGGCGTCTATCACACATGCGCATTCAGAAAATGAATTGTCAAAAAGCCGAAGTTTCGCTTCTTGTTGTTGGTGTATTCTTTGATAATACGCAGGCGCATCGATTTCTTGCTCAATGTTTATCAATAGATAAAGGATAGGTTAGGTTAGGTTGATTTATTTTTATCAACACCAATACCTAGTCCAACTCATTATTATTCCAATTAGTGCTATATTGAGACTAAGTTGAATTTCAATTTTTGTGTGTGTTTATTAAACTCATTAAACCAAACCAGTCCAATATGGTGTTTTCTTGTGTGTCAACATGCAGAAGCCGAGGGGACACTGAAAATGCATCGATTTTCCAAAAACTATGAAAATGTGAGTACCGGCGTTACTTTCAATGTTAAAGCTGTGATAATTATATTACCAAAATCTGTTATATGTTATTTTTTTCACTACTAACATGAGAAAACCTTACAATTTACCTCATTTGTCTAATGAGAAGTAGCTCAATATTTACCTAAAACTTTATTTATTTAATGAAATGAACATGAAAAATAAACTCTAGGAAATGACCTAAGACAATGAAAATGATCAGAAAATATGAAAATTATTTATAATAATAGTAGACATGACGTTTATTGAATCCCCTCAGTTTCAATGATTTTATTCAATGCTTTGACAAGTATTCCGGGCTGATATTTTGATATCCTTGAATAATTGGGGAAATGACTAATTTTAAAGTAAAAATAAGGTCTTTCGGTATTAGTTCGGCCATTAGTAGTGAAAAAAATACTATATATACTTCGGTTGAGAAGGCCATATTTGTATATTGTATATTATATTAATTATTATCTAACTTGTAAATAAACCTATGTAGTGAAACAGTTTTTTCCTTCATGAATTCTTAAACAATCTTCCAGTTCCAGAAAAAAAATTTAAATTTTATATGTACGGTTCCCGCTTTTGCTTTATTTCTGACTACACTCGCCAGAGAGCGCGGTAATTAGTGAACCAAACTCTTTATACTGAGTTGCCTATCTATCTATTGAAAATCAACCTAACCTAACCTTTCCTTTATCTATGGATGAAGGATTCATGTGCATTGACTTGAGTAACATAGACCCTTCATTCATTCTCTTTCTCTCACGTTCATTAAATTTTGGGTGATGAAGGATTTATTGACAGTAGTGAGTCGATGAAGGATTTAAGTGCATAAATCATTTGTACATAAACCCTTGATGCATTATTAATTTGATAAGACATATGTACATAGACCCTTCATCGCAAATGAATTTGATGCACTTAAAACCATCATCCATTGAAAAAACGTATTTTTCAAAAATTGTTAGATATATCCTTCATCCACTTGTGTCTTCAATTGAGAATAGGGATGTTGACTGTATCCAAATAAAGACATTATTTTAACGTCAGGTGGTAGTTTTTATCATTGAAATACTAAAAGACAAAATAGATATCTTCATTTTAAGGCCAGTTAATTAACATTTAATAAATAAAATTTAACTAAATCAGTCTCAAGTCAGTTATGACGTCATCTGTTCCCAAACATCATCTAATATGGAACATTTGTAAAACTTTGAGTTCATATTTTATAACAACAACTAAGTATTACGAAAAAAACTCACATCTCACGGGTGTTTGGGAACAAATGACATCACAACGGTAATGTGACAAGTATTGGCGTTTTCTCGCGAAATTTGAAACGCTATTCAAACTACATGTTTTTAGTCATATTTACAAAAAATAATAATAAATATATGCGGCTGTATTAGGCACTGATACATGATCTAAATCACGTTCCCAAAAATAATGAACATCCCTATTGTTTATGTATATATAATATGTGATATATAACACAAAAACATTACGGAGGTGAATGCGATTCTAGTGCAAAAAGTTTATAATATTTGAGTTGCTTAAAATTAAATTTAATGTACACACGCTTGTGAAGTTTCTGTTTTTTACATATAAGGATATGTTTATGTTGTAGGCGTAATGCAAATTTATTATTTATCTAAACTTTCTAGGCATTTAACAAAAAAAACGGCAAAACGCAAGCATACAATGCATTTTTCGTTATGACTACACATATTCAGTCATACTGATAAAATATCGGAAAAACAAGAACAGAAGAATGTATATCACGTTGTGACTGACTATTTTATACGGTAATTTATACGGTGCCGTCAAAATGTGAATATTAAACGAGTCGAATTTTTCCCAATTAATTATCATTATATTATAAGGAGTTGCTCGTTTGTAGATTGCTAACAGCACAGCAGTCCATCAAAACGCACATCGCATTATGTCTAAAATACATAAAATGTGCCAAACAAAAAAAAGTGACATTTGTTTTGTTGTTTAACCATTTCGACGTGTTTAAGCATAACCACGAAGATGTAAAAATCAAGGATGAAAAACGAGATTTAAAAGTTATGAAAATGCAATTTAATTAACAGCTACCAAACTTTTAGAGTGAAAGGGTGGGAGGCAGTCCTTTACTTACGACACTTTAATTCTAGACAAACTTGAGCTGGTAATTCATTATCAAAATTAGAGAATCCATGTTCGGATAAGTAACGTTCGTCCCTAATTAGATTTTCCAAACATGTAGCGAAATTAGTACAAGCCAAAAAACCTGACCTATTCATTTATCGAATGATGTATTTTTTAAATGTTAGTACTTACTTTATTTGTTGAGAAAATCATTAAGTGCCAGGGACAAAACGATGCATAAAATTTGTAGGGGAGCGCCGGGAGGGTTTGGACAATATTCAAATAAATAAATATGGCGTGGACACGAATGAGAAATGACCTTAATTTTGAAATCGGACCGTTTGATGTAGGTCTCGTATATACCTTTATGCATATTTTTTTGAAAAATTATTTCATAACTATGAGTTACATATGTTCATTTATAATATATCTAAACCCTCCCCCTATGACGGCATGGCCTGGACGATTAAATAACACGCAATAACATTATGCAAAATGTTTATTTGTCAAAGATATATTTCTAAAATGTTTATAAAACTATAACCTCAGCATTAAGATAAGGTGAACTCTGTAAGGTCTACATTAAAATATATCATATCTAAATATCAGGAACTTCTATCTGTCAAAGTATTTGGTAGTTTCAAAACCACTTCTTCATGTGACACAAATGCTGGGAACTCTTCGCTAAATCTAAACCGGTTGGAAGCAACTTGCTTTATCCAAAATTTCACGTTGTAGCCATCCACAACAACTCCTTCTATTTGAGCGGCATAAAGTCTAACTGATTTTTTCCCAAACACTATACAAACAACGATACTATGGACATCGAGTTTTGTAAGATTCTCAATTTCATCATTATCCTGTTTCAAGTCTGAGGATGAGTCTTGTAAATCACTTCTTCCTCATCGGAAGGAGAATCGCTCATAACTTTTTTCTTCACCTTCTCTATTTTATTTTGATTGATTGTTGGTCGGCTTTTTTTCAATTTCTTTTCCGCAATTTCATCGCGTTCCGGAGTATCGGTAGCTATTATGGATTTTCTTTTTGCTGGGCCTTTTCTGGTTGGTTTCCGTTCTGGGGCTTTCGGGTACGGTCTTATTTTTTATGGCGATACAAAAAATGTCTTGTGCTTGATGTCAACTGGAATTTGGGGCTCCAGCAATGGCTGTGCAGAAGAGGTGGATGGCAGTGATGCATCTACATTTTTGTCAAAAAACTTATTGTTTATTGGAGAAGTTATTTTGTCTGTGACATATGAGGAAAGGAAATCTTTTTCACCAAAAATATTTTTATCAAACGGCCAAATTCCAGTGTAACGGAATCCAGATTTTATATTTGAGGGAGTTGCAGATCGATCCCAAGC
Organism: Galeruca laticollis; assembly: GCA_963921935.1. Lineage (NCBI taxonomy): Eukaryota > Metazoa > Arthropoda > Insecta > Coleoptera > Chrysomelidae > Galeruca > Galeruca laticollis. The sequence goes on along the minus strand of OY998179.1, from coordinate 46,379,808 downwards.
CTTCATGCATATTGGTGCCAGGTTATAAATTGACAACGTCTGTCCTGGATGAGAGAGCATCCAGACATCTGCTCCTTGGTTGAAACATCTTTTGAATGGTCCGAAAATAGTCATATCCAAAGGCTGCAATTTGTTGGATCTGTGGGGCGGAAGAGTTAGAATTGTAACTCCATTCTCTTTGCAGTAATCAATTGCTGGAACAGATAAATCGGATTCGTGATTGTCGATTATAAGAATGACTTGACGTTCTTTAGAACATCCAACATTAGCTACAAAACGTTCTTAAACTCGTAAAAAATTATCGCTGGTGATCCATCCAGACGAATGCACTAAGCCAGTTGCACCATACACGTCTGGAACACCACTTAGCATTCATTCGATGTTTGTCAAATTTTTTCCTTGGAAATACCCACACTGGAGGAAGTGCTGTCCCATTTGTTCCAATCTACTTGTGTAACCAGCTCTCACCTTTCACGCGAAATGACCTTGCTCACTTGATGTTGGTCTTTGGTAGCAACCACTTTTTGCGATTTTCTGACTGTTGTAACACCGGTCTCATCCGAATTATTTATGTCTGATCCAGTAAATTGGTGCCTTTTCAGGACCTCCTCCAACTTAGCCAGAAATGTTCCAACCGTGAATTCGTTAGAACTTGAAATTCTTGCTAAATTTGTGTTCTTTGGGGCTCTTAAGGATAATTGAGGTTGTCAACTTAAAAATCCAGTGAACCAATCCTGATTTGTTTGCTTTTCTAGAGTCTGGAACTTTAAGGTGGTTTTTCTCGGCAAATTCATATGCCAATCTGCGTGTTGCTGTCGGAGTTAAACCATGGTACATATTTGAGAATCTTTTAGGGTAACAGGTAAGAGAGACTTCCAATTCACTAGATAAAACTTGACGAAATTTGGGGAGAATGACAAATTATGAATTCCCATTTCTTTTGCTTTTTTGACATATAATGCGAGAGTTGATTTTTTGATGCCATGCTCTTGTGCACTTTTTCTAATAGAGTATTTTCCGGATAAAACATCAACCGTGGCAATTCTCATATCGTCTGCCGAACAGTTAACATTTTGTATTTAGAAAGCATATTACCTGAAACAATTTCATGATTTAGGGAGGGTTTGGACACTTACGGGACGGTATGGACAGCTGTCCAAGCCCTCTCGCAGCATGGTTTTATTACTATATTACAAAAAAATTTAAAGTATGTTCATATATGCTATAAATAACAAATTTTAATTTTAAAAGCTTACGCAATACTGGCAATAAATCAGCAACTCAAAAATCAGAAAAACAGTTAGTTAGAAGCGCAATTAACAATTGATATATTCTAGATTAAATACATGGAACAATACGGCATTCGTAATGCGTCGAAACGAAGCGGCCTGCCTGCTTCGCGTTTAAACACATAGGTATTAAATACTTTCAAATGCGAATACGGTAAAGTATCTCTTTTGATCTGTTTTCTACTTAGGCGGCAATTTTGAATGTGTTCAATGCCTCCCCCTGTCCAAACCATCCCGGCACTCCACTATATTTTTTTCTACCGGACATTTTTCGTACATAAGCTGTCACTGCTTGAAACCGATTCTAAAATTTAGTTCAAGGACTTGAAGGAATATAAAGTCTCGTGCTAGATATTTGCAGCTAGCATAGAAGTGGCACTGAAGTATTGTTACGAAACAGCACACTGGTATAGTCCCTAAATCCGACTCTGTATAAGCCAGGTATGAAAGTTAAAATTATGGCGGACACGCAGGTTTTTTACTTTTCCGCCCAACCTATCTATATGCGAGAAAAGTATTGGTTTACCCCAAAAAAAGTTGGAATTTAGAAATTTTTTTAGAGTTATTTTTACGTTTTCCATCAACAACAACCCGAAAAAACGGTTTTTAGAAAAAAAATCCTGTGTGTATGTCGTCGTCGTCGTCGTCGTCGTTGTCGTCGGCGACTTTTCCGTACATGTCTTGTTAGCACGATACAGCCTCCGGAGTGCAATAAGTCACTAATTTTATGATTGAATATTGTTAAGGACATGTCACAGATGCACCCTATTGATTGTCAGCTCACCAGAACCAATACAACAGGTGCTACAGTACTTTAACTACGATATTTTTGTCATTTTTGGAGAATTTTCAGTTTGTTAGCACGATACAGCCTCTGGAGTATATACAAGTGACCAATTTTATGATTGGATATTATTCAGAGCGTCTCAAATATGAACTCTATGGATATTCAGCCCACTAAAGCCAGTACAACGGGTACGATGGTACTTAGAGTACCAAATTTTTGTCATTTTTGGAGAATTTTCAGATTGTTAGCACGATACAGCCTCCAAAGAGTATACGATTGATCAATTTTATGATTGAATATTGTTCAAGGTGTCTCACAGATGTACCCTATTGATTTTCAGTTGACTAGAGCGAGTACAGCGGGTCCTTTAAATCCACATATACTAATTTTTTTGTTATTTTTGGAGAATTTTCGGTTTGTTAGCACGATACATCCCCCGAAGTGAATACAAGTAACAATTTTATGATAGAATATTGTTCAGGGCCACAGATGCGGAAAAGTTAGTTTTAATCTTTAAAACCGTTTATTTTATAACTGTTTACGATTGTGACTATCTTATCTAAACATTGTTTTTGTGACCAGTCTTATCTAGAAAATGCCAGAAAGTCAATTGTTTTTGAGTAAGCCTCAATCTAGAATTTTCTAGTGAAAAAGGCACTAATATATAAGGGACCGGCCAGGAAGAGTTAATATAGTTGATAATTTGACATCTTGAGATAAACAAGTAAATAAGTGAATATAAATTTGTGAACTGTTTATATAAATTAGTTCAAGTGAATATACTGTGAATAGTGTAGTGAATAAATAAATTAAGTAAGTAGCTATACCGTGTGTTTTAAGTTAATCCCAACCGTTTACTATTTAAATAAATAAGAGAAAGCATTACATTGGTGTCAGAAGTAGGATAATATAAATAAATAGTTACGCGAAAATGGCTAAGAGACTAAGTGACCTAAAAGTGACGGAATTAAAGACAGAATTGGAAAACCGCGAGTTGGAAACGTCCGGTAAGAAGAGCGAATTAATGGAAAGACACAAAATGGCACTGGAAAGTGAAGGCTTGGATCCAGAAACATTCTTATTCAAAGACGAGGCTTCCACCTTAATCTCGTCAATTTCTGATATGAAGAATGATTTTTCTGCAATGAAGAACGATATTTCTGCCATAGAAGAGAAGATTTCAACTAATGTGAAAAACGATATATCTGCAATAAAGAACGATTTTTCTGATATGAAGAACGATATTTCTGCTATGAAGAATGATATTTCTGCAGATATCTTATCATTGAAAAATGAGATTGCTGCTGAAGTCGAGAATAAAATTTCGTCTCTAAAATCGGATATTGAGAATAAGATGACAACGATGAACGAGAAAATAGAATCAGACATGGAGAATAAGATGACAACGATGGAAAATCAGATGGGCGAGAAAATCAAGGAGTTAGAGACAAAGATTGCCGATTTAAGAACACAAGACACTTCAGCAAAAGGAAAGAAGATCGAGATGTGCAAGCCAGAAACACAACCCAAGACAGATGATATTGGCAGTTTTACCCGAGTCAAGGCCCCAACGTTCGATGCAAAGATGTCGTAGACCAATTACGTAAAACAGTTTGAAGCAGCCGCTAGAGTGAATAATTGGTCCGACAAGGAGAAAGCAGTGAACTTAACTATCGCGCTACGGGGAAATGCCTTAGATGTACTTCAGACGATACCTATGGAAGAAACGGATGAATTCGAGCAGGTAAAGAGGAGATTTGACATGCGATATGGTCACGAACATCTAGAACATTTGTACCAATCCCAGCTGAAGAACCGAAGGTAGAAACGTGACAAAGCACTTCAAGAATATGAAGTGCACATTGCCCGACTAGTTCGATTTGCTTATCCGTCAGCACCAGAGAACATGATGGAACGTCTGGGCATCCAGGCCTTTATTGATGGCTTACGTGACGCCGATATGCAGAGGACGCTTCGTTTAGACCATCCGAATACATTAGTCGACGCATTAACAGCTCGTCTTGAATATGAAGCAGCAACGAAGGCTTCAGGATATAACAAAATTAGGACCATCCAAGAAGAAGGTGACGAAGACAAGTTTAACCAGATCGTCAGCTTGATCAAAAATATGATGGACAAGAAGCCGAGAAATATCAGATGCTGGAATTGTGGCGAGCTAGAGCATGTACATAGTTCGTGTAATCCCCCCAAGACTCCTGCAAACGAAGAACATCAATCACAGGAAAACTAGAACGGGTCGGGCACGAGGAGGCAGTACCGACCCATGATCATTCCAAAGACCCTCTCATACTGATAGCTTCGCTCAGATGTCGCAACGACAGTGTATATGTAGATGGTGAAGTGAATGGCAAGAGATATACTCTGCTAGTAGACACTGGAGCAATTAGAACCAGTATACGACCAGAAATAATAAACTCCAAGAAGAAACTTCTACCAACGAGACTGCGACTGCGGACCGCCACATGTGAGAGTGCCAACGTTCACGGTGAGACACAAATCCAATTGGGAATTGGCGCAGAAAAATTCACACATACGGGAATCGTAGCTGACATTGAAGAAGACGTGATTCTGGGAATGGACGTAATGAATGTACATGGTTTCCAATTGGACTTTAGAAACAGAACCATTAATGTGGGTTCCGAGGAGGTATTCCTTCATCCATATGAAGGCAGGGCGGTGTTGGCAGGAAGACAAAGAGAAGACTGCATTTACCACTGGATCTGGATTATGGCAATTCAACGTCATGCCATTCGGGCTCTGTAATTCGCCTGCGACATTTAAAAGACTCATGGAAAATGTCTTGAGAGGGTTGTCTTGGAAGACATGCCTGGTCTATTTGGACGACATCGTAGTAGTACTGGGTAATTCTCTTTTTCTGCTATTTCAAAATTCCTCATAATTTATGTATTTAAACTTTCTTCTATCCTTTGTATGTCTTTATTTTCTTCATTATTTCGCTGTCTAATTTCGTTATCCTTTCGCTGTTCCCTTTTATTTTTTAGTATTCTCTCCTATTTCAATTTTCAATTAATTTTCATTTTTCTTTAAACTTTCTATTTCTGTCGATTGTATTTCTTCCATTTCCATTATTCTTCCTAACATTTCATTTCTAATTTCTTGTTTTGTTTCATGGATTCTTTCTTCTGTGTATCTTTTAGATTCTTCCAATTGTTTTCTTACATTTTCTATCTTCTCTTCCATTCTTTGACTACTTGTCTTTATTTCCTCTTTCATTTCTTCTCTCTGAATATCAAATTTTCTGCTTATAGTGTCATTCTGATTAATAACTAATTGTAACATTTCCATCATTCTATTTTGTTCACTTCTACTTACAGCTCCTTCTCCGTGATTCTATCCTACCACCTCTTCTCTACTCCTCATTGTTCCTTCATGTTCTTCAATTGGTTCGGCTCTTTATTATTATTTTATTGTAATTTTTTGGTACAATATAGCAAATAGTCGTTGATACAATTCCTTCAGCTTTGTGTTCCTCTTTTATTGAACCTACCCAATTATGTTATTCAATTTATATAAAACTGAAAAAAATGCAAACCTATAACAGTCAGTTGTGGCAAAGTACCGTATAGTAAAAAGCAACTGATTTTTTGCAAAAACAGGATTTCTTCCCATGTTATTAACAGGAACCAATTTGTCCCTAACTATAGACAGAATATGGTCAAAAGTTAGTCTAGACTTTCGAAAATTCTCTCGAAATTATCCATCAGTACACAACTCCACAACTCAGGTGACAAAATTCTGAATTCTTGGCCTTAAAACTAAAGAAAAAAAATTAATTATTGAATTAATAAATTATGCTAGCTGCTTACCTTGTGTACCCCTTGCAACCCTGTAATCATTATCTGAAGACTCTTCATCAAACACATGCTTAAAAACAACTAAAAATTTCCATAATCTGTTTTTTGGAGTAGCAAACAACAAAATCCGCGGCAGTTTTGAGAATATATTTAAGGTTATATTTTCGTTCCGTACTTTGACCAGTTATATGTCCCGAATACAACTAGATTTCTCAATTTCATGCTGTCAACCAAAGCTGTTAACCGTGGTTATGGTTAGATACTTTCGGACCATAGCCTTAATGTCACCAATGTATATTTTTGGTTATGAAACTGTCAGATTACATATCATTACGATTATTTACTGAATCATTCCAGTTGTACGTCTTGGTACATTTATTAATTCACTGCTCATGAATTGTGATGGAATGTCCAGCACATCTAATTTGTAATTTTGTTTTGTCAATGTTGAAGTGCTATTCAATTTATTAGGTACAATATTTTTAACAATCCGTAATTGTATAAGAGAAGTTGTTTCTAATGATTTCCTTGATTTTTACCTTCTTGTAAAGTTTCTTTTGTTAAAATAAAGCGTTTCGAACGCTTCACCCTTGTTATTACATCTATTAAAGAAACATTCTTGCTTTCTGTATTATATGTAGTTCCTAACATATATAACGGATTCGGTGGATAGTATTTTCTTAGCTTTCCATTTTTCTGAAAACTCTCGACTTACAGATTCATTGTCTGAATTTTTCATTCTATTTATGATCACTTTTTTAACTTTGCCTTATTTTACCCTTCTTATATTCACTTTTCCCATGTTATTTTGTTTCCTATTAAACTTATTATATGAGGAAGCACATTTTGGATCTCCCTTCGTAGGACCCATGTTTTTGTCAATTTTAAAACCAAAGCAGTAGGTGTCTCTAAATAGTTTAAAATACGAATATCAGCAGGCTTGTTAATTTTGTCACAACGTCAATGTACTCATCCAACTAGATTCAAGGCGCTTATTATACTTGCCGGATGGTTCATATCATGATAATATAAATATAATTTCAGACTTTCGCCCCCGACTATTATTACTAAAAATAATACTAACATAATAATACCACCATATGCCTAATGGTCGTTTTTTATTAATATCCCCAGTTAGAAAAAAGATAAGAAATTGCGGTTTCATCTGATTTTTTAGGAATTTTGACCTCTATTTAACTATGTAAAAAGAGACATAGACATTTAAAATTTTCACGATAATGCGCACTGTTGTAATGTCAAACAGCGCCCTCTAAGTACCACATCACAATATATAAAGCGATTTTGAACGAGATCTAGTTCGTCGGTGTTGCAGGTTTTTGCGGTTTTCCTGTACACTCTGAATTTATTCACTAGCCAAATGGACCGACGATCGACGCACCCGCATTTTTAGATTTAAGATTGTTATTATACCGCCGACCACCTTAAATAGTCCCCGAACCACCGAAGGCACGTTACCGCAACTTTTTACAAATCTCAACAAATTCATCATATTCTATACACTTTTGAAAAATGTCTCCTATACACTTCTCTTTCGCAAATCCCTAAAACCAATAAAAATCTTAAATTACTAATATTTCATTATACCCCTCCTCAATATCAGAGACATTTCAAATTCAGTTAACAGCACCCATTTACATTAAATAACTTCAATAATTCCGACACCTAGCCAGACCAACTCATAAATCTATGTATCGGCAACGATACATGGTTCGTCTTCAACACCCAAGCTCCAATCCCAGACACAGTTTCTCACACCATTTTCACACACTTTTGAGCTTTGCTGCTTCCAAACACCACCCCCCTACGCACCCCAACACAAACAACCCTCCGGTTATTTTCTAGCAAAAAGCCCATTCAATTCCCTCAAAATTCCACACACCTTTAAAAATACATTTTCTAGACACTTCTTAATAAACCTTTACTAGACATCTTTTATCCCCCAGACTCAGTTTCTCGGTCAACGCGTACAAAACCACCCAATACACCCCCATCCCAGCCCTGAAGAGGAAACCAATCCTACACCAGGGCACCACAAGAAAAGTTCAACTTCACCCAAAAACACTCCACCCAACAGAAATCTCACACGAACTTCTCTCTCTCACTCTCTTTGAGATCTAGTTTGTTTAAATCCGTAATCCGTCAACCCATACTGGAGTTATTGCATTTAAATAAAAACATATTTGACGTTTCCCTACCACTACATTTTATAAAATAGGGTGAAATACCTCAAACAAAAAATGTCACAAATTTTCCGGTTCTTACGAAGGCAATATTTAACATATATCTTTACTTGCATATTTTTTTAGAAAACGTCCGTTTTATGATTAGCCATAAAAGTTGTGCCCCCTAGCGGCCATCTTTTGAAATTGAAAATAATTTCCAACGATTTCCATTGGCCGATTTACCTATTAAATTTTTTCTACAGAAATTGTTCGATTGTCGGTTCCTGAGATATGGCCACCGATTACTAACATTTAAAAAATACTTCATTCGGTAAATGAATAATTCAGGTTTTTGCAGCCAGCTCCAGCTCTAAATGGATATTTAGATTGGACAACATAAATTCGTTAACATTTTTATTTGAAAAAGACATTTTCATTATTTTTATTGTCAATTAATGTAACTGTCTCCAACTAATCGAATAAAAAACAGAGTTCATGCGTAACTAAGAGAATAACCGGTAGAAATTGAATGAACGCCTGAACGACTGACTACATGTCGGTAGACACGAACGCTGAATTCTCTATAGCTACACCACGAACATATTAAACAAGACCGTGTAATGATTCACTGAATAAAAACGCAATCGCTACACAAGTTGTGAAATTTTACATTAGTCCGTTCATTAACGCTGTCACGTGGAACCAGCACTGACCTACTTCAAGAAAACTATATGATATAGGGAAACAACCTGCCATTTGACAGGTCGACAATAATAGATAGATGTGCAAAAACCGCTACCCTTCTAGAAGGACAACTTTTCTCCATATTACATCAGAAATAATGATTCAGGAATCGTACGTAAGGGAGTTCCGGCGCTTCTTGGAAACTGAAAGTGAGGACCAGGGCATGCGCTTGACTCAAAAACGATATTTTAAATGTAGTGAAGGTCACCTTGGATCCAGTTAAAGTTCTAAGCTTTTGAATAGCGGAGTGACAGTGGTGATATTTATTTTAAATTTGCCGGTAAGTGTGATGTATTTTGAATAAAGTTGTGATTATAGAAAGTAAATTCGATAATGTTTTTTTATCTGAATACTTATAGCTATTTGTTTTATAGGTATTACTTGATAAGATTCAATTAGTTGTTTCAATTGAAATAGATCTCAACACAACTCTAGAAAATATTAAGGTGCGAAAAATGTGGAGACTAGTGCCGTTTGTAGTTAACCATAATTTTGGTATGCATATAATATTATTTCACTGTGTTGGATTATAAACAAATTTATAACGCATTAAATACTTCATTCAGCTATACAGGGTAGTTCCAAATTCACTATACTATTCACTTCTATATAGAGTTGACTTTTTCCATAAAATATAACTTTAACCGTTAAGTTCTCAGATAGCACAGAGACATCTTAAATAAGTCTTAAAGGCGTCTGTCTAAGACATTGCGTATGTCTTAAAGCCGTCTATTGACGCTTTGCACACATCTTAACGACAACTTAGTTACAGCTTTTCTTAAAACTAAAAACGTCTCTAATAGTCTAGTCGACAAGTTGAAAATGGTACAAAATAGAGATACTGCTCTTAAAACTATGTGCGATAGCTCATTGGATTCGGAATGACGCCTAGAAAAATGTGCTAAAAGCGTGTATTAGCACATAAAAAATTGCAAAAGTTATAAACAATTAAAGATGAAAAAAATGGCATTTCGTTTTTTGCCAATATTTCATAAACTATTAATATTTAAGAAATTTCAAAAAAATAGTCTGAAAGAGGAGGAAATTTCCAATAAAAAACTCCTTATTCCCGTAACTCTATCTCCATTATTTATAATTTTAATTTAACGCTGAAAATAGATCTGCGCACGACATTTTAAGATTGCGTGCGCGGCGTCAAAATCGAGTACGGCACATTAATTAATTTATTTAAGGTATTTTTTTTAATTTGAGAACATTATGGTGTATTCTGAACACTATAAATGATTTATTCCCGTTAGAAATTTTACTTAAAGTTAATTTTTCAACAAGTTAAACAATTGTTAATTAACAAAATTTTCTTGAACTTCAGTCTTAATTGTAAGTGAAAAAAAATGTTTAAATAATAGTTGTAAAAAATTTTCGCTTCGTAGAGCCTTTCTTACCCACGTACTTAACAAGATCGTGCCATAAAAGTTAAAAAAAAATGTATACTTTGTTTATAATAATTAACAACAATAACAATATTACTTGGATTTTTCAGTTTTTCTTCAAATAAAGAAAAATATTATAAACAATAAAGTATAAATATTTTTCCTAACTTTTATGGCACGATCTTGTTGAGTATGTGGGTAAGAAAGGCTCTACGACGCGAAAATATTTTACAACTGTGATTTAAACATTTTTTTTCACTTACAATTAAGACTGAAGTTCAAGAAAATTTTGTTAGTTAACAATTGTTTAACTTGTTGAAAAATTAACTTTAAGTAAAATCTCCAACGAGAATAAATTATTTATAGTGTTCAGAATACACCATAATTTTTTCAAATTAGAAAAAAATATTCAATACCTTAAATAAATTAATTAATGTGCCGTACTCTTTTGACGCCGCGCGCGCAATCTAAAAATGTCGCGCGCAGACCTATTTTTAGCGTTAAATTAAAATTATAAATAATGGAGATAGAGTTCCGGGAGTTGGGAGTTTTTTATTGGAAATTTCCTCCTCTTTCAGAATCTTTTTTTGAAATTTCTTAAATATTAATAGTTCATGAAATATTGGCAAAAAACGAAATGCCATTTTTTTTCATCTTCAATTGTTTGTAACTTTTGCAATTTTTTATGTGCTAATACACGCTTTTAGCACATTTTTCTAGGCGTCATTCCGAATCCAATGAGCTATCGCACATAATCTTGAGAGCAGTATCTCTATTTTGTACTTTTTTCAACTTGTCGACTAGACTATAAGACATTCCCAAAAATCGTGTTTATATCCAACTCAAAATGTTCGAATTTCAGACGTAGTTTTCATACCTCATTTCAAAAATATTGAAAATGTGTTTTATTGAAGATTTTAAAAGAAACAAGCTATGAAAAAAAATTGATTTTGAATACTGAATTTCAAATATGTTGATGTTTACCACCTAATGGGTAGCCCTATATTCCCAATTTTGGCAAACATTTTTATGGACAGTTTAGAAAGAAAAATCTTTGGAAGTAATATTTCAAAAAATGTTTTATTTTGGTATAGATATGTAGATGACATATTGGCTTGCTTTATAGGTAGTGAACGACAATTAGATATATGTTTCAATCATATTAATAATTTATAACCAAAAACTAAATATACATTAGAAGTTAAAGAAAATAACTCAAACAATTTTCTTGATTTAAAAATTCAAAGAGTTAATAATGTACTTGATTATTCAATTTACAGGAAACCAACACACACTGATGTGACTATTCCATATAGCTCCAATCATCCCATATCACATAAATTGGCGGCATATAATTCAATGATACATAGAGCATTTTCTTTTCCCATGTACAAATGAAATTTTGATAGAGAAATTAATACAATTAAACAAATGGCAACATCCAACGATTATCCACAAAACTGTTCAAATGATGAGCACAGTACAAATATTAATGAGTTATTTCATCTGTATATATGTTATCTTTTTGAATCTGATTTCAAAAAATATAATTGAAGAGGTGTATGGGACAGATTATATCATGTATTGATATAATATAATACACAATATTAATTAATTTAGGTATTTTAGAACAAATTCATATCACGATAATCATTCAGTCTCAATATGTATCTATATAAGACGTCTTTAAGATTTAAAAGTACTATGTTTTAAATACGTCTAAGAACAGACGTCTTTGAGACAGCTTTTTGGAGGCTTAAGTCGTCCAGATCAATATAAGGCTCATTATGGACATCTCAAAGATGTCTTGTGCTATCTGGGATTGCTCCATTAACACCGCTGATCTGATGAAATTAATAAGCAAAAAAATGTTTATCATGAGTACTTTTGATGGGGTCCAATAAAATTTCATTTTACTTTATTCATAATCCTCTAAAATATAATTTTTGATGTTACTAAATTTTATATTGTATAAATCGCCCCTCGGGGGTCGGTCACTACCTACAACTTACAGGTCCACATGTGGTTGAAAAATAATTAGCGGTTTGTGGGATGTAAAAAAATGTTTCATTTTTAAAGTAAGTAATTCGCATCTCTGATTGTAGGATTTGTAAACAAACTCCTTTTCGCAATTTTATAATATTACAAGTGAATTAACATATCTCATAACATTGTGTAATAAATCTCTTCAATTTATCATCAATTCAGTAAACCGAATTCGAAGTAACTTTCGTCAATTCAACAGTGGAAATACCAGAGGCACTAAGTGCCAAAAAATATAAATGGTATTAATATTTGCTTTAAAAAGTTTCAAGGGTCATCGCAAATTGCCCACAAAGGTTATAAGTGTAATTTTATTCCTTAGCTTTAGTAATATTAAAATAGATGGCGCTGCGCACTATACAGTGATTCTATACAAGACAGTAGCGACAATTGGGATTAATCTCCACCCAACCACCACGTCTAGCTTTTATGGTAAAGGGAAGACGATTATAGAATTCCAGATAAAAGCAGAAGAGTTGATACCTTAAAATATCCAGAAATATGGTTATATTTTACGAAGAAATTTATTCTTCATATAAGACTGTTCTGATTATCAAATTTGATTACCTATGATACATAATCTATTCATTTTTGGAGACACCTATAAAAGTAAAATATTCAAAATAAAAGTACAGATTACAGATATATCGAGCTGTTTATCAATGTATTTAAACGAATATTATTTTTATAATTTGAACCTGAGGTAACGAATAAATAAGAAGTCACAAATTGTTTCAAATTTATATTAGGATATAAGAGATTGAGCAGAAATAACTAAAACCTATTTCTCTACAAGCTATAGATTTAACTAATTTTTAAGCTAACGGAAATAAATATTGAAACTATTTTGTCCCTCAGTGAATGGTTTGGAATATTGATGAATATTCCTCATTTCATTCACGTAAAAGTTTTTGATATTAATATTTTGCTGAGAGATACTGTCAAAATATTTTCCGAATATATTTTCCATATTTAAAAAAATAGCCAGTTACAAAGAAAATATAGGCTTCCTTGAATCGCTTTAAACCTGATGTAATGAGTAAATAAGAATTTTACTGTTTTAAATGAAACTTACTGTTTCTAGTTAATTCCGCAATATATTGAAAAGATTTTAATAATTCTAAGATAATTGTTTCGTTATTAAATATCATCGTCAGAATGACAGAAGTTACATTTCATTTGAAGCCTATCTGATGTATAATAATTATTTTGGCTAGACCAAGAAGTGACCTACCTAGTGATTGACTTATTATATGTTGTTGACTTCGGGTTGAGTCTGTTGTTACGAAGCTCCCTAGAAAATCTGTTTCGGTAAATAAATGACGATCGAATGGGAAAAGAAGAAGAAGATGTGATGTTACAAATATTAAAGCTTAGATATTATTAGCCCTATGGAGATATCCTGGATATCTTTTATCCAATTAAGATCAGTATCCAATTAAGATCAGTGTGCAATGATATAGAAAACCAGGAAAACTATATCTGCTGATCTTTACAATTATCACTTAAGAAGAGAAATCGAGAAATCCATAGATTTATCTGTTCATTGACAACTTGATATTATGGGTTTCTTAAGTGTCTTCTAATTTCTAACTCGTCAAGGAAATCCAGTTCAATGAATGTTTGGTGTCAAGTAGATGTTTTGCGTAGTGAGTCTTATCTGGTTATTTTAATGTATATGCTGTAAATATTCACTATATCTGATCTCAAAATTTCTAAGGGTTTGACCCAAATAGACAGCATTACATTTTGTACATTTAAGTGTATATATTCCAGACATCTTTAATGTGTATAATTTTGTTTTTACATTTAACAATTTTGTATTAACATTAGTTTCTGTTTTAAAAGAAATTGTTGTATTTGTAGCTGAAGATATTATCTTTGAAATATTATTAGAAATATGACCTGCATATGTGATGGTTTTATAATTTTTAATTTCGTTACTTTGTTCAGGAAATATTAGTTTTAATGCCATTTTTTCCTCTTTTTTATTAATTAATTAATTTATCATATGTAATGGATAACCGTTGGAAATTGCCATTTGTCTAATTGTATTGATTTCACTAATGAAATTACATTTGTTCATAGGAACTGTAAAAACTCTATGTAAATTGAATAATCACAAATTGTTTCAAATTTGTATTAGGATATAAAAGTTTGAACAGAAATAACTGAAACCTATTTCTATACAAGCTATAGATTTAGTGCTGTATTTTTGAGATTCCCCTTATTTCTTTTGGAACTAATTTTTAAACTGAAAGAAATAAATATTGAAACTATTTTGTCCATCAGTGAATGGTTTGGAATATTCAACTGAATATTCCTCATTTCAATTACGTTAAAGGGTTTGATATTAATATTTTGCTGAGAAATAATGTCAAACTAGTTTTCAAATATATTTTCCATATTTAAAAAATAGAACTGTCTCAGTTACAAAGAAAATAGAGGCTTCCTTCAATCGCTTTATCAAGCTGAATTTGGTGAATCTTTTGTAAATTGGGTTTTTCGAACCAGCGGCACTTAAGCAGTTATTGCAGAAGAATTTGCAATACTTTTAAGTATCAACTTCCACTATCAACACTTGATGATCGATGAACATGTGAAAACTCAGCTGTTGAAGTAGATGGAGTGGCAGTATCCTCTCAAACATTCACAGTTTCATGTGATGTATAATCTGGAAAAAAATAATAAATAATTATTTTTACATAACAATTGATACTAAGTGAAACATTGAAGACATTTATCTCATTGATTTTGAATGGATATGTTCGCAAATAAATATTTATCTGTTGTGGGAAGTTCTTTATTTTTGGAAGAAATAGCTCTCCGCTATTCAAGAGCTTCCCTTGGCACTTTTAGTTTCGAAAAGGAAAAATTGTTGGAACTGCAGTAGATTTAAACGACATCTTGCCATCTACTCTTGTTTTTTCACACATTTCTGGAGGAATATGTACCTAAAATTTCATCAGATATCATAAAAATAATTGGAATCAATGACACAACTTACTTCACACAAACAGGTATAGTCTGTAGGCTTCCAATTATCTCTTTTCATATTCATCATCAATTTTTTTCTCCTCAAAGGATTCTTTGGGAAACGCTTCATTAAAAATCCTTTATTAGCAGAATTACTGCAATTGATTGCTGCACAACCTGACATGCTCTATAAAAAAATACAAGTATGTATTATTTTAATAAGAGATATGCCTATCCTTTAAATATCTTAAGTATTCAAAAGAAACAATACCCTATTATTCCTCAATTAATTAGAAACTATGACTCCAGTGCTCTGTTTTTTTTGCATTTTTATATATAAAAACTCATAATAATCTTCACTTGCCAATTGAAAATAATCAAACACTAATAACAATTATGAAAAGCCAATCTATTAACTTGAGAACAACCAAAAACCTCGCAACAACAAAAGAGAAAACATAATAGCACTTGAGAATACACAATGTAAACAAATCTGTTTAGCAAATTAATGGCGGATTGGGTCACGTGAGACAACTAACCAATGAAAACGAGACACTCATTGTCGCTACGGTCTTGTATAAAGTCACTGTATGTCCTGAATGATTTTATTTTGGAAGGGCGTAAATGCCAAATACTTAACTGTGTAAGTGTGCTTCTTTGGGTTTAAACGTGTATTGGAAAATAAGTTTCAGAGTGAACATGGAATTTATGCAAGAAAATATTAATGGAAGGTTCATAGAACAGCAAAGAATGAAAAAGAATGTTGGAAAGGCATACATCAATAGGAAGAAGAAAGAAAACTTTTACCCCCTGAGAATAAGATTACCGCTAATAAAAAAATCCATAATTGCTTACTTGGAAAATTCCGAATACAAAATATTTTATAGAGAACTTCTTAATTTAGACGAAGAAAGTTTGGAGCCCAGTCGCAGCTCAACTCACTTTTAATTAGTACTTATAACCTTTAGTTTTCATGTGCTTGAGACAAAATGTTGGTATTTGCTTATAACCTTTCTAAGAATCATAGTTTGGTACTTTTGACCTTTCAGTTTTAGTTCTAAACAAACTTGAATATTTTAGCTTTTTGGTAGAAACCTTAAGTTTGTGTTCTACCAGTTACTATTTCTAGAGTTAAGGAATTGATTTAAAATGTTTATGTTAGAAAAAATCACAAAATCTTGCTTCTGAAGTTGTTTTCTTAGTTAACTAAGAATTATGAGTATGGCACCTAGTGCCTTCGATACTTTCACTCTTCCATTGCTTCTTTCATTAAAGTACTCTGGCTGTAGAAATGCGTATGTCTGCAGTGACAGATTGAGGCTTAGACGTGCGAATCTCGGGCATGGGGCGGCAAGGAGTGTCCAAATTTTTGAGGCGGCAAAAATTTAAAAATGATATTATTTTTTTATTAACTGTAAGATCGAATTTAAATGCTGCTTTTCTTGCTAGCAAGATGTCAATATTTAAAGGATTGAATGATTTTTTTAAATAATTAATCGTGTAAGTAGTTGAATTTAAAATATTGAAGGAATGGGTAGTAACAAATTTTTCTTTACATATAACCTTTTTCTATTGACGTTTAATTTTTCTCCTAAAATCAAAATGTAGCGTTTGTTTGCTCATCATTATAACACAAAATATTAATTCCCCATATGTAATTATACCTTTATCCGGATACTCAAAAACTTGATTCATTTCAATACCCAAATTTAATTCGAATCCATTATTACTATCCGTAATAATATTATTATATACAGGATATACCAATCTTACGACAATGTTCGATAGAGGTCATAGTTGTGTTTAAGTAGTAATACTTATGATAAATGAAAAGTTAGCTTAAGAAGATTTTAGGATCCATAATATATTGTCTTCACTTTTATGTAGTAACATGAATATTACATCGGAAAATGTAAAAGTTATTTAAAGTATTGTAACTTAGTACATATTGGCCAATGTACCTCACTCATGGGATAGATTCATCTATGACGTGGGGTAGATTAGTCTAATACCAAATAAGTACTGAGGAGACAATATAAGACGTTTATTACAATCACAAACAAAACACAGAATTTATTATAAATCTTACAACTCATCTATCTAATATTAATATCTTGAAAATTGAAATTAAATTTATAATAGGAACAGGTGCTCGCTGTTCCTTGCTGTTTTGATTTGGAATTGAGAATAAATACTACATATTCTCTATTTACTATCGAAATATCTTCGACATTAGGAAAAGCAAAATTCCTAGATTTTCCACGACGCCTAAGAAACTTGACAAAAACGCCGACAAAAAAAATTACCTACAAAAAACTTAACAAAAACAAAATACCTAATTTGAATTATGTCCTGCCGTGTTATTGGCCACAATTATTGCAGAATTAATTTCTCTTCAATGTCGCCATCATCGATATCTTCTACGACGCTTGATTCGCTTGTTGAATACAATAAAAAAATTTCCTTCACAGTGCTTTCTTTTTCCTTTTTCTTTCAAAGTTTGTTTCTGATGCTTTTGTGCCTTCTCTGCTTCAAAGTTACCCTCGTAATTTTAATTCTAGTGTATCCGTTTATACAGCTGAATTTACCTTTTCGGCGATTGTTACTTTTCTTTTGGACATTGTTGGTCTTTGGATAAGGTCTAATCGATTCTAGTGGCGGACAAAAAGCTTTTTCCTGTCGCTTTTCGACATTTTCCTTATTCAGTTCTGACGATTGCTCAGAATCTCCAATGAAATTTTGGAAAATTTCTTTGCACATAGAAACTTATTCTTCTTGAACCTCTTCCTGTTGACTAATTTCGGCATGTTGTAAAATTGTTTCACTTGTAAAGATATTTGGAGTAATATCTTGAGTGACTTCCTTCGTAGATTGGTTATTAACTATTCCAGCAGCCTCATTATCTAGCGGCTTATCAGTAACTGTACTAGGAGCAAAATCAGTATCAGTAAATTTTAAACTGTCTATAGGCCACAACTCAGTTACCTCAAATGAACTAGTTATATTTTTCATGGAAAACGAAGCTTTATCGGCCTTGTTAACAAATCCTGCTATACGTCGATTTGTTATGACCCTTCCAAGATTGGATAACATCCAATCGTTAAAAGCCACTGATAATTGAGCTCTAATTGACCCATTTACCCCAATATCTAGTGGCTGTAGTTTGTGTGATGTATGTGGCGGGATCGACAAAAGAACAATTACGTTTTCTTTGCACAGTTGTGAGAAATTATTTTCAAGTTTCCAAGATGGCTGCCAGTGGTCGTTTCCCCCATCTTGAATTACATAAAGTTATGTTTCTCGCAATTTTCCCCAATGAATGTTGAGTATTTGCGTTTTAATGACAACTAAAAGTCGAACATTTTTTGTGAAAACAAATTTAAATGTTGTCTTATATAGGAAGAAAACATATTTCTTTTGATAATGATAGTTGTTTGTCTCCTCTAAAAATCCTTGGTCTTGTAGGATTGTTTTCCTTTTCAGGTGACTGCTCTGGACAAGTCTTGTACTAAACGAATTACGTTGTCAGAATTGGCCTCAGTATTTGATCCTGTAGGTTTTATCGTTCCCATGACGTTGTTCACAAAGCATCTTATTCAACGTTTGTGGTTATCTGGAATTAATTGGGATGACCCGCCTCCAAAAGTAATTTGTGATATTTGGGACCAATATAAGGAACTGCTTTCATCCCTTGTGCATCTTAAATACCTCATGTTTTGTCCGTGTCCAGCTATGCTAGTTGTGAGCTGCATGGATTTTGTGACAGTAGTGGAAAGGGTTACGCTGCGGTCATTAATTTGCGTTTTGTATTACCAGAGGGTCAGATTCGTGTCTTTCTTGTATGCGCGAAGTCGAAAGTGGCTCCCATTCGGACTGTTAGTATTCCCCGTTTGGAGTTCTCTGCCGCTGTGTTACTGGCCAAACTCTTGCCTTTTGTAGTCAGAATTCTAGAAGTTAAGCTTACAATCGCGAAGTTAGTTGCTTGGTCCGACTCTAAGATTGCCCTCGGTTGGATAAAATCCTCTCCTCATCGATGGAAGACTTTCGTTTCTAATCGAGTAGCTCATATACAGGAACGCATGCCTCCTTATAGTTGGTTTCATGTTCCTTCTGTTCAAAATCTCGCTGATTTGGCATCCAGAGGTGTTTTACCGGCGTTGATGTTGGAGCAGTCTCATTGGTTCGCTGGTCCCAAGTTCCTTTATAATTCCACTCCTTTTCCAAACGCGTCCCTTCCTAGTTCTGATTCTGCCGGAATGTTTGTGGAGGCGCGAAAGGTAACCTTGGTTTGTTATGCCGATGATAATTTTCTTGTTGTTAAAAAACGATTCTGATTTTGTGTTTATTCAACGTCTTTTAGTTTGGATTTTGAGATTTGTTCACAATTCCAGGTTCCCCCTGGAGAAAAAAGCAGGTCCGTTATGTTCCAATGATCTTTATGAGTCGCTGATAATTTTAGTTAAATATACTCAATATCGATATTTCGAGAAATAAATAGAAGGAAACTGATTTTATAAACCCTTTCGAAAGTTGTCTTGTTTTATGGATGATCGAAAGGTATTACGGGTCGTCTTCGATATTTACATGTTTCTGTCGATAACTTTTTTCCTGTATATTACCTCACGAAAGTCGATTAACTTATTAACTATTATCATAAAAGATATTTTCATGCCGGATTACGTACCGTGAATTTTTTACTTGCCCTATCTTTTTGGATTTTGTCTCCTAAGCAAGCTATATGCTCGGTTTTGTCTAAATGCATTTCATGTTGGAAGCAAAATCCTCGGCATTACCAACCTGTTATGGATAATATACCCTTAGTCAGTATTTCCCAGACTAAACCCTTCCTTAATTCAAGCCTTGATTTTCTTAATCCGTTTTATATTGTGATGAATCGCTACCGGAGGTGCTCAATCTTGTAAGGTGTATTTGTGCCTCTTTGTTTGCATGGCCACTAAAGCTCTTCACTTAGAGATAGCTTTGCAACGTTTCATAGCTCGTCGTGTGGTACAGTTGAGAACTTACTGAGATTGTGGTAGTAATTATATTAGTGCGACTAACTACCTTAAACATATGAAAAATTCTGCGTCAAATGAAAATATTTCATTTCATTTTAATGCTGCCTCTGCACCACATTTGGAGGATTGTGATAAGCTGGCATTATATCTGTAATTACGTTTTTAGCTCGGGTTATAGTTGATCAGATTTTATCAAATGAGGAACTAAATACCCTTATAATTCAGATCGAATCCTATCTTAATTCTAGACCGCTGACTCATATGCGTTCAGACCCTAATGATTTGTTTGTTTTAACTCTGGGCCATTTTTTAAACCTTGAACGGCTTTCGACGGTCTTTGAGCCGTTGCAAGGGAATTCTATTCCTGCCTCCCATCTCATAAGATAGAAGCTACTCAACAAATTGCATAAACATTTTTGGGAACGATGGAGCAAGGAATATTTGCATACCTTGCACCAACACAGTAAATAGACTTCTTCGGACAATTTGAAACCCGTCGAATTAGGGACGATGGTTTTGATAAGAGAGGACAACCTCCCTCCCTCACAGTGGCATTTAGGCGGCATATCTGAAGTATTCCCGGCACAGGACGGAATTATAAGGGTTGCGGATGTAACCACCATAAAAGGGCCTCTTTGGCGACCCCTAGTCATGCTGTGTCCGTTGTCTATCTAAATTACGTAATTATTTTTCTTGTACATATTTATTGATAGAACCTATTCAATAGTCGCATGTTTTTCATTTTATTTTTGTTATATGCTTTTTTGTGTCAAAATGCTCCTTCGTCAGTTGCATTTTGGTGGGGGAGTATGTTAGATTTTAGTTAGATTTGAATTTTAATTATTTTCCTGCGAGGTAGACAACCCAAACAACAAACGCTTGTAACCGTGGTTGCCTTTTATGGTCGCATTAATAATAATTAGAGATTTACTTAATTTATCGACCAAAACCTACACAATACGAGACTTCAGCTAACCATTGTGTGGTGAGGTCCAATAACTTTCGTGTACGGTAATTCATAGTTTTTTCTTCGTTTAAAATAAGAAAAGGACTGCTTGTGATGGTGAACAAAGCTGAGTTGAAGAGAGCTCCCTGAAGTTAAGTTCCAAGCGTTTTGTGTGGTCTGGAGAAACCTGAGGTAAGTAAATCTCTGTTCGTCACCGGTCATTTTGTAAAAACTTTCATTTTTAAATCTTACTAATTAAAACCCGAAATCAAACAATATTTTGGGGTAAATTGTACAGTCCGAAGCTTAACTCTCCTCATAGGAGCTATCGAAGTCGAGATACCTATTACCGGATTGCACAGCTTGCATTTAAAATTCATCGTTAAATATTTCCAGACCACAAGGCACCCAACAAAAGAGCATTGGTACGGGTCTGTAATTTGCTGATGTACTCTTGAGACCATCGTTGCCAAAAGTATTGTTGCATTTGTTGCAGCAACTGGTATCTAGATAATCGATTAATAGGAACTTTTCGAAGATCTGGATTCGGTATAGTTGTTAGTGGCTGCCCGATAAGAAAGTGGGACGGTGTTAACTGCGAAAAATCATTAGGATCAGATGACAATTGAGTCAAGGGACGTGAATTCAGTATCGCCTCGATTTCTGCGAGATAGTTTGTAAAGCTACATTTTTCATGACACATTTCAGATGATCCTTTGTCGATTTTATTCCCGCTTCCCAAATACCTCCAAAATGAAGTGAATAAGCAGGGAGGTGAATAGGCAGATATATACGAGTACTTGCAAGAAACACCTAAACCATTGAAAGTTTCTTGTAGAGAGGTTTGGTGATTTAAGAGAAATTTGGCTACTTCTTGCAATTCAGATCGAGCTCCACCATTATCTGAAAGCATTTGAGAATGTTTATCGCGTCTTGCACAAAATCTACCAAAAGTATCAATAAAAGCTTTGAAGTGAAGTCACTCACCAATTCCAAGTATATTGCTTTGGTAGAAAGGTATATAAATAGACATGTATATGCTTTCCACGATTTTGCACCGTGTCCCTTACGATCTTTTATCATGATGGGTCATGCATAGTCAACGCAAGTTACTGTAACAGGTAATGTAGGGCTTAGCCTTGATTTTGGTAAATTGCCCATGATAGGATTATTTTGTGAAGCTTTGACTCTAAAACAGTCCATGCAGGAGTGTACATTCTTCCTGGTTACATCACGACCACAATGGGATCAAAATCGATTTGTGATGGAAGCTAACTACGGCTGAGGACCAGCATGACAAAGTTAAGGACAGTTAAAAAGGAATTTTTGGACATAAACTATGGTTCTTCGTATGAGATTGAACTTGAAAAATTAAAAGGGAAAATATACAATGGGTTTTGATACCAAGAGACTTAATTTTTGTTTCTTAAGCTCTGGTATGTTTTCTGGAGTTTTATTTTCTGAAATAGGCTAAACTGCCTTGAATTTTGTTAGACACAGGGGAGCAGACCACCAAAGACAGGATGTCAATACATTTTTTTGGTAGAACTCCTCTGGATAAGAGGTCGGCAGGTTTTTTCTTGGATTCAACATGTGATCATATTATCTTGGGTTAGTATAAGACTGAATTTGTGAGACACAAAAGATTGTAGTAAATTTGGTTGTGACCCAATCCAACATAATACAACTGCAGAATCACTCCAGAGGATTTGCCTGTTAGTTTGAAACCTTAGCGACTTTCGATTGAAAGCTGTTAGTTGACCTAAAATATGTGCACCACACAATTCCAGCCGAGGAATGGTCAATTATTTTAAAGGCGTAACCCTTGATTTTGCACATCATACTTTTATATAAATTTACCGTGCACTGGTAATGCACGCTCCATAGGCTTTTAGAGTTACATCGCAGAACCCATGAAGTTCAATTACGGTTGGGTTAGCACAAAGAGTTATTCTCGGTATTTGACAGTCATTCAAGCCTATTGAGTTTTCCCTAAAATGAACACACCTTGTATATAATTCAGAAGGTAATGACACATCCCAATTGAGTTTTATCATCCACAATTTTTCCTACAATGATACTGGAGCTAGGAAATCTGTAAAAAGTCAGACGGAATAGACCTTTTGTTTACGGTTTTGATCTTGTTTATTTGCCCCTGCGTTATATTTTAAGATATAATTTTCACCATCCTAGTACAATCCTAAAATTTTCATACCTTCTCCATCTCCAAGTTTTGTAATGCAATGGTATTTTTGGCTTGGACATATTGTAAAATATCTTTACTATTAAAAGCCCATTTCTGAAGTAAAAAAACAATCACCTGATAGAATTGTTTGAACTTCGACTCTAATGATAATTGTAATAAAAATTGTTTGAAACATCGTATCGCTAGCTACGGTGTAGCGGCAGTTTCATATGTGACACTATATAGTTCAATCACCTTGGTCTCCAGACAATTCTTTCCAACGACCTTTGATCAGGATGGATTAGAATCTGTCGGTACATTTTAATTATGTTCGCACAGAAAGCTATTTGATGTTGCCTGAATCTCAAAAGTACAGAAATAAGATCATCTTGTATTTTCGGTCCTACACATTGAATATCATTAAACGAGAGACCTGAACTAGTTCGACAGGAACCATCAAATACCACTCTCACTGGTTTGACGATTTCCCTTCAAGACCCCATGATGTTGTGAAAAATATTCAATATTGGGGATGCTTTCTGGGATAATTACTTCGGACATGTGATCTAATTGAGAAATTCATCTAGGAAATCAATATACACAGATTACAATTTTGGGTTTTTTAAAAACGACTTTCGAGAGAATGTACTCTCCTTAAAGCTATAGACTCAGATTCGCCTAAAGATTATGGAGAAAACCCTTAAGAGGAATGTAGACTATAAACCGATCTTCATAATTAAGTTTGGTGTGTTTTGGAATATTTAAGTTTGGTGTGCTTTGGAATATTTTTTTCCAACATTTCTCTTCACCTGACAATACAAATTTTTTCTGAAACGTTTCCTCTATTTCCCAAAACTTTCACAAAGAAATTATACAATTCATTATCAGCAGATGTAGTGAAATTGCCCAAATGAACCTTATTGGATAATGAATGTTCATTGCTAGGGCCTGAAACCATCCAACCAAAAACAGTTTTTTGATGTATAGGTAAACTTTTGCCTAAGCGAATTTGACCTACACACAAAAGATCATAAAAGTGTTCAGCACCTACCAAAATATTAATAGGTTGAGATCGGCTATTTTTTTTGGAATTATCCATGAAGATGTGTTTAAATGTTAACTTTGTAGACAATCATTAATTTTTAGAACTACTAATCACATCATATTTGTTCCAAATGAGTTTTTTAACTATTGGATTTTAACAGTACACTTTTCATTGATGGTAAAAGAAACTAAGTTGATTCCTTCAATTGAAATACTAATTTCAGAAGTTTGAATGATTAAACGTTCACAAGCATTTTTCGTTATAAAATTACTATGTGAGGCTGAATCAAATAAAATCGTACATACTTGGTTTTTCCCATTACACTCAATAATATATACTAACGCTATAGATAACACCCCTCCCCCACTGCACTCCGTATTTGTGTAGCTAACAATAGGCTGGTTTTGACCTTGACTGAAACTTTCTCGATTTGGTTGATCCAATTGATTAGATTGTATAGGTTCACACAAAAGTGTATTATGTCTTTTCTTGCAATTTTTGCAGGGGCCTGCAGAGCAAAATTTCAGTGTATGACTACAGCGCAAGCAATGTAAACAAAAATTAATCTTTTCAATATATTCGATTTTTTGGTCAGTAGTAATGTTTAAGAATTCAGGACCGGACTGAATAAAATCATTATTTTTCTTACAATAGTCACACAGAAGCTTTTTATACATAGTATTAGGTCGATTTTTAGAATTGCCCGCAACACTATGCTGGCCAGGACTATTTTTTGATTTCTAATTTTGTGATTCAGGACAATAACTATTAGTTTTTATTCTCGGATTTTTACTGTCCTTAGTTGACATGAGTGTTTCGAAAAGATCAGTATTATTCTCGTTTTATAATTAGTTTTACTAAACGTGCTGGAGCTATTTTTAATTTAAATTTGAAAAATTTACAACACGCTTATAGAAGAAATCAATAGCTTTCGTAATCGGTTATTGGTTAAGTAGTCGTTAAACTTCAAAGTTTCAGTTGAATTTGTAATAATGACACAAAAAATCTCTACACTTTGAATCTCAATCTTCAAAAATTGCGTAACTATTAAAGATACCTTAAGTTGTATGCAAAAAATGACAACGGTGAAAGATTAATAAACATATGTTAACAATATGAACTGACTATAAAAAATACATTCTTTGCTCATAAATATATACATAAATATACGTGGTACCAACATACAAAAGGCCAAAAGTCGAATATTGATTACTTCATCACCAAACAAAAATCCAGCATAAAAACATTAGACGTCAGAGCTATGAGAGGGGCAGATTGTGGTTGTGACAATATATTGGTACATGCAAAAATATATATTCCATGTATTATACCATTACAACAAAATATACAGACGGAAAGAAGTAATTCAGAATATGACACTAGAATAGAAAATTACAATTTGGAAAGTCTAGAACTGGAAAGATGCATAAAGGAAGCCGCTGATGAATCTATTGGACACAAAGCAAAAGAAACCGATGAAAAACCATATTGGTGGGACCGAGATATTGAATCCAA
This sequence comes from Galeruca laticollis, assembly GCA_963921935.1. Taxonomy (NCBI): domain Eukaryota; kingdom Metazoa; phylum Arthropoda; class Insecta; order Coleoptera; family Chrysomelidae; genus Galeruca; species Galeruca laticollis. The sequence continues at coordinate 46,353,850 of OY998179.1, read as the reverse complement.
AATACGGAAAAAGAAAGAATTACATATAAAAAGAATACAAGATAGAAACAACGTAGAAATTCAAGAAGAGTACACACAACTGAATAGAGAAGTGAAAAGAGAAGTAACAAATAGGAAAAACTCAACATGGATGTATAAATGCAAATACATTGAACAACATAGAACAACATATAGGAGGAACAAGGAGCTCGGAAGCTTGGCGAATAGTTAGGAACCTTAGAAAGTCTAATAAAAAAAATAACATATTGAAATGTGTATCAAATAACGACCTAAAGGAACACTTCCAAAAACTACTACAGGAGAATAGAGACCTATTTTTACCAACACATCCAACCGAAGAAGAACAGTTATTGAACAGAATATCCATCGAGATCTCGAGTATTGAAAGAGCCATACAACAAATAAAGATTAAAAAAACACCTGGTATTGGAGGAATTTACCCAGAACTAATCAAGTATGGACCCAAAGAACTGTTCCAGAAACTTCGAGAGCTATTTGAAAGATGTATTAACGCCGAACCTCTTCCAAAAGAATGGTTAACACCAATACACAAAAAAGGACCGAAAGACAACCCACAAAACTATAGGGGTATTGGTGTTATTGGTACCATTGGAAGGCACTACTCCCGCATACTACGAGACCTAATGGAAAAAGAAATAGAGCTTAAACAACCGGAGGAACAAGCAGGATTTAGAGCAGGACGACCCATAATGGACAATATATTCTCTCTTAAAATAGCCTCCGAAAAAAGAATGCAGAGAAATAGAGAAGTTCATATTGCGTTGATCGACTTAGAGAAGGCTTATGATAGCATGCCGGTATCGGATATGTGGAACGCTCTAAAAGGACTCGATATTAATAAAAGTCTCATCAGAGCAATTCAAAACCTCTATAAAAATAACTCGACGAGAATAAGAACCGGACAACACTTCACATCAGCGTTTTCCATTTCCAAAGGTCTACGGCAGGGATGCTGTCTATCACCTACGCTTTTTAAAATATACCTAGATAAAGCTCTACAGAATTGGACTAAAAAAATCAAATATATGGGGCTGCAAATTGATGAAAACAATCTATATAGTCTCTATTTCGCCGACGACCAAGTAGTTATAGCTGAGGTTCAAGATGACTTGAATTACATGATAAGGAAATTAAAAGAAAGTTGCCAGGAGGCAGGACTGATCATCAATACAAACAAATCCGAATACTTAATTATCGCAAACGATGACACAAATAACCTAGAACTGGACCAGGACCTTATAAAAGGAGTGGGAACTTGTAAGTACTTGGGAGTTATATTTAGCAAAAAAGGAAACAGCCAAGATGAAATTAAAGAAAAAGTTAATAAGGGGAAACAAGTCACACGATCACTAAACTCAATATTTTGGGACAAGAACATCACTATAAAAACGAAGGAAAGAATATACAAAACCATTTTTGAAACTGTAATAACATATGGAGCAGAAGTATGGGACATTAGTACTAGAAACCGTAGTAAACTCCTATCAGCTGAAATGGATTTCCTAATACGGAGCTGCAGAAAATCTAGAGTAGATAGAATTAGGAACGAAGCAATTGGAAATATGACGAACACAGACATAAATCTGATAGAAAAAAATCAAGAAAAACAGCTCACATGGTTTTGACACACAAAGAGAATGGGAGAACATAGATGGCCACGACGAATACTGGAATGGGTGCCACGAGAAAAAAGGAGAAGAGGACGACCGAGAAGAAGCTGGAGGAACGAGATAGATGAAGCCATGGAATTGAGGGATTTGGAAGAAGACTTGTGCTTCGACCGAAAAAATTGGAAACTGGGAACGGAAAGGCGATCTAGGCTGTAAAATAAATCCGTATATATATATATATATATATATATATAATATATATATATATATATATATATATATATATATATATATATATATATATATATATATATATATAGTGTTACCCCTTCTTTCGTTCAGAATAAGGAAATGGAACAATTTGTTGTGGCGTTAACGAAATTCTGGGTGGTATGGGAACCTGAAGTAAAATTTTCATAAAACTGCTCTGTGGGAATCGGTGTTGTGCTTTGGCGGCTTTCTCAGTGGTGATCTCGGTAAACTTCTTGGTGGTGCCCTTGGTGGTGTTCTCAGTGGTGTCCTTGGTGGTGTTCTAGGAAGAGAGTTCTGGTAACTGGTTATCATTTCTTTCGCATTGAGTGGGCCTATTTGTAGTCTGGGTCGATTCAAACATCCAGTTTAAGAAGATCTCTGGATTTAGTGAATGTATCTCCGTTTTTCTAAATTCGCTTACTTACTGCGGTTCGGACGCTAGCTGCTTTCATAAAAGCATTTCCGAAAAGTTTGCCTATTTGATAAATAATAATAGGCCTGCCTGGATGTTGTTGCATCCATCTTTGGACCTCTGAACCGTAATACGTGCTGACTGGTGACATAAAACTTACGTCTAGCGGCTGTAGATGGTGTGTTGTGTACGTGTGTAGCACAACACCGTTATACATAGAGCTATATATTCTTGGTATGAGTGGCATGGCCATCTAGAAGCAAAATAACGGGATTTTCTTTGAAAGCTTAGAAAAAGCAATGAGTTTATCTAACCAACTAAAAAATATTTCCGTTTCCGTTCACTCTGATGGATGGTAATAAGCTGTACTACCAGGGGGAGCAGTCCAGTTTTACCCAACTGTGGATTGCTAAAACATGTGACTATATCATAATAAAAAACAAAGCAAATTCCTTAAACCAATTGTGCATAACTATAGTGAACAAACTCAGTATCCCCTTAATCTACTCACCTTCAATTAATTTTGCCTGTAAACTAAAAAATCACCGTTTGAAAGCACGATAAATATTTTAGTTTAACCTCAGAATTCGATACATCCACCTCTTACGCCATCTAGAGTGAAATTAGAGTTGGTAGCTGACTTGCTGGACATCGGTAGGTACCGAAACTTATCAGTCACGGTCATATCCGATAGATGGTAGCAGTTGTTTTGAAATAAAAGAGGGTATCCGGTTTTACCAGAGCATTCTGTTTTACCCAACCTCCTCCTAACTACTTGCCCAGTAGAAACAATTCAGTTGTCAATGATAATTAATTTCATTATGAATAAACTAAAAAATACAACTCACAACAAATCACATAATCTTAACAAAACAAACAGATCACAGTCAGTTGTAAAAATTATAAAATAGTGTATAGTTGGTTGCCTTCATGCACTATGAAAAATTTGTGGATCTGCTCCGTAAACTCAAGTGTACTAATTGCAAGATTACTCGGTCTACTTGATCAAGTACTCAAAATATATTTCATTGTTTATTCGATTCTCATGTGAATCCTCAATTCCATGTTTTTCCTCAAAAACTATGGAATTTTCCACCAATTCCTAAGAGGGTGCTGATAAAGAGGCATCGTGATCATATTTCCTATTAGAATATATCTGAAATGATCTTAGCGTGACATCGTTCATGTTTTTTTTTATAATACAAATATATGATCGACGATGAACAAAAACTTGAAATTCTCAAAGTGCTAGTTAATTAACCATACGGGGTAGAAAGGCCATAATTTTCTTCAAAAAGTGTGGTTTTATATATGAAAATTGACCTAAATTAGGATTTTTCCTGTTCATTCATAATTACGTAGAAAATGTATATATTAATGTAAATAATATTCTCAATGTGTATGTCAACTCAATATGGTGGTATTATTGAAATTGATGATATATCTTTATAAAATAGTTTTAGCGGTGTCAAGATATTCCTCTTGGAAATGTAAGACGAGACAATGGTTAGAAGTTGTAGATTTAAATGAAAAATATTTTTGCCAAAAAACAAAATCATTATATGAAGATAATGTCGATGTAAGTATTAGTGAAAAAATTAAATATGTTTCTTAAAAACGTATCATTTCAGCTTAAAGATGCCAAGACAATCCCAACATATTCACAAAATCGGTATGTTTTTTTTTGATGTTTGAACCAGAACGTTTTTTCCCGTGTTAGTCTAGTATTCATCTTATCATCTTATCATTTTCTTTCCTTTATGTGGCTTACTTTCCTTCACATTAAAATAACAATGTAGCCTGGTTCCAGCACCATACCCTTCGTTATTATTTTTTGTTCGCCCTTTTCTCCCATTATATCCTTAAAAAGTTTCGTATTTAAACAGTATTCCTAATATATGTCTCAACTCTTTTGCTTCATCAGTTCTTTATCTTCCTTCGGCCTCTTTATTCCTCAATCTGTGACTCCAACAAATGAATGAATCAACTACTTGTTCTTTTCAATTGTCAATCATGCATAATTTCTTTATTCTACTACACATGTGTCTTATTTAAATCGTCTCCACTCTATTTTATTGTTTCATGAAGACGAATTAAAAGCAAGCCTATGCAAAATTCTCAAATTTTTTGAATACCAGAGTAAAAAGATATAAACGAAACCCTTATCAACTTTCATGTTACAATAATCTGTTGAATCAAATAAACTACTAGACATAATCTGATGATTATTAAGATTGATCACTTTTTATATTTTCCACAAACGTTTGCTTCTGCCAGTGACATTATCATGGGAAAAAAGAATTGGTTTTCCATTGTCGGTTGAAGTTGCAATTATTATCGCTCAGATAGTCGTATAAATGATATCTAAGAGATAAGGTATTGTAAACCGGAAATATTGATAATGAAAATATTTCATAAAAACCTAAAAGTACTTTAATATGAAAACTGTGGTGTAGAGAATCAAAAATGATGAACATTGGCGTAGTAATTGAGCCCATAAAAAATCTGAAGGGGGGTCAATGGGGGCAAAGATTTTTTTCTCCATTTTTTTTCTCTAAACGTTAATACAAACAGTTCCCACTTCGCGGGAATTTAAAATTGATGCTCTCGTTCCTTTTTATATGTTACCAAACCCTATTTTTTGTCAAATTGAACGTTATTAACTTTCCCAAAGAGTTTGGTAAGAAACAAAATGAATTTAAGTGTAAAATTGTTGGAGTTGATACAAAAATATTTCTTCATTAAAAAATCTGTAACTTCAAATTGAACAATCGCTTTATGTTAGAAAATGTTCAATACTAAGATAAATTTTAAAATAGATAAACTGATTCAAAAAATTGGTCTAACTGTAAATGAATTTTTCGACGACCCCTATGAAATATGTCACATTTCATACAGTTTTTTTAAGTGGAGACAAATTAGATAAAAAAAATTCCGTGCTTCCCGAAAAATCGTCCAAAGCTGGAAAGTGTTTTAATACTTTAAGATGGTTCCAAATTAGAGTGAGTTTGCGACGAATTCTTGCTTCTGCTTAAGTTTTGAGAGTAAGAAAACCGCGAAATTTTCCGCACATGTTTAAATTTTTCGCGTATAGCTCCTAAACAACGAACGAATACAATTGTCAAATATGTAATAGGCATTTACTTTCACAAAATCAGCAACCTGAGGTACGACCTAATAATACCGTGGATTTGCAAATTATACCAAAAGTAGATCAAACTGGTGATCACTTTGTACCACCAGATGTATTCAAATCGATTTGGAGTGCTCCAAGAGGAAATCATCTTCGATTTGAAAATACCTATAGTACAAATATGGGTGTACAGCCAGCCTGGCATGCTTTACTGAGAGAATGTGAGCCTTCAGATTATTATTTTGCCTTCGTTGATTTTAAAATAATTGACAACATTGTTACACACACCAATTTGTATGCAACATGTTTCGTCTTGGAAAATACAAATATTTCTAATAGTGGCAGAGTCCATGAGTGGCAACCAACCTCCCGAAAAGAAATTATACATTTTATTGGTCTGATTGACTACATGGGCATTGTTCGATTGAGTTCACTGAGAGACTATTGGTCTACAAAATGACTTTTGAAGACAAATGTAGCCAGGAGCATCATGAGCCGTGACAGGTTCGAAATTTTACTAAAAATGCTACATTCTCAGATAATGAACTATGTCCAGATGGGTATAAGATTCAGCCACTTTTAGATATGCTCATAAAAAATTATCAATCAATTTATACACCTGGCAAGTATTTTTGTATCGATGAGACTATGGTCCCCTTTCAAGGTCGCTTGCTTTTCAAGCAATATAGTCCCCAAAAAGCGCATAGATACGGGATAAAAATCTTCAAGTTGTGCTGTGATAGAGGATATACATGGAACATGAGTGTATATACAGGAAAAGAGAAAGAAGGGAACAAGGAACTATTAGTTTCCACGAAAATTGTTTTAAATTTATCAAGTAAGCTTCTGAACAGCGGTAGAACTTGTATCACCGACAACTGCTATACAAGCCTTCAGCTTGCTCATCTGTTGTTAGACAACAAATCGCACTGCATAGATAGGAACGTTGAGGTCTGATCGTGAAGGAAATCCACCTACAGTAATTAACACTAAACTTAGAAAGGGAGACATTTTAATTAAAGAAAACGAGAGAGGAATATCTGTTCTCAAATGGAGAGACAAAAGATACGTTTTACTGCTATCGACGTGTAACGCGTCCAAAAACCACAAGCCATTATAGATTATAATTCTGGTAAGAGTTCGATAGATATGTCAGACCAACTAGCCAGTTACAACGCAGCTTTAAGGAAATCTATGCGTTGGAACAAAAAATTGACCGTTGAAGCACTATTAGGCACTTCAATAGTCAACGCTCATTTTATTTATAAGCGTGTTGAGAATAACAACATCACAATAACGGATTTTCGTTTATCAGTTGTTGAGGGATTGCTGCAATATCAGAATGGACCAGAAGAATTGCAGTGTTCTCGATCTCTTAAAAATAATGTTTTTGCTAAACTGGATTGTAAAGCACGCGAGAATCGAAAGTATTGCAAGGTATGCTACAAACAGAAAATGGAATGACGAATTAAAAAAAAAGTGAAGAAAGTTATAACCTATTGTCTAAACTGTGACGGTAACCCACGATTCTGTCTAGATTATTTTAACACATTTCATAAAAATGCATAACAAGTAAAGTTACGTAAATGTTTATTTTGTAATCATAAAAGAAAAGTTTAATTTAGTTGTAATATGTAGGTTGACATGAAAATATTTAAATACAATAATGTTTCCAAGTTTTAACTAAATTGATTGCTACGAAAAACCCAACACTAGCGATACATTGTTCAAGGCCACAGCGGACACACTGGTATATGAACGTGTTCTCTAGGCCATACGCGATCGACAAATATCAACAGGATGAGCGGACACCGGTGACCTTCCTGGCCCATACGGCAAGTACCATGTCGGACACCGGTGTCCGCCCTGGCCCTGCAGAAAAATTAGTTAAATCGTTCTGGCGCTATACCTGTTAAAGAACATTAAATTCCGCGTCGAATGGTGTTTAGTTTATTAAATTTGGTCTACTGGTTTATCCGCAATTGATTTCTGAAGTTGGACCATTTTAACAAACTCGGTCAAAAAGTTGATTCTTTGTTTAATTTTCGTCTTAAATCTCCTAAATGATGCATTCTACAGAAATATTTACTCTAAGCTTGTTTGAAGAAAATTTAATTCCGCGTTTGATAGTGTTTAGTTTAGTGGTTTAGCCACCCTGGCTTCCAGGGTGGAGCGGCTTCATGGAGACCATCACATCAAATGAGCCTTACAAGACCTCATGTATACTGTGCCTCCCGTTCATTAGAGGCCTTCCCTCACATTTCGATACAATCTATACAGCCCTCACAACAGCTGCTAAGAAATTCAGTGAGCTCCGACAACGCTGCTGTTTTATCGTAGTCGTAGTAAGTCCCTCAATTAAGTGAGGTTAGGCCTATTCCAGAGGTCGCTTTCGAAAAAGAATTTTGCCTTGGCGTCCTTACCACCTACAGAAGGGGCTGCGCGACAGCACTCCTTCAGAGCTAATTTACAGGTCCAGCAGTACGACTGAACCACCGGCCCCACAAGAACTTTTCAACTCCATATTGTGCATACGTAAAAAAGGGTGAACAGTATCATGCTCCTGAAGGAAGGCAGGGATAAAATGCACCACCATCTGCATAACTTTCAAAGGGTACGCATGCCTCAATTCCATCCCTGAAGACAAGGAGGTTAGTATATTGGATGATATGACGAGGAGATTGATGTCATCGAAGGAGAACAAGAAATGAATCCCCATTCTCAATATTCCAAGGATGAAGACCAAGTTTACGTGATCGGCGAAGAGCGACCATCTTTTCCCAAACGGCGAAATATATCGCCAACGTGATTACCTTGTACATCTTTCATATTATGATCTTTCATGTACACAACTAATACCGTTATCGTTTCAAGGATACACGTCTTGTTACCTTCAATAAATCATTCATTCATTGTAATGCCTTCTTATATTTTGAAACCCGTAACATAATTTTGGAGTGTTCCGGTACGGACCCAATAAAAGGAATAACTCGCCTGAATAAAAGGAATAATATAGCAAAATATGAAGTAGGACAGAGGGGTCCCACTGTCCCACGAACCGTTACACAATCTACGAGTAAAATAATTTATTGTAGTATTCGTCGTTTTGGAGCTGTAAGCCAAAAAATAAAAAAAGAATAAACTTTTTAGCCAAGTTGGTAAAATATGGCCCAAATTAAAAACGAGTGAAGCGATCTTGTTGAACTAAACATTATTCGGCGAGGAATTAAATTTTCTTTAAACACGCTTGGAGTAAATATTTATGTAGGATGCATCGTTTAGGAGTTGTAAGACAAAAACTCAACAAAGAATCAACTTTTGACGAAGTGCTTAAAAATGGCCCAACTTCCGAAATCGATTGCGGCTAAACCGATAGACCAAATTCAACAAACCATACACTATTCAACGTGGAATTTAAGGTTCTTTAAACAAGCTTAGGATGCAACTTTTGGTATAATGCGTAGTTTAGGAGTTATACGCAAAAAATTTAAAAATGTGCGAAAATTCCGCGGTTTTTTTACTCTCAAAACTTAAGCAGAAGCCAGAATCCGTCGAAAACTCACAGGACTCTATTTGGGACCATCTAAAGGTATTAAAACACTTTCCAGCCTTGGACGCTTTTTCGGGAAGAATATGTATAATTTGACTGGGCTATTGGTGAAAATTTAAAATCGCAAACGAAGGACGTACCCGTGTCAAATGAAAAAATTGAGGAATCTGATTGGCCGACAGCTGTGTGTAATCATTTTGCACACGGGGCGATGATTATCGATGTCTACCTGACATTTTCAATTTGACTTTTGAACTGTTAGCAAGTGAAAGAGCGAATTGGAGAAAATTATTGAATTATCTGTAATTGTGAGGCTGATATGCATAAAATTCAAAACTTTGTATCAACTAAAGAACATGAAATGGTCAAGAACGGTCTTGAAGCACAAGTTTGTTTTTAAAATTGTAGTAACCTTATCATAAACTTTAACTAATAAAATAAATAGTGACTCCGCTTTTTTGTGGTCCTCGGAAGAATATCGTGTACAACATCAGTTGAAAATTCGATTTCATGATCATTTGCATAAGCCACTCGCCTACAGCTCGTGGCTTAATTCTGCCAACTCGTCTGAAATCTTTAATTTTCAACACTTGTTATACAATATACTATTACCTACGACCACCCCTGTATGTAGTCAAAAATACATATTCGGCAACCAATGTAAGACGACTATTACGCACGGTAAAACAAAACGCACGGCTGTAAAGTAAATCGCACAGCTCACTAACAATCACTTAGCAATTGTCAATAGACGTTATTTTATACAAAATTTAGTATTTACATATTAGACGTTTGATTTTATTCTATATATAAATGGTAGATAATACTTATTATTGTTGTAGATAGTTAAATAATCTTTTAAACCTTTTGTTAGGCTTTATTGTACAAAAAGAATTACAGACAACTAACTTGTCAAAAATGAATTCAAACAAACAAGTGTAGTGAGTGAACTTAGATAAATAACTCTATGACATTCACCCCACCTATGCAACATAATCGTTCAAATGCAAAAAAGGAGGGTGTTTTTCTCGTTTACGTCTTCTGAGAGATTCTTGAAAAACTTCGGGTAATGAACGTCAGTGTTTCCAAATTCCGCATGTTGAGGAGGAGTTGAAGGGTTTATTACTAATGAAACTAAATTTTCGGAGCATAATTCTTGTAAATGTTCTTCCATTAAAGTTCCAATAGGTGCCAGATTTCGCTTGGAAACACTTATTTCTCTACCAACAGCATAACATGTGAATATTCAGGATTTCTTTCCAACAACTCCACTTCTTCAACCAAAGGCTCGTACTTGGAATGGCGCACTGGTCGCTTTATTAAGACTGTTTCCGAATGCATCAACCATAAAGGTATAGTCATTCCACTTTTTGATCTTCTGGGTAAACTGAACGTTCTTTCATGATGTGTTGCGTTGATTGACGTACATAACAAAGAACGAATAGAGTGTAAGGCTTCATGATATACTTGTTCCCATTTATCAATTTCAAGTTGATGAGTTCTCAGGGCTAATTCAATTATCTGCCACATAATTCCAACGTAACGTTCGCATTGTCCATTACCTTGCGGGTTGTAACCAGTAGTTCGACTTGTAGCGATACCTCCAGTACCAAGGAATGACTTAAGCTCCTGTGACATGAAACTTGAGCCTCTGGCAGAGTGTATATATGCAGGTGTACCAAATAAAACAACAAACAGTTCTTTACATTTAGATATAACAGTACTTGAAGATAGATCTTTACACGGAAAAGCAAACGGAAAACGAGAAAATTCATTAACAGCGATCAAAAGGTAAGATTTTTGGAAGATGAAGTTAACGGTCCTTTAAAATCTATATTAAATCTTTCTAGTGGCTGAGTACCTTTTATAAGATGGCTTTCTCTCTTATGAAACCGTGGCTTAATTTCAGCACACACACGATACGAGGATATTGTTGATCGTATCTCTTCTAGCGAGAAGGGAAGATTTTTACTTCTTACACAGTGCTACAATATTGTTCCTCCAGGGTGACATAAGGCTTCATGTAGAGAACCTAGTAGCTGCTAATTTTTTGTAGTAGATGAACAGGTTCGTGATAAAGTATCAGCTGAGATATTATATTTGCCAGGTCTATAAATCATTTTATAGTTATAACTTGAAAGTTCTAGTTTCCAGCGCACGATTTTCTCATTTTTAATTTTTCCGAAGTGTTTTCTGTTGAACATTAAAGAAACTGACCGTTGATCTGTTATAAGTTGAAAATAACTGCCTATGAGGTAGTGCCTCCATTTCCACAAGGCTTCTATAATAGCATATGCCTCCTTTTCAATCGAAGAGTGATGTTTTTCTGATTTAGATAGTGTTCTTGGAAAGAAGGCAACTGGCGGATTATTTTGAGATAAAGTAGCTCCAATGGCAAAATCCGAGGCGCCAGTATCTACAGTAAAGGTAGCTTGGTCATCAACAGATGAAAGAACAGCATTTTGAATATCTAGTTTCAACTCTTCGAAAGCAATTATTGCTTGAGAATTCAAAAGAAACGCACTCCTAGTAAGTTGACTTAACTTGCTAGCAAATCCAGGAATAAATTGAGCATAATGAGAAAACATACCAAGTGCTCTCCGTAGGGAAGATGTATCATTAGGAACAATCAAATTACGGATAGGCTGGAGGCGTTCAGGGTCAGGGAGAATGCATTTATAGCTATTTACGTACCCAAATAGATGGATTTCTTTCATTGAGAAATTGTTCTTTTCCATATTCAACATTAGATTATATTAAGAAACAACTTCCATAAATTGTTTTAAATTTTTATCGTGATCGTCTTGATTATGGCCACAAATTATTATATCGCCCAAATATACTTCTACACCTTTAAGACAATCAATTGAGATGATTCCAGTGATAGCTCGCTGAAAAGCAGGGAGTCCATTTCGAACACCAAATGGAAAACGTTTAAATTGATGAAGCTTTCCACATGCACCGAATGCTGTATATGGCTTGTCTTCTTCGACTATTGGTATTTGATAGTAAGCACTTTTGACATACAGAGAACTGTACACTTGGTTTGAAGCAACTCTATTTACAATACTGTCTATTCTAGGTAAAGGGAAGGCATCTAAATCAGTGTATCTATTTATGGTCTGGGAGTAGTCAACTACCATTCTACGAAGATGACTTTCTGAAGATACTACTAAAACCTGAGCTCCCATGGGGAAATACTCTCTTCAATTATATTATTTTTCAATCAGTTGTGAATTTCAAGCTCAATGAACTTCAAATCTGATACAGTATATCTTCGAGATTTAGAGTAAATTGGCTTACATTCAGATGAGAGATTTGTGAAAATTCGGACAGGTTCGATATTAGCTGTTGCCACACTACAAATATTAAGAGGTTCCTGTTCACCACCAAATTGCACCTGTACGTACTAGTGTCGTTTAAGGATATCATGACCTACTATTAAGTCCGAACAGAGATTTGGAAGAATACTGACAGTAATCTCTTCATATTTATGTCCTTGTAGAGAAAGATCTATTTTAAACTGGCCTTTTGTTGAGGAATGAAGTGATGTAGAAGCCATGGACACTTTCTCTGGTTTACTTGGAGTCACAGAAATCTTGAGCTTATGACTCATATTTTCAATAATAAAGCTTGATGAACTACCTGTATCTACTAGGCGGTAAGCAATCGTACCATTCATAGTAACAGGGATAGCAGCTTGTCTCAAACAAAGAGGTATAGAAGCAATACAGTTAGAAAAATTAACAGATTTACCAGCTGCTTTCATTTTGCTCTTTTTCATACAAACTTTTTGTCAATGACCTTTGGTACCACAAGCTCTGCAAACTGTATTCTTCTCTGCTCGAAAATACTTTTGAAGACCACAAAAGTAACACTTTGTATTGATAGCAGCAATAGTTGCAGCGATAGTTGCAGCAATAGTTTCTTGCTCTGTACATTTGAAAGATATTTCATCATTTTTGTTCATCGCGGAAGTAGGGGAGCTCTGGACAACAGCATTTACTGCCGATGATGATAAATATTGCCGTGATTGATACTGTACTAGTTCCAGAGATCTTGCTTGTCTAAATGCTTCATCTAAAAATAGAGTAATTTTTGCCTAATGAGTGATGATCGTAATCCATCATAAATGCATCTCTTATACTTTCATCCCTGTTGATGTCTGCAGTAACAGCTTTGAAGTTGCAGTCTTTTGCTAAGCGTTTTAAAGATTCAAGGTATCTGCCAATAGTCTCTCCAGATTCCTGATTTCGAGTCATGAGCTTATGCCGCGCAAATATTTCATTCACCGGTTTTATATAGATATTTTTCAAAATACTAACTGCATTATTGTAAGTATCGCATCCACTTATGTATTCATAAACGGAAGGAGATATAATCTTTGTGAGAACCTTAAGCTTGTCCATCTCCTCTATTTCAGCTGCACAAATGAAATTCTGAAAAGTCTTTTTAACCAGTGATTTCAATATAAAGATGCATCTGTCTCATCAGGGTTCAAATGGAATATTTCAGGTCGTAAGGCACGTTCCATGGTCGATTCTTATACAACTTCTTTCTGTACACTAAATTGTTGTAGATAGTTAAATAATCTTTTAAACCTTTTGTTAGGCTTTATTGTACAAAAAGAATTACAGACAAATAATTGTCAACTAACATGTCAAAATGGATCATAGATAAATACTTTTAATACGGGGAAGAATGGAATCTCCTGTACTGAGTCCGAAGCCACAAAGTTTTGTCGAGTGCAGCGCAATCTATTGTGGTGGAAGGTTACTATTCACCAACAGGGAAAACATAAAGGAAGAGACCTGCATGATTAGTCACAGTTTACTACTTTAAATAAACAAATAAAAACAGTCACACAAAGTTTAAACACTTTTTGAAACAACCTGTTATTTTATTTTGGCTTAAAAGTAGGATAGGTTGTTTCAAAAAGTTGTTTAAAGCTTTTATCCGTTTTTATTAACCAGGATAGTTTATTAAAAGACGAATGTCGACAAATAGTTCCAAAAATTCAATATAAAATTTTGTTTATAAAATAGTACAGGTGATTTTCTTTATTTTCTTCTCAATCTTAAGATAACAATAATTTATTGATAATAGCATGTGCTAACAAATATTACACATATGATACAACATAATGGATTACAATATTTTCCAAACACTAATTTTTTTCCGATATACATTGTGCATTTTGTAGTGTATTTGTCATCCAAGGGGCGCTCTTCGTGTTTTTCCTTTTACATTTTTTTGTACATGTACAGTCGTCTATATATTTTTGAAGTGTTTCAATGAAAGTATTTGTTGCAGAGTTAGGATCTGGATTCAAGTATAAGAAATCTCAAGATTTTTGTCTGATTGTATTTTTAAGTTTTGTTTCATCTATGTATTTCACTATTCCCCGTTCCTTGGGGCATTTGGTATTTACCAGTACTATCTGTAGTATTGTCGAGAAATGATCTGTAATGTCGGTTTTGCAATACTAGGGACAGTATTTGATCGAGTACGTTGAATTTGGATTTTAAAAATATGAGTCGAATGTCGAATTACTGGAATTTTTTCATATAACATTTTCAGATTATATTCAAACGATGTTACTTGCAGGCTACTCGGAATTCTTTGTGTTTTCAAGAGAGTGCCAACGCTTTCAATTAAAGTGTTGATTTTTAAATTTAATTGAGATATTTCATCTATCATCAACCTTCTAAATTCTAAAATAAATTTAAAATATGATTAAATATAAAAATTAATTAAAATTATTTAGTTTAGTCACCTTGATCATCAAGTGTATTTATTTGTGGTGATGATTTATCTCTTTTGTGAAGTGTTCATCTGATTCCACTGCCACAAGGTTTTGACTCTAAAAAAAATTGAAAAAAGTACATTATAAAATTAAGTATTTTTATACTAAAAGTCAAATTTAATAAGCAAACTTTAGGTTATTATAAATTATGATTTAACAAATTACCTCTAGGAACAGCAAATCTCGCCACATCATTTGATTCTTTATTCTCAAGGGAAATTCCTTCAGCTTCAGACCTCATAGTTTCGGCAATAAATTCCACTTGAATCTCTGGAGAAGTATTACCCGATTTATAATTCCCCGACGTTTTATACAATACTGAAAAATATATTATTTGCACAAAACATTCTAATTAATTTCTTTAAACACTTCCAATTTGTTTGTGGTGTAGGTTTTAAAAACAGGATAAATGTTACGATTTAATGAGGGACTCTCGTCTGAATCAGAACTAGAGTGATGAGACATATACCTTGTATTTTTTTCCGTATCCTTGATCCCCGCCCTTTGTAAATATCGGAACTAGACGAAAGGTCTGTTGTAATTAAAGCCTTTTTGGCTTTTCTTTGTGCTACAGTAAAGTCATCTACAAGTTAAAAAATTATTTCTCTTTAAAAAATGACAAATACAATAAAACTCTGTCAAGTGTCTAACATACTGATCCATTTGTTATTGTTTTACTCCTGACATTTTGATGTCAACCTTCCAAGCGAATAAATGGCGTTAAAAATGCAGTTTAGCAGTGGCTATAAAAGATCGCAGGGCATGAAATGGATTAAAAGAAACAAGTGCAGTGAATGAACTTAAATAAACTCTATGACAATTATATATTGGATTGCATTTAATATTAAGAGTTATCTGGAATTATATAATAATTTGATCCTTCTTTCAACCCGCTTCTTTTAGCTGCTTGAATGTATCATAATATTGGTAAATAATTGTATATATGGTATAACCCGTCGAACCATCAACATTAAGAAGGCCGTGAACACGATTTGCGAACGTATTGTTCACTTACCAAATTTCTTTATATTTCACAACTGTACTGTTGCTATAAACAGTTACTATAATATTATGTATTTAAATGTTATATAATGGAATTATTGAATATATCTGATTGTTGATGTTAAAGTATTATTAATACAGGTACAAGTAGGTCGTAGGTAAAGTATAGTACGTAACACGTGTTGTAACGCATTTTACGCACTAACGAAATTCACACACTCGCCGCTACGCGGCTTCGTGCGTTACTTTTCCATTCGTGCGTAAAAATCTTTTTATTACATACGTTACGTAATATACTATTAAATCCTTTGTTTGAACCTCCTTACTTAATTACTTTCATAGTTTTATACTGAGCATATGTTAATTATAAACAATTATCCACAATTGATGACTGAGTTCTGATGAATGAAATTAATTTTAGTTACAAAAATAATGGTAAGAAAAAGCACAACACAAATCTAAATCGAGTTAGATTCTTAACCAGTTCTTAAACCAGAAAAACCTACAGTATAAAAATTCAATCATTAATTCGATGGTTAATTCGGTGCGTTCAGCGTTACTTTTTAAAATGTTTCAGCCATAAATATGACAGTTGGTACAGGTAAATTATGAAAAAAGCTATACGACAAGTTTTAGGTAATATGTAAATATTCGATGAAATCCTGTAGCAGTGTATGTATTTTTCTATTAACTATAACTAGTATATAGTGCACAAACATTCAGACATGAACTATTTTCAAAATATTCGTTTCATCCAGTTTATCTAACAAAATTGAATATTTTGTTCGTCAGATGACTGATGTTATATAATTGGATGATTATCAGTATCAATAAAAATAATTTGACTCCATTTAGCATCAATAAATTGGCAGTGTAGTGGATAGGTTAGGGAAGATATACATTTATTCATTGTTTTTAACGCCAAGGATGAAGTAGCTCTTTAATATTCATATTAAGTAAAAATTCGCATTTTCATTGACTTGCCTTCTACCGAGCCTTTTTTAGAAACCTTACTCCAAATTATTATATCACTAGTTTCGATACATCATTAATATTCTGCAAGTGGTTTTCGCATTTGTACGCAAATATTTTATTGGTTCTTTTTTTACCCATTATAGAATAATATTCAATCGTCGGAATATGAAGCAATGAAATAAAGTTGTTTACATTTTGATCAAGTGTTATCAATAATCATTTCTGTATCTTTCCATTCCATTCCTTAGTTTTTTTGCGCAATTCCTTTTATTCTGTTTTTCATCGCTTCAGTAGTTATACAGCTCATATTTTTACTCATCTCCTGTATAATAATCTTTATAAATTTATTTTTCTTCTGTTTTTCATTTTTTCTGTTTTAAGCTGATTATTTCCAAAATTTCTGTATGACTTTTCGTATTTTCCCGCAACTTTCTGTTTCATTTCTGGGGCTATGGTCAAGGTCCATAATTCGCTCCCATATGTTAGATTGAATTTGAGCAGCGTTGTCAAGAAAAAGGTGTACGGATGGTTCTAAAAGAAGTGCAGAAACTGGGGAAACATATCAAAGCTAAAGATATATCACCTGATAGGTTGAAATTGTCTCAGCAGAGATCAGAATAACCTTATTATGTGATATTCATATTCTATAACGGCAGTACACAAATTGTAACATAATGGCATAATATTGTAACGAACCTAGTAATCACAGTGATCTGAACAGAAATAATTAAACTCTCAATACACGAACTTTATTCGACATAATAGAAGATAATTAATGGCAACGTAGAAAATTATTATGACAAGTGAAGAAAAACTCATGACAAATATCAAAACTAAGTATGTGTTCACAAGAACCGTTAAAAACGCTGTAAATAACCAGCTTATCAAATATAGACCGAAAAAGTGTGACGTCAGAACATGGCCGCTGACAGTTACTGAGGGAAAACAAATCAAATATTTAACTTATGTCTTGTCTTGACCGTTGTAATATTTCAAAAGTTTATTCATTTTTTCATTTGTAAAGTGACACTGCTGTGACTATCAAGCAACTATGCCTTATTGCTTCGCTTCTAAACTTCCATCATATACTCTATCTCTACGACATATCCACTGTTTAAACTGTCTCCACATTTCTTTAACACTTTAATTTCATTACAAAACTGCTCCGCAATGCTCGACAAATTAACAATGGCCATGTTTAAGCATATTACAAATGTAAAATGAACGTAAATAAATATTTGTTTTCCCTCAGTAACTGTCAGCGGCTATGTTTATGACGTCATTGCTTTTTTGGCCTATACTACATTTTTCCCCCCTCAGTATTAATGACGAAATCTTGTAGATTACTTGGAATACGTCGTTCTCTATTAGATGTTCTCAGCTCAATTACTGGGGCTTCAGTGCTAGTCGTTTTAAAATTTGTAGGTTGTTGTGGTATTTCAGAAAAGTCGGAGGTATTCAGAGACTGTATTATATGATTGGTCGTAGATTCTCGGCAATTGGTGCCACCTTGTACTTGAGAATCTGCTTCAGTTTGATCGCCATTCGTAACTGTTGGCACTTCTTTTCCTTCGCCACAAGGAGCTAAGTGTTTCAGAGATACTGTCAGTTCTCGGCCATTCTGAAGACAGGCAAGGGCATGCTTCTAATAGATCTACTTCGTCGACGAGTGGTTCGTATTTAGATGACCTCACTTGACGACGCATAAGTACTTTTCCGGGAGTCAACAACCACGATGGGATCGACTCGCCATTCGGTGACCTCCGGCGATGTTGAAACATGCGTTCATGTGGAGTTTCATTAGTGGCAGTACAAAGAAGTGACCAGACACAAGGACATCTTAAAGAACAATTTCCCATTGAGAGGTCTTCAGCATATGGGACTTGAGTTCCAACATAATAGTCTTCCAGATTGTACCATTATATCTTTCTACTTGGCCATTTCCTTGAGGGTTATAAGGTGCAGTGCGACTGGTCACCACTTTAAACTTATCTAAGTATCTTTTAACTTTATCAGATATAAAAGAGGAGCCTCTATCAGAATGGATGTAGGATGGTATTCCGAATACAGTAAAAAGATTATGTAAATTCTGTATTACCGTCGCTTCTGACACATCAGAACATGGGAAAGCAAAAGGAAATCTTCAATATTCGTCAATGATCACTAATAAATATCGATTCTGTGATGTGAAAGGTAGAGGTCCCTTAAAATCGATATTAAGCCTCTCATACGGTGCTATCGCTTTTATCAATTTTCGTGATATCTTGACAAATCGTGGTTTCAATTCGCAGCATATCGGACACATATTTGTTACTATTCTCATTTCATCTATTGAAAATGCCAAATTTTTACTTCTAACATAATGATATGAGTTAACGAGTAACTTCAGGATGACAGAGAGTAGTGTGTAATCGTTCCAATGTTTGTCCGTTAGTTGCTAGATTACAGTGAATTCTAGTGAATGAGTCTGCCACAGAATTAAATTTGCCAGGTCTATATATTATGTCATACTTATATTCGGATAATTCTAATCTCCATCGCAGAATTTTCTCGTTTTTGATTTTGCTACTTTGTTTTGAATTGAACATAAACGAAACTGATTGTTGATCAGTAATCAACTTAAATTGTCTATTCAGTAAGAAATGTCGCCATTTCCTTAGTGATTCAATTATTGCGTAAGCTTCCTTTTCGATGACAGTGTGATTTCTTTCCGACGGAGACAAAGTTCGGGTGAAAAATGCCACTGGGCGTCCTTGTTGCGAAAGAGTCGCAGTTATTGCGTTTTCGGATGCAACAGCTTCTACTACAAATTCCAATGATTCGTCTATGCATTTGACAGCCGAATCTGCAATTCGTTCTGTAAATTGAGGCACCCATTTCGAATTATGCGCAAACATCTTAAGTACTCGTTTCATGGCATTAGTGCTATTCAACACTTCGATCTTGATTTCAATTTTGTTTATAATCGAAATCGAAAACGGATTGATGTTTGTTAAACGACCAAAAAAAATTGTCATTTGTCATGTCATTTTACAAATCAATAGTGACATATCCTCATCATTATTTTAGTTCATTTCACGTGTATTTCACACTTTTCACAAATTCATTTAGTTTAATCACGTTTAATTTTATAGAAGCTGTTCTGTTAACTAAAAATGTAATATACAATTGCAAAATATCACTCACAATACATAACCCATAGACAAACGGTAGTTAATGTAAATTTTTCGACCAATCACATGCTTCCGATTTACGATTGTTTTCAATAGCATCATAATTTTAGACCGATTATAGAGTGATCGATTGATATCGAAAATGTATTGTTGAACATGTTGTTTTTCAAATGACAGGAAATGATTGTAATCGATTGTCGCGTTGAATAGCACTATTAAGATTAGTAGGGAGATGATAATCCAGAAGAGCTTCTAGTCCAGACGGATCAGGTCAAATAGTATTGTTTTCAATAACACATCCCAGTAGTTTGATGCGCGTTATTGAGAATTTTTTTTTTGAATATAACGTTAGTTTATATTGCTTTGAAACCTGAAGAAAATGTTATGAATTTCGATCGATATCTGTTTGATCGATTCCACAAATGGTTACGTCATCAAGATAGGAATAAGTGCCATGTAACTTTTCAGTTTCGATTATCATGTCGATAGCTCTTTGAAATTCAGAAACGCCATTCGTAACACTAAATAGGATCCGCCGGAATTGATAAAGTTTGTAATTCGCTTCAAACGCAGTATAAATTTTGTCACTGTTCTGTATAGGAATTTGATGATAAGCTTATTGTAAGTCGGTAGTACTAAACACCGTATATTGAGCTACTTTATCCACTACATCCTCGATCCTTGGTTGAGGATATGCATCTAATAAAGTGAATGTATTTATTGTTTGTGAATAGTCATTGCCCATTCTCTTCTTTTTATTCTCTGCGGATACGACAACCACTTGCGCCCGCCAAGGTGAGTTGCTCCGCTCTATAATACCTTCATACATCATTCGTTGGATTTCATTTTCGATAAAGTAACGATCTTGATTGGAAAATCTACGGGATTTTATCGCTATATGTTTTATACTAAGCGATGAGTGCCTAAACAGTGATGAAACCGGTACTTCAGCAGCCGCTAGGTTACAAACAGTAACAGACGATCTAGATCCTCCATAATTCACATGTAGAGCTTCATGTTGCTTCAAAATATCATGTCCAATGATGACGTCGGCACACGCTTTTGGTAATATTGAGATTTTAATATGCCTGTAGATATTCCCAAACATCTTTAGGTCAACTTCACAGCTATTGTGTATTTGGCATGTCAAAGAACTAGATGCCATGAAAATGTTTCCATATTCAGGGATTAAATCTATTTCCATAGCTTTGGCAAACGATTCATTTAAAAACTCAGAGAAGAGCCACTGTCGACCAAGGCCGTTGCAGGTTGAGAATTGATAGTTACATCAATTAGGGTCTTAACTAAGCAAGTAGGTTCTGTAGCGGCTAAGAAATAATTCTTCCAAATATTTGTTAATGTTTCTTCTTCAACAGGTAAACTGCTAGCAGTTACTCTTTTTTTTGACGAACGGCAGATATTAAGGAAGTGCCCCTTTTTGTCACAATTTCTGCGCAAACTGCTTTACGTGCGGGACAAATATTAGGAGGATGTTGAGACCTTCCGCAAAAATAACAGCCACCGAATTAACTTGAGGTTGAGGTTCGATAGTGTTTATAGGTGACGTGCCAGGAGTGAATGAATTCGACTGAAGAACTGCCATTTCTAACGCTCTTGCCTGAGAATTCGGATCGCTTAGCCCTCTTATAAAAGAGTCTCGTATATACGTATCTCTATTCTCGGATGCAGTTACATGTTTAAAGTCGCATTCTTTAACCAAGGAGTGTAATGCACACAGATATTGATCAACTGATTCATTTGGTATTTGAGAAAGCGTTGCAAGTTTGTACCTGGAATAAATTTCGCTCACCTTCTTGACAAATATAGCTTTAAGAGTACTGATTGCTGTGTCATAATCTGTAGATTCGCTCATGTAGGAGTATACTGACGATGAAACATGGTTAACAAGTACATCCAATTTTATCTCTGAAGTGATCTCATTTACCGTTCCAATAAAGTTTTCAAACGTTCTGAGCCAATAAATCCATTCCTTGGCAGTAGTTGGGGACGAGGGATCCACTTCTAATTTCTCCGGTCGAAGAAATCGATCCATAGTTGAAAATTATGTCGAATAAACTGTTCTGAACAGAAATAACTAGAATTTCAATACATCAACTTTATTCGACATAATTCAAAATACTTAACATAGATAAATACTTTTAATACGAGGAAGAATGGAATCTCCTGTACTAAGTTCGAAGCCACAAAGTTTAGTCGAGTGCTGCGCCATCTATTGTGGTGGAAGGTTACTATTCACCAACAGGGAAAAAATAAAGGAAGAGATCTGCATGATTAGTCACAGTTTACTAGCTACTACTAGATGGCAAGCCAAGCAAATACTGAAGGTTTTTTAAATGATGCCTAATTGTTTTTTCTTAAATAAACAAATAAAAACAGTCACACAAAGTTTAAACACTTTTTGAAACAACCTGTTATTTTATTTTGGCTTAAAAGTATGATAGGTTGTTTCAAAAAGTTGTTTAAAGCTTTTATCCGTTTTTATTAACCAGGATAGTTTATTAAAAGACGAATGTCGACAAATAGTTTCAAAAATTTAATATAAAATTTTGTTTATAAAATAGTACAGGTGATTTTCTTTATTTTCTTCTCAAACTTAAGATAAGAATAATTTACTGATAATAGCATGTGCTAACAAATATTACACATATGATACAATATAATGGATTTCATTGGATTTCAATGTTTTTCAAACACTAATTTTTTTCCGATATTCATTGTGTATTTTGTAGTGTATTTGTAATCCAAGGGGCGATCTTCGTGTTTTTCCTTTTACATTTTTTTGTATATGTACAGTCGTCTATATATTTTTGAAGTGTTTCAATGAAAGTATTTGTTGCATAGTTAGGATTTGGATTCAAGTATAAGAAATCCCAAAATTTTTACCTGATTTAATTTTTAAGTTTTGTTTCATCTATGTATTTCACTATTCCTCGTTCCTTGGGGCATTTGGTCTTTTCCAGTACTATCTGTAGTATTGTTGAGAAATGATCTGTAGTGTCGGTTTGCAATACTAGGGACAGTATTTGATGGAGTACGTTGAATTTGGATTTTAAAAATGTGCGTCGAATATCGAATTACTGGAATTTTTTCATATAACGTTTTCACATTATTTTCAAACGAAGTTACTTGCAGGTTACTCGGAATTCTTTGTGTTTTCAAGAGAGTGCCAACGCTTTCAAATAAAGTGTTGATTTTTAAATTTATTTGAGATATTTCATCTATCATCAACCTTTTAAACTCTAAAATAAATTTAAAATATGATTAAATATAAAATTTAATTAAAATTATTTAATGAAATTGACTGTCTCGACCCTTACTTCGTGGAATATGCTCATATTAGTGTTTTTAAATGAAACTCAAGGTCTCTAGTTAATTCCACAATATAATACAAGTTATTGAAAATTCTAAAAAATTGACAATTGTTTCGATAAATCAATATCATCGTCAGAATGACAGAAGTTACATTTCATTTTATGCCTACCTGATGTTCAGTAGTTATTTTTGGCTAGACCAAGAAGTAACCTAACTTGTGATTGGCTTAATATATGTTTATAGAAAAAAGAAGAAGATGTGATATTACAAATATTGAAGGGTCAGACCCTTAGGAATTTTGAAATACGATACAGTGAGCACTTACGAGCATACAGATTAAAACAACCAGATAAATCCCACTACGCAAAACATCTACTTGACACCAATCATTCATTGACACCTAACACAGAACTGGAAGTACTGCATATTTGTGAAAAGAAACAAGAACTGGATTTCCTTGAAGAACTGGAAATAAGAAGACATTTAAGAAACCCACAATATGAAGTTGTCAATGAACAGTTAAATCTAGTGAATTCTCCATTAATAAACTGTCTTCTTAAGTGATAATTGTAAAGATCAGCAGATATAGTTTTCCTGGTTTTCTATATCATTGCACAGTTATACTGATCTTAATTGGAAAAATGATATCCAGGATATCACCATAGGGCTAATAATATCTAAGCTTCAATATTTGTGATATCACATCTTCTTCTTTTTTCTATAAACATATATTAAGCCAATCACAAGTTAGGTTACTTCTTGGTCTAGCCAAAAATAACTACTGAACATCAGGTAGGCATAAAATGAAATGTAACTTCTGTCATTCTGACGATGATATTGATTTATCGAAACAATTGTCAATTTTTTAGAATTTTCAATAACTTTTATTATATTGTGGAATTAACTAGAGACCTTGAGTTTCATTTAAAAACACTAAAATTATTTAGTTTAGTCACCTTGATCATCAAGTGTATCTATTTGTGGTGATGATTTATCTCTTTTGTGAAGTATTCATCTGATTCCACTGCCACAAGGTTTTGATTCTAAAAAAATTAAAAAAAGGTACATTATAAAATTAAGTATTTTTATACTAAAAGTCAAATTTAATATGCAAACTTTATGTTATTATAAATTATGATTTAACTTAAGAAACAAATTACCTCTAGGAACAGCAAATCTCGCCATATCATTTGATTCTTTATTCTCAAGGGAAATTCCTTCAGCTTCAGACCTCATAGTTTCGGCAATAGATTCCACTTGAATCTCTGAAGAAGTACTACCCGATTTATAATTCCCCGACTTTTTATACAATACTGAAAAATATATTATTCGCACAAAACATTCAAATTAATTTTTTTAAATACTTATAATTTGTTTGTGGTGTAGGTTTAAAAACAGGATAAATGTTACGATTTAATGACGGACTCTCGTCTGAATCACAACTAGAGTGATGGGACATATACCTTGTTTTTTTTCCGTATCCTTGATCCCCGTTCTTTGTAAATATCGGACCTAGACGAAAGGTCTGTTCGTAATTGATGTATTTTTGGCTTTTCTTTGTGCTACAGTAAAGTCATCTAAAAGTTAAAAAATTATTTCTCTTTAAAAAATGACAAATACAATAATACTCTGTCAAAGTCTCTAATATACTGATCCATTTGTTATTGTTTTACTCCTGACATTTTGATGTCGTTAGTAACCTTCCAAGCGAAGAGATGGCGTTAAAAATGCAGTTTAGCAGTGGCTATAAAAGATCGCTGGGCATGATACTTAATGACAATATAGAAAATTATTATGTCAAGAAAAGAAACATTCGCGGCAAATATTAAAACTAAGTATGTGTTCACAAGAACCGTTAAAAACGCTAAACTGTAAATAACCAGCTTATCAAATATTCTACAATTCTAATATCATTGTTTTCCGTTGGAACAAACGTAAAAATTTCAAGTGTCCAAACGGAAACCAATATATTTTATAGAGGATTCTAATATGATAATGTTATTGTTAATTCTTAGGTCAGATTTTATCTTATTGTTGGTGTGTTCTCTGGTCAGATTGATCTCTTCAGTTTTCTAAGGGTTTAATTTCATTTTGATTCGTTCCAAATATGTCAACACTACTTTATTTAAATGAATGTAAATCTTACTGTTGACTGCCTAAGCACTAAAAGATCATTTATACAAGCAGAAATCGTCTCGTGCAAAGATGTTGGTACATCACTGTGCACTGAGTTACTCTCGCTCCATTTTATCAATCTCAATTGCACACCAGTTTCACTTCAAAAGATAGTCATTTGATTAAATATATTCTAGCATAGTATGTAAATGTCTAACGTCAAATTATATTTTTTAAATAAAAGTCAAATTTTCCCATCCGAAATTTCACTTTTTGTATAACTGAATCTATTATTATTTTTGCAGCGCAAACATGAGTCTTAAAGAAATCTTATTCTCCCCCGTAGGGGAACCCATTGAAAAAACCTCCAACAGAGTTACAGTCGTGGGAACAGGTGCAGTTGGAATGGCCACGGTTGTTAGTTTACTGATGCAGGTAATATTTAATGTGAAATTATATTTATGTTATTAAACAGGAATACCCTTTATTGTTTATAATAAAGAAAAAGGTATATAAGCTGAACTACGAATTTACTTCCAATTCCATACTATTCGTATTGTTAATTTAATGTTATCAACAATCTTCATCATAATGATAAAAGAGGAAAATTACTGTTAGTAATAGGAAAGGCACATGAGTTAGAAATTCAGACGTTATGTAGGATTTTTCTAAACAAAAAAAGTTTGAGATGTAGTTATCGCTATTTATAACCCAATTTTTTATCAAAAAATATTTGAAAATGCTAAATAAACTTAAGGACGATTCTACAATTTTTCATAGACTTCCAATAATGAAATTGTGTATATACTACGTTTAGAAATCACATCACTTCAATCGAAATATCTATATAAGAACGGCGAACGTATACTTTTCAGCAGCTTGTCTTTCGATGATTATTCGAATAGTTTCCTGATCATCCATATGTCTTATCATTTACAGCCTATTTGAAATTGGCTTGAAATATATGACAGTTGGTCTTTAGTATTGACAACAACTCAATAATTCATTTCCGTTATGTGTTTTGCTTTTTGTTTAGTTTCCAGGAATAGTACTGAACTGGATTTCACGTTCTTTCCTTAGTGTCTATTTTACTTCGCCAATTTTCCCAAATTCTTTTCACGCACTTTACTCTACTGGGGTTCATTTTTATGAATTTCTGCAGGTACCACTTGTTTCTTCATCACTGTCATTTAAATTGATATTATTTCGCCAACCCGATCTATGCTGCGAGTAAAGTATTGGTTCACCTCGCAGAAATTGGAATTTTTGTTTAGTTATTTCCATATTCTTAAGTGAGACAAACACGGAAAAGGGTTTTTAGAAAAAAATCCTATGAGTATGTCGTCGTCGTCGGCCACTTTTTGTAACATGTCTTGTTAGCGCGATACAGCTTCGGAGTGCATACAGTCACCAATTTCATGATTGGGTATTATTTAGGACATCTTACAGATGAACCTTATTGATTTTCCGCTCATTAGAGCCAGCTCCACGGGTGCTATGGTACATGAAGTATCACATTTTTGGTAATTTTTGGAGAAATTTCGGTTTGTTAGCACGATACAGCCTCCGGAGGGTATATATGGGACCAATTTTATGATTGGATATTGTTCCGGACGTCTCACAGATAAACCATATTGATTTTCATCTCACTAGAGTCAGTACGACGAGTCCTGCAAATCCAGATATACCACGATTTAGGTTATTTTTGGAGAAATTTCTGTTTGTTAGTACGATACAGCCTCCGCAGTGTATACAAGCGGTCAATTCAATGATTGTATATTATTCAGGGCATCTCACAGATGAACTCTACCGATTTTCAGCTCACTAGAGCTACTACAACGGGTGCAATGGTACTTGAAGCACCACATTTTTTGTAATTTTTCTACAAAATTTGGTTTGTTAGCACAATACAGCTTCCGGAGTGTGAACAAGGGAGCAATTTTATGAGATTATATTGTTCAGTGCATCTCATAGATGAACTTCACTGATTTTCAGCTCACTAGAGTCAGTACGGCGGGTCCTATAAATCCATATATACCACATTTTAGGTAATTTTTGGAGACGTTTCTGCTTGATAGCACGATACAGTTTCTGCAGTGTATACAAGTGTCCAATTCAATGATTGGATATTGTTCAAGGCGTCTCACAGATGAACCCTATTGCTTTTCAGAAAACCAGATCCAGTAAAACAGGTGCTATGGTACCGGAAGTACCACATTTTTGGCAATATTGGGAAAAATTTCGGTTTGTTGGCAAGATACAGCATCCGGAGTGTATACAAGGGACCACTTTTAAGATTGGATTTTATTCAATGCGTCTCATAGATGAACCCTACTGATTTTCAACTCTCCAGAGCCAGTACAACAGGTTCTATAAATCCAGATATACTACATTTTTGGTCATTTCTGGAGAAATTTCGAATTGTTAGCTCTATACAGCCTCCAGAGTGTATATAAGTGACCAATTTTATGACTGGATTTTATTCAGATGAACCTCATTGATATACAGCTCGCCATTGCCAATACAGCTATATATCCAGATACACCACATTTTTGGCCATTTTTGGAAAACTTTGGTTACGATACAGCTTCTGGAGTGTATAAGTACGGAAAAGTTAATTCTAATCTTCAAAACCGATTATTTTTAATATCCCTTTATCGTTTGCATTCAGTTTAAACGATATTACTTTCCCGCCCAACCTATCTAATATGCGAGAAAAGTATTGGTTTACCCCAAAAAAAGTTTTAATTTCGAAATTTTTTTTGAGTTATTTTTACGTTTTCCATCAACAACAACACGAAAAAACGGTTTTTAGAAAAAAAACTCCTGTGTGTATTTCATCGTCGTCGTCGTCGTCGTTGTCGTCAGCCATTTTTCCTTACATGTCTTGTTAGCACGATACAGGCTCCGGAGTGCAATAAGTCGCCAATTTTATGATGGAATATTTTCAAGGACATGTCACAGATGAACCCTATTGATTTGCAGCTCACCAGAGCCACTACAACGGGTGCTATGGTACTTGAAGTACGACATTTTGGCATTTTTTGAGAAATTTCAGTTCGTTAGCACGATACAGTCTCCGTAGTTCAACAAGTTACCAATTTCATGATGGAATATTATTCAGGACATCTCACTGATGAACCCTATTGATTTTCAGCTCACCAGAGCCAATACAACAGGTGCTACAGTACTTTAAGTACGATATTTTTGTCATTTTTGGAGAAGTTCCAGTTTGTTAGCACGATACAGCCTCCGGAGTGTTTACAAGTGACCAATTTTATGATTGAATATTATTCAGAGCGTCTCAAAGATAAACCCTATTGATATTCAGCTCACTAAAGCCAGTACAACGGGCGCTATGGTACTTGAAGTACCAAATTTTTGTCATTTTTGCAGGATTTTCATTTTGTTAGCACGATACAGCCTCTAGAGAGTATATGATTGATCAATTTTATGATTGAATATTGTTCAAGGTGTCTCACAGATGTACCCTATTGATTTTCAGTTGACTAGAGCGAGTACAGCGTGTCCTATAAATCTAGATATACTAAATTTTTGGTTATATTTGGAGAAATTTCGGTTTGTTTGCACGATACATCCCCCGAAGTGTATACAAGTAACAATTTCATGATAGAATATTGTTCAGGGTCACAGATGCGGAAAAGTTAGTTTTAATATTTAAAACAGTTTATTTTTTATTCCAGTTCTATCTGTTTCTATTTTATTGCTACCTCTGATGTCTATATCTTATGAATATTGAAATTGGTTTGTAAATTTTGAACGAACAGCTAATTCAGTTATTTTTGCCGTCACTCGTTTTTAACAAGAAATTCATTCCTTAAAATATTGCTTCTATTTTGAGAACATTCTGATTTTATTGAAAAATATAGAATTTTTCTGGTTTTAGGGAATAACAAATGATGTTGTACTCATTGATGTCATGGAGGATAAATTGAAAGGCGAGTTAATGGACCTTCAACACGGAGCCCTATTCCTGAAGAATCCAAAGATTGATGCTAGTACAGGTAATATCATTATCTAAATAAATATTGACGTCAGTTAATTTTTACTAAAACACTTAGTCGGGAGTTATCCAATGAAGCCTGGTGCTCTTAAATTTCCATGTAATATTCCGACTATAATATTGGATATAATAAATGAGAACCATAAAAGCAAATTTCAGTTTGTGTTACTTTTCTTACATCTTCCTCCATGTTTTTTCATCGCTCTTATCTTCTTTAAAAGTCTGTTAATTCCTGAATGTCCTCCAAAAATTGGATAATTGTGATATCTTCCTAGGATCTTCATTATTTCTTCTTGCTGTTCCACTACTTTTGGAACGCTACACATACTCATTTGAACATGTTTCAATACTTTTTACCTTCTTCTATAAATTCTTTAATTGTGCACTTTCTAAAAATATAAACATTTTCATAAATTTTCATTCTATTTATTCCATTCTTTATCGACAGCTTCTCAAGTTTCTCCAACTCTCGGCCTAAGTCGAAGTTTGTTTCTCTGCCGGTAATAGTTCGCTAAATCTTATCCTGTTTCTGACCCATACGTTCATCCTCAGTGAAACACGGTTATTTTCAAAATATAAAATAGGCAATTTATGCGATTCTAAATTATTCAATACATTTATTACTGAAGGGTTTTCTAATGGCATTTCATCTGCCTCTTTTTCCTATACAAGATCCTTTTCTGCTTGTGCTTCCTCCTTTATAGTTTGTGCTCTTGTGATGGTTAATATGTGAGAGTTATTCATATATAAATCCCTAAGCTCTTCTATAGAAATTCTTGACATACTGTCTGCGTAGTTTTCTTTTTCTTTCACGTATTGTATTTCGAAGTTGCATTCCTCTAAATCTAGTTTGATTCATGTCAATTTTGAATTTGGGTCTTTCATTGAAAATAGATGTGTCAATGGTTTGTGGTGTGTCTTAAACATAAACTTTTGAGTTCCATACAAAAAACATTTGAAACGGTTAATTCCCCAATGTATTGCTAGTAATTCTTTTAAATTGGTGAGTTTGTTAATCTCGCTATTTTCAAATCCGCGTGAAGCAAATGCTATAGGTAGGTCACTTTAACTCAATATCTCTGAACAAGTCTTATTTGATGCGTTAGTTGTTAAGATAAATTGTTTGTTAAAATCTGGATACTTTAATATGAGCGGTGATATTAATGCTTTTTTCAAAATCTGAAATGAATTTTCACACTCTGAAGACCAATTAAATTTCACATTTTTCCTGGATAATTTATTAAGGGGTAGGCATATTTCTGCAAAATTAGGAATGAAACGTCTGTAATAGTTACAAAATGCAACAAATCTTTTTGCCTCTCTCGCATTTTTCGGTCTTGGGTACTGCTTTATTACTGAATACTTTGCTTTATCTGGGGAGACGCCTTCACTTGACAAATTGTGACCTAAATAAGTTACTTCTCGCCTGAAGAATCGGTATTTTCGAGGGTTTAGCTTCAAATTGTATTTGCGACAAGCGTCGAAAACTTTCCTGAGATTATCGATATGATGCATTTCCGATATTCCTATTATTACTATGTCATTCATATAGAGAAATGCTTTTACTGGTGTTAAATTTGAAAATGCTATGGACATCATTCTTGTAAAACTGTTTGGACTAACGTTCAGTCCGAAGGGTAGTCTCTTAAACTGAAATGAACCTTTTTCTGTACTAAAGGAAGTGAGTTTTCTAGTAGATTGTTCCAAGGGAATTTGATGAAAACCTGACATAAGGTCTAAAACTGAAAACCGTTTAGATCTGCCTAATTGATCCAAGATTAAATCGATACGAGGGAAAGAAAATTTATCCATGACAATTTTCTTGTGTAATTGTCTGAAATAAATGCAAAGTCTCCATGCCTTGTCCTGGGTTGTGGACTTTTTGGGAACTAATTATACTGGGCTATTATAATCTGTCAAAGTTCGTCAAAGTTATTATGAGTTGAAATGTCATTTTACTTTTCCGCCCTACCTATCTAATATGCGAGAAAAGTATTGGTTTACCCC
This sequence comes from Galeruca laticollis, assembly GCA_963921935.1. Taxonomy (NCBI): domain Eukaryota; kingdom Metazoa; phylum Arthropoda; class Insecta; order Coleoptera; family Chrysomelidae; genus Galeruca; species Galeruca laticollis. The sequence continues at coordinate 46,322,437 of OY998179.1, read as the reverse complement.
AAAAAAAATTTTGAGAGAATTTTTTGAGTTATTTTTACGTTTTCCATCAACAACAACACGAAAAAACAGTTTTTAGAAAAAAAATCCTGTGTGTATGTCGTCGTCGTCGGCAACTTTTCCTTACATGTCTTGTTAGCACGATACAGCCTCCGGAGTGCAATAGGTCACAAATTTTATGATGAAATATTGTTAAAATATCACAGATGAACCCTATTGATTTTCATCTCACCAGAGCCAGTACAACGGTTGCTATGGTACTTAAAGTGCGACATTTTGTCATTTTTTGAAAAATTTCAGTTTGTTAGCACGATACAGCCTCCGGAGTTCAACAAGTCACCAATTTTATAATTGAATATTATTCAGGACATCTCAATAATGAACCCTATTGATTTTCAGCTTTCTAGAGCCAATACAACAGGTGCTACAGTACTTTGAGTACGATATTTTTGTCATTTTTGGAGAAGTTTCAGTTTGTTAGCACGATACAGCCTCCGGAGTATATACAAGTGACCAATTTTATGATTGGATATTAATCAGAGCGTCTCAAAGATGAACCCTATCGATAATCAGCTCACTAAAGCCAGTACAACGGGTGCTATGGTACTTGAATTACCAAATTTTTGTCATTCTTGGAGAATTTTCAGTTTGTTAGCACGATACAGCCTCCAGAGAGTATACGATTGATCAATTTTATGATTGAATATTGTTCAAGGTATCTCACAGATGTACCCTATCGATTTTCAGTTGACTAGAGCGAGTACAGCGGGTCCTATAAATCCAGATATACTAAATTTTTGTATATTTTTGGAGAAATGTATACAGTTAACAATTTTATGATAGAATATTTTTCAGGGCCACAAATGCGGAAAAGTTAGTTTTAATCTTTAAAACCGTTTATTTTAAAGTGAATACATCTGAGTAAATCTCACATAAATTCGTCAAGCCATTTCTTACATATTCTGGTACTTCTAAGTCTAACGCTCCTGTCAACTCTTTTAATCGATTCTTACTTTCGCTCTTTATCTTGTGTACATTGAACAATTCTAAATCCAAGATTTTGATGTTTCTCGTTTTTATTTCAATACTCTCGTAATTTGTGTTTAAAATTCTAACATAAGGATTTTTACATGATATGATTGCTCTAGCTAAAAATACTCCCGGTTCTAACTCTTGATGTTCTACCACTTTTTCTTTCCTCAACTTTTTGAAATTTTCTACCAACCTGTATACTCCACATCTAGGTGGTATAGCTAATGTATCGTATTTTGGATTTTCAAAAATCTGAGCAGATACTGAATCTTTACTTTTACTATTTATATGCAATTCCCATTGCGCGTAGTCTAATATACAATTATATTTACTAATACTATTATGCCATTTGTGGGTATAGGAAAATTCTCTTCAACTACTTGAAAATTGTGATTAAAAACTGCATTTTTAATGTGAAGAGTTATGTTTATTTCGCCTAAAGTTGTAACTAATCCTTGTGTTATACCTTTAATATTTGATTTTTCTGAATTAAATGATGTAGAAAATTTTGTGATATTCCAATTAAAGAAATGTCTGCTCCTGTATATAAAATGAAATTACAAGTGTGTCTGACATACTAGTTTGAATCTCTATAAAATTTGAAAGTAATAAGTCAAAAGTATAAATTGAATGATTATCTAAAATCGTGGATTCATCATTTGTTGTATTACTCAAAACCCCAATTGCAGGTTTTCGTTTACGTCCTCATTTGTTACTTCCCACACTCTAACGTTGTTATAATGGTTGTGATTTGCAATCGCCTTTTGCGCTTTTGGTATGTTGTGTTGTCTTCCATAGTTATTGTACCTATTGTCCCTCTGTACGTAGTTGTTTCAAGTACTGCTATTATTATTGTTGTATCGGTTGAAGTTATTCCTGTAATATCGTCCTGGATGATTATTGTCAATATTTCTGCCATAATTCCTCTGCTCACTCGTTATGTTATCTGTGGAAACCAATTTCGTTATTACCTCTTGTGTTGACTGGAAATTTACGGCTGCGATTATCGTTTTTGTTGTTTCAGATGTAACATTCGTCGTTTTCTCCTTTATTGCTGCCTCCGTCGTATATTTTTGAGCTAAATTGTCAGGCATTTCTTCAGATATATAGGCCGCCTGTAGCTTTTCCGTTAATGTCTCTACTTCTGTGGTATAACTGTTGACGTCTTTTCCTGTTTGTTTAAGCTTACCTAGTCTTGCTAAAAGAAGACTGGGATTATCTCCTTTAATTCCATTTCTTAGCTTTCTACTTATTTCATCCACTGAAGATTCGGTTGTTATTAGATTCCTTACTTTTCCCGCCAGTCTTGTTTTGATGATTGATACTGCATTTCTTTCATTTCCCGTTATATTTAGTTGTAAAAGCTCCAATGCGTCCAAAAATGATTGCAATTTGATTGCTTCTCCGCTGAATTCTGTCGGTAAAATTCTACTAGCCAGACTGAAAAATTTACTCGTACTTAACGCCATTTTCACCTTATTGCTTATTGTTTCTAATACATCAACCTTTATCTCTTGTAAAATTGAATCTGACAATTTAATATATCTATATATAGATGCATAGACCGATTTACGAAAAATATTGAAAGACATATAGAAATATAGACATATCAATATACATACAGATTATACACATAAAAAAAGATTCTGGAACTAAACACATGAGTACTTACAGTTTTCTCACACACTTAAAGTTGAAACTGGTGCCTTCAAGCTTCTTATGATGTCCCTCTTCAACTGTCTCCTATGGGTCTTCCAAACGAGCCATACCGATCTCAGAATCAAAACGATAGTTATAATGTAAACCAATTTTGTCAATTGCGTCATGTTGTATTCATCCTGAGCTATAAAATTGTTGTTGACTGCTCCGTTGTCCTGGACTTCTTGTTTAGCCGATTTTCCTCCCATTTTTGTTCGCCAGTTACCGCAATTTAATTGTAGAACCAATGTCAAAAACTGCCAAATACAAAATTCCGCACAGTTATTTTCTTAGAGTAACATCTTCATCAGGATTCATCAGCCAGTTTTTTAGCCTGTTTTTATCCTCTTTTTAGCAGGCAGTATCGCCATGTGATGTGGTGAATGTGCCCTGAAATGCTAACACCAATTCTCCACAAAAATAAGTTCGTGTCACTACCATTGAGCCTCGTAGCAGGGACGGAATCAATAAAATGTCTTCATACAAAATCATTGATTGGTTTATTATGACTGAAACTGGTACTTACATAGAGCGCAATACGTTACACATAACTATAAAAATGTTTCGGGTTTTAAATTCTACATAACGAGCAACACTAATCTACGTCTACTATTTTTACTACTACATTACTATATTACTGTATAAATCACTATATTTGCACAATCAGCTGGTCAACGATTTATATCCTATAAAGATCAAGGTGAAATGATTTCAGTTAAGGTGAATTCCATGGCTGAACGCTGTGTTTGCATAAACTATAATTTGGTTTGTATATAATTGTTATCGCACGCTATTTACAATATGCTTGCAATAACTTTTAATTTGAAATATTAATCGTCTTATAACCTTCATGTTTCAATTTATATAATGCATAAAATATTTATATAGGGATTCACTACAGAAAGCTTGCTAATCGGTATATTTTAGCTCATCAATCGCTATGACTTACTGAGTAAATACGAAATTTTTCCTAAATTTGTAATACCTATTAGATGTTACTGAAGCAATGTTTTTGTCGGGGATTCATTTAATGTTCTGAATGTATTCCCCCACTTATATCATTTGAGACATTGTCACGCACATTTTTGGTTTTCTTGACACTTTGTAAACTTGTACTGTAGTCCGCTTCTGAATAACTACTAGCACATCCTTAGATTAACACTGGTGCATTTTTTATCAATTTAAAGGGGAAAAATAATGTTTACGTTGATTTTTCTGTTTCAGACTACGCAGCTTCAGAAGGCTCCAAAGTATGTATTATCACTGCTGGAGCTAGACAACAAGAAGGCGAATCGCGTCTTGATTTGGTCCAAAGAAACACAGACATTTTAAAACACATTATTCCTCCATTGGTGCAATATTCACCTGATACCATTTTAATGGTAATCAGTAATCCGTGTGACATATTGACGTATGTGGCTTGGAAACTTTCCGGATTACCAGTTCATCGAGTATTTGGTTCTGGAACAAATCTCGATACGTCCAGATTTAGGTTTTTAATTTCTCAGAGGTTGGGATGCAGTTCTAGCAGTGTACACGGATGGATCATTGGAGAACACGGCGATACTAGTGGTAATTATAAACTTTAACACGACAGATACAAAAATGCCAATAAACAAATTCCATAAGCAACAGATAATGTAATAATATTCCCATAAAGCATCAATTTTACATAAATTACTTACATCTTTATATTCCTTTGTTTTTGGCTCGATTTTGCTTGAAACTTTTCACCTAAAGTCTTGGTTATTGTAAAGTTCAGGAAACAGGATGATTCTGAAAAGTAACCGTATCTATCTTATAGTAGGCAAAAATCCTTTATACAGTTCCACCGTTTTCAGAAAGGAAACATGTCAGAATAGTGGAAACTTCTATTTCTGTATTACTCGGCATTTTACTTTTCCGCCCAACCTATCTATATGCGAGAAAAGTATTGGTTTACCCCAAAAAAAGTTGGAATTTTGAAAATTTTTTTGAGTTATTTTTACGTTTTCCATCAACAACACGAAAAAACGGTTTTTAGAAAAAAAATCATGTACGCATGTCGTCGTCGTCGTCGTCGTTGTAGTCGGCCACTTTTCCTTACATGTATTGTTAGCACGATACAGCCTCCGGAGAACAATAAGTCACCAATTTTATGATCTAATATTGTTAATGACATGTCACAGATGATCCCTATTGATTTTCAGCTCACCAGAGCCAGTACAACGGGTGCTATGGTACTTTAAGTACGATATTTTTGTCATTTTTGGAGAAGTTTCAGTTTGTTAGCACGATACAGCCTCCGGAGTATATACAAGTTACCAATTTTATGATTGGATATTATTCAAAGCGTCTCAAAGATAAACGCTATTGATATTCAGCTCACTATAGCCAGTACAACGGGTGTTATGGTACTTGAGGTACCAAATTTTGGAAAATTTTCAGTTTGTTATCACGATACAGCCTCCAGAGAATATTGAATATTGTTCAAGATGTCTCACAGATGTACCCTATTGATTTTCAGTTGACTGGAGCGAGTACAGCGGGTCCTATAAATCAAGATATACTAAATTTTCGGTTATTTTGGAGAAATTTCGGTTTATTAGCACAATACATCCCCGAAGTGTATGCAAGTGCCAATTTTATTATAGAATATTGTTCAGGACCAGAGATGCGGAAAAGTTAGTTTTAATCTGTAAAACCGTTTATTTAAGTTCTAGATATCAACGGTTCTTTATTATTCTTTAGTTAACACAGCACAGCAATTGGTTTATGAAATGCTGTTCTGATATAATATGTAGAGGAGTTGCGCACATTCTAGCCTGTTTTTTAGTATTTTCGATGCTTTTAAACCCATATTACCTTGAACCTTACATCAGTTTGAGCCTAGGGTCCTACTAGTATTTGTAGCTTACGAGACTAATTTACTAGTTATCAAACTATACTACTTACTAGTTATGGTATTTTTGTATTTTGTATGATTTATTTCGTGTTTAGTTCTTTTACATCATCATTATCCCCTCAGACTCCTAAATATGCATGCAATGTAACCCTGCTTTTGATTAAAAAAAAATTTCCTGTTGCTGAGTATTATATTGATATTTATTACTGCACCCGGATCTAATCTGGATTATTCTTTTTGAAAGCTCCACATCACTCTTTTCACTTTTTGTACAGGGTGCCCAACTAAGCGAGATAAGCGGGTGTGTCTCGGAAACCGTTGATATTTTAAATTAAAATCGACACCTTCTTTATACCTTTATTGTATGATTTTTATCAACAACTTTTTATCTAAATTAATGCTAATAGATCGCCATTTTTCTACAGTCTAAAATAGTATAATAAAGTATAAGTGGATAAAGAGGTCTTGCAAACACGCGCGAGTTTTCGAGCACGACGGCGCAGCTGGAGTGCTCGAAATAGAGCAAGTGTTTGAAAGACCAGTTATCCACGAATACTTTACGCTATTTTTTTTTATTGGTGCACTTTGAAATCATAAAATATTATTATTATATTATTACTACAAAGAAATGGAAGTCCGTCCTCGATACCCAGCCAAGTTTCGTGAAAGTCCATCCTAAATAGTATTTATTTTTATTTGACGTTACGAGGTACTGCTGTCAGATCAATAATCAAAAAGATTCTTTATTTATATTTAAAAAGATACAATGTATATATGATTATATGAATGAATTTTGCAGAAAAAACCAAATAAGACATTGGTTCACAATGAAAATATACAATTTAAAAACTAATAAAAAACGTTGTCATTGATACTTACGTTTCTCGAGTTGATGTTGTTACCATAGGGACTTTAAAAAACGCGCGTGTTTGAAAGTTCGATTTAAACACGCTGAGGCGTGCTTTAAAAAGGTAATATGAGGCATCAATAAAATAATCTTATTTTTTACTAACCGAAATAAAACCATAGAACATGAGGTAGGCGTTTTAGTGTAGTTTTCATATAAGCTATTTTAGTGCATATTCACTACAACCGTTCACCGTAGATATTTGGGAGAAATCTCACAATAAATTCGGCCTAAACAAATCGCTGCAAAATATTCACAAGTTCGTAATATGGCCGCTAGGGGCCGTAACAGTACTAGTAATTCAGAAAAGGGACGGCAAATTTTAGAGAAACCCCCCTTTTCTTAATTACTGGCGGTCATATTACGAACTTGTGAATGTTTTGTGAGTGATTTCTCTTGACCGCATTTATTGTAAATATTTTTACCCAAATCTGTACGGTGAACGGTTTCCGAGATACAGCCGCTTACGTCGCTTAGTTGGCCACCCTGTACATTCATTACTCTTATAGTATAAAGTTTGAAATTCATCACTTCGTATTTCTTCTGTTTTTGAAAATTATTTTTGTTTGTAATAGGAAATAAAAATGACCTCCAATATTTTCTTGTTATTTTAGATTTATTTCGTTAAGGCGAATGGAAAAAAATTAGAAAGTCTTTGTCTTCATCAGACCAACGTTTCGGCTTTTTATCAAGCCTGAAACAAATACAAAAATGTACTTTTTTCTTTAAAAATGAACATTAAGCGTATGAAATATAACAATATGAAATGCGCAAAATTGTTTTTCACGTATAAATAAAATAGACAATTTGAAAATATCAATGAAAGAAAATTTTACAGATATATAGAAAGTCACAACAATAAAATATTTTAAAAGTATATCTATTTGCATCAAACTGCTTTGTAAATTAGAAAATCATTTTTTGGTAAGTAGTTTGATGTTTTATATTTACCTAATGGGTTTTCGGTTATATCTGTATTGGAATTCAAAATATACTCTCCGATACTTCAAATTATTAATTTTTTTTTGTATTTAAGTTTTCAAACCTTTATCCCTTTCTAGAGGCTCATGAAATTGATTTTTGTGGTTCTCAAGTATATATTATAGCACTTTTTTCAATTTAGATATGCTTTTAAATCATTTTATTGTTGTGACTTTCAATATATCTCTATTTTTTTATTGATATTGTCAAATTTTCTGTTTTATTTATACTGGGAAAACAACATTTGCGCCTTTCATTTTGTTATATTTCAGACGCCTCAATTTTAAAGAAAAAATCACATTTTTGTAATTTTTGCAAACGTCCTCATGATGGCTTAATAAAAAGCTGAAATGTTGTCCTGATAAAATCAAAGATTTTCTGTTTTTTTTTCGATTGACTGATACCAAAAAAAACTAAAATAACCTTTTTCACCAATATATTTTTTGGTATGGTGTCCTCTTCAATCAGATTTTGATATACTTTCCAGTGAAGCATCTACACTGATGACGAGATGGTTGTTGTCTATTTAACCTAGTTTTCGATTTCTTAGATATAGGGTAGAGTACAGTGAAACAAAAAATACTTAGGTTATACTAAAAGTAAATTCTTCAATAAAAGTATGTATGAAGTGTAACTACATTTCTTTAAGGCGTTGTGCATATAGATCTGCAAAAAACCGCACAAACATTAAATCCAAAAAAGTATAATACTTTTTAACAAATAAAGTGTTCTGTTCCACTCTACCCCATGTACGGGGCAGAAAGGAATAAACGGTCATTAGGCTGTATAATTCCATGAATTGTTGATGCTTATTGCCATTAGTTGAGAATGTTGTTTGATAAAACGGCTCTTTGAATAATATTAATATCTGAATTTCCAAAACTCTGGTAGTTGGTATTCGCCACGTGAAACTGTAGTGGTTACTCAGTAGGTGCCCCTCGTATAAACTACGTCCACCATAAAAGTATTATATCTTTGGGGAAAGCATATAAATACTTGAATATTTTTTAACCTTTGATTTCCTTCTTCTATAAACTCTTCTACTGTGCACTTTTTGAATATATCATCATTTGTATATATCTTCATTCTTTTTACTTCATTTTTTACCGATAGCTCATCAAGCTTTTCCAACGTTCGTCCTAGGTCGAAGTTGTGTATTCCGGTAAATGAGGCTTCACTGAATTTCAATTTATTTTTGATCCGAATGCTCATCCTTAGCGAGATACGGTTATTTTCAAAGTGTAAAATTGGTAATTTATGTGCCTCAAGATTATTTAAAACTTTTATTACTGAAGGTTTTTCTATTCGTTCTTCCTTTGTTTCTTCGTTAATCCTAAGATCCTTTCCTGATTGAGCGTTTTCTTTTCGCGTTTGTGCTCTTGTGATTGCCCAGACATGTGAATTATTTATATTTAAATCCTTAAGTTCTTCTATGGATATTCTCGATATGCTATCTGCGTAGTTCGCTATACCTTTGACATACTGTATTTCGAAATCATATTCTTCCAAATCAATCAAATTTCACATATTTCCGAGACAATTTATTTACCTCTTGGTTGATTAAAATTTTTATCGCTGAAAATTTTATCCAAAATTTTCGGATTAGTTTCGTTATTTTCCTTAAATATTGATTTATTCCATCCTATATGTATTTCTAATTGATTCTTCCTTTCTTCTAGTTCTTTTAAACTGTACACGTTATCATGAATCATTAATGTATTATCAATTATCTTAGCTTTAACTCCACTTTCTCTCGCCTGTTTCATGTATCTTATTAGTTGTTTTCTCTGTTCCAGTATATCTTTTGGGTAATGTTCATCAATGTATATCTTCGTTCCTTTTAATTTATTCGTTCCTTTTAAAGTTTCTACTTTCTTATTCGCGTCTTTCATTATTAGTACTGGCCTATTTTTGTTACTGTTTTTGTTTCCTAATATTTTACATTTCAAAATGTCTGATTTAACATCTACCGTGTTATTAACCTTTTTCATTACATCTTCTAATTTATTTTCTAGTTGTTCCTCATCTTCTTCGTTGTCTTCTTCTATACCATGTATTATTAAATTCTTCTCTCTTAAATTTTTCAGAGTCTGTGTCATGTTTCCTTGCAAAAATTCTGTTTTTTCTTCGAGGTCCTTATTTTCCATCCTTAATTCGTGGTTTTATTTCTACAACTGTGCTATTTGTCTACTCATTTCTTCAATTTTACCTTCCATCTAGCATATTCTTACACTATTGTTAACTCGATTATTGTAATTTCCATTCCTATTGAATTTCCTATCCTTATTAAAATCTTCGCATCTGCCGTAGTTATTTTCTTCCTGAATGATTACCATTGTAAAATCCTCTGTTGTATCCTCTCCTATGATTGTTCCTAAAGTCAAAGTTTGGCTTCCTAAAGAAATTCCTGTTATCCTTCATGTGCAAAACTTGTTGTTGTCCTACTATACCTTCCACTGACACTAATTTGGATAGTACTTCTTGCGTAGTTTCAAAACTTCTCGCAGCGATTATTGTTTTGGTTGCATCCGTTGTGGCATTTGTAGTTACTGCCTTAATTGTTGCTTCCATAGTATATTTTTCGGCTAGTTGCTCGGGCATCCCTTCGACACGTATGCTGCCTGTAGTCTTTCTGCTAATTTTTCTATCTCCGTTGCGTACTGTGTTACGTCTTTTCCATTTTGTCTTACTTTACCAAGTTTCGCTAAGAGAAGGCTTGGATTGTCTCCTCTTATTCCTGATTTTAGTTCATTCTTGATTTCTGTAATGGAGTTTTCCGTCGTGATCAAACTTCTGGCTTTTCCCGTTAATCTCGTCTTAATTAGTAAAATAGCATTTTCTTCGTTACCTGTCGTGTTTGTTTGTAGCAAATCTAATGAGTCCAAAAATGATTGTAATTTGCTGGCTTCACCGTTAAATTCGGTCGCAAAATTAAAAAAATCATTCATACTTGTAACCATTTTCAAATTTTTGCTGATTGTTTGTAATACAATAGTATCGATTTCCACGAATATAGAGGTAGGTATTTAAATACTACAATTTAACGCTTGAAATGCCCTAGCAGTTTTATCTCTCATCCTATCTGAATAATTTTGACAACTCTCTTGTTGTGCTAAACTTGAATTTTTCCAATTTTTAGCTATTAACTTAGCAAAATTATTATAAAGAACTATTATACTATTAATTAGCTCAATATGTATATCTGGATTTTTAGGAGTTTCCTCTTTCAAAACCCTTTTTCCCTGTTTATTAACTTCTTCTACAATTAATCTTAACTTATCTTCAAAATCTTCCCAAGGTATTGACATTTATAAGATTCGTTCATACGAATAGAATGCATAAGTACTTACAATTATTTTTACACAGTCAGGGTTCCTGATGTCTGCTTTGCTGCAATGCCTCGGTTGATGTCCCTTTTCAACGCTCTTCGATGCGTTTTCCACAATGACCTAATACATTTCAGGATAAAAGCTACTGTTATGATATACAATAGAACCATTATGTGCGTTGCAAAACTGTCTTGCTGTACCATAAAAGTATTATTGACAGTGCCAGTTTGTTTTGCCTCTTGTTTAGTTGATGAACCTCCCATAGTTTCTCTTCTCCAGGGTCCCAAATTTAGATAGAAAACCATATACTTCCACTTGTCCTTACCATTTGTTTTGCAGGAATATTTACCATTTATTGTCGAATATTACTATTTACCATTACCATTTGCAGAAATATTTACCATTTTACCATAACCAATCTCCATTGTAGTGGCGATTACCATTATACCAATAATTTTTCCATTACCATTTTACAATTACCATTTCCATTTAGTTTGGAGGATCGCCATGTAGTGGTTACTCAGTAAGTGCCCCTCGTATAAACTACGTCCACCATAAAAGTATTATATCTTCGGGGAAAGCACTTACCTAGTAACCGATCTTCGGGGGTTGAATAAACAATATCTTTTAGAAAACTCACTGGGAGAAGTATATTTAGAATTAACACAGATTACAATACCTTATACATACATTCAAACGTATTCAGAATAATAATAATGAATGAATCATGGGTTGTCGACACTGTGTATTTATAGGAAGCATTCGCTCAGTGACCCACATGCACGACCTTCCGCATAGTGTGATAGTTACAAATTAATTGGAACGTGCTCTTCGTATATCTAGCCTGGCCTCCATAGATTAATGGCCGCTATTTAGATCGAAATTAATATTAACATAATTTAATCTTGTTTCTATGCTAATGTTTTTTTTATACTACTGTCCTTTCGGGATCATCACAAAACATCAGTCCCCAATACTTTCAGAACTGCCGCACTACTTCCTCAGATACTATCTACCGAATGATTATTAACACATATTCAAGCTTGGACGGTTGTTTTGGCACATTTCGACAGATCCTTTATACTTGTCGAGTGTCTGGTTCAACGTGCTCCTTGGTTTAACTAACCCCGGTCTCCCCTACTCGGCTATGTCCGCAGAGCGAACTACATGATATTTTTTCATAACAGCGGAATTTAAATTGTTTCACTCTGTCCCTGTTTCACTGTACCCCACCCTACCCTACCTAAAAGTTATATTATCATTCTTATCAAATTTTTTATTATTTATGGCTAAGTTATTTGGAATACATATTTGTGCCAGCAAGTATTTTTGTCAGCTGTATTTCAGATGGTATGAAGGAATTATATTTTTCAGTACCTGTATGGTCTGGTGTTAACGTAGCTGGAGTCCGTTTAAAAGATGTCCAACCCAAAATGGGAAGCGACGACGATCCTGAAGCCTGGAAAAAATTACATTCAGACGTAATCAACGCTGCATATGAAATAATTAAATTGAAAGGTTACACTAATTGGGCTATTGGTCTCAGCGCAGCTTCTTTAACCAACACAATATTGAAAAACCTTCATAACGTCCATGCAGTATCAGTTTTGGTGCAGGTAAGAAACTCCTTATTTACACCATTCAATTGACTGAGTAAACTTTATAAATAGTTTTTTCAAGAAATATTTTATAGTTTTGGTTTTTACAAAATACAGTGTGTAGTATTGAAAAAGAATATTTTAAAAACACATTGGATATTTCTATTAAAATTAACAAATTCACTTACAGGAAAAAAATTATACACTGTGTTATTTATAAAATGCGACATAGGGTTTCCTGTAAAAAACTGTCAAACGCGAACTAACTTTTTACCAAATAGCGTTCGTGAAAAATAATAACAAATTTGAAAAGGTCGGTAAAGAATGAATTGAAATGCACTTTTATTTTTCTTAAATTCGGTATGGTTTACTAAGAAAATACATAATTATGTTTTTAAAAGTTGCAAGCCATTTTTATAAAACTTTGGAATACTAAGGACCGGTGCCGATGTGACCGAGTTGGTACTTGGTACTCAAAATTTAAAGTTGAACGTAAAGGGTTGCGGTTCGCTCCCGCAGTGTGTCCTTAAAGGTTTTTTTCATAATTTTTGTCCAAAAAGGAATTTTAAGTAGAGATATTCAAAATAAGACAATCTTTTTAGGTTACAAATTTATTTATTTAATTAAATGATCAAATTATTTTCCGTTTGTTGCTAAACAGTGTCCCAAACGATCATAAAAGTTCCGCCGTACATTATTAATAACAGTTCAACTAATTTTCCGACATTCATTAATCATAATGTTTTTCAATTCATCTTCTGTCTCCGGTTCATATTCTGCTAACTTATTTTTTAGGAAACCCCATAAAAAGAAATCGGGGGGTGCTAAGTCTGGAGATCTTGCCGGCCAATTTATTTTACCCCCTCGACCTATCCACGTATTTTTGAAAACAGTATCAAGGTATTCCCGTACTTCCCTACTGGAATGAGCCGGGCAACCATCATGTTTATACCATACTGAAACATTTCTTGGTGCGGCATTAGCAATTTGGGGTCCTATTTCATTTTGGAGAAAATTCAAATATTCTTGGCCATTGAAGTTATTACTAAGGAAGAAAGGACCAATTATTCTATTACAAAATATGCCGGCCCAAACGTTTACTTTTTTCTTGTATTGGGTATGAGACACAATTATTTTACATGGATTTACTGTATCCCAATACCTTTGATTTTGTTTGTTAGTTTTTCTCTTTAAAACAAAACTAGACTCGTCGGTAAAACAGATGTATCTTAAAAAATTCCTATTTCGGTTGGTTTTGTCTATCATAATTTCGCAGAAAAATTGTCTATTAAAAAAGTCGTGTTCAAAAAGTTCTTGCACATCATGAAGTTTGTAAGCTTTGAAGCCGTTTTTTCTTAGAACACTGTATACTTTAAAAATACTAACATTTAAACCTCGTGCCACGCGTCTAATGGTGGTCCTAGGGTTTTCGACAAAAGCCAACAAAATGGACAGGTCAATATCCATTAATGTTGTTCTATTCCTTCGTCGGTGTCCCGGTTTTAGGCACAACGTTGTTTCAAATTGTTCAATAATTTGATGTATCCTGTGATGCGGTACATCAGTCTGACCATTGGACATATTAAATAAAAATTGTTTAATATCGCGACTACTGTGACCGCCATAATACATACGAACAATTTGCACAGTTTCTCAACGAGAAGAAAAATAAATAATAACTAACTGATTAGAATTAAAAGTTACCAAAAATATAAACAATGAAATAAATTAAATAATGGGAAAACACGAACAATTTTAAATGAAATTATAACTATTATAATAAATTAAAAATTATTAAGAAATGAATTTAAACTCAAAACAACAAATGAACTTACAAACATATTGACAAACGAAACAAGAAATTACTCACAAGTACACTAAAATAACACATCTAATCGCTTTAATAGTAATATGCAACAAGTGCATAAAGTGGTACTTTTTTTCACGACTGGGAAAAGTTGACACAGGCGAGTGCGGCAATTCCATGAGTGAACAAAAGACACTTTATGCACATGTTGCATACATTATTTTTTCTACAGCCCTATATAAAAAAATAAAATGCAAATAGAAATTTGGGATATTTTAATTAAGCTCCTTTGGTAAATTACAATTATATGTATTCAAAGTTTCATGAAAGTTCATCCTCGATGCCCAGCCAAGTATCTTAGAAGTCCATCCTCGATGCCCAGCCAAGTTTCATTGTGTTATCTTATGGAAAGCGTAAAATAAAGTTAACGTTATGGCACTTTTTTAACGCTTTTTTACTTTTTTTTACTCTAACCATAAACAACCACTTTAAGCGCTACAAACCGATGAAATACAAGGTACTTTCAAGATAGGGCGTAGAAAAAATACTTATTCGCTACAAAGATTACAAATTGTCAAGAATGAAAATGACAATAAATAAATAAATTTTTGAAACAAATAACTTTGCTTTATTTTAAAATTAATGTTTTTTAGATAAAAATTGTAGAAAAAGAACTAAAAACAAAAAACTTCGTCACAGCGTGGGATCGGACCGTCATCCTCCACATTCAACTTTCAAATTTCGCGTATCAAATACCAACTCTGCTATCTCGGTCCCGGTTGCTGTATTCGAAAGTGATATAAAAATGACGTACCACTTTTAATAACATAATTATGCATTTGAATTTATTTTTTAACGACCTTTTCAGATCTGTTATTATTTTTCACGAACGCTATTTGGTATAAAAGTTAGCTCGCGTTTGACAGTTTTGTACAGGAACCCCTATGTCGCATTTTATAAATAACACAGTGTATATGAAAAAATTGAAACAAGTTTGAAAAAAAGCAGAGGAAAAAGTAGTTCAGAATAATAATAAATACAATTAATGTAATTTAATTTTATCTTTGCATATCAGCTCACAGCATCTAGAATACATCACTGAATGTACGCCACATACCTACATTGTACATTAATGTTAATGATTGCTAGACATTTTTTACGTAAAATTTCAGGATAGTATACATCTAATTTCCGTTTACTCACAACGGGAAAGTTTTATTAGATTCAACGTATTAAATAGCCTCTGTAAAAAACATTGTATTGAAAGAGTACTCCTACATCAAATACAAATCAGCGTCCATTTGATACACATCGTCAGCAGCATGTGATCAATCTGGAACAAAATCGTTTACCTCTTGTTTTTGGAATTATGCTGCCAAATATGAGAAATCACGTCTTTTACATCAACGCCTCCGTCTTTAATAAACAAATTATTGAAAATTAATTTTATCCAGGTAAATAATAAGAATATATTTCATTTGAAAATGTGAAAATTACCCAACACGCATATCTCATATTTTTTTATTTCCTAGCATTTCATTCACTTGAACTCCCTACAAACATTTAATTCCTCTATTTAAACTGTATTATGCATTATCCCCAAGCATCTCATCAATTTCCACATTGTGAAGTGGACTAATATTATTTCTTTTAACCATCAGCGCGCGGTTGCTTCTGCTTCATTCTGAGAGTAGTTGCAAGTCCTTGTCTTAATGTTTGGCACGTTTAATGTATAAAGAATTTTTAATTCAAATACCAATGCATGTCATCAATGACGTTCTTCTTACGTCATAATGCTTCCAACTAATTAAAATGTCCCTAACTAAGCTAATAATCCAGAAATATCGAATATTTACTAGCATTCATGAACATTAGTAAAAATGGCAAAAAATGTCATGTGATTGATGATGATCTCACATTGTAACGACCATGGATAAAAATGCATACAAGAGATTTAACCATGATGTAGCAAATCAAATTCTTATTCAATGCCACATTGAACATAATATGTTTTCTGTAACTACTGTTTTGTATATTTCTTTATAAAGTTTATTCTATCATAATTTTGTAATTAGCTTTTGTATAATGCACTTGGTACAGCATCATTTTATCACCGCTTGCATCTTTTTCATTTCGGTTCCATTTCCACCGTTAAAAAACATTGTATAAACTACGTATTTGAAAGTTAATTCCCATTCAAAATATGTCAATTTATCTAAAATTTCAGACATAAATATTATACCTTTACCATAACCTTTTCCGTATCTCCTAACATAACCTAACCTTATCCCGTAGGGAATGCATGGATTGGATTACGAGGTATTTTTATCGTTACCAGCAGTTTTGGGTGCTAACGGCATTGAATCAATAGTGAAACAAGAACTGGCTAGCAATGAAAGATGTGCTTTGAAATTCTCAGCTGCCATGATGTCGGATGTCCAAGATGGTATTAAATTTTGAGAATATTCCTATCCCGGATATATGTCAGACTTATTTATATACCAGTGTAGTCTAACCGTTTTTAATTCAAATATCCGAACATCAGTCTAATAAATATCTACATTAAATTTGGTTCCATATCATTTATTAATGGTGGGTCTATAATAATAATTGAATTAATGGCTACAGTTCTGCATAAGTATTTAATATCAACTGAATAAAACTGTATTTTTCATTCATTTAAATGCATATCGCTTTTTTTCAAATATCAGCTGATTATTAGGGGAAGGTAAGGCATAATGACATACAATCTTTTGTCTAATGATTGAATAGTCAAAAACCCATAATTTTATGATTTTTTTTGTTGTTGGACAAGTTGAATCTTGAACTAGCTATATAAAATTATTTTGTACCGTATTAATAACATATTTTGATTATAAACCCCTTTCTATCAGAACCTCACAAATGTCATTTTGCCTGACGCGTCAGGCAAAATGACATATGATTTTATTACATAAAGGCAAGATGACATAGACCTGAAAGAGATAAAATAAAAAATTAAATTAGGTTTGTACGTATATTGAAAAAATACAAAATCATTCTTTAGTATCAATTTTAATCCTTGCAGAAGTCAAACGTAAAACTTTTAATTTTCATTGAAACCGCAGCAAATTTTGCATGAGCCCATTGTTTGCATTTCTGGCACCGAATCCACTTCTCTCGAAACCTAGAGTGACTGAATAGATCGTTACAATAGCATGTCACATCTGAGTCGTCCTGATCGTCGTTTACTGGTTCAGATTCATCATCTGATTCCACTAACCGTTTAGTTACTCGAGCTCTATTACTCTTTCTTGTTTCTTTTTCTCTCTTTTCAGCTCCTTTTTGTTTCAATTCATTTACAAATGGGCTTGATGTCAAAATGCTTTCATACCTACTTTTTGTCCTTCGACGCTCTGTCGTATTATTTGCTATCGGCATTGGCGACAATTCTGTCAAAATTTTATCAACGTCTGGGATGATGTTAATTGAACTCGAAGAATGTTGGTTAGAAGAACTCGAAGAATGTTGGTTAGAAGAACTCGTTGAAGGCTGGTTATCAGAACTCGTAGAAAGCTGGATAGCTAAACAATCAGATTGATTAGACAAACTTGTAGAAGGAAGGTTTGATACCGAGTGATTGATATCTAAATTACTAACCAATTCATTATTTGAAACTTTTTCATATAGGTTTTGGTTTATGTCAGTAACTGAGCTGGGTAAAAACAAGTAGCCTGGGAAGATGTTTGGATTGAAGGGATTATTACCGGTAGCCTTGAATCCGCTATTTCAACGGTGGCAGCTTTGCTGTAGGCCTGTCCAAATAATGAAGCAATTTGATAAATTGAAATCGTCTGACCTGGATAAGCCTTCAACCAAGTTGTTACTTACTTGTCATAGTACTTTGTCAGCGGGCCAAAAAATGCGACATCAAGCGGTTGAAGTCGATGAGTCCAATGGGACGGCAGACAAAATAATATGACGTGATTTTGTTTCGCAAATTCCAAGGACTCCAGGTGTTTGTGGCTTACGTGACCATCAAGGATGAGCAAAGGTTTGTTACTGCAGGTGGGTCTAACATATTGCACAAACTGTTTGAACCACTTAAGAAACAGTTCTCCAGTCATATAGGCTAGTTCGTTATATAAGGAGAGAGTGCCACGTGGAGCACTATCATACAAAGTCTCGTTCAATTTTTTTTCTTGGAAAAATTAAACCTGGTGGAACAAAATTGCCTGCACTACTAATGCACACTACTGCTGTGGTATGGATTCCTCTTTCAGCGCTAGTTATAGCACCGACTTGTTTTTTACCCTTTTTGGCAATAATTTTTTCTGTTTGGACCGTAGTTAGACCAGTTTCATCCATATTGTAAATCATCGTTGGATAAATGTTCTCTTTTTCAATTATCTCTTGTAATTTTTTAAAATATTTTTCAACTTGTGGCTAATTAAAAGCCTGAGCCCTGGCAGCTGACGTACCTTCTGGGATTCTTATAGATATGGATTGATGCCGGGGTAAAAAACTACGCAGCCACTCCCTACTAGCAATTTTTTTTTCTATTCAACTGATATTGTTGTCCACTACGCTCAGCAAGTTTGTATGCCGGTAATAGTAATTCTTTTGGAGTAACCCCAAAAAGCCGAGACTCTAAATCTAAAATGTGATTAACCAAACGTGTTTCCATATCTTCACCAAGCGACTTTCGAAATCGCCCCAAGCACTTTTTCACACCTCGAGGATGCATATTTTTCTCCGGCACGTCTACGTAATGTGGCTTGAGGAACATTGAACATCTTTGACGCCTTAAGCCATCCCATTTTGTTGAGCTTAACGGCCTCAATCGACTTTTCCATGTTAGCAGCTGACCATGACTGGCGACTACTTATATAAAAACAAATTATAAGAAATTAGTAGATAAAATACATTACAGGCAAAATGACATACATTATAGGCAAAATGACATACATGTTGTTATTTAGCCTGCCAGTTCGTGGAAATTTGAAACCTAATTTTTGAAGTTGAAATGTTCATTATAGTGCAAAATGTTAGCATCACAGTAAATCTAAATGCTTAATTGATACAGAGACTTGAGAAGCAATAAAATATTTACTCAATTAAAAGAATAAAAGAAATAATCAAACATGACTTATCTCAATCTTTTACGACACGTCTGACAAAAAGTTAATTCTCAACAACAATTTAACCGAGAACAGGCTAATATGTCGTTTTGCCTGCTATGTCGTTATGCCTTGCCTTCCCCTAATTGAACCAAAGCGGACATACTTCCATATATGTAAGAGTGGTTGCCTCCCTCGGCTCTCAGATTTCATTGATTCGATTGTATATACATTATTCATCCTACTGACAAAACATCTTAGTTTATCAACTATTACATTGTTGATAAATCAATAATCGCCAAACACCTAGTATCTTATGCCTGTAACTATCAGGATTTTCCATCCCAACCTTCATATAAAAAAATTACAACATCGTCCCCATCCTATAGAAATGTTTTTTAATGGATAAATACTTTTATATAGATACTTCTTTGTTGGGATATGATCATAGAAAATCTGCTGCAATTTCTTTTTTATTCACTGTAAAATAATTGCAATAATTCATTCCATAGGGCACATGGAAAACTCTATTCCAAAAATACTTGTCTTGGCTTCTTTATTAGCCTCAGCCCTCATAACAAATATTTGACGTTTCAAAGCACTTAATGATATTTTAGTACATACTCTTAGATAATGCAAGGTACTTTTAGTACTGGCAGAACTTGCACTATATATCAAATTCCAATTTTTTGAAAAAATTACGTAGGTAAGTAGGTATGCTATGAAAAGCCTAATGTTTGAGGTCATATTCATCTATGAACATTATAAATAAACGTTCTCTGGGCTAGAAACAACGACCCACATACTATGTATCGGATGACGAGACTTAGAATTATTAAGTGATGATGAATGATTAACAAAAAGCGGCAATATATTTGCCATATTTGTGACTCATATATCCTAAGTTCACAACTAGTACCCAACATTTCACAAAAGTGTACTGATCCGTGTAATTAGAAAAAAAACTAAGTTACGTTAAACTGCGTTAATGAGAAGAGTCTTGACAGTTATTATTACTAACTTCTCAAACAGAGATTAAATCACGTAAGTGCCATTAAAGAGTAAGGTACCTGAGGCAAATAAGGCCCATCTAAGGAACAAACTTATTTTATTTGCAAAAAAAGTTAAAATAAAATGGAAAATACACAATCAAAAACTGTTACGCTTCTTGGAACAAATGAATACATTTCTAATAGAAATTTCTATTTTTTTTTAATTTTTGAGCCTTTTTTAAAACTCCTGCAATGGGCCTTATTATACAACCAAGAGGGTAATAGGGCCCTTTCTTAAAATTTGATTCTTTTAAAAAGTCCCACAAAATATAACGCTTACACGTGTATTTATAAATTCAAAAACATTTTTAAAACAAAATAAACTAAAAAAAGGCACAAATATTAAGCTTATAGAAGAAACTAAGGCATTCTCAAATAGTTCATTAGCAACACTTTGGACAAACAAAACATTCCGTATCGCGTTGTGTTAACCCTAAACAAGCTTCATGACACCATTTTGCGCAAGTTACACATTGTCTCATGTCAAGTTTGTCTTCAGTTCCGGAAAGAACACAGTACCACGAATCACTGTCCAATGCTTTTTTTGAGGAAATTGAAGCCGAAAATGTTGACGTTGAAGGTCTAGGTTATTTTGCTGCAGACTTACTGATTGACGTTGAACATTTAGATTCTTTTGATGCAGACCCGATGACTGCTGTTGAAGGTTTAGATTTTTTTGCTGCAAACTTCCTGGAGGTAGCAGATACTGATGTCGACTTTGTGCTAACGGATGAAAAAAGGTCTTTCGTTACCACTTGCGCTTTATAATTAAGGGATTTTTTCCTGTCAGCTATGTTATTGTTTTTATTCTTTGTTGCAAAAAGCTCAGGAGTAGGAAGCAATTTCTTAAAAGACCTATTAAGAACTTCATTACTAGTGTCAATCATGATGTTGTCTGTCAACGTTTTATCTGTAGCTGTGGTCCCCCGGCGATTTTCGTGACTCGTCATTTTTTACTGGTGTTCTTTCTCCATATTTGCTGCTTCTTGCTATTGCTGAATCTTTCACGATTTTTGCTAGCTTATTTAGCGATATGTCTTCTAAGTCATCAACGGATTCAGATCTATGATCCGTTGTATTTGTAGCTATTTGTGTTGTTTCGCAGAATTCCTTCATCAGGTACAGGTCGTTCCGGGTCTTCTAAATGGCGCTGGCTTACAAGTGATGGGGCAAATGCTGACTCTGTAATCCTTTGTGGATCAAGTGGAAACATTCCAGTGGCTTTAAATCCGCTAATAATATTCCCAGGCGTCATACATTTGGGCCAGACTTTGGTAAAAATTTTACCGAATCGACTCTTATTAAGACGTCGATCTGAATGCGTATCCCAGAATTTAAGCAGTTTTTGATCCCAGTGATGCTCAAAGGATCTGTAAACTGCCTTATCCAGTGGTTGGAGTTCATGCGTTGTATTTGAAGGTAGACAAAACAATCTAATTCCAAGACAGTCTGCAGCGTCCACGATAGAAATATCCAGATGACTAGAGGCTCCATCGAAAACTAGTAACGCCGGTCCATTACTTTTGTAGCGAGCTAGATGTTCAATAAATTGAACGAAAAGTGATGTTGTCATGCTACCCATTTTTACCAGGGTACCAGTCGGTAAAGCATCTTGTTATTCTGGTTTGAACCTTTTCCCTTTAAAAATAACCATAGGGGTTATAGTGTTTCCTAGTGCATTAAAACACCCCGCAATAGTCACATTTTCAGCGTGCTCATGTGCTACCATGTGAATTCGTTTCGCATCCCTTTGTCCAATTACTTAATGCTGGTGGAGGACAGTCAAATGGCAACCCTTTTCATCCATGTTAAACAAGTTTTGAGGGTTCTGATGAACATCCATTTCCTGGTAAATTTCAGAAAGCTTGGTGAAATAATCGTTTACAATATATTTGTTCAACTTTTGCATTCTTCCTGGGTTCATTAATTGAACTTTCCGTTTAGAAAGTTGCGGGTTTCGTTTCAAGAATGCGTAAAGCCAATCTTTACCGGCGACTTCCTTGCTCACACGAAAGGGATGTTTAATGTTGTTTTCGACAAAAAATTTGAAAACTGATTGGAGTTATTGGTAGTCGTATTTCACATAAACGAATAATTCGTTGAGTAAATTCATTTTCTTGTTCTTTCGTCAGTACTGCATCCCTGTCTAACTTTCTTTCTACCTTTCCCGATTTAAGGGGGTTTCTAAGCGTCTTTCTGGGGATTCTGTAGCGATCTGCGGCCTCCCTGAGGCAGTACTCCGTTATTTACCGCATTTATAGCCCTTTGCATCTGCTCTG
Organism: Galeruca laticollis; assembly: GCA_963921935.1. NCBI lineage: Eukaryota > Metazoa > Arthropoda > Insecta > Coleoptera > Chrysomelidae > Galeruca > Galeruca laticollis. Next base: position 46,299,774 of record OY998179.1, on the reverse strand, counting down.
AGCTCCACTGTGCACGTCGTCTAGGCATATTCTTTGTAAGTATCTGAAAAAAAAAGAACAACATTTATCATCGTTTAATGAGGCCCAGGCTTTAATCGCAGAATATTAATGGGCCTTAATAGCCGACATGACAATTAAAAGTTATAAATTAAAAAACTCAACCTTTCTTAACCTTTTCGCAATTATCTTTTTGTGGAAATTTGCGGTATGGACTGAGGAACACCGCTGGCAGTAGTAGCCGAATTAAAAACCTTTAGAAACACTAAATCGTGAACAAACGTGGCGGGCGAAATTTATAACAATGGACGTTGCAACACACACGCTCACAACCTTTGATACTACTGACGACGACTCTAAATTTTAGCGGGGTCGAAATTGGCGGATATGATTCACTCGTGGTGGGGGTTGAATCGGCATTGCCAGGTTTAATAATATGTTTTTATTTTGTGAGATATTATTTTTGGGCTTTATTAGACGCCGGGCCTTATTTGCCGCAGGTACCTTATTCATTTCACACAACAAATAATTACTTGCTGCTGCTTATATCATCACTCTGGAAAAAATTTCATTATATCAATGCTTATTTTCACCTTTTCATTGAATAGGATTGGACCAATGATCACAAAGTGCAAAATGCATAACTGCAAACTACACAAATCAGTTCATTTAATTTATTTTAATAAAGTATCTTCACTAACGTTTCGAAAAAGTTTGAAATAATATCTTTTGAGTACATCTAAAATTTGATCCTCAATCTTATAGTGCAACAGACGATAGTTTGAAAAAAGAGATAAAGAGGAACCTAATAATGAAATGCAAAATCTAACTGAAACGCAATGAAACAGTAAATATGGGATGGAAAGTTGTTAACATACGTAAGACGTCTTTTGTAATTGTAATTTAAGACAGTGAAGAAATCAATTTGTCAAAATGCCGATTGTTGTTTTAGAGCATAATTTATTAAAAGAGCACTTAAAATGAATAGCCTTCCAGTTCCAGAGTTCTAATGAACTCCAGTATTTGATATGGCTTCGAGGAAGCTAGATTCTCGCTCCTACAAGTTTCTTGTTCAAAGTATTTTTTGTGTTGGCTTACAATGGCGAGGCATTCTTGAACTATGTGATCCAGAATTTCTTTCTACTCCCCACAGAATCTGCACTCGTCAGTTTCTGTTAGACCTATCCTCATTAGATGCTTCATGAGGGGACAGTGCCCTGTAAGGAAACCCATGAGAAAACGTAGCTTATTTTTACTGAGATCCAAATACTTTTCCGATCTAGCGGTATCAACGTTCCGTAGGAACTTTGTGTAGTGACTCAGCCTGGGAAGGCACATCCAGAATGCTTCTCTTTCGGTTTTCTGCCTCTTCCGAAACTCTTTCTTATAGGAGCATTTTCCTACACCGTCGAACGGCTCCGGTTCAATAAAGGGCGTTCCTGCTCTTTTTCTGGTGATTGTATTGGACTCTTCATTTTCTTTAATTCCTGAGTGGCCAGGAACCCAGACTAAATTAACCCTGTTATTCTTGCCTATTCGTCAAGTTTTCTTCGGCACTCACATACCAACTTTGAGTTGTTGGCGTGGGAGATCAATGCTTTAATAGCTGCTTGACTATCAGAGTGAATCGCTAGGTCACATTTCTGACAGTTTCTTTCTAGATTCGTTTTCACGAATATTTTAATTGCAAATATTTCTGCCGGAAAGTCACCAAGATACGAGCCTAACAATAATGAGTATCTGGTATCAGGCCCGAATACTCCAGCGCCAGCTCCTGTGGTGGTTTTTGAACCATCTTTATACCACCTGATGGTATTTCCTTTGAGATTGTGGGTGGTGTATTCCCTTTCCCAATCTTCCCTCGTTTCCCTCTTATTCATTTTTATTTTCTTGATTATTTCGTCACTGGGAAGATTCGCTCATGAGATGTACTTTGTTATAGAGGACCAGGCTCCCTGATTTTACTTTTCCGCCCAACCTATCTTATATGCGAGAAAAGTATTGCTTTACCCCAGAAAATGTTGGAATTTTGAAAAAAAAATTTGAATTATTTTCACGTTTTCCAACAACAACAACAACAACACGAAAAAACGGTTTTTAGAAAAAAATCCTGTGTGTATGTCGTCGTCGTTGTCCTCGGCCACTTTTCGTTACATGTCTTGTTTGCACGATACAGCCTCTGGAGTGCAACAAGTCACCAATTTTATGATTGCATATTGTTAAGAACATGTCACATATGAACCCTATTGATTTTCAGCTCACCAGAGCCAGTACAACGGGTGCAATGGTACTTGAAGTACGACTTTTTTGTCATTTCTTGATAAATTTCAATTTGTTAGCACGATACAGCATCTGGAGTTCAACAAGTTACCAATTTTATGATTGAATATTATTCAGTACATCACACAGATAAACCCTATTGATATTCAGCTCACCAGAGCCGGTACAACAGGTGCTATAGTATTTTAAGTACGATATTTTTGTCATTTTTGGGGACATTTCAGTTTGTTAGCACGATTCAGCCTCCGGAGTATATACAAGTAATCAATTTTATTATTGGGTATCATTCAGAGCGTCTCAAAGATAAACCCTATTGATATTCAGCTCACAAACGCCAGTACAACGGGTGCAATGGTACTTGAAGTACCAAATTTTTGTCATTTTTGGAGCATATTCAGTTTGTTAGCACACTACAGCCTCCAGAATGTATAAAAGTGACCAATTTTATTATTGAATATTATTAAAAATGTCTCACATATGTACCCTGCTCATTTTCAGCTGACTAGAACAAGTACAGCGGGTCCTATAAATCCAGATATAGTACATTTTTGGTTATTTTTGGAGAAATTTCGGTTTGTTAGCACGATACATCCCCCGAAGTGTATACAAGTGACCAATTTTATGATAGAATATTGTTCAGGGCCGCAGACGCGGAAAAGTTAGTTTTAATCTTTAAAACCGTTCATTTGATACTCTCATTGCCTGAACCTTCGCTAAAATTGCCTCTGGGGCTGATCTTTCTATCACCAGTTCTAGAGGTGTTTGATCTGTAGTGGTCTCAAGTGCCCTAGTTGGGCACGTTCTCGTAGCTCCAGTGATGTATACACAGGCAAGCCTTTGAACAATGTCGAGGGTCTTCCTCGTGCTGTTCGTACCTGCTTGGGTATGCCAGACTATCGCCCCATACGTAATTGCTGGTCTCACAATCATGGCGTACATCCACCGCAGTAGTTTAGGGTTACAACCTCAATTCATACCAGCTAGACTTCTACACGCCATAAAAGCCTTTATTGCTTCACTAGCAGTTATTTCAACATGCTTATTCCACAAAAGTTCACTGTATAGGGTTATCCCTAGATATTTTACTTCATATTTCCATTGTGTGATTTTCCCATTTTAAGATAGGGGTTTCATAGCTGGCAATTTTCTTTTCCGTGTAAATGAAATTACGGTGGTCTTATTCAGCCCCAGTGACAAGCGCCATTGCTCAATAGTTCTGAGTTCAGTCTCTTTTGTAATAAATCACACAGGGTGTGTTTTGTTGTTTATTGTTCTGTTTTATGTTTTAGTAAAATTATATTTGGTTCTTGTTACAACTTTCATTATATGGTTCACAAGCTACCATCTCTTTCTCTCTGCCCCTTCTTCTTCTTCTTTTTTATCTCCGATAGGACTAAACTAACACGCACATAACTTAAAACTATGGAACACGCTTTTTTTTAATAAAACTCAAAGTCACTCAAATAAGCAGGCTTCTTCACTACACGCATACGCGGTTTTGTTTGCATACTGTTACTATCAGGATTACTTGTGCCTTCGCCACTCTTATCATTTTCGATTACACTTAGATCTATACAACCATTAAGAGATATATATTCTATGTTTTTATCTGTAACTTCAATACTTCTACAATATTCAAGCATCTTGTCTTATGACATTGATGGTTCCCTTAACAAGTGCTTTTGAATCTGTTTATCCAGAATACCTAGTACCATTCTGTCTTTTATCATTCTTTCTGCATGGCTAGTTTTACACTGATCCTTGTTACATACAAACAAACAATTGGCTGCATGATTTTTTAATTCAGTTAAAAAGGAATCTATACTTTGACCTTCTTTTTGCTGGATGCTGTTAAATTTAAATGTTTCCATACTTACATTTCTTTTGGGTAGGAAATGATCATCAAAACAGGATAACACTTCATCTAGTTTTGAAATTTTTGTTATTTAAAATGTATTATAGATATGCAAGCATGCTTCTCCAAGAATATTCAACAGTAGAGCTACTTTTACCTTTTCGTCTGCAGTACTTTTTCCAGAAACTAAAAAAATGATTTCAAATCTTTACTTCCATTTAGGCTGTCCATGCGGCTCCTGTACATTAGACGCTACCGGGGGATTAAAGAATTCCATTTCTCACTACACTTTTTATACTTTGGCACGAGTTTTCTTATTTTTATTTTTCTTTATTATATTTATTGGAGGGAAAATGGCTTCCGTCTAACTTTTATTTCTTTTCTTTTTTAAGCGTTCAGCAGTTTTCGACCCCACACTTGAGGTCATGTATGTTTTGTTGTTTAGCCTGTAGAGTAACTCATCTACTACTAGGCTCCATAGAAGGGGAGATATTACTCCCCGTTGAGGTTTCCCGCCAATGGTTTACCACCTTTGTCTCAGTTATCCGCGTCGTCAACAACTCATACATCCATTTTATATTGGCTTCACTTACTCCTCGCCTTTTTAGTGCTTCTTTGAAAGACACATAAGTAGTGTTTTCAAAAGCCCCAGATATGTCCAGGAATGTGCACATTGCGATTTATTTGCTGTTTAGAGTTCTCTGGATGACTTCGATCAGCTAACTCAGAGCAGTCTCTGTTGATCAGCCCGCTCTGTAAGCATGCTGATATTTATGAAGTGGTATATTCTCCAGATTATCCGTTCTTATGTAGTTATCCACTACTTTCTCCATCGTTTCACGTAAAAACGATGTTAAGCAGATGGGTCAATTTTCTAGGTATTTGACCCACTCCTGGACTGCTTTGACAATCTTCAGCAGGTGTAGGGTTGAAATGTACCTTCTTGCGGGATTTTTTGGTGTAATTCATTGCTATTTCAGTACTTGTTCATAGGTTCACTACCCGAAAAGTGGGTTCTGAGAAGAAACATCGATCATTCTTCTTCACCTTCCGTGTATAATTCGTCTGGCGTTGTGGGATTAGTTCCTCCGTTTGCCATGACCTTTTGTAGTCTGACCGCTGTGTGAAAGGAAGTGATATTTTTACAAAAGGCTTGATAATTAAGCCTCTAGGCCTTCCTAATCGCTTTATTATAATGAGTAAGCTTCTCAGTGTACCCCCTGCCAATTACCGTCTCGTTTGGCTCTATTGAAGCGCCGAGAGACCTCTTACCTGAGGTTGTAATTCCACCAAGGATCATCCTTGCCTGGTCGAGCGTTGGTCACTGGATTGATGGAATGAAAAGCTCTCCTTATTGTCTCACTGATCTGTTCAACTCTTTGTTCCAGATCGTAGTACTGGTGATTCACCCCATTTACTTCGAACTGTTCAAAATTGTCCTTCAGATTAGCATTGCAAAGAAACCAATCTGTCTTCCTAGGATTTATAATTGAAGCAATCGAGGTAGTATCTTCCCTTATCCTAAATTCGATGATCCCATGGTCGGAGAGTGATAGCTCGTTCATCACTCAACAATTCTTTACATTTTTCCTAGTAACAACATTAACTATTGTCACGTTCAGGACCTCTTCTCTTGCTCTCGTGACAAAAGTGGGAGCTGTCCCCACGTTTAAGATCACAAGATTACTTGCTAATAGATATTCTCATACTTACCTCTGGTGTTGTTATCAGTGCTTTCCCACACGGTATTGTGCGCATTGACATCACAAACAATTATGACTGGCCGCCGTCTGTGGTTGCAGTGTGTCACTAGTTCTTGCACTTTCTCCGGCGATGTTATCGGCCCGTCTCCGGTGAAATAGGCAGATACAATGACGATGTCTTGGTCGATACCCCCAATGTTGAGGTGAACCATGTTTGCAACTAGGTCCCATGAAATGTATTCTGATACACATATATATTTCATGTCATATCTTATGAGTACACGGGCACGCGAAGATACTTGCCTTTGGTCATAAATCAATTTTGAGTCTTTACATGCCAATCCCTTGATTTGGCCTTCTTTATTGATCTATGGTTCTTGTACGAGTACAATTCCCAGTCGCAGTTTAGAAAACAACCTTGCAATCATGGAGGTTCATTTGCGTTACCTTTGTGACGATGAGTGTAATTTATTGCGGGTGAGAGAGGCCGATTTGTATAGCCTCTACTTGTCCCCCTTGCTCATCTCTCCCTGTGTCTCCTCGAATGCCATGTTATAATTGTCCTCGGAGTTCGGACAGGTTTCTTGATCCTGAGGAAGGCTCTCGACCACCAGACAGTTCCGCCCAGTTTGCCAGGTTGCAAAGTGGAACCGAAGGAGATTTCAGGTCGACCTATGGTCAAGCTTTCGTCTTTTCCCCCTTGTTCGGAGTTTCTGAATGTGGTAGGCGTCTCCATATTTTCGAATCCCAGCTTCGAAACAGGGATACAACCAAAACGCGTAACCTCCTGCCTTCAATGTCTCCCCAAATAGTTGATCAATACCAATCGTGAGAATTGTACCCTTTCCCCCCATTCTTGGAGTTCGGGACCCTCCAAGCCCCAGTAGTGAGGTTGGAGTTCTGAACCTCGACAAGTTGGAGGATCTTCTCCAATTTCATGTCGTGGCTTCTTGGGAAGAATGGTGATCAGCTTTGGGATGTCATCTCCACATCTAGGCACTAGTTGGGGTCCTTCCCAAGAGTTTAATTTCGATACTGACCTCATCAGCCAGTCTGCCGACTCTGGGTACCCACAGTCCATCAGTATCATTCCGCAACAGAAATGAACGCCGGAGAAGTGGATCCCCTTCTCATTGCTCTGGCACAACTCTTCCACTAGAGTGTCTTCCAGGAAGGAGAGCTGTTCGGCTTCCAGAATTACCCTAGCTTAGTATTTGGGCATTATTTCTACCCTAGTCACTTTTTCTGTTCAAACAGCTACTGCGTAGCTAGTGGCTTGTCCGGTTACCGAAGCACCTGTTTTGGTTTTTTATTTAGTGGTCGCTAGGTGAGTGATTTGCTCCGGGCCTCTTTTCCCCGTTGCCTCCCCCGTTTCCTGTTGAGTTAGGCACTTTCTCGTTAGCGCGTTCTTCGGAGTTGGGCGCTGTATAGTCTGCTTCTTAGCCTCTTCAGGTGCAATTTCCTGATGGAGGAGCCGCAGGTATTTCCGCACTCCTGTTCCACTGAGGCATTTCCTGAGTAGGTCGTCTATGCCGCCCGGTTCTCTCAGTTTGGGCAAATCAAGCGGCAGATTGTGCCATTTGCCCTTTTTCGACTTTGTAAGGTGTTCGGATGAGGAGGTGGAGTCTGTCTCCACCATTTCCTCGGTTACTTTTACGTTCTTCGAGTCCGTATCCCACGAGAAGCTAGGGTCCACCACTGCAGAGGCCCGTGTGCAGAGGTAAGGGGGCTTGATACAATGGAGTTCCCCCCGGTGCACCAAGGTCTAAACGAGTGGAGACTAATCTTCTATATAGTCACAAATTCTCCTCTTGGTCCGGGCAGTCAAGTCAAGACTCCATCTATACCATTGGCCCGCGAGACATGTATTTCCCAGCAGACCTCCTCCTCATACGAAATAATTGTCATTCATCCCTCCTATCTGCAACCTGGAGACACGCCGGGTGGGTGCTTCATCCCCCCACCCACATCAATAAATATTCCGATGAACAACGTAAATAGATATCTACTTATGTGGACCCGGAAAGAGCACTTAGTGAGAAACATACGGTGACAACTGGAAAAGATATACATATTTATAATATAATTAGAAAGTCCCAAAGAATATATAATAAAAATCAAACAGTAAGTATTGAGTAGTGTGTGAAATTTATAAGAAAAAAATACTATGCTGTGCCATATTAGTTAGCATTTACTATATTTTATATATATTATTTTTTGACAAGTGTACTTTAAATTAATGATAATTAAAATATAATTTCTGTTTCTATTTAGGGATTCCACGGTATTACATCTGAAGTATTCTTATCCTTGCCAGCATCGCTCAACTCAAGTGGAGTCCGAGAAATTGTACGTCAAAACCTCAACGATGATGAAGTGAAAGCTCTTCAAAAATCGGCTAAATTAATGGAAGAAGCACAGAAAAGTCTCAAATTTTGATTGAAATATTAGCCAGTAGTTATAATTCTTTATCTTCTATTTAAATGTCTCAGGGATTTAAGTTCTAATTAAGTAATTTATAATTTAGGTCATAGGACATACCAACTAATTTTGATATTCATGTATTAAATTTACTTATTTTTTAATTATGACAACTATTTCATATTATTGAACAAATTTCTGTAACTTCATAATAACCTTTCAAAATTTCTATAATTGTCGAACTGAGCTTGTCCAGCTGCGCTATTCTCGAGATCGTTCGCAAAGTCACGTATGAGTATCGATGCGATCGGTCTATTATTGGTGCGAATGTATTCTTGACTACTCTTCGCAGTGACATGCGAATGTTTGGATTCTCTGCTAAAATAACATTTGGCAACGTAGTAATTTTTGAGAAGGATCAAATAAAAAACTATTTTTAAGGGTTATTTTATGTTATGCTTAGGCTATGAAAGAGAGGGGACGCGTAACGTATTTCAAGCCGATAATTCGATATTTGCAATATATAGCAAATCACCATTCATTGCAATAATAGCTTATTAAACTGCGACCACTTACATACTGTTATTCGTATTCCACCACTACGACTATAAGGTAAAACTGGATGAAACTAATAAAGAACAATAAACACAACAAATACTTTAAACAAGAAGTTGGAAATAGTAAACCGAAAATGACAGATATAAGCCACAGATGAAAGTGATTTAAGTGATGTGTGCGTAAGATTTGTCGGAGATACGAATGGTGATAACCACTCGCTGTTTTTGTGAGTAAATGCAGATCATGTGACTGGTCAAGAATACCAAATTAGGACATTCGTTCACAAGTGTTAAACATGCGAAAAACCTTGAAACTTGCCAATGGTCATGAATAGCACTGCAGGTGAAGCGTTTTACGCGCGAGTGAATTGGTAATTTCGGTCAGATGACGTGTTTACGCTCGAGTTCACTCGATGTCAAGTGGGGCTATTGTTATGATACGTCCGCCCGCAGCAGCAGTCACGCATGTACTGGTCGGACCATAGAAGTTTCAAGTATCTCGACTCGATTATTTTACGCGCGAGTCGAGAGTTCTACGTTTTGATTGTGACTTACGCTCGAGTTGAGAAACGCGCGAGTATATATGGATGCAATATATGAAATTCCAGTTTCTCACACTCGCGCGTAAATCGTCTAATCTGGAGAAGCGTTTACTCGCGAGCTGAGAAATACGCGAGTGCATCTGGACGCAATGAATGAACCTCTAGTATATCACACTTACGCGAGTTTACTCGCGCGTAAAGCGCCTCATCTGGACAGGCACTGTCAAGAATCAGTACCATTACTACTATTTAAGTACAGAATACAAATACCATTGCAGGTCATCAATGACATTGAACTTGTGTCACAATACATATTAAAATGTCCCTAAGCTAATAATCCGAAAATGTCACGAATATTCACGAGCATTCATGAACCGAGGTACAGTTGCGGCTAAAAAATGGGACAGTTGTTGTTGCCTAGTGTGAATATGTCTTTTCCGTTTCCAGGAAACAGTTTTGTCGTATTTTCAAATGATTATATCACTAGAATGTGAATAATATTGTTTAACATTATTAAATATCAAAGGCTACTAAATAATTTTCAATTTTCAATAAAAAACAACAATTAATATTTAGTGATACCGCCATTATGCTTTACAACTTATATTAATCTACTGGTCATCGATATATATATATATATATATATATATATATATATATATATAATGTGAAATTAGTGTTTTTAAATGAAACTCAAGGTCTCTAGTTAATTCCACAATATATTACAAGTTATTGAAAATTCTAAGAAATTGACAATTGTTTCGATAAATCAATATCATCGTCAGAATGACAGAAGTTACATTTAATTTTATGCCTACCTGATGTTTAGTAGTTATATTTTTAGCTAGACCAAGAAGTAACCTAACTTGTCTAGCCAAAAATATAACTACTAAACATCAGGTAGGCATAAAATGAAATGTAACTTCTGTCATTCTGACGATGATATTGATTTATCGAAACAATTGTCAATTTTTTAGAATTTTCAATAACTTGTATTATATTGTGGAATTAACTAGAGACCTTGAGTTTCATTTAAAAACACTAATATGAGCATATTCCACGAAGTAAGGGTCGAGACAGTCAATTTCATAATGTGAAATGATATTCTTCAGCTATTTCCTCCTAAGCATTGTTTATAACTTCCAACAAACCTTTAACAACGTTTCTTGTTCTTACATTTGCCTTTCGAATTTCTCTTAATAACATTGCCCAAACATTTTCTACTGGGCTTTTACTACACCAGTTAAGGACATTAATATTACGTGCCCGAAACTATTCGGTGACTACACCAGAGTTATGCACTCTACAGTTATCTTGTTGGAAGATAAAATCATTGTTAGGGAAAAGAATCTCAACAGAAGGAAGCATAACATTTTCTAAAATTCTGATATATGCTTCTCTATTAAATATTTCGCCAATATGCCATTGAACTCCAGGTCCCTGCGTAGATATCCATGTTTATGTTTTTACTTTTACTTGATTATGGGATGGGAAAATGAAATTATATATCTTCGCTTGAGCAGGACTCGGTGACGAGAGCGTTCGTTTATTCGTGACGTCTGTCAAGTGTACAGATAAAGTGCGTTCACAAATGTTATACTATAAAGTGTGTTTCAAAATAAAAGTAACAGGTTGAGACGTGTGACATCCCCCTTTTTCTAAATAACATTTTAATGAAACTTCTTATTACATTTTGACTTTACAATTTAAAAAAAAGTTTGTATAATTATTATTTGTATCACAGTCATAACATTTATTTCATTACAGTCATTTTTATAATTATACCCAGTTATTTTATGCAAGTATTTTACTTAGATTAAAAAAAAAGAGTTTTTACATTTGACATTTATATGTAGGTATAGTTTACAAACGAGTACCTACACTTTTGTTTAGCAAACAAACATTTAACATTTATGCTGTAGTGATTTTGACGTTTGACGATTTTTATGTCAATTGGTAAGGAAGTTAAAATTCAGTTTGAAATTGTTTAAAATTCACTTTCTGTAAAGTGAGAGGAGAAGTAAAGTAAATATTTTAGTTATTGAAAACTAGTAATAAGTGTGACGCTATGTAGCTTTCTCTTTAATTTCTGACAAGACAAAATCAGAGTATTTTGATGGTAGTTTTATTTTGCGTCCCAATCTAGTTCTATAACTACTACTTTTCTCCTCTTTTTTGAGGTTTAGAGGTGAAGTCTTTTTCAAAGAGGTGTCAAAGCTTGAACCCGAGTCTTTTTCGTCATCATTATGTGAATTCTTTAGGTAAACTTATTTACAGGGCTTTCAAAAGTTTTATTCAAAACATTTTCGTCATCGTCTTCTAAAATACTTAATATACTATTATAACTTTCACAATTAAAAAAATTGTTCACTACAGCTTTTCCTGCTCCTAGTACTAAAATCGTCACTTCTTGATCCTAAATCACCAGCTGTCGAAGAATTTTCACTTTCTACCACTTTAAGAGAAACGCTATTTTCGAAATTTTGATCAGAAAACAAATCAGGAAAGTCACCCAAGTCTTGAGAGTTCGAATTTAAAACTTTGGATGGACTGAACTCTCTAATGAATTTACGATTTCGTCTGAAAATTTTACCATTTTCCAATTGAACTAAATATGATCTAATGCTAACTTTTCTTAAAATGTTTCCACTTTGCCATGGAATTTTAGGCTTAATCTAATTGGAATTGCAATAACGAAAACTATAAGCATGCGTTTTATTGCAATGTCGACAGAAGAATTGTTCTCTGGGTTGATTTCTTGACGGACCTTTCCTCGTCTGAATTACGGTACCTCGCTTTATTGTTATTGAAACGGTTCTTCTTGTTGATTGCATCTACCTCGTTATGAGATTCTTCAAAACCATTTGTGAACTGACGATTATGCTCTTTTGTTGATTCAGAATTGATGCACAATTTTATGTCTTCATCAAGTGTTTTGCAGTCTTTATCGAATAGCTGCTATCTTGACTTGTCTGATTTTAAGCCACAAACCAAAATGTCCTTAATTAAAGACTCTCTTAGCTTTTCCAGTTCACAAGACAATGATACATTCTTCAGTTCAGTTATGAATTGTTCTAAAGTCTGTCCATCTTTTTGTTTACAGGTTAAAAACTTATCTCTCAAATGTTAAATTGGTTTCTGGATTGAAATGTTAATCGAACTTCGACAAAAGAAATGTTAAAGTTTCTTGCTCATTTTCTCGGAGTATAAAAGTATTGTAAATTCTAATACCTTCATCTCCCATGAGGGTTAACAGCTGAGCACATTTCGTGGTTTCTTCTTTTTACAAATTTCCGTAGCTTTTATATATGTTACAAATTTTTGTCGCCAGAATTCCCAAGTTTGAGAAAGGTTGTCGGACGACACGCACATGGGCGATATCCCGCGGACCTCCATTTTGAAATTATATTCTTGAATTATGAATAAATATCTTCAAATATCTCATCGATCATGAAACCAACCTGGCTTCTCAATCGGTTTACGGATGCTGGAACTTTTCTTTTTGGTTCTTCATTTATCACTGCGCCATGTTTATGTTTTTACTTTTACTTGATTATGGGGTGGGAAAATGAGATTATATATCCTCGCTTGAGCAAGACTCGGTGACAAGAGCGCTCGCTTATTCGTGACGTCTGTCAAGTGTACAGATAAAGTGCATTCACAAGTGTTACACTATAAAGTGTGCTTCACAATAAAACTAATAAGTTGAGTCATGTGACAATCCACGTCCACATATTTACCGAAAAACGACCATTTTTATTTGTGAAATGGACATAATTCTCGTTAAACCGTGTATTTGGTGGGCGATAGTCACGAAGATTGCCACTATTTGACGATTGGAAAACCTTTTCATCCGTAAAAATAACACAATTCCAAAATAGTTCGTCATAAACAATATGCTCTAAAGCAAACCCCATTCTTGCTTATCTGTGAGTGTTATTCAATAATAGTTTCCTTGCTGCTTCGTGGCATTTCAATTCAGACTGTGTTACTCTGCGACGGTCCGTATGACAAGATGCTGGAAAATTTGTTGCTGAAATAGCATGAACTACTGTTTCAAATGGATTTGCTCTTGAATGGTTAATCAAAGCAGCATCGTGTTCAGCAGTTGACTCTCTCGGACGTCCTGAGCTTGGAGTTCTATCAATTCTTCCCTCATATCGTCATCTTCTTACAATACTTGAAACAGAGTTGTTGCTTACATTGTAAAATGCCACAGTATGCCTCACTGACCACCCATCGTCTATTTTTGCGATTATTCCACTTTTCGTCACAGAATTTATATGAGACATAAATACTTTAAAATTTGGAATTGTCTGACAGATGTCAAATCTTGAATGTTTCAATATGAGATATTCATATGACAAATTCAAGCAGCTAGAATTAGACAAAAATCTTCTATAAGAGTTGTCCCATTTTTTATTAGCCGCAACTGTACACTGCGCGTCATATAAAACTGGTACAACAATAATATCCGAAAATAGTGTTTTTCTAGATGTGTATATGGATCTTTTGAAATGTGTCAATGCTAAACCGGCTGTTATGGTATAATTTCTAGGGCAGTGATGCCAGCTCAACAAAAATGTTAGTAGATGTAATGATAAAATTAAATTTTGTAAAGCAATAAAACGAAATGGAAAAAATAAAAATGTATTATATCATTTATACACAAACAGTAACTTAAATTTAGAAATAGTGTGATATTGTAATAAATACATAAGTATTACATTGTTACTGGTTCGAATATTTTTTAAAATAGAAGTTGTTTGGTTTATTAGATGACTGACTTAAAAAACTGAGAGACTAGGATCAAAATGTAGGAAAAATAGGAAATGGAAGACCAGTTATAACGAGAATACAGTTAGACAAAACTTTAACTGATTATATATATCAGCACTACAGGCCTATCTGGCCCTCGGCTTCGAGATCTTTCACTCTCTCTCCATTTTTTTCTATTCCTTGCCTCGTTCTGCGAGTCCCTTACTCCCACTGATCTCAGGTCTCTCCTAACCTCCTCCAACCATTTCTTCTTTGGTCTTCCTCTTCTCTTTTTACCACCTTCTCCCCCTTTCAGCACTCGTTTTACCCATCTATCTTCTGCCATTCTACCTATATGTCCTAACCATCTCGCTCTCTGTGCTTTAATTATATGGGTTATACTTGGGTGATTATACAAATCTAATAATTCTCTGTTTGTTCTTCTTCTGTATATTCCATTTTCTTTTCTTCCACCATAAATCTTTCTGAGTATTTTACGTTCCCATATCTCTAGTTTATTCTGCTCTTTTTTGTTCATTGTCCAGATTTCACAAGCGTAGGTAACTGACGGTCTTATTATTGTTTGGTACATTCTTATTTTTGCTGTTCGTGATATGTCTTTTGAGTTAAACATCTGTGATACCATTCCTGCTGCTTTACTGCCTTTTGTTAACTTTTTTTCTATTTCCCTTTCCTCGTCTCCTTTATTTGTGATAGTGACTCCTAAATATTCGATTTGTTCCACTTTTTCTATTTTGTGGCTTTTGTTTCCATTACAATTTATAATAATATCGGTTTTTTCATTATCCTTCATTACCATGTATTTTGTTTTTTTCTCGTTGATCACTAGACCATATTCTCTTGCCTTCTCTTCTAGTAGCTTAAATACGCTTAGCAGTTCTTTCCTGGATCTTGCCATAAGTACTATGTCGTCCGCATATGCTAGACACTGATGTTTATTCCCATAAATTAACTGATTATTGATAGGAAAATCCCTTTAATAAGGTAATACATGCAATAGATGCAGAAAACGTGAATACTTCAGTAACAACAGCGTTAAGAAAAATTAGAAAACCTGATTTATAGAGTTTTGCATTTGTAGCCATAAAATTTCAAAAATAGCAACAAAATTTCAATAGAATAGAAGGAAGTTTACAGATTTGGATACGTAATTCAAAGAAATGAACTAACAAATAGATTTTATTGACCACGGTAGCATGGTAACCATGAAAATTTACATTCAATAATTAATAACGTGTCATAGCTCCATTATTATTGATATGTTCTTGTAATCTTGTAGACATTGAGTCAATTAAATTTTCATCTTCTGTCCAGCTTTCTCAGGTTTCTTCTATTAGGGTCCATAAGTGTTGTTTCTTTCGTGGAATTGTATTCAATTTTTTTACCATAAGATCCCAAATATTCTCTGTTGGATTAAGGTCTGGACATTTAGCGACCCATGGAAGCGTTTCAATGTTATTTTCAGCAATATAATTGCGTACACAGTGAGCAGTATGCACTGAGTAATTCTCATGCTGAAACATAAAATTATCGTTGGGGAAGATTTTCCTAACCGATAGTAACACTACCCCATCTAAAATATTCATATAGTTTCTCGCATTTCATCTTCCTTCGATTCTCCAACACATTCCTAAACCTCCTCTATACATCCAAGCCCAAACATTTACAGAAAATCGTCCAGACTTATCTTTAGAAGAAATATAATTTTCATTAAACCTACTTCGAGGCGGTCTATAAACTCTAATATGGCCGTCATTATGTGATTGGAATATTTTTTCATCGGAAAAAATTACCCTGTCCCAAAAATGTGATGTATCGTTTAAAACATCATTTGAGGCAAATATTAATGTACCTTGTATATGTTCTACATTTAGTTTGTATTTCCGGGCGGTAGCACAATTCTTTAAATTAGTTTTTCTAATTCTTCCTAATGCGGTTGTTATTGAAGCATTAAAGTTAAATGCAACTTTAGCATGTGTTCCGTATGAAATGAAGTTTCTCTTAAATAATCAGTTAATGCTTCGCCTTACTCCGCTGTAGTTCAAAATGGTCTTCTAGTTCCTCTTTTTCTGCTAACAGTTTGATCGTTATCCCACCTTTTTTTAATGTTTTGAATCGTGGTTTTGCTTCTATTAAACTCTTGGGCGAGTCGTCTAATAGACCAACCATCCTCTATTTTGGAAATTATTCGCATTTTATTAAATTCACTTAAATGGGCTGGCATCGTGGATAATGCGCTTTGACAAATTTGACACATGTGACTGTTTGTCATTTTGATTAGTTAAGTTTGGTTTACATAGGGAAAATAACGGTGTACCAGTTTTATATGACGCGGAGTGTACATTCATAAGAAACCAAAAAATGTAATGTGATTATTTTGATAATCTTAAAATAATTCCAATTGTTTAGCAGAACAACATGTTATTCTTGATCTTATAAAATAAATAAGATTATGTTTATATGTATAATACTCAAAAAGACATTAATTTTCATTACATAACTATGACGCCCATGAATCTCGTATTTATAGAAATGAAATGTCATTATGACAATTGGTATCCCTGTTTGCTCAAATGCCAATTCGCCAAAGGTATTTTATTTTTCATTGATTTAGGTTATGTAAACAATGTGATTGTCATTGTGATTTCTGTATTCCAATTTTATAATTTTGTCGATATTTATGCATTGCTAGTTATAGTTATAAAAACTGATTTTTTCAAAACAAATGTAGTGTGAATTAAGCTGCTTTTTGCCGTTTATAATTATTTCTCATAACATAAACAAAACAAAAAAATATAACCAGCACGGCAAGATCGTGACGAATAAATGACTTGTATTCAAAAATTCAGTAAAATTACTTTTTTAGTTGCTCTCTCATTCACAGATATCTTCTAGTGAAATTAGATTTGTTTCGATTCAATACAATTATCATACGATGTAATGCTGTCTTAGATTGATATACCTACTCTCTTTTTTCATTGTAAATTGATTAATTAACAAGGTGTAACGGCAAAAAGCAGCTACTAATACATAATTCAGCTATCTGTTGAAAAAATTAGATATATTCTAATTGAAACGTTGCATTAACATTCGGTTTTAATAGTTATTCACATAAAAAATAGTAACGTACAAGATCTTCTTCTTGACATGTAACTTTTAACATTTTACAACAGGAAAAACAGAGCTCAGTATTATAAATTATGTATTTCATCCATGGGGATAGAACAGGGCAGGGTCCCACGGATGCTTGCTGCATTCCCACGTTGAATGGCCAGTGATATCCTTTGATAGAGATACTGTTTTGCTTTGGTGTCTCCAGATTCCTTTATTAGAATAGCTCCAATGGTGTCGACAAAAGTCAGCGATTCTTCACACCATGGTCCTAAAGTTTCAAATGCCAGTCCCTTAAAAAAAGTTAGACGCTTTTAGATTTTCGTATTTCGCATGTTTCCGTTTGCATGCAGTTTCTGCTGCAGGACCCGCTGACACACACGATCGTGGTAAATGTGACGCGGCTAGTGTATCCACGCATGTCACATCCCAGACCAGACACTGACCTTTTGACAATGGAACAAGGGTAACTCCATCAGGTCTTTTACCGTCATTTCGAAAGAGTCCGGAGGGTTCCAGTGTTGAAATTATGTTAGCTGATGATAGGGCTCGTTCAATTATTTGGTTAAGTTCGCTGTGTCGTGATCATCGTCCCTTACTTTTGCTACATGAAAGGACATGTGTCCACTTTTCGTTTACAGTAGCACCACAATTACAGACGTGACGTGATGATTTATTTGACTGATTTTATCTAATGTATTGAGTTAATTCAAAAGATTAATCAAATTATTATGTCTTTACAATTAAAATAAAGAAATGTTAAAAACGCACCTGTACCATCTATTAATTGGAAGTTGGTACAATGCACTATTTTCAATATTCTTTTGTAACAGAGATATGAATTACTACAAATTCAAAATAACCGCCAAATATTGTTTATTTTTATTCTATATTTATTTATGCATTAGTCATACTTTGCCAATAAAATTTTCAAATTTTATGTTGTTATTTGTTAATCAACCACATATTATAAAGATATTTTAACCTTCCTGTTATATTCCAGATACGCACAACAAACTAATTTTTATATTTTCTTGATAGCTTTTGCTACATAGTTCGTACAGACCGTTTGCAATAAACATTACAACTCATCACAATAATCAATATTACAAGCAAATAACCAACATTCATCTCATTTTTCTTTATAAAAAATTTAGGAAGTGGCTGCAATTTGAATTGGCTTCATGGAAATAGCGGAAAGTCAATATCGTCCAACACTTCAACAAGTTTGAATATCTAGTGTTCAATTTATTTTAGTCTTTAAATACATTGGTTGGCAAAGAAAAAAATGTGTGAAGACTAGTGGATACATCAATGTCTGAATTCTTACAGTATCCTATCTGTTTTGGCATTAATGTTGCCTATCCGGTAGAAGCCAACAAATTTATTAATAGTATATTAAAGTATAAGTGGATAAAGAGGTCTTTCAAACACGCGCGATTTTTCGAGCACGACGGCGCAGCCGAGTGCTCGAAATAGAGCAAGTGTTTGAAAGACCAGTTATCCACGAATACTTTACGCTATTTTTTTTATTGGTGCACTTTGGAATCATAAAATATTATTGTTATATTATTACTACAAAAAAATGGAAGTCCATCCTCGATGCCCAGCCAAGTTTCGTGAATGTCAAATAGTATTTATTTTTATTTGACGTTACGGGGTACTGCTGTTAGATCAATAATCAAAAAGTTTCTTTATTTATATTTAAAAGGATACATTGTATATATGAATATATAAATACGTTTTGCAGAAAAAAACAAATAAGACATTGGTTCCCAATGATAATATACAATTTAAAAACTAATAAAAAAAGTTGTCATTGATACTTACGTTTCTCAAGTTGTTGCTGTTACCATGGGGACTTTAAAAAACGCGCGTGTTTGAAAGTTCGATTTAAACAGGCTGACGCGTGCTTTAAAAAGGTAATATGAGGCATCAATGAAAAAAAATATTAATTGTCATGCGTCTACTAGAATATTTCTTTCGAATCAGTAGCGAATCGTGTTTTGACGAGACTACATTTTACGGTCTAATTAATATAAAACGGTTCATATTTCAATAACCGGTTGGACTATAGAATAAACCACTACCTTTCCATCCAACCCCATTCCCAATCAGTGCTGAAACCTTTATTGGAATATGAATGAGCCAGCGCGAAAAATAAGTTTTTATAATTGTTAGTTTTATTTTTTCATAAAGGAGGAAAATAACCAGTCATAATTTTTGGTCACTTCGACCCTAGATAATTCAAATTTGCTTAAAATTACATTAATCGTCAGGGTTAGCTACTGATTCATCCCTATATAATTATTTGTCATAACAATTCTATAGACCGTAAAATACCATAGTTGGCTGCTACTACTCAAAGTCGTGTAAAATTTATCCATTCTTTGCTAAGACATTATATACTTAATGTGTCTGTATACCGATTTTCGCATAATACCTAACATACAGTTAATTGGAAACTGTTTATTATAAATAATCTTTTCATATAATTGATGTTATGTTAAAATATTATCAATCAATCAATCAATTTTAGTTTTGTTGAATTCAGGTAGAACTTGTTATCAGGACTAGATAAACAAGTTTTTTGTAACTCCTAGAAATTTAAAATTGATTAGCCCCAAATTGATATTGTTTAATGAAAAATATAAATACGTTTATTTATTTGATTGAAAGATGCCTACTGTTCCTACACCCGATGAACTTAAATTAGATCGATTGATTTCGCAGCGGGAAATTCTTTTCGGTAAGGGTCAAAATTATTTGATTCCGCGAAGGAACTCGATAGACACCCAAATTCTAGTAGTAAACTAGAAAACTTTTCTATCCGTTACACTACATTTTCCCATGTTGTGCAGGAATATCGCCAAGTAGTCGAAGACATTGTAACAATAAAACAAAAACTTAAACCTGACGAGCGTCCAAATTACGATAGTTTGAATGCCTTCGATGATCTCTACTGTACAATTGAGTATATAGCTTCTAAATTTTTGTCTACACCGACTCAAAATCCTGTAGTAACTTCTAATGCCGCCACAGATTCAAAGGTGCGTATGCCTAAACTTGAACTTTTCTGGAGAAGATCTTTCCGTTTGGCCTTTATTTTATGAAAACTTTAAATATTTAGTACATGGTAAAGTGGAATTTTCTAAAGCAGAGAAATTGCAATATTTATTAGGAAGCCTAACTGGAAAGGCTTTAATAACCTGCAATGCATTTGAAGCTACCCCTAATAATTATGATTCGATATGGAAGTTATTAGAAGATACCTACAACAATAGAAAATTTATTACCGATTTGTATTTAGATAAAATTTTAAATTTCCACTCATTGCCTAATGGAAGTCCAAATAATTCACTATCATTTTTAGAAACCTTTGATACCGCTGTAACTGCCTTAAAACGTTCAAGATTAAATTATCTATGTAATTATATACTCACTTATATTGCTCTTTCAAAATTACCCAAGCAAACCATTGATGGATTTGATTTGGTTAATCCTCGAAATACTATACCACAATACGATGATCTTATTAAATTTGTTCGCCAACGAAGTAGGAATATTGGTAAAATTGATAAGCTTAAACCAGTTTCTAGCTTAAGCTACCAACATTCTAAATCTAATAATTTTAATAGAAATTCAAAGACCTTTATGGCCAACAACTCCATCCCTGTTAAATCAAATTGTATTGTTTATATACATCAACAACATTAACTAAAATACTGTTCTGTTTTTAAAAGTTGGCCATTTCATCAAAAATTTAGTTTTATAAAGGATAACAACTTGTGTATTAATTGTTTTTCAAATAAACATAAAGTTAGTGCTTGTCCTTCATGATTTAATTGCACATTGTGTCAACAGATACATCACGGTCTGTTACATAAAACCAATAATAGTAATAAAGGAAATTCAAATGTCTCTGATAATAACATAGTATAGTCCACACCCTCTAGCAGTTCGCAAAATACTTGCAATATGCATAACAAATCTGTTTGTAGTTTTGAGTACCATAGTTGTTAATGTTAAAAACAAATGGAATAAAATAGATAAGGTTAGATTTTTGTTAGATAGTGGCTCTATGCCTAATTTACTTACTTGTTGTCAGAGATTGGGATTAAATTTCCAAAAATTTAATTCTAAGGTATTAAATGTAGGGAGAAATATAAACACCTTAAGGGGTAAAACCAACCTTACAATTTTTCCTACTTTTGGTACAATTTTAAAAATTCCATTAGAAGCCTTGATTGTAGATAAGATTACTAATCCATTGCCAGAATTTCCTATAGATATTCGTAATTTGGACTATTTGAAAAATTTGCCTTCAGCTGATCCTTCTTTTGACACTCCTAGTAAGATAGATGGTATTTTGGGAGCAGCCATTTTTGCAGATTTGATAAAAAATTATAAAATTTCAGGACAAGATGAATCCCCGACTGCAATTGAAACCTCCTTTGGTTAGTTACGTAGTTACTGGTTATGTCCAGCCATTATCAAGCAATACAAATGAGTATACTTTCCATACCTTTATAGATCTATCTCCTACTTTATAATCCTTAGTAAATAAAATGTTTCAGCTAGAAGATCTATCTCAGCCATTACATAATGATGAAGATTTAGCTTGTGAGAAAATATGTTTAGATCATGTCGTTCGAAGCTCATCTGGTCGATATTCTGTAGCCTTGCCATTTAAATCTGATCCTGACCAATTGGGTGACTCTTACTCCTTTCCCAAGTCTCGTTTATTGTCTCTCGAACGGAAGTTAAGTAAATTTCCTAATCTAAGATTAATTTATTCCGATATTTTGCAGGATTATATTAATCAAGGTCATATGTCCCTTGTTCATTCTGCTTGATCAATATCCCCTCGTATTATATTGTCGTATTGTGTTTGACGCCAGTATGAAAACCAACAAAAATACCTCATTAAATGATGTACTTTATACTGGTTGCAAACTTCAAAATAATTCAGTTGATTTTTGTTGAATTTTAGATTATTTCCAATAGCAGTAACATCAGATATTAAACAAATGTATCGACAAATTGAAATCATTCCATCACATAGACAGTATCAGAGAATTCTTCGGCGTTTCGAGCCTAAAGATCTTATTTCCGTGTACCAGCTCAATACCGTGTCATTTGGAGTAAAATGTTCACCGAATTTGAGTTTAAGTGTTATTAAAAAACTTCTAGAGGATGAAGGATGTAATTACCCTGATGCTGTTCAATCCCTCCGAAATGATATGTATATGGACGATTTCATAAGTAGTTTTCCTGATCTAGAGTCTGCTAAACTCGCCCATTCACAAATTGTTGCCTTATTTTTGTCAGCTGGTTTTCAAATAGTGAAATGGATGTCCAATTCATCTCATTTACTTAATATTATTTCAGAAAATCTCAGGTTAATGGGAATTAAGAATTTTGAGTGCGATTCCTTAAAGATTTTAGGTTTGCAATGGAATCCATCCACAGATAAATTCATATTTAAACTTTCTCCTGGTGATTATTCTGTTTGTACTAAAAGGCGATTGCTGTCCTTTGTCGCTAGAAACTTTGACCCCTTAGGAGTTTTATCGCCATTCATTCTTCTTATCAAGCTAATGATAAAATCACTGTGGGATTTAAATTATGATTGGGATGAAATTGTACCAACTAAAATCTGTCATTAATGGCAATCTGTCTTATTGCAGCTTCCGAATTTGTCGAAGCTAGAAATTCCAAGACATATTTCTTTTGTAAAAGATTTTAGCTTAACCTTAGTTGGATTTTGTGATGCCAGTAAGTCTGGTTATGCCGCTGCAGTTTATGCCAGAACTGAAGCCACCAATATAGTCAAAATCTCTCTCAAGCTCGCGTAGCCCCTAAATTAGCTGTTACTTCACCTCGTTTGGAGTTATGTTCTGCTGTTTTACTCGCTAAAATCCTATTCCATATTAGAAATACCTTTGCTCATCGTTTAACTATTGAAAATATTTTTGCACTTTCGGATGCACAGATATCTCTTCATTGGATTCATTCCCATCCTAAACGATGGAAAACTTTTATTTCTAATAGAATCTCTTTAATCCAGAATCTGGTTTCTTCAGAAAAATGGTACTTTGTGCCAGGCAATCAAAATATTGCTGACTGCGCTTCTCGTGGTCTTAATCCCTCTACATTTATGCAAAAAATGGACTGGATTCACGGTCCTACCTGGTTGTCATATGACATACCGCGATGGCCTATAAAAACATCACAAGAAATAATTAGTAATAGTAATAAAAGAGGCTCCAATTACGAGCCTCATGAGTTAGTTGTCACAATCACCATTGCGGCAATTGAAGGACCTCTTTATAAAAGTATAAATCATTTTTCCTCCTTTAATAAAATGTTAAATTCCTCGATTTATGTTCTCAAGTTTTCAAATTTATTACCCCGAATTTTCCCCATCAACACAAAGGATTTTGACCAAGCCGAAATCCATTTAATTCGCACTATTCAAACACAACATTTTTCAGATATTTTTAAGGCGATTGCCAAGCAAAAGTTATTTAAACCTAATATTCGCCGGCTCAAACCATTTATTGATAAACACGGTATAATGCGTGTCGGTGGAAGATTAACCAATTCTTTATTAGAATATGATCACCAGCATCCCATTTTGTTACCCAAATTGGACAATTTTGTTACATGTTTAATTGATCATTACCATAAAAGATATTGTCATACTGGTTCGTATTTGCTTTTATCTTTTTTGAGACAAAAATACTGAATTTTGTCTGCTAGAACTATCGTGCGTAAACGTGTTTGGTTATGCAATCGTTGTTTTAAAAACAACCCTAAACCATTATATCCCATTATGTCCGATTTACCCTCGGAAAGAGTTAATCTTCCACCGACACGACACCAGTTTTCTTATACATGAATGTCAAATGATAAAATTGTTGTGTTTTTGATCTAATCATAAAAATACTATTAATTGCATTAAATATTAAGTTACTTCAACAACACACAAAGATTAATAGATTCTTTGTTATTTCACACTATAATTTCCTAATCAAATTTTTTTGGGTGTTTGTATCTGCTACTGTTACTGTTACTTTCGATTTTAACGTTACGGACGCAAGTGTTTCTTTGGTGCTTTTTGGTTAACTAGAAAAATTATTCACCAAACCAAATAATCTTATTGTTGATTCCAAGAAAAACATTTTACCTATATGAAGCTTTGACATTAAAATATTTAATTCTACCAATGATCTTGGCAATTAGAAAGTATTATTGAAAAAAACAACAAACAAACAAATTTGCAAACAAAAAGTGATACGAGTGGAATACTTTATAGCCTTCAGGCCAATGGAAAGTCAGAAAAAATAAACTGAACTCTCTTAAATATGATCAGGACAAAAATTGTCGATTCCGGTATACCAAAATCACTGTGGGCCGAACTCTAAAATTTCAGTATGCGAGATTAAGAGAACACCTACAACAGCACTAGTCAACAATCAAACTAGAGAAATATGGAATGACAGAAATGACATCAGAAAAATGAGAGCTTTTGGCTGTCAAAGTTATTGGTATAAGATGTACCTAATGCCTAAAAAGTAAACTAGAAAGGCAATTATGGTTGGATACTGTGGAGGAGGCTATCAATTATGGTTGCCTGAAGAAATGAAAATTGTAATATCAGAAAGGAAATACGAAAACACTAGCAAATATTATTTTAAACCCTGATAAATCAGAAGAAAACATTGAAAGTCACTTCAATAGACATAGTACATTCAGGGGCGGATGGGCAACATCTTAGCGGCTCGGAAAATAATATTTGTCGGCCCTATTTTAATTTCCGGATATGGTTGAAATACACATTTATAGGGTGTTACGCATTTTCCCTTTAAAATTAAATAGAGAATAGGTTTATTATAGACTTTGAACCAGATATCAAAAAAAACTTTCTTCTAGTTAAACATGCCGGACTCCCAGTCAAGTACATATATAGAAACATTCAACAACAAAAAAAAGTAAATCAAAGTTTAAAATATTTTTATTCCAAATGTAGAAATTAGGTTTGTTATAAACGATTAGAGAACTTACAACTTCATAACAATTCTGTAAACACAAAAATATCAGAAAAAATTAGTATATAAAAAGTTTACTAATTGAATAGATGGGGCTTTTACTTGATGAAGATCCATACTGAACGATGAAATAAAACAATATATTTTGTTTAAATCTTCATTTATTTGAACTAATGTTCAATTTAAACTTGTTAACGCGTTTCACTAACACCGTAGCTTTTTTAAAACGAATGAAGGTATAATGTAAAATGTCTTAATATATACAGTGCATAAATACAGAATTCTATTTACTAACGTTAACAATTACCTGGAAGTTCATTCACCACAAACATTCCTAAGCTATCTTCTAGGTAAAAAGGTTTATTAAAGGATACTGATTGATATCTATTTGGCCGTTAAGAAAATTACCTGAATATTACTTTTTGTTAATCTCGAGGGCCTCTAATAAATTTAAACTGAAGGATTTACCGACTACATGGAGAATTTCAAAATTTGGGTCGAAAATGTATTGGTTTTCTAATAAATGATTTGAATAGTTAGAATCTAATTTTTTTGTTGTCATAGCTACGTTTGTGTTCTGAAATTCTAATTTTATAATTTCTAAAACTTCTACCGACATAAATTTTATCACAGTTGTCATTACCATATTTTAATTTATAAACTCCTGATTTGTTTAATTTTGAAGATTTATATTTATTATTCTAATGAATTTGGATAAATTGTAATCAGTTTTAAAGGAAATATTCATGTCTAAAGTTTCTAAAAATGATAATTTTTAAGGATGGTGTTCCAAAGTATGTTAAGCTTTTAAATTGTTTATTATTATTGTTATCTGAAAGGAATACTTGTTCCTAAGTCTGTTCTTTATCTTTTTATTTATGATATTGTCAATTAAATTTGGATCGTAATTATTATTAACTGCTATTTGTTTTATGATGTTTAATTCTTTGTTATAATTATTAATATTCAATGGGACTGTTAAGAGACTGTGTATCATACTATTGAAAGCTGCTTGCTTATGACTGAATGGGTGGACCGAACTATTATGAATTGTAATATTCATTATTTATATTTGAAATTGTAAGGTCTAGAAAGTTTATAGACTTATTTTGTTCAAGCTCTACGGCAGATGAAGGAAATACGGTAATAGCATTACCTAAAGAAGATTATATATTAAAAACCAACAATTTTATTCAGGCAAGCAATTTTGGGACCCTTAAAAAAGACCCAACTAATAAATTTCAGGAAGAAATAAAATTAGCAGTAGATAACGCTAAATCAATAATTAACGATAAAGAAAAATATAAATTATTTTTACCCAATACGCAACACCCTGAACTTTATTCATTAATTAAACCCAATAAAGAGGGGTGTCCAATTAGACCAGTTGTTTCTTATTTCACAGCACCTCCATTTAAAATTTCACAGAATCTCATAGATGTCATTTCTAAATATTGTTCATTCAAACTTCGATTTTCAGTTGAAAACTCTACGAACTTAACTAATAATATTCTAGATATAATAATACCCCATAATTTCAAATTCATATCGTTCGATGTAACAAATCTATTCCCTAGTATACCTCCTAAAGAAACTATAACTTTTGTTGATAACTTGTTCACATACAATAGTGTTATTAAAAGTGTGTTTGAATCAAACATATTTTCATCTCAATGGGGAGGTTTATAGTAGTAAAGACGGTTTGATTATGGGCAACCCCCTCAGCCCCTTACTAGCAGAAATTTTCACGGATAATATAGAAAAAATAATGCATGGACACCCCCTTAGTAGAAAATTTATGTACTGGCACCGATATGTGGACGACAGTTTAGCTAGCTTCATCGGTACAAATAGACAATTAGAGAGCTTCATCACTTACATAAACTCGATTCACAATAATATCAAATTTACCATAGAGGTTGAACAAAATAAATGTATAAACTTTCTAGACCTTACAATTTCAAATTTAAATAATAAACATGATTTTTCTATATTTCATAAACCATCACATACAGTTATAACAATTAATAATAGTTCGGTCCACCCATTCAGTCATAAACTAGAAGCTTTCAATAGTATTATACACAGACTCTTAACAGTCCCATTAAATATTAGTAATTATAACAAAGAATTAAATATCATAAAACAAATAGCAGTTAGAATAATTAAGATCCAAATTTAATTGACAATATCATAAATAAAAAGATGAAAAAACAGACTTTAGAACAGTTATTCCCTTCAGATAAAAATAATAATAAACAATTTGAAAGCTTAACATACTTTGGAACACCATCCTTACAAAATTAAATATTTTTTAAAAATTTTAGACATGAATATTTCCTTTAAAACCGATTACAATTTATCCAAATTCAATGAAAAATAATAAATCTGAATCTTAAAAATTAAACAAATCAGTAATTTATAAATTAAAATGTGGTTATGACAACTGTGATAAAATTTATATCGATAGAACTTTTAGAAATTTTAAAATTAGAATTTCGGAACACAACAAAAAATTAGATTCTAACTATTCAAATCATTTATTAGAAAACCAACACATTTTCGACCCAAATTTTGAAATTCTCCATATACTCGGTAAATCCTTTAGTTTAAATTTATTAGAGGCCCTCGAGATTAACAAAAATAAATATTCAGGTAATCTTCTTAACAACCAAATAGTCCAAATCAGTCTCCTTTATTAAAACTTTTTACCTAGAAGATAGCTTAGGCATGTTTGTAGTGAATGAATTTCCAGGTAATTTCTTTCAATACCATTGTTAACGTTAGTAAATAAAATTCTGTATTTATGCACTGTATATATTTAAGATATTTTTACATTATACCTTCATTCGTTTCGAGAAAGCTACTGTGTTAGTGAAACGCGTCAATAAGTTTAAATTGAACATTAGTTCAATTAAATGAAGATTTAAGCAAAATATATTGTTTTATTTCATCGTTCACAAACTTTACTCTTTTAAAAATCCATTCAATAACTTGATGTGCTGCATAAGCAGATCTATAATGTTATCAGAATTATGATTATATAAAATACTATTTACGCAAGCCATTAACATCAAAGCATGCAAGTTATTATTCGACATTGAATTCAATCTATTTTTAATGTATTTTAACTTGGTAAAACTTATTTACTAGTGCAGAGTATGCCTCACTGTACATATTGTACTTTTGAATGACATAATAAGATTTCTCTTTCAAAGTCATCGTTGTCTTCTTCATCAGTTTCAACTGTATCTATAACTGTAACATTACTCTAAAATTGTTGATTACTCTCCGCATTTGTTGTTTCCTAAACTTTATATGCATCCCAATGTTTCGCGAAACTAACCAACTCTTGTTACATTTCATAATCTATTAATTGTGTAAGGATGGTAGAGGCCTTCACACGGACATCTGGTGGCATGTTATCAGATAATTGTATATCGTGTAATGCTAATAATACATCGGTATAAAGTGCATTGGCGTGATTTTTATAATTTCCAAATATTGTTTTCAAAGCTATTGCTTTTTCTCACAAACGAATCACTTGAAATTTCTTTTTTGACCTCTAAAGATGTGCTTTTCCAAATATTCGTTCTTTGGTAGGATTATTTGAAGAAAATTGCAATGGAATTTAATAAGGTAAATAAAGACGCTGCATTTATTGTTATTTTGACGAATTTTTTTGTTATTAGAGTAGAACTCACACTTTACTTGATAATATATTTTATATTTCCCAGCGTAACATCCATTATATAGGTATACATAATATATGTTTTATATCAACTGATTGGATAATGCCTTATACCGCCAATTTTTTTACAACTTAACCTCCTCACCTTACAATCCAATCTTTTCTTTTATAAGAACAAGGGAAGCATTACATATAAGGATCAATCACTAAAATCTGATCACAACACCCTCTCTTAATGCTTACCTTATTACCTTATTCTTATACATTTATAAATATTCAGATATACAGAAAACATGAATATTGATTAGTTGGAAATTGGTAAACTATTAAAAATATAAGGAAAAACAAAATCAATACCCTCTCTTTTCTAAGATTATAAAAATAAAACAAAAATTAATTCAATTTTTTTTATATACCCAACGCTTACCAACAAAATGATTATCCTAAACCTATAAAGAAAACTTTGCAACTCCTATCCGAATTCATTCAATCCTAATCCTAATATATTCAAACAAAATTGGCCCTTGTTGTGGGCTTTTGTTAGAATATCTGCCAATTGGTCTTTGGTATTAATATACTTCAATCTCATATGCCCTTTATTAACAACATCACACACAAAATTGTATTTGAGATCTATATGTTTTAATCTTTTGTTGTTCTCAGGATTTTTTATCAATGCTATACAACCCAAATTGAAACGCAGTTTTGTTTTCTAGTTACCCATCCATTTACATTCCCGAATATATTAATAACAAACCCTGTAATCGATTTCCTATCCAAAATATCTCCTCCCCAATCTGAATCAACATAGCAACCTAATGGTGTTTCACTACATTTTCGTTCATATTTTACATAAACACTCGCAGTACCCTTTAGATATCTCAACAACCTTTTCAGTCCAATCGAAGTTTCATTAACATTTTTATCTTGATATCTACTAAAATAATTGATTGGAGAACATATATCAGGTCGTGTGCCCAACATTAAGTACATTAGACATCCAATTAATGGTTTTACAGGTTTAGCATCTAATTCATTCCTTTCACATATGCTAATTCTAAATTTTGCTTCCATTGGAGTTCCACATGGTTTACAGTTGTCAAAATTAAAACGGTTTAGAATTCCTTTTACATATTTTTCTTGACTCGATTTCAAAATCCTTTTTTCCTTGTTGTAGTCAATTTCGAGTCCTAAGAAGTTTTTCAAATCTCCTTTGTCTTTCATGTCAAATTCTTTCATAAACATATTTTTATACCTTCCCAAGGTTTGCAAGTCCGGTCCTGCGAACATAATATCATCTACATATATTAACAGATATAATAAATTTTTACCATCTCCTTTTGTATAAAGGCAATAGTCAACTTCTGACAGTTTGAATCCCAAATTTATTAAATAATCATTAATTCTTTGATTCCAGCACTTGCTTGCCTGCCTTAAACCATAAAGTGCCTGGTTCAACTTAAAAACATTATTCGTCTTGCATTCTACACCTTCTGGTGGTGTAATATAAATGTCTTCTTTTAACTCACCATTCAGAAATGCTGTTTTAACATCAAGTTGCTTAATAAAGTAATTTTGATTAGCAATGGATAATAGGGTTCGGATAGTGAACATCTTTGCAACTGGAGAATATATTCCATCAAAAGTGATTGTGCTCTTTTGTGCAAACCCACGCACAACTAACCTTGCCTTTTATTTGTCTTGCACTTTCTCTTCTAATGGCTTTTTTGTAAATACCCATTTTGTGTTCAATATTTCTGCGTCTACCTGTGCTTTGACCATTTTCCAGGTTTCATTTTTATTTATTGAGTCTAGTTCTCTCTGCATGGCGTATATCCATATTTGTTTGTCATGTCTTCCATTTATTTCCTCAACACTCTGTGGAACATTTTCTATGTACGATATAGCATCAAATGCCATGAACATTTCAAAGTCTGAATACTTCTCTGGCAATTTTATTTTTCGTTTTTCCCTTTCGTTACTGTTATTTCCATCTACATCCAGATCTAGTTCTGCTTCTTCATTTTTCTTCATATTATATTCCTCACCGAAGTCTTCAACATCTTTTCTATTTTCTTCATCATCCATGCAGATACTTATATGTTTGGTTTTAAAGTAGCATTCATTTTCATTAAACTTTACATTTCTTGATACAATAATTTTCTCTTTTTATATATTCCATAAACGATATCCTGTGTTGGTATATCTTATCATTATACACTTTTCTGCTTTGCCGTCAAATTTACCTCTAAACTGTTCCGGGATATGGGAGAATGCTATGCATCCAAATACTCTCATATTTTTAATGTTCGGTTTTATACCATTCCAAATGTCAGGTGGGGTTTTATTGCTTAAATTACTGTGTGGACTCCGATTTAATACATAGGCTGCCACTCTAACTGCCTCATTCCAAAAACGCTTTGATAAACTAGCTTCTTCTAATAAAGCTCTAGCTTTTTCTACTAGACTTCTATTACATCTTTCACTTTTTTCCGTTCTGTTTGGGAGAATACGGTGTAGAATAATCTATCACTGTTCCATTTTCACGTTTAAAATCATTAAATTCACCTGGAATATACTCACCACCATTATCGCATCTTAACACTGATAATTTTGAGTTAAACTTAGCCTGTGCAGCATTAACAAATTCCTTAAAACATTTAAAAACTTCATGTTTACCTTTAATCATTGAAACTTGAACGAAATTAGAATAGTCATCTATAAATATCACAAAATACTTCTCACCCTCATGACTAATGGGTTTTATTGTACCTACCACAACTGAGTGCACTATGCCTAATATTCTAGTTGCTTTGTTTCTGGAGTTATAAGTTAACCTCGTCATTTAACCCTGTATACAAGATTCACAAAAATCAACTTTATTCATTTTCAAATGTTCTAAGCCATTGACCATATTTCCTTTAATTAGTTTTTCTAAATTTCCTCTACAAATATGTGCTAATCTCTTGTGCCATAGTTTTAATTCATTATTTTCTATTTCAGTGTTTAAGCATTCATTAAAGTTCACCTCAAAACTAATTTCATATAACTTGTTTCGTTTTCCTATCCCTACTAATTTTTCATTACTATATAAAAATACCTTACCACTTTCCAAAACTACATTAATGTCGCCAAACTCCAACTGTTTCACAGACATCAAATTTTATCGAAAATTTAGTACATAAAAGACATTTTTAATGGTACATTCAATCCTTTTATCATGTACATTACTAAATACTTTAATATTACCTACACCTATTGTTTCAATAAAATTATTACTTTTTGCAACAGCTATCTTAATAGGGTTATTTAACAACATGTAATCAGAAAAATAGTCTTCACTGTTCACTAAGTGATTTGTGCAACCACTATCTATATAAAACAAAAGATTTCGGTTACTTACAGATTTGTCTGCTACAGTATCATTTTGGGTCATAAAACATATACCTGTGTTTGTGTGTCCTTCATGTTCAGCTAAATTACCTCTAGGCTCTTCTATTTCTCTTATATTGCCATGTCCTGTTCTGTTACCGCTAGTACTCCTTCTTGATCCATCTCCATAATTGTTAAAACTTCCTCTATTTCCTCTTTGGCTATTATATCTACCTCTACACTGTCCTCTTTTATTGATTGATAATCCTCTGTAACTGCCTCTTCCTCTGTATACATTACTTCCATTGTTATTTCTTCTAGATTCTCTTTTATAGTGTCCTTTTTCGCAACAGGTGTAACATACTCCTATATTTGCTGTAAATGTTGCTGTCTTTACATAGTCTCTTCCATTTTTATTCATTTCTTTATCACCACTTGCTTTTCTTCTTTCTATTTCAGTACGTAATTTTGTTTTTATTAAATCTAATGTTAAGTCTTCAGGTGGCATATTTTCTAAAATGGTGATTACTGTTTCAATTGTATGGGGCATTGTCATTAATAGGGTACAAACTAAATCTTGTTTCTTCAAATCTACTGTAATTTTCAGCTGACGTACTGTTTCATCAAATTATGTTAGAAATATTTCCAGATTCTTTGCTTCTGGTAATTTCATACTTATAAGCTTCTTTCTTAATACCATTTGGCCTGGTATACATTTTTTCTCATATCTCTTCTCTAAAGTGCCCCACATCTTATAAGCGGTATTCTGCTCTCGGATCAATTTAATTTGAGTATCGTTCATGCAATGTGCAATATAAGACTTACATCTATTGTCTCGTTTTCTGGCTTCTTCCTTTCGTTGAACATATGTGTAATTATTTGGGTTATATTCTGTAATTATACATTCTAAAACTTCTTTTTCCATAAATAATGCCTGCATCCTAAATTTCCATGTATGAAAGTTATTACTATTCAACGGTTCAATATTAAAACTATTTTTGAATGTTCGATTATCTGCCATTTTAATATTTTTTGGCTCTTTTCTTTTTGCAAAATCAAGTATGAGTAACTTACGGGATGCCTGGGCCCATAACCTTTTGTTATTAGAGTAAAACTCACACTTTACATGATAATATATTTTATATTTCCCAACGTAACATCCATTATATAGGTATACATAATATATGTTTTATATCAACTGATTGGGTAATGCCTTATACCGCCAATTCTTTCACAACTTAACCTCTTAACCTTACAATCCAATATTATCTTTTATAAGAACAAGGGAAGCATTTCATATAAGGATCAATCACTAAAATCTGATCACAACAAGTTGAATTATCAGACATCCATTGAGAGAAACCATTGTAAGCCCCCTGCATATTTGCTTCACCATTAGTGGCATTAGAGACGTAAGTTTTTACTGGAATATTTAAAAATGAAAACTCTCTTTGAATGAGGTTAAACATACCTTTTTCTACAATTACTATGAAAAGTAGCGTATTTCTCGTAGCTTACTTAATTCAAAACCATATATTGCTGAATCTTATTTCTCACGGCACTTTGCCCACACCACATTCATTTATATGGAGAATCCAGTAAGCGCATCCTCGATGCCTAGACGTTTTTCTGCATGGGTTCTTCGATACCTAGACAGTTTTCAGTTGGATTTTTTCGATGCCTAGACTTTTTCTACACAACTATTTACTTGTGTTCTCTAAATTTGTGCCGTTGTAGAAAAAGTATAGTGTGCAATATGTGGGAAAAGTACTTTTCTTACTCGTGTGTTTGCGGCTTTGCAAACTTCCACACTCGTGAGAAAAGTTGAACTTTCCCCACTTGTTGCACAATATAGTATTCCCGGTAGGGTATGTACAACTTACAACGGAAACCAGTCTTTCATAGATTTCACAAACAAAACATACCTTATTACAACTGAACATTGATCTTGAACTGACATATCCTACGTAGTGTCCAATTGCACATAAAATATTTCTGCTTTTTTGATTTCTTCCAGAATGGATGTTTTGATCAATTCTCTTATTATAGTTTTATATAATAAACACGAAATATCCAGATCTACGTTGTTGATCTTTTTCATGGATATTTTTGTTTTTTTTTCGATGACCTTTAAATGTTCTTTTAAATGTACATCATCTTTACTTACTAACAAAAGTTACCATGGTCTAATGTGGAATCAGCTAAAGTATATCTGTACCCCAGAATAAAAGTGTCTTAAGTCACATTTTGGAAATTGTTCAGGAGAAGCATTTGATTTTTTACGAACAAGAATATTCTAGTATTTATGTCAGTTTTAGCTTATTTCATTAGATTTTTTTCACTTTCAGTGGTTGACTTCTCTTTACATTGTGATATGATTTATGGTAAAAAAAAATGGAAATTTCAGGGAAAAAAATAAAAAAGGACTTACCAACAATTTCTTTTAGTGGACTTGGTATAACTAATAAGCAACATCGACACAGAATTCAATGCTTGGTACCTTGATGATGGTTCTTTAGGTGGTAATAATAATTCCGTGTTCAAGTCTCTTGTCTATATTATAAACAATTCCAAGGATATTGGTCTTGAACTCAATTTCAGCAAATGCGAGTTATTTTTCCTAGAATCACCAAATAATCTAACCATTGATAAATTTAATTCTGTAGCACCAGGCATAACGATTACCAACAGACAAAATTTATTTCTATTAGGTGCTCCTTTATCAAACGAATCCTTTCTATCAGCTTTCAATGAAAAACTAACCTTTTTCAAAAAAATGTCATCTCGCTTATCCTGGTTACCGACTCATATTGCTTATTACCTCCTCAAGAATTGCCTATTAATTCCAAAATTAACATATATCTTAAGATGTAGTCCGACATGGTTACATAATGATATCTTAATCAATTTTGACAATACGATTCATCATTCATTAGAGTCATTAATTAACATTAAATTAGAGGACCTTTCTTGGAAACAAGCTTCACTACCTGTTTCATATGGTGGTTTAGGAATTCGCTCAATCGTTTCAGTAGCTCTTCCTCCTTTTCTGTCATCCAAAAAGAGTTCAAAAAATTTCATTAATTACATTCCGCCTATATTTTTTCACACACAAGACCCTTTATTAATGAAGGCAGAAAATATTTGGTCATTAAAGTCTAACAAAGTTGTACCCGATGATTACAAATCCTCTCAAAAATCCTGGGATATTCCTTTATTGAACATTGAAAAAGAAAATCTGCTTCAGAAAGCTATCAATTTACCAGACAAGGCTCATTTGAATGCAGCATTTTCAAAGGAATCAGGAGCATGGTTGAACGTTATACCGTCGGCCCCATGAGGTACGCTTTTAGATGACGAAAGTTGTTGCGTAGCTGATGTTGATGAATATGGTAGATACGGCCTAAGCTGCAAATTAAGTGCCGGCCGTTTTTCACGTCATTCTGCAGTAAATGACCTAATCAAACGAGGCCTGTCATCTGCAAAGATTTCCTGTTCCTTGGAACCATTAGGTACTTGCCGCGACGACGGTAAACGTCCAGATGGTATGACCCTCATTCCATGGAAACGCGGCAGACAAGTTATATAGGATTTCACTTGCACTAATACTTGGGCTCCGTCCCATGTCCGATCCACATCTACTTCCGCAGGAGCTGCAGCTTTACAAGGCGAAACTTTTAAAATCAATAAATACAAAAATTTGAAGAATTTTTACATTTTTATTCCTGTAGCAATTGAAACCTCTGGTGTTTTCGGCCATGAAGCTTCAAAATTCATGAAAGAAATCGGTAAAAAAATATCAGTAGAAACTAATGATTCAAGAGCAACTTTATGAAACCTAATCATAAGAAACCTAATTTTTCTACCGCTTTCAAACTTTCTCACATTACAGACCACAAAACATGTGATATTTCCTTTTTCCGAAATTCTTATTTATCATCTTCATTCTCTTCTTCAGAATGTGTGCCTTCTGATAATACATGCGTTGACAATTCAATAAATTATGCCACCAACAAGCTTTTGAGCCTCAGTGTACTAAAAAATATAGATAACCGCCAGCCAGATGATGTCCCATTCATAGGAATACCGAAGAAGATGACTTGGAATCTGTAATATATAAGTTATTTTTCCATTTAATATGTAACAGTGGATTTTTATGATTTTTTCAAATAGCAATAAGTTTTGCAAGGTTACTTCTATAGGTAACTGACCATCTTCTAACCTTTTTTGTAGTTGATATAATTCATTATAAAAATCATTTGTTTTTATTATACTTGGATGCATGACTCCTAGCTTCAAAAATGTTATTGATGTTTCAATATCTTGTAATATTGAGATTATTATTTCCAGCATGTTAATAATTTGGTTAATAGTATCTTTAATGAACATCGCATTTTCTCGATAGACGCTTCCTTCAACGATTAATGCAATTTTGATTCTAAAAGATTTTCGTTATGACTTATTTGATTTATTGTAAAGTTAAATTTGTTTATTAATGCTATAGAAAGAGAATTTTGTACTTTTATATTATTGGTTAATTGATTTTGGTTTCCTTGAAGTTCTTTGATTATTTGTTCGTATCTTTCTCCGTCACTTGCATCTAAATTTCCAGTTATACTTTTAAAAATAGATCCTAAACCATTAATAAGTCCTCTTTTTGATCTATGAGACAACGGTATTATTTCGAGTAATTTATTTTGAACTTTTTCTTCTGAGAAACTCAGAATTTTTAGGTAGTTTGAAACATCATGTGAATAATTTAAATTTTTTAGAAATTTGATATTTTAGATCTTTCGAATGAGAATTTAATTTTTTGACTTCGTTAACGATTGGATTCAAATCAAAATAATGAATGAGATTGAAATTACTTTCTTTAATTTTTGCGGTTCCTAATTTTAATGGGATTAGTCCAAAATTGTTCTCCATATTTTTCATGGTTATTTTTCTTTGGGAAAGTCCTAAGGCTCCCATAGATCTGAAATAGTTTAAATTATTTTAGGTTCAAAATTCGTATGTAGTTTTTAATGGGCGCTTAATATTATCCATATGAATTTTATTTTGAGAATCAGTGGTAATTATTTTTTTCTGTCGATTTAACTTTTTAATTTTTGTCGACTTTTTAAACTTATTTGCTTGTTTTTGTCTCTTATGTAATTTGATGAAAACATTTTGATCCTTTTCAAATATTTGGGGGTCATCGCGGTTTTTATTAATTTTTTCGATTCGTTTTTCTTTTTCTTTTATCAAATTTTCATTTAATTTTGAATAAAGTATTTTGGACCTTTCTTTGTGGTCATTTATATAGTCGTTTAGAAGTATTTTATCTATTTCTAGGTTGAATGGATCGTTAGTATTTAGGTGGCCATTAATAACATCAATAGGTTTTAACTTTGTGGTGGAATGTATGGAATTATTATATGCGAGAATTGCATAGATCATTTTTACTGTGATAGGTGTTTTGAGGAAACCTCTCGTATTTAATAACCGAATGTGTTCGATAATGGTTGAATGAAATCTTTCGATCGAACCTTGTGATTGAGGGTGGTCCGGACAGCAGAAATGAATTTTTATTTTATGAAGACTTAAGAGTTCTGAAATAACGGAATTTTTAAATTCAGTGCCATTGTCACTGAAAATTTGTTCGGGTACACCATGGTGAGAAAAGAAGGTTACAAGGTTGTTAACTATTTCAGTACTGGACAAGGTAGTCAGGTGGTATGCCTGGGCATATTTAGAAAAAGCGTCGATAATTGTCAAAAATTTATTCTGTTCCATCGTGAATGTATCTATGTATAATATTTGGAAGGGTTTGTTGGCAGTAGGGGTTTGGTTCATTTTTATTGTAATGGGGTTTCTTTCATATTTACTTTGTTGGCATACGTCACAATCATTTATATATGTTTGTATGGAGTTTTTCATAAACGGCCAGTAATACTTTTCTTTAATTCGTTGGTATGTTTCGTCGATACCTCTATGGTTGCTTTTACTTTCGTGGTAAGATTGAATTACTTCTTTTAATTCGTTTTTGTTTGTTATGTCGATTAATTTTTTCATGCATTTTTTAAGGTTTAAGGAAGAATTTTTAAAATATTTTTGTAAAATTACTAGAAAGGGTTCGAATATTTCAGGGTTTTCAAAGTAAATGTAGTATTGTGTCTGTGGATTAATATAATTCTTTATGAAGTCGATAACATCCTTTTCAAAATTGTTTTGTGAAAATTGTACTTTAATACGTTTTTTGTTTTCAAAAAGAATTTTAATTTTGGGGTTAGCTGGGGAGTGGAGAACGGAATTTATTATGATTTGATTTTGGCCATAGTTAACGGCAGTATTTATGGTTGGAATTTCGAAGGTTGGGTTTTGTTCAATATTGGAATGAATAGTTTCGTCATCGTTATTGGATTGGATTTCGGTCTGATCTGGTAGGTCATTTTCGGGTTCTGAGTTTGGTTGAACTAATAATGAGATATCGTCTCCATTATCACTTAGATTTTCAGGAAGGGGAAAATTGTCAGTATAAAGGTCAATTAGGTCATTTTTTTGGGAAGTGTTAGGTTGGTCATAGTTGAAGAGATTTGTTGGTTGTTTGTTATGCTGATCTATATTTGAAAGTATATCGTCGAATTCTTTCCAAAAGGTGTCTGTTTCTTTAGTGTGAATTTCTATTTTCGAAAGTGCGTCAGCGTTAGAGTTTAAAGTTCCTTTTTTATACATAATGTTATAAGTATACTCTGATAATTTTAATTTCCAACGGGTGAACTTAGTGTTTTCGTCTTTAAGGGAGAAAAGCCATTTTAGGGGTTTATGATCGGTGATGATATTAAATTCTTTTCCAAATAGATAAGGCCTAAAATATTTGGTTGCCCAAACAATAGCTAAAAGTTCTTTTTCAATTACAGAATAATTTTGTTCCGAATCGTTTAGGGTGCGTGATGCATAGGCTATCGGTAAATCCTTACCAATTGGCCCTTGCGACAATACTGCGCCTATAGCGACATTACTCGCGTCGGTTGTCAAATTAAATGGTTTAGAAAAATCTGGGTATTTTAAAATTGGTTCGTTAATTAAAAGGTTTTTACAGTTGTCAAAACATTTTACAAACTCATGATCGTGTACAATTTTAGCTCCCTTCTTTAGACATTTTGTTAGTGGTTTGGTGATTTTTGCAAAATTCGGTATAAACCTACGATAATAGCCTACAAGTCCTAGGAATCCTTTAATTTGTTTAGTATTGCAAGGTATAGGGTACTCTTTAATTGCTTTGATTTTATCCGGGTTCGGCCTTGCGCCTTCCGGAGTGACAACGTGTCCTAGATAAGCCACTTCCTTTCTAAGAAATTCAGACTTGTCTAGCTGGATTTTAAAATTTGATTCTCTTAGTCGTTGAAAAACATTTTTAAGGCGTTCAACGTGTTCTTGTAAAGAAGTTGAAAATACGATAGTATCATCTAAGTATACAAGACATTGTTCGTTTTGTATACCTCGAAGAATATTATCCATTACCCTTTGAAAGGTAGCGGGTGCTCCTTTCAGTCCAAATGGCATTCTTAAGAATTCCCAATGACCGTTTTCGGTGGTAAACGCGGTTTTTTCGGTGTCCTTTTCATCCATCTCGATTTGATGGAAGCCACTGGCTAAATCAAGGGTGGTGAAATATTGACACCTACCTAGTTTATCCAATGGGTCAGTAATATTGGGGAGAGGGTATTTGTCGTCAATGGTTTTAGAGTTTAATTGTCTATAGTCTATTACAACTCTCCATTTTTGTTTTCCTGAAGCGTCTAATTTTTTTGGGATAACCCATAGAGGAGTTGAGCATGGTGAGTTGCTAGGCCTAATAATTTTTGAGTCTAACATTTTTTTTATTTGTTTCTGTACTTCGTTCTTATAAATAAAGGGATATCCATATGGTCTAGAGTAAACAGGGATTTCGTCTGTGGTTTTAATTTGATGTTTTATTCTGTTTGTAAAAGTCAAAGGTAAATCTTCTTGATAAAATATATCTGAATATTCTTTTATTAAATTGGATATTACAAGTTTTTCTTCGGAATTTAAGTGGTCAGTTCTGAATTTTGATAAGTCTATGCATTGGTTTGGTATTTCGTCAAAATTATTTAGCTCAAATTGTTGTATGAATTGTTTGTCAAAATTTTCTACAGCGATTGGTTCGGAAAAGTCAAGAGTAATTGGGTCCATTGAATTATTAAGAATTGTTGTTAGAGTTTCACCGTCTTTTGCTATTGTCAATGATTCGGGTATTTCACAATTGTGAATTTTTTGATGAGGAATTATTATTTCACCATTGGGTATAGAGGTTCTAACTTTAATTACTTGTTCGTACCGAGAAGATACTTTCATCAAATTTAATTCGTTTTGAGTTGGGTGATGAAGCAATCGAATTTTTGTATAAGGTGTCGATAGAAAACCTTCTTTAAAATTGAAACTAGCTTGTAATAATTTTAGGTTATCGAGGCCTATTAGTCCATGGAATATATTGTGAAATTTGAATAAATAAATAAATAAATAAATATTTGTTGGTTTTGGTAGTTCAAAAATTTTTGAAGCTGTCACAGTGGCACTGTGTTTGTGGGCTGATTTTTGAAATACGGTTGAAACTATAAATGGATCATTATTTATTTGTTTTGGGTAAAATTTATAAGCTACGTTGGGGTCTAAAAAAGATTTAGTTGAGCCTGTATCAATTAAAAATTTTAGATTATGCTCAGGAAAAATTATATAAGGTAATTCACTGGAATTTGTGTTATTATGTCGGATTTCTCCGGCGAGGCTTGTTTTGAAAATTTACATCTGTTTCGTTTAAATCAATTAGGTCATAACTTTCATTATCAAGTGTTTCATTTTCATTTATATTATAATCTTCGTTACAAACATTGTTACTGGAAAAATTTGGATTAAAATTTTGAAAAGAGGGACCAGGTTCTTGGCATTCTGTGTTAAATAGTTCTTCCGACACAAAATTTCGTGTTTGTTGGTTTTGGTTGAATGGGTGAGAGAAATTTTGATTATTTCGCGTCGAAATATTCGCTCCTCTATTAAATGTATTACGCGTAGAGATACTCATAGGGGTGGCCCTTGGCAAATTTTGGTTTTGTTGTTGGTTCGGCTTAAAAACGTTAACATTCCTATTCTGATTAAAAACTGAATTAGTTGGAAAATTTTGATTTCTTATTGGTTGACTTTGAATTGGTATAGGCCCTGTCGGAAATGAGTTTCTTGTTATAAAAGTATTATTCGGTGTGTGTGAATTAAAATTGTTCCGATTATACGTATTGTTAGGATTATTAAAATAAGACTGATTGTTAAAATTTGGTTTAAATTGTTGTCTTGACTGAGGCATTGGTTGTCTAGGTAAATTTCTATTTTGTGGATTTTGAAAGTAGTGCATATTATCTTCTTCTAGAACGTATTGTAATGCCTCACTCAAGGTTTTGGGTTTCATGCAGCGGATTGTGG
Source organism: Galeruca laticollis (assembly GCA_963921935.1). NCBI lineage: Eukaryota > Metazoa > Arthropoda > Insecta > Coleoptera > Chrysomelidae > Galeruca > Galeruca laticollis. The sequence goes on along the minus strand of OY998179.1, from coordinate 46,257,938 downwards.
TTCCTAAAGGTTCCTTAAGACCCGACAAAAATGTTTTCAAAGCTAGGTTGTTGTATAAATCCCTTTTAAGTATCTTATTTTCTAATGTTTGTTCATGCAGATCTATATAACTACAAACAAGGTTTAAAATATTTAACACTCTGTCATAAAACTGCTGGGGTCTCTCACCGTTTCCTTGTCTCATCATAACAAGGTCACGATTAAGACATGCTTCATCTCTTTGGTCCGCAAAATTTCGAGAAAGTGTATCTTTAAGAGATGTCCAGGAAGTCACATTTTGTATGTTAACTACAAGTTTAGCATTTCCTCGTAGTTTGGAAATTAGTGAATTAATTAAATATACGTTTTGGAAATGGTTGGGTTGGTCTCTAATATAAAAAGTATTAATAATTGAGTCGCAGACAGATAAATAGCGGTAAAGTTCGTTGGGGTTTCCATCGAACTCTGGTACGCAATTTAAGTATTCTGCCCTGAATATCGTCATTTTTACGTTATTTTTTCGTGTCGATTGATTAGAAACTTGAAGGTCACTTAAAGTATTAATTTTTAAATTTTCTAAATCGTTAATTAAAGAATCTACTGACATGAACAAATTAATTAATTGTATACTATTGATTACTTACAGGATAATTAAGGTAAACTTGAGCATTCCCTTGGCTGTAACTATAAGGACGAAACACTTTCTCTGTTGAGTTTTCGTAGTCCTTGCAAAGCTGAACGATGCTTGTCTCAACTTTCGTCGTCCTCCGTCTTGAAGGGCTTCGATGGTCTTCAAATAGATGAGTTTCTCGATTTTAAGAGAGCCTCTCCACTTCCGACACCTCCAATCACAGATTACAACGGTTCGATATCTAGTTAATCGTTGAAACGAAAATTAGACACGTTCGATACGCGACAATTCTAGATATCCTACTCACTGTGCCAGATTTATAATCGATACTCGAAATTACTTTTTTAAAAACTTTATTTACACAACTAACTACTTTAATTAGATATTTTCAAGTTTACAAGCTAAAGATTGACAAAGAACTGAGCTACAAAATATATAATTCGAATAAAGTAAAAAATGCAGAAATAACAGTTTGCATGAATATGATGATATGAGAATCTGCTGACGTTGAAGGTTCCATAAGAAACGGTGACATAATTTACGTTAAAAATATAGTTTTATTCCAGACGATGATGTGACTTAATATTGTTTTGAATTTTCTAACTATGTTGTTTATTTACGTAGGACTTGATACGGTACCGTATTTAAAAGAGGACTTAATATTAACCTAACTTCAGCAAAATACGCTTTTTAACAAAAATGGACTTTTATTCTGGGGTACAGATATGCAGCTTCATATTTCTTTCCTCTATAACTTGATCCGCGTTTTCGAATGAGTTTTATAATGTCTATAATCACTTCTAATACTCGTCGTTTTTGTTTATTTGCTGCTGCTCAATATTTATTGTAGATGAAAGAAGCAATTTGGAAATGTCCTTTTGATTGTTGCACATAAAGTATGCTGAAACGAATGTTCATGTTCGTTACTTACTTCATGTGCCTGAATTCGTTGATAAGTGTGCGAAAAATCATTCATACCAAGAACAAATCGACTTTCGTGCTTAGATTATACTAGACATACAGTACAAAACAATTTAAACGTTTTTTCGTTTTATTTGCCAGTTCCTTACTGTGGCATTTTTCATTTTGAAGGCTTTTTCGCGATTAAAAAACTGAATTAAAACTGGTTGTCTCGAATGAAATGAAAAAAAATTTAATTCGTACTAATTTGGCTTTTTAAAATAACCATCATAGTAACTATCAATAAATTAATGGTGGATTGAAATCTTGTTTTTGTTTACTTGGTTTCTGCAATGCTTTGAAAATTACAGGAAGTTGTTAAAGCAGTAAACGTGGACGCTTGGTTTTCACATTCGTTTTATATTCTTGTTTCAACTTGAGAACAGTACATGTTTGAAGATAGGTTGGTAGATCACCTAGACGTACTTTCAGCCACCGGCCCTGCGTGCCTCTGAACAGCCGGCCCACCGGGAAATTTCTCGGTTCGTCTTATGGCCCATTCGCCCCCGGGAAATATCAAGGAGAACATTGAAAAAGAAAATCAAAAAAGTGACCAAAATTAATATGAAAGTTACTCTGATGATGCAGAAGACATAATCCCACTACAACAGATGACAAGATCTGGAAGACAAATCCAAATACCGAAAAAATTGAGTGATTATGAGATTTATGAAGCTTGTTGCCTAATATCTGAGACAGGAGAAGTACCACAAACTTAAAAAGAGGATATAAACTCAACATAATGGAATCGCGCAATAAATAGTGGGTTAGATTCACATAAAAAATTAGAAACAAGAATGACAGCTCAATTGCCGGACGGAGAAGTTGCTATTGATACATGCTGGGTATACAAAGTAAAAGAAGAGGGTAGAAAGAAGACCAGACTTAAAAATACGGAAATTAGTGCAAGACTTGTATGGAAAATTTCAAAAGTTTAGGAAAATATTAGTGAGCAAATAAATTCCTTTGTAATTTAAATGATTTTGACTTGCTTATTTTATATTTTTATACATTTAAATTGAGGGACAGCGTTAAATGTACGTCCTTAAATTCACATGTATACAGATCCTTAGATTAAATATACTTCATTTCCTACAATAACTGGACCTTATCGAGATTCTTCTTAAACTTTCAAATTTGTTTTATTTATAGCATGAAATTATAGATCGAGATAATAAAAAAAACAGTACCTATTTCATTTAGATATCATCTAATTCAGCAAATCATGAAACTAGTATTTCATTCCGTGAAGTATGTTTGCAATATTGGTCAGTATTTCAAATAACTGATATCGATTAACATAATCACTAACAACTTTTTTTTCTCACAGGGATATCATGGAATTACCGATGAAGTGTATCTTTCGCTTCCTACAATGTTAGGAGATACTGGCGTGGTTAGCATTGTCAAACAAACGTTAAACCCGGAGGAAAAGGCGTCCTTACAAAAATCTGCCAAAACGATGGCCGCAGTACAAGCTGACTTAAAATTATAAGTAAATGGAATGATAGTACAAGTAACTCAAGCTAAAACTAAAAATCAAAGTTAAAAAGATATTAATTTTTAAATGTGTGTTCAAATAATTGTTATATTGTAGAATAGTTGCATAAAATAAGGCAAAAATATTCACGGTTTATTCTTCAAGCTACTATTTATAACAAAACACTCATTTATTCAACTAATATTGAGTAGAGCACCCCTTAGATTGTCTGATTATTCATGACTTCTAAGAACATTTTTTCCATTCTCAACAGTCATTTGTAAGCCGATTCCTCTGCAGAATATTTTCTTGGTTTTATGTATTTAAGACAACGTATTGTCTTCATTGTGTACTTTTGTATGCTTTAGCTAAGCATTACTGCTTTATTTCCTTGTTTCTAATATAATTATCAGGCTGTGACTGTGAATTTGAATCCATGGTTTAAAGCCCGTTAACCGTTAATTGTTTTTCTGTATCTATTTATAACTAAAGGTAATCTTATTTAGAAGATAGCAAAATATCAATTTCTTGCGTTATTACTATGTGGGATATGTTTGCATCCAACTTTTATCTTCGGTGATTATTGATCACAGATATTAGGAAGTTGATACCACTTTAAACGATATTCCATTACATTGCATTATTAAATGACAACTGTTCGTTCGGGATTGTTAGACGTGATAGAAATTGAGAAGGATTATCACTAGGAAGACTTTTTTCGAAAGTGGCTTCTGTAAGTCTAGAAAATGTGGAGATATTTTAGAAGAGGTGTAAGGAAAGACAATGCGTTTCTGTAATTTAACAGGTATGATAAGAATTTCGGAGCAATTGGCTGCAACACTTCCCAATCTTGTCAAGAACAAAATTAAATGTAGCATATCACATTTTCAATAAACTCCTGTAGTTGATAAACGATTGTAGGTCCAAAATATTTTTTACTATAAGATCTAATAAATTATCAATTGGACGTCCATCAGGATTTTTACTGGTGATGGTTACATAATTATGCTGCTGTTGATGACCCACTTTTTCACCATACGAACTGTACAAACTACAGCATCGTTATCCTATTAAAATTATCACTTTAAAGAAAATCAAGGTACACGTCCGCAAGGACAGTTTGGAAATTTAATTAGAAAAAATTTCGCACCGGAGAATCTTAGAGAGCAAAATTTGTTATTGTTACTTCTGTCTATATTCTCGCAGATTTCTGTCAAAACAGATTTTTATACGATGGAATATAGATCTATTTTGTTGGATTTTCTAAATATGTTTCCTCAAATTAGTCTTTCAATACAAAACCACTTGTCTCCTACTACTGCTTACTCTCTGCAAATATTTACTCGTTGTTTTGAATTCATATTTGATTTCAAAGTTAAAATTGTTCTGTCATATGATCTTATGAAACCTATATAATTCACAGCAACTTGTAGAACATGTTTATTATTGCTAAACAATTCCATAATATTTAAATATTGGAAAAACTGACGATGATTTGGAATATAGTCAGTTGACTTGTTAATATTCTTTAACTTCGTTTCCAAAGGTTGTTGCGGTGTGAAAATCATTGACAACTTTTCAGTATCTATGCAGAACTTCTTCAATTATTATTTCAATAACCCCGTGGGGTATTATAAGAACGATAATTGCTTATCTCCAATTTTGTTGTATCACTTCTTAACTAGAATTCTTCAAGTGCATAATCTATTCGATTGATAACTTTTTGTATATAGGGTGTCCAGAAACTCTCCTGCCAAACGGAAACTACAGTTACAAGAAGTCGATTTAGCTCAAATTACCTTTAACCGAAAATGCTTCCTCGGAGAGCTACAGCCCTTTGAAGAAGACGTCCTGATATGAGTTTTTATTAAAAAAAATTATTTTCAAGTTTTTTATGTATCCGACACCGAATTTGGAAAATTCAAGATAATTTTCATAACCAATGTTCTCTTCTTTGAAATCGATATCGGGAACCGTTTTCGAGAAAAATTAATTTGAACTTTTTGCGTTTCTTACATAAAATCATGCTGGATTATAATCTGTAATATCAAGTTGGCTATGAAAAATCAACAAAATCTGACAATGTGTCAAATTATTTTGATTCTAAACAGTTATTATTGTTATTGTGTGTGAAAGGTAAGAAATAATAGTTAATTTGATCAAAATGGTTTATTTTTCGAATGAAGAATATGCTGATTTGCATTTAGTTTATGGGGAAGTACAATGTAACGCTCGTGCAGCAGAGCGAAGATATGCGGAAAAATTTCCGAACAGAAAGCATCCTGCTCTCGCAACATTTCTAGCCGTACACCAAAGATTAAGAGAATGTGGCTCAGTAGTACCTAAAAATACTGAAACTGGTAGACGATTTGATGTGACAATGGAATACGAAGACTATACTTTGATTGAAATCGAAAATAATCCTGCGGTTAGCTCCAGAAGACTCGCTGCTATGTATCCTGGCATTTCCAAGTCTTCCATATGGAATATTATTCAAAAAGAAAACCTTCATCCTTTCCATTCTCGAAAAGTTCATGCCATGGTAGATGGTGATTTCCCTGCCCGCACAGATTTTTGAAACTGGTTGCGGAACAAAAAAAATCAGGATCCTAATTTCTTTTCCAATATTTTATTTTGCGATGAATCTACGTCTACCAGAGACGGAATTTTTAATTTACATCCTCATGCAACAGTAGAGAAAAAGCACCAGCAAATATTTAGTATAAATGTTTGGATAGGTGTAATCGGTAATCAGCTTCTGGGATCCTAGCCTAGTTTAACAAGACAAGAATATATTAATTTCCTACAAAATGTTTTACCTGATTTAATAGATGAGGTTCCCCTGATGATTCGAAATAATTTATGGTTCATGCACGACGGCTGCCCAGCTCATTTTAGTAGAGAGGTTCGTCAATATCTCGACAATAACTATTACGATAAATGTATTGGAAGAGGTGGTCCAGTTAATTGGCCCCCAAGATCTCCAGATTTTTACCCCTGTGATTTTTGTATTTAAAATCATTAGTCTATGCTGTTCCAATAGAAACCCGTAATCAGCTATGGCAAAGAATACAAAGCGCTTGTAATGAAATTAAAAATAATGCAAGAATTTCTGCAAAAATTAGACGATCTTTAGAGAAAAGAATAAATTGTGTATTGAGACAAATGGTCGTCATGTAGAGCATCTGTTGTAAAATTAATTCTCTTATTTTTGTTGGTGATTATCTCTAACTTTGTTTGTTTTAATGTTGATTGTTGTTTTATACCCTCACGAAATAAAATTAATTTAAAATTTCAAAAACAATGTAAGCAACTTAATACTTACGATTTTTGTTACCAGTATCTGTACAATTTGTTGATTTTTGAAAGCCAACTTGATATTACAGATTATAATCCAACATGATTTTATGTAAGAAACACAGAAAGTTTAAATTTATTTTTCTCGATAACGGTTCCTGATATCGATTTCAAAGAAGAGAACATTTTTTATGAAAATTATCTTGAATTTTCCAAATTGGGTGTCAAATACATAAAAAACTTGAAAATACAATTTTTAAATAATTTTTTTTTAATAAAAATACCTGTTGGTCCCCCCAACTGACACGCTTGTGATGGATCTGGAAAAAAATTATTTACAGCAAACGACTAGTTTGTAACTGTTTATTGATTATACCAAGTTTGAATATTTTAAGTTACGGTATTTTTCAGTAATTTGAAGAACACTCATATGAGGACGTCTTCTTCAAAGGGCTGTAGCTCCCTTAGGAAGCATTTTCGGATTAAGGTAATTTGAGCTAAACGACTTAAAATCACCTCTAGTAACTGTAGTTTCCGTTTGGCAGGAGAGTTTCTGGACACTTTGTATAATAATAACAGTTTATCACAATCCAGTCTTATGCATTTATCAATTATCAGGTATTCTCTTAATATTAAAGTGTCATTGTCAGCAGTTGTTTATTTCATTCATAACCTACATCCTTTCAAATCTACTTCTTTTCATTAAAATTGTCTCCTTGGTTTAATAAATACAATAAACAGCAATTCCTGCATCTACATCTCAAACAACTGCTAAAATATCTATATGACAAGGAGCCACTAAACGTTAATGAGTATGAATTTAGTTTGTGTGTAAAGTCAATAATGAATAAAAGCTTTTATCAAATTTTAACAAAATTCATAGTTATACCAATAATGTTTACATACAAATCACGAAAATACATTTCATTTGCTATAAATTGTCGGGAATATACGGATAGGCAGAACAGTGCAAAATTTGTACGATTATGTCGAAACTACAGGCAACATTGTAATGAAATATTGTACGAATATGTACGAATTTGTTTTTATATCTGCCTCTCATAGAGGGTACTAGTAACACAGTTCGTACCGAGTAGTTTTAATTATAACTTTTTTGAGATTAAAATTTTCAGTCCCAATTTATTAAATTTACTAAAAGGTACTCTTGATAAAACTAGATACCGTATATCATTTTCGGAATAGTTTGAATTGAAAACGATGAAGTACCTAATAACCGATGCTGGTATAAAGTACTTTTTTAAAACAATTATCTATTTATTGAAAAACAATAACAAACATTATTCTATTGCTAATATTATTAATTAAACGAACAATCGCGAAAATATAAATATATTTGATTCAAATTATTCATATGAAATATTCAATCAGCCAAAGCGTTCTTCCTCCGTTTCCACGTTTCCATCATTTCTTCTAAATCTTCTAAACGGTTGAGATGTTAAGAATCAGCTATGAAATCATTAAGTGATGTTCAATTCTGTCTTTCAAGTGTTGCCGTCAATTTACCTCTGTAGCCTAGACTTTTTTCAACAAACCGATAACCACTTTCAATTTGGAATATTCGGAAAACGGTACACAATACCTATCAAGTTTTACAAAGAATACCTTTTAGGTGTTTAGTTAAATGATGATTGAATTTACATAAATTTTGGACAATAAAATTTAACCTCAAAAAGTGCTGTAATAGTGAAAATGTGTATAAATATTTTTTCGATACCCTTTTTATTGAAAACGTAGGCTGTTGCGAACATTTTTCTCTAACCAAACTAATTTTGCAGTGCCATAGCAACGGTGTCACATTATTTTGAAATTTGAAATATTTTGTACCAACAGTGACAATGCCTATTTTCACCACTAAACTTAGTAACGTTTAGTATGAGTTCTTCAGTCTGTATAATATTGATTCTTTAATTCCATTTTTATCCTTTTAAATGCATTTTATCAACAGTGTAATTTTTTGATTGTATATATTAAGCTAAACCACAATTTCCTGTGTTTCTTAGTGGAATGATGGTTATTATATTGAAATGGTTTGGATTTATTACAAGATATATAAATAATATCAAACAGACCAAAACAGCAAACGATACCTCAAATAAATACTGTTTCATAAATCCATTTTTCACGAACTACCATTTGTTCAATAAAACAATTTTTACGAAAAATTATCACATGTTATACTTATTCATTATATTTGTATTATATGTTATAAAAATAAACAATGCTAACTAAAGTAAATAATATCGATTTTTATTTTACAGTTTTTAAAATAATTATATTTTGCCAAATAAATAGTAAATATTTATTGCACATACGTGTTTTATTTTTTGTTTTCCAGATAAGTCCTCAAAAATCCATGAATAAAAAGTCAACTGACGTTGCTTTCTACGTATTGATTTTGCTTTTCACTTTCTTGGAACTACAGATCACAGATAACCGAGAGATAGATGAGACACTGATTGTGCCACCATCTAAAGAGCCTGTCGACTAAACAATTGAGTGATGTTAAAAAGATTTCTGTAATTTTACGTTTTGGCGGTATATTCAAATTTACTGTATTTTAATTATATTATTTCAAAATAACCATTTATAGTCCATCATTTGACATTTCATTCAATTAACTCAATAATGATTAGATGTTGTAATAAATTAAATGAAATATCCAATGATGGACCATAAATGGTTAATTAATTGGAAAAAATAAAACAGTAATCATATAAACAGTTTATTTGTTTGGGTACAAAAATACACAACAAATAATTTCTTTAACAAGCAGAATGACAATAAATAAACTATAATGTAAATACAATGCAATAATTAAAAAATAATTTGAGTAACATACATTCTAGATTGGAGTATCATTAGATTTTTAAATGATGTTAAGTCAACATAAATGTAGAAAATTATTTATATCAATTTATTTATTTATTATTATACTCCAAAAACACAAACTACTGAAGTATAACTGCTACTTACTTAATCAAAAAAAGTGTTAGCAATGAGTAGTTACCTACTATTTTTGGCAACTTTCTGTGAAAGAAAACATTTGAGTATAATTACTTAAAATACATCTTTATTTCTTTACTGGAAGTATTAAATAGGTTTATATCACAAGCTTAAACCTAGTTTATTGCATATTTGTATATTGCTACATTTAAAAGTATTCCATTCTTATGAAACCATTGCATAAGGCAGTTTAAGTTAATCAGCAGCTCCTAGTAGTCTATGATTGTTAAAAATCCCACTGTCTCGTAGAAGTCCTTTCTCGTTTCTTGGTGAGGTTCTACAAGAAAACACAAAAAATAATAACACTAAATAAGTGAATACACAAATATGTTTGGAAATTTATATCAACAAAAGAAAACAAAATGCGCTTACTATTGAAATAATAAGTTTACACATGTTTTTGTACTATGCTAGAAAAAATATCAAAAAATGTTTGAAAGTATAAATTTTTTTGGTTTTTTTGAATTCTTTTTTTGGAGTTTTCGTTTTTTTTTAGAAATTCTTGATTTTCTTTGGTTTTAACTATTTTTTTATTTATAGTTTTTTCTATTTTTTTTCTTTATTGGATTTTTGGTTACCTCTAGACCAAATACTTAGACGCCATGCCTCAACAAAAGTTAATAATCACTTTAATTTCCCATAAATTGTCATATCATGGGCTATATATGAAAATCGGCAAGGGGTCAATACCTTCCATCCCATAGCTGGTGGAGGGAATAGCTATAACATAAATTAAATCCCAGATTATTATTTTTTCAATGGGTACATTTTAAAATGGAATTGTCCGAGTATGGTGAACACACTAGATATGAATTGAGTGAATGAAAAGACGAGTACTGAGTGTGTAATTTTATTAAAATTCCATCTAAGCACTTTCATCCATTAGGCCATTCTCAAAGCTGTCGACAAGAGGAAAACATACAACAGGTGTCAAAAAACATCGAACCCTGTAACTGCTACATACACTGAAATAAAATGTTTGATGTTACATCATTACTTAAGTAAAATTTGTTAAAATTACCCTATAAAGAGGGTGTACACACATATCATTTAGTTGATAATTTCTAATTAGACGTTTCGTTATGTGAATTACATTTGTACACCCGCTTTATAGGATAATTTTAAGAAATTTTACTCAAATAATTATGTAACATCAAACATTTTATTTCATTGTATGTAGCAGTACATGTTTTGATGTTCTTTGACACCTGTTGTATCTTTTTTCCTTGATGACAGTTTTGAGAATGGCCTAATGGTTGAAAGCGCTTAGCTGGAATTTTAATAAAATTACACACTCAGTACTCGTCGTTTCATTCACTCAATTCATATTTTAAAATGTCCAAAATTATAACATGCTATATTGAATACAATAAAACTTACCATAAATTTTTGTTAACTTTCACTCATTTGGGAAGGCAAATCAAACTGTCTTAATAACCTCAATTCGTCTTTCTCAAATCTAAAGAAACACTGTTTTTGAAAATGAAGGGAACATATCCTCCATCGTTTCCTCATCGACAAATTTAATGATTTATTACCACTGAGTTTCATGGCTTCCTGGGTTAGAGGAACAAAACTGTAGAAATCAATATTTACTTTAGTAATGCAACAATTTTCAGTTTAGCTAATGCAAAAAACAACCATGATCTCTAAAGTTGTCGATTAAATTAGTAAAATGCTGTGTTTTATAAAAATAAAGAGAATGGTTGTTAATTGAGAAAGAAAAAACGCTCAATTTTTTTAAATAAAACTTACCGAGTACACCACTTATTAGACTCCTTCAGAATACACTTTGACATTGTCTTTTCAACTAACAATAATAAAGCAACTAAACAACAGATGAATTTTACACTATAATCTCATAATAACCTCAACACTTATACTAAGAAACGATAACAGTATAACAGAACTACCAGATAAAGCAACATCGCGCATACGCAGTAATAAAAATCAATAAAATTTGATTTCTAACGACGTTACAGTTTTCGTTAATTTTTTGGAATTATCTACCGATTTTAGTTACTCGACAGGCTCTATAGATGGTACGGTCTGCAGTGTCCCTAGCCTGCTACAGATTAATTCCTTCTATTATATCTTACTGGTATTTTGTTCAGTGTACATTATACTTACAGAACTTATGCCCAGAAGTGTATGGAAACTAATCGTCAAACATTTTCATATCAGTAGTTAATATATTACAGGTATCAGTAAAGTCTCGTCCAATAATGTCCAACAATCCATACTATTTAATCAATAAATAACCAAAACATTGATTTCATGGTTTTTACATCAAAATATGTTATATATTTTCAAGCCGTGTTCGTTTTACATTATTAAAATGTTAATTATGCATTTGTCTCATTTATTGCTAATAAGGAAATTTAAAATAATATGTTTTCACCGAATAATTATTGAAATACAAGAGAACGTGAACAATTAACATTTTCTAAATTCAAACATGCTATATTGCTATCAACGAATAATACCGATTGACTGCAAACAATAGGTATTGTACATTCTGTAATTATTACGTACGTAGATAATAAATAATTGTAGATGAATGTATTAGTTTTTTCAAGTTTGGTATGCTGGCAATTTGAATGTACAAATTAAATTATGAAATAAGGAACGGAGAGACTAGTGTGAGTTTTGGTATTGATGGCAAAATTGCAATAAATGATAGGATGATTGTATCCATAAATATATATATATATATATATATATATATATATATATATATATATATATATGTATATATACATATATATATATATATATATATATATATATATATATATATATATATATATATATATTGAACTCATCACAACATCTATAAGAATTTAAAAATGTTGATATGAGAGGTTTTCATGTTTATAAAGCAAGAAGTTGGTTAGAAATCACCAAAACATAGGGAATTATTTGTTTTTATCATATTTGAATGAAGTTAAAGTGAATTAAATATTGGATGATACCTGATTATATCATTTATTTACTATAAAAATTGAAATACTAAAATAATATTCAAAATATTCACCATGATGTCAACACTTAAATAATTCAACTCATATATCAGGCTATAAATCCTCATTTGATAAAATAATCAGTTGTAAATTTGGCGTATACTTCATAGAGATTATCCAAAATAAAGAAAAACCCAAAAGAATAAATACAAATATTTAGATCATTATAATACATACGATTTAACAAGAATTTAGAAGCAAAATTACCATTTTTAAAATTTTATTATGATTATGACGCAGAGAACTGTCAACAATATGTGAACGTCAAAATTATTTTCAAAGCATGGAATGCTAGCGACAGAATTTTTTGGCATGGAACTATATGTATTTCTGATGGGTATATTAGGCGTTATGAGGAGAAACAGCACACAAATATTCCATTTAAATATAAATTTCAGGCCGAGTTTATAATGAACTATAATCGTAAAAGAATTCTAAAATAAATGGAAAAGAATTGCATATGTATGTCAGAGTAATTAGATTGTAGATTTGTTTATATGAGAATGGAGAAGTAATACATAATAAGAGGTTTTTTTAAATGGGGATAGTTTTTAGAGAAGTTAAGTTTAAATTCAGTAGATTAAATTATTTTGCCAACGAAAAAAAATATTAAATATCCTAATATAGTTAAAAAAGATAAGAAATTAAATAAAAAGGCCTTGGATATCTAGATAGTTGTAAAAAAATCTAGTTAGAAGTGTAACGATGTTCCGGTGAACACCGCTGATGATACGCCTATGCTTCGAACCAATCCAGCTTTTATCGACAGCTGATGGATATATGAACCGACCCACAATTTCAATGAGACAGTCCGGTCGAGGCATTGACTCGGAAGGACCTCTCCTCCAGTCTGCCGAGGTATTGACTCGTTAGACTCTACCCTTCCGTCGGCAAGTTATTGACTTGCCGAGCATCCTTCTCTTCATTTGGTAGGGTATTGACCTACCAAACGACGGCCACCCGTGTGAGAGGTATTGACTCTCACATATTCCAGTACTTTCCGCCTCTAAGGTACTGACTTAGAGGTATTTCGTCTCGCCAGAGGTATTGACTCTGACGAGCATCCAGAGCCCGTATCACCGCCTACACCCATGTACCGAAGTCTCAGCGTTTGCATCGTCCAAACCACTATACCGTAGGTATATCTCCCCGGTCGACGAGAAATACTTAGATACGCAACTTTATACGGACCGATATAATAAATATTTAATTTTAGGCAAGGTATTGATCTTGTTGTATATATGTAAATAGCGTCTGTAAATATCTTTATAAGAATAAACTTATTTTATTTTGGAATCGAGTCTCTGACTGTACAACCCTACCCGGCAATCCGTAACCACCCCCTTACAGAGGGTTACAAATGGCGCTCGAGCAAAAAAAGGATGAAATCAGAGAATCCCATATTCCTCAAAATATATGTACAGTGCAGAAAACTACCAATAGAGTTAAAAATAAAAGAAGAGAAATATAAAGGGCGATCCGAAACAGCAGGCGGACACAGACACAAAATGACAGACGACGAAGACACATCAAACCAAGACGGATCAGGCAGAGTTGGGTGGATCTACAAATTAAGTAAGGAAGAATTAATAACAGAACTAGGAAACCGAGGTAAACCAGCGGTAGGTAATGTAGAGGAACTAAGAACAAAACTGGTGGATGAAATTAGATCAGCTAAAAAGAAAAACATAGAACTCCTCCCCGTAGGTCAGACCGTAAACACAGACATGACGAAAGAAGACATATGCAAACAAATGGACGCAATCAGAAAATGGGGACTACATTACGACGGTTCTAGAGACCCCATATAGTTCCAAGAACGCATAGAAGAGCTCCAAACCGCATACGAAATAAAGGATAACGTCATGCTAAGAGCGCTACCAGAAACCATGAAGGGCAAAGCATTACTATGGTACCGCAACAACAAAAAGTATTGGGACAATTGGAAGGATTTGGTAAGAGACTTTACCAATTTCTTTTCGACGACAGATAATATACAGTTAATAGAAGCCCAGATATGCAACCTAATGCAAAGAGAAAAAGAAAAGACCCAAGACTATATCATAGACATACAGACACTCATCCGGAGACACAGCAATTTCGACTATCAAGAGGAGCTAGATAAAATTCTTACAAACCTAAGACCGCAATACAGATTCTACATAAAAAGACAAGACGTCCTATCAGTAGAGAAGCTGGTCAAAATGACTGAAGAATTCGACGCGATTCAGGCCAGCATACACAAGCAAGAGTCCATGGGATAGCCACATCATCAACCCTCGTACAATACACAAAGACTCTCGTACCAGAGACAAGCTAGACCAGCTAGTGAGTTGCCAAGTAACAAAATACGAAACTTCGACAGACAAACTTGTTGCTGGATATGCGGAAAGAGAGCACACAATCGAAGAACATGCCGTTCAACCCCTATCCTATTCTGCAGCCACTGCGGATCTCTGGGCACAACTTCTTACAACTGCACATGTCAGAACCAAACGGAAAACTCTAAGAGGCCAAGGGGCCAGCCAAGCTCACGCGCGGAGACCTTGACGTCCAGCCAAACCCCAGAATCACCGATAGACGAAAGACCACGCGTAATCCTAACATGCAACAACGGGAAAATTCTAAGAGCCTTACTGGATACCGGGTCCCATAGATCGTTCATTGGGGAGAAAGGCAAACAATTCGCCGAAGACTGCGGATCAGAGGTCTACACACAAAGCATGAGAATTACGTTGGCTGACGGCAGATCCACAAACGTTAACCACAGTTACATGATAGAATATTCTGTAAATAACAACCTAACCAAAACTGAATTTCATTTTCTACCACACTTAGCATCAGAAGGAATACAAGAGATGCAAAAATGGGGACTGCCACCCTCTAACATTATTAACGAAATCGGTCTAATAAACGAAGACATAACCACCGCACCGCAAAACCCATTCGACATAAACCCGAACCTAAGCCAAACCGAAAGACAAGAATTGGAACACCTGCTCCTGTCAGAATTCGAGAAGTTCAAGGGTGTTAGAGGAGTTACAACTATCACCCAGCACAGAATCAAACTTAAACACAACAATCCAATCAAACAGAGATACAGACCAAGAAATCCCGCAATGCAGGAGATAATAAATGACGAGATAGACGAGATGCTAAAAGATGGAGTGATAGAGAAATCTAATAGCCCGTACAGCTCCCCAATCGTTCTAGTGAAAAAGAAGAATCATGGATGCCGATTCTGCATAGATTTCAGGAATATTAATGAAATTTCAGAAAAGGACGCCTACCCACTGCAATATATCAATCACATTCTAGAAAAATTGAAATCGCCAAAATATTTCTCTACACTGGACTTAAAGAGCGGATATTGGCAAGTACCGCTCGCAGAAGACAGCAAACCCATAACAGCTTTCACAGCACCCGGCAAAGGATTATTCCAATTTAAAGTACTTCCATTCGGCCTCCATAAGCATCAGCCACGTTCCAACGCCTACTAGACGCAGTAATCGGACCTGAAACGGAGTCTCACGCTTTCGCCTATTTAGAGTCCTCGGAGCAACATTTCAGGACCACCTCAATAACCTAAAAGAAGTGTTCCAAAGGCTACGACAAACCAATCTAAAGGTGAACATTAACAAATGTAAATTCTGTAGGGAAGAAATCACATACCTGGGACACGTAGTCAGCAAGAACGGAACTAAAA
This sequence comes from Galeruca laticollis, assembly GCA_963921935.1. Taxonomy (NCBI): domain Eukaryota; kingdom Metazoa; phylum Arthropoda; class Insecta; order Coleoptera; family Chrysomelidae; genus Galeruca; species Galeruca laticollis. Next base: position 46,241,838 of record OY998179.1, on the reverse strand, counting down.
TGGACGAAAACAAAATCAAGGCTGTGGTCGAATACTCTCCTCCCAAAACAATAAAACAACTGCGTCGATTTCTAGGCATGACTTCATGGTACAGAAGGTTCATACAAGACTTCTCGAAAACAACAGCTCCACTCACAAAACTTCTCAAGAAAAAATACCGTTGGAGCTGGGACCAGGAACAGGAAGACGCGTTCAAGAAAATAAAAAAACTTTTAACACAAGCTCCAATATTAGTATGCCCGGACTTCTCCAAACGGTTTTACCTTCAAACAGATGCATCCAATCACGGGATAGGCGCAGCCCTCTTACAAAAAGATGAATCCGGTCAAGATCAAGTCATAGCATACGCCAGTAGAACACTATCGCAAGCAGAACAAAACTACAGCGTGACGGAAAAGGAACTCCTCGCAGTGGTCTTTGGCATAGAAAAGATGAAACCTTACATAGAAGGATATAGCTTCTCGGTCATCACAAATCATCAAAGTCTGAAATACCTGCAATCAATGGAAAACCCATCAGGAAGGATAGCGAGATGGGCAATGACACTTCAACAGTTAGATTTTGACATTATATACAGAAAGGGTGTAACGCGAAAAATTCGCCGAGCCGTTGTAAATTTAATTTGGCTAACCTGTCGACTGAGAGAAGTCACAGCGCTGTCGGAACCGAGTTAAAAATTTGAGTCCTCCATTTGCCGTCAAGGTGTGAACACACATTTCAACAAGAGATATTTGCATGTGCTCTGGGAGCCATAACGCTATTTCACGGAAAGCTTGAAAAATTCTACATAGGGGAAGAAAATATCGCTCGATTTAACAAATCGAAGGTCTGACCCAATAATATACTGGACCAGGGGGTGCCGATGACCGAAGGATTCCAGTAGAATTGATAGATTTAAGAAAACACGTGGAAAATTTCCGTAGACGGCATTGGATTCATTAAAAAGGGGGGTTTTAGTATATGGACATAAAAACGCTGATTGGAATTTAATGGGTCGGTGAGACCAGTTCCAGGAGGCCTGGATTAATCTGGAGGAATTTCAGTTCCTGTTCTGGTGCCGGGAAAGGAAAGGTTACAGTTTTCCTTTCTTATTTCTTTAAACTCAGTAGTAAATTCACATCTATGCTTCACATATTACCGTTTTTTTTATATTAAGTTTTATTTATTTTTTTTCTTACTTGAATTTTGTATTTAAAATATTTTGAAATCTTGCTCATAGATTAAGATACGCTGGAACACTTGGTACGTACCTAGTATAGCGGTATTTAGTAGTTTTTTTTTACCTATTTCTAATGGTTACTTGTATATAATTTTGCGCCGTATATAATTTTGAGCTGTATATTCTCCAGCAACGCTAAACTCGTTGTAATTTAAATTTCTGGCTTATGCAATTATTATATTGGTATAAATCGCGGAAGTGTGAACCCTTGTAACTAAACATTGGTGTTTTTTTTGACATATATATAATATATTATCGTTGTAATTTTTGGAATTTTGTACATGAACAATTTGGTCGATTCTCTAGAATCTTTGGATTGAGACATCGGTGTAGTTTGGGGCCCTCAGCTCTACTGCACCCTGAGACTACAGCCTTCAGCTGAGCTCAGACGTTATTTATAATATTTTTCTTTTGGTAGTGATATTGTATCATATATTTTGAAAAGAGACCTTTGGTCCACCAAGATTAATTAAAATTTCAATCAGGGTGTATTTGCTGACTTTTATTTATTTATGATAATTTACCTATCAGTTTAACCTTTGGAGTGTGTAGTGAGTGTTGTTAACCCACTGAGGAGTTGTGGGCTAACTTAGGAAGTCTTGGGTGCTTGCCAAAACTTCTCTGGCGCCCTTTATGTATACTCAATAATTTTTTTGAAGAATCCACCCCTTCTTCGACTCGAAGCTAGTCGACTGGCGAGCACGGGTTGTACCACGTGAGACAACCCGCATACCTATAACGAGCACTGTGAGGGTTTGTAGGTTTTCCTCGTTATATGTTTTTGGTGCCCATAACGTGGGGCCGTTAGTAATTTTTTTTGTGTCAGCAATACATATCCCGTAATTTAAACTTAAACTTTTGAAATTAAATTTTTTTTAGCATCTTTGATTAAACTTAAACTTTAAAAATCAAAATTTTAGTTGTAGCCATTTGATTAAACTTGAACTTTTGTTAAGTTAAATTTGCAAATTTATTTTCAGTTTATTTTAGCACCAGATTTAAGTGTAATTGTTTTATTGGGGCGTACCTGGAAATAATTTCTCTTAATATGTTTTGATTGTGCCAGATTTAAGTGTTTTTAGTAAATCTGGGGTTGTGTTCAATTCGAAGGGAATTGTTTTATTGGACGTAATTTGTAAGCAACTTACCTTATTCTGTGAGATTATAATATATATCAAACTGAAAATTTTATGGTAGAAATCAGACAAGAGTTTATTGGTTCGTGGGCAACATTTATTTTCTTTTCATACTGATTGATTATTGGAATTTTGAAAAATTCAATATTGTAGATTTTATCTTTTTTTTAAACTTTGATAAATTTTCAACTTTTTCTTAGAAACTTAGTCATTGTAGATTTAACTTCAGTTATTGTATCTTTTGTAATCTATTGCACCAGATTTAATTGGGTTTTTTATAGTTAATCTGGGGATTGCTTAACTTTGAAGGTAATTGTTTCAATTGTGGGCGTAACCCGGAAATAATTTCTCTTAATTAGTTATTGATAGTGCCAGATTTAAGTGTTTGTAGTAAATCTGGGGTTTGAGGTCTTGAAGGGAATTGTTTTATGGGGCGTAAGTGGTAAACAAATTCACCTAATTTTGTTAAGCAGTGTTAAATATTAAATTGAAGTTTCAATACAGGAAACGGACAGATTGTTCATTGTTTGATGCGTTTTGTTTTTTTTTTCTTCTTTTTCAGGTAGCAAGTGACTAAGAAGATTTCTGATATCGATATTATTGTTTCAATAAAAATTGTAATTTTGAAAATTTTATTTGATTATCTATTGTATAATATTTGTAATTAATAGATATTGTAAATTTAAAAGGTGAGTTACATATTGGGTCACACTGTGTATAAATTTTAGTATCAGAACAGTAACTGAATTCGTAAATACTTTGCTTTATGGTAAGTTTATTTGACTTTCGACGATTGTAGGCTGCATTGTGGGTTCGAACCTTAGCGGGTCGGTGTTTTGGAAGTGGTGCCTTGGGCTTGTGGACTCCTGTATTTTGGAATCGCTTTTGAGGAAGGAACGTTGCGTCGGTTCGAGAAGTACACACTTCGTGGAAACTCTGTGGGTTGGAGATATTGTTTGGACAAATAGGGACTTTTGGACATTCGGTATCTGGATTTGGGTTTTAAATTCCTTATTAGGTTTCAGTTGGAGGGAGACCATTTGAGGTACAGGTGTGTCGGTGAAGAATTATTGTTCCGCTAGGTTGGAAATTGGTTTGTTGCCTGGTTTGCTTGTCAGATTAAACTTAAAAAGAAGAAATGTCTCGTAGGTTTGTGGTTAATCGGTTGGTTCAGGATGAGCTTGTGTATGAGTTGACAATACGTGGTATTGCAAGTGGCACGGTGTCTGAGATGCGGCGTAGTTTAACTTTAGCGTTGCAGGTAGAGAAGGAAGATGATAGTATAGATCCGCCAGAGTATCCGTATACAGCTGCCGAAGACTTGAGCGCAGTTGAGAATAAGTTAGAACAGATTGAGCCCGGTGTAGAAGAGTTCAACGAAACTCGTGTGAGTGGTAGTTTCCAGAAGTTACAGAGTCAGTTGGTGCATGTCATAGGTCGGTTGGAACGTGCGACTAATTTCGAAGCAGGTGATGCTGGTGTTCGACAGAGGGCAAAAGTAGATGAACTAATGGCTAAAGCTCTCTCCTTATACGAATCATTGGGAAGTAAGGCTTCTAGACATGAGCGTTCTCGTCAATCTCAACCCCCCCAATTGGAAATCCTCTCTCAACCTGGGCCGTCCTTTGCAAATTTGTCAACTATCCGTAGATCGACTCTCAATGAAGTCAGACCACTTCCTAACCCTGGTAATGCGTCGAGGAACTTGTCTAGTATTAAGACGATCTTGCCTAGCAAGTGGGGTTTGGTGTTTTCTGGAGATCCCAAAGGTATTTCACTATCGAGCTTTCTGGAAAAAGTGGAAGAGTATCGAGTTTCGCGTAATGTGGATAAGGAAATTTTGTTAGCTAGTGGTATCGATTTATTTTCTGGTAGGGCTTATCAGTTTTATTTAGCTTATAGAGAAGAGGTAAACTCTTGGGATGAGTTCGTGGATCTATTACGGGAAGAGTATTTATCGGTAGATTACAATGAGAAACTGTTCGAGGAAATCAAAAGGAGGACTCAAGGTCCGGACGAAAGCATGGGAATCTACTTGGCTGTGATGTCTGGTTATTTTAAAAGGATGTCTTGCCCTATTTCAGAGGAGACGCAACTCAAAATCTTGTTGAGGAATATCGCGCCGTATTATCAAAATCATTTGGGTCTAGTAGAGGTTAATAGTGTGCGGGAATTGTTGACTTTGGGTCGTAGACTGGAGGCCAGAAAATCGGCTATTGAAAATTATAGTGTACCTTCGAGGAGATCGAATTGTTTGGAGCCAGACCTCGCGTATGTAACCTCGCAAGTGGAACCAGTGGCTGAGATCAGAACGTCACATAACTCCATCTCGTCTTCCGCCCCTAGAGAGACGGTGTGTTTTCGTTGTAAACAGCCTGGACATCGGGCTGTAGGGTGTCTGCAGGCGGCCAGTGTAAAATATTGTTTTAAATGTAAAAAGGAGGGATACACAGTTAGAACTTGTCCTGTTTGCTCTCCCAGATCCAACCAGGGAAACGAACCAAGACGTGCTTGAATGATCGGGTAGAGTGCGTCAGTGAAAACCCCCCGGTCGATGATTTCCGTGTCGCCATAGATTACGTACTGGATCACGCTGCGAATGATGAACGTCCTTATCTTAAGATAGATATCCTAGGGAAAACTTTATTAGGACTTTTGGATTCGGGCGCTTCAAGAACTGTTTTAGGAGGTAAGGGATATGAGGTAATTTCTTGTTTAGGGTTGACTTTGGATAAAAGTAGGACGACTAATTGTACAGTGGCAAATGGTAATGTGTTACAGAGTATTGGAACCGTAGTGTTGCCCGTGGTTTTGAGGGGTCGTATGCGGTTGATTGAGGCTCTGGTTGTCCCTGAATTAACTCATATTTTGATCCTTGGTATAGATTTTTGGAATTTGATGGGCGTCGTCCCAGATCTTCGCCATGACGAGTGGCATTTTTCGGCAGATCCTGTGTTGATAAATAGTGTGAAACATGTGTCGTCTAGAACGGTACTCACTCCTTTGGAACAGCAGAGACTTCAAGCGGTGATTGATAGGAATATGGAAATTATGGGAAAAGGTCTAGGGTGTACCGATAGAGTAGAACACGTGATAGTGACTTCTAGTCCCCCCATCAAGCAGCGATATTATAGGGTCAATCCCATTGTACAGAGGCATATCGACGCTGAATTGGATGAGATGCTGCAGTTAGGTGTTGTAGAACCCAGCAATAGTCCGTGGGCTTCTCCAATTTTGTTGGTCAAGAAGAAGGACGATTCCTATCGATTTTGCGTTGATTACAGGAAGTTGAATGCTGTCACTGTTCGAGATAGTTACCCTCTTCCCCTGGTAACGGACACCTTAGAGAAGTTGCGTGAGGCTAAATATTTGTCTAGTTTAGATGTCAAGTCCGCTTATTGGCAAGTTCCGGTAGCCGAATCTTCAAGGCAATACACGGCTTTTACGGTACCTAATAGGGGTCTATTCCAGTTCAAACGACTACCATTTGGTTTACATAATGCCCCAGCTACCTGGCAGAGACTCATAGACAATGTTTTAGGCCATGATCTTGAACCGCATGTTTTTGTCTATCTTGACGACGTGGTTATTTGTACGCAAACTTTCGAAGAACATGTACGGGTGCTCGAAGAGGTTTTTAAGAGGTTAGCGGATGCTAAAATTACTGTTAGCGTGGATAAGTGTCAGTTCTGCCGTCCTGAAATGAAGTATCTTGGGTATGTAGTTGATCGTTTTGGGTTGCATGTGGATCCGGATAAGGTGAAGGCAATGTTGGAGTTACCGACTCCTCGTAATATTACGGAAGTTCGTCGTGTGGTTGGAACCTTCTCCTGGTACCGGAGATTTATACCTAATTTTTCAACCATCATGGTCCCCATTACGGGTCTTCTGAGGAAAAATCGTCCTTTTGTGTGGTCTTCTGAATGTGAGTCTTCGTTTCGTCGTGTTAAGGAATGTTTGGTTTCTGCGCCCATTCTTACGTGTCCCGATTTTAATAAACCCTTTGTTGTACAGACCGATAGTAGTGGTTATGGTTTAGGGGTTGTGTTGAGTCAGCCTCACGAGGGTGGTGACAAGGTTATTTGCTATTTAAGTAGATCTCTTACTCGCCAAGAACGGAATTTTTCAACCACTGAACGCGAATGTCTCGCTGTGGTTTGGGCACTTGAACAACTTCGGCCTTATTTAGAGGGTGTTTCTTTTACCGTCATTACGGATCACTATAGCCTACTGTGGCTACAGAAGTTGCAGAGTCCGAAGGGTCGTCTAGCCCGATGGGCAGTCAAAATGCAACAGTATAACTTCCAAATCATACATCGCAAAGGTCGTGAACACGTAGTACCAGATGCTCTTTCTCGGTCCGTCCCTGTGGTCGATGAGGTGTCTGTGGAAGTTTCATCTGAAGAGGTACCGCCCCCTCTGTTTGATACAACCAATGATAAGTGGTATTGTAAGATGGTGAAGAATGTCGCTAGTAATCCCCTTAAATTTCCGGATTGGCGTGTGAAGGATAATCTCCTCTTCAAACATGTTGTCAATAAGTACACACAACCGCTGTCGCCTGGTGAATCTTGGAAACTGGTAGTTCCCAAGGCTGGTAGGTCGCGTATAATCATGGAAGCCCATGTCCCTCCCACATCTGGACATACGGGTATTTTTAAAACCTTCCACAGAGTAGCTGAGCGTTTTTACTGGCCGAAAATGAGGGTTGACGTCGCTAGGTATGTTAATCGTTGTGAGGTGTGTGCGGCGCATAAGGTGTCACAAGGTAAACCTGTTGATAAGATGGCGTCTCATCCAAAGCCTAGCAGGCCGTGGGAAATGATTTGCACAGATCTGATGGGGCCTCTTCCTAGGTCGAAACGAGGTAATTCTTTCATCCTTGTCGTTACGGATTATTTGACCAAGTATGTGCTGATATACCCACTTAGAACAGCGTCTGCAGCGGCCGTTGCTCGTAAGATTGAAGATGAAGTATTTCTTGTATATGGGGTACCCAAGGTGATTTTGTGTGATAATGGTCCCCAATATCGTAGTAATCTTTTCCGAAGTTTAGCTTCCCGATATAGCTGTCGTATCAAGCTGAATGCCAATTATCATCCAAGGGCTAACCCGTGTGAAAGAGTTAACCGTGTGATTAAGACTATGATGGCTTCCTATGTCTCGGATAATCATCGTTGTTGGGACGAGCATCTCGCTCAGATAGGATGTGCGATTAGAACATCTACTCATGAAGTCACGAAGGTAACACCGTATTTCGCTAATTTTGGTAGGTCTATGCTGTTGTCTGGTGCCGATTATGTTGATAATTCAGATTTAGATCTGGGAGATAGTGTGAGAACTCCCGAGAGTAGTCGTAATGAGAGTTTTAGGAAATTGTTCGCTGACATCAGGAAACGGTTAGAGGATGCCAATCAGAAGGCTTGTGATAGCCATAATCTGCGGCGTAGGCATGTTGAGTATCTCCCGCACGATTTAGTGTGGAAGAGGAATTTTGTCCTTTCGGATGCTGCGAGGTATTACACGCGTAAGCTAGCGCCTAAGTATATAGGGCCCTACTCGATAGCTAAGAGGGTATCTCCGTGGACGTATGAGTTGCACGATAAGGATGGAGCTACGGCAGGAGTATGGCACTGCAAGGACTTGAAACCATACTCTACGCAACCGCCTGACGATGAAAATTAACCTTTCCGGGTTAATTTTCTTTGACGAAAGGGGGGGAATCTGTAACGCGAAAAATTCGCCGAGCCGTTGTAAATTTAATTTGGCTAATCTGTCGACTGAGAGAAGTCACAGCGCTGTCGGAACCGAGTTAAAAATTTGAGTCCTCCATTTGCCGTCAAGGTGTGAACACACATTTCAACAAGAGATATTTGCATGTGCTCTGGGAGCCATAACGCTATTTCACGGAAAGCTTGAAAAATTCTACATAGGGGAAGAAAATATCGCTCGATTTAACAAATCGAAGGTCTGACCCAATAATATACTGGACCAGGGGGTGCCGATGACCGAAGGATTCCAGTAGAATTGATAGATTTAAGAAAACACGTGGAAAATTTCCGTAGACGGCATTGGATTCATTAAAAAGGGGGGTTTTAGTATATGGACATAAAAACGCTGATTGGAATTTAATGGGTCGGTGAGACCAGTTCCAGGAGGCCTGGATTAATCTGGAGGAATTTCAGTTCCTGTTCTGGTGCCGGGAAAGGAAAGGTTACAGTTTTCCTTTCTTATTTCTTTAAACTCAGTAGTAAATTCACATCTATGCTTCACATACTACCGTTTTTTTTATATTAAGTTTTATTTATTTTTTTTCTTACTTGAATTTTGTATTTAAAATATTTTGAAATCTTGCTCATAGATTAAGATACGCTGGAACACTTGGTACGTACCTAGTATAGCGGTATTTAGTAGTTTTTTTTTACCTATTTCTAATGGTTACTTGTATATAATTTTGCGCCGTATATAATTTTGAGCTGTATATTCTCCAGCAACGCTAAACTCGTTGTAATTTAAATTTCTGGCTTATGCAATTATTATATTGGTATAAATCGCGGAAGTGTGAACCCTTGTAACTAAACATTGGTGTTTTTTTTGACATATATATAATATATTATCGTTGTAATTTTTGGAATTTTGTACATGAACAATTTGGTCGATTCTCTAGAATCTTTGGATTGAGACATCGGTGTAGTTTGGGGCCCTCAGCTCTACTGCACCCTGAGACTACAGCCTTCAGCTGAGCTCAGACGTTATTTATAATATTTTTCTTTTGGTAGTGATATTGTATCATATATTTTGAAAAGAGACCTTTGGTCCACCAAGATTAATTAAAATTTCAATCAGGGTGTATTTGCTGACTTTTATTTATTTATGATAATTTACCTATCAGTTTAACCTTTGGAGTGTGTAGTGAGTGTTGTTAACCCACTGAGGAGTTGTGGGCTAACTTAGGAAGTCTTGGGTGCTTGCCAAAACTTCTCTGGCGCCCTTTATGTATACTCAATAATTTTTTTGAAGAATCCACCCCTTCTTCGACTCGAAGCTAGTCGACTGGCGAGCACGGGTTGTACCACGTGAGACAACCCGCATACCTATAACGAGCACTGTGAGGGTTTGTAGGTTTTCCTCGTTATAAGGGTAACCAGAACGTCCTAGCCGACGCACTCTCCAGAGAACCAGTACACTCAGTATGCACAGTAGATACAGCACACGTAAAACCAAACGAATGGTACGATAGAAAGATAAAAGAGGTAAGAACAAACCCCAAATTGTTCCCGCACTACATAATCAAAGAAGACCGGCTATACAGACACTTCTGGGACATATATGCCCTTAATGAAACCGAGCTATCAGACCCCTGGAAGCTATGCGTCCCCGGCAGTAAAAGACAACTCATCGCAGAAAACCACGACCAAACTACTGCAGGACATCTGGGCATTGCAAAAACTATAGCTCGTCTAGCAAGGAAGTACTACTGGCCAGGTATGTTCAAAGACACAGCAACTTTCGTGAGAAAATGTATAAACTGTCAGCACTACAAAACGCCGCAACAACAAACACCAGGACTCATGCATTCAACAAACATTTCCCCGTACCCATGGCATACAGTCTCCACAGATATCATAGGACCTCTACCGACTTCCAGTAAAGGAAATAACTACATCGTGGTTTCCCAAGACACTTTTTCGAAATGGATAGAAGCCGTTCCAGTTAGAAGAACAACAGCAAATACAATATGTTAAAACTTCAAAAACAAAATCATAATGAGATTCGGATGCCCTAAAGAAGTGGTCTCAGACAACGCCAAAAGATACGAAAATAGAGAACTAAGAAAACTTCTATCAGATTTCCAAATATCAAAAAGAGATATCCCGTCTTATTCCCCCCAAAACAGTCCAGTGGAACGTACGAACAAAGTAATAAAAACAATGTTAGCCCAGTTCTACGATAACAATCACAAAAAATGGGATGCAAATTTACTGGACTTAGTATTTGCATAGAACTCAACTAAACACGACTCAACAGGCTTTTCACCAGCGTTCCTAAATTTCGGCCATGAATCACAATTTCCCAGTAAGGTGATGGAGGATGCACACCTGGCAAACCAACCAGAAAGACCAGACAAAAGGGACAAACTAAAAGAAACGTTCGAAATCGTTAAAATAAATCTAGCTAAAGCATTCACAACTCAGAGACATTACTATAACCTAAGACACAGAGACTGGAGACCCACATTGAACGACAAAGTAATGAAAAAAGAGTACAATCTTTCGAACGCAGCAAAAAGCTTCAATGCCGAACTAGCACCAAAATATTCAGGACCGTACACAGTTAGCAAAGTAATTTTCCAATTACGAAACGCAAACAATAATCGAACGTTCAAAGCACATATAAAAGACCTGAAACCAGCACACGTAGACACATCCCCATCATAGGATCCCCCTCCGAATCATCTCTCCACTAGTCCCCCACTCCGACAAATAAATTAGTATAAAAATCATCAACCAAAAGCTATAACACACAGTTTTCGAAAATACATACCAAAATCAAGATGTCTTCCGAAAACGATATTCTCATCATTTACGAAGAGATGAGTCTCCTCAGCAATTCCGATTCTGAAAATTTAGTGACGGAAATAATTACGCAAAATACTTCAGAAGTTCAGCCAGTAACACCGTTTCCGCCAACTCCTCGCCAGCTACCGCATACACCCGGAAAAAACTGTTAATACATTGCCAACGGCCTAGCCAGATTCAAATCGCTCTCCGACGACCCGCCTACCACAAGCCTAGGCATCACAGAGCTACAAACGAAACAATCGATAAAAGTCTCTATGCCCCTACAGAGGCAAAAAATACCGCCTACACCTCACAGATGGACAGATTTTGAGAATAAAAAGAGATAAAAACAGAAAACAAAGATCAAAGAAGAAAGGGATACAACATTTTTTAGGTCTATACTTTTTTTAGGAACGGGTCCGGATAAGGTATATTTCCAAGTGGGTCCACTGTCATTTACATATTTCAGGATATTATCTCTCCATCAAAGTCTGGACCTAGTGGCCTCTGCCGGCCGGGCTCTTTTTCCATATACGATCAATGATGTGTTTGTTCTGGGCTTTCTGAACATGTCCAGGCCAACTAATCCTTTGGGCTGTTATTTCATTAATTATGCTTGGCTTGTTATACATGGTTCTAGTTCTTCGTTTGATAGAATTCGATATTGTCCGGTTCTCTCATTTACTATAGACCCATTATTATTATTATTATTATTATTTTTTTTTTTTTTTATTCACGTTAACCGGATGTTTAGCGTGAGAACCGGCAAGGTTAGTTGCAAGGTTTCCAGCATTTCCTATTTATTTTTGTTCAACACTTTTCTGATTATATTGCACGTGCTCAAAATGACCGCTTTTTGTAGCTCGTAGAAAAGATTTTTCTGGAGTCCTAGGCTATCCAGGTTCTTTTTCAGGTCTTTCGGTATTTCTCCAGTGGCTCCAATAATAATTGGGATGGTTTTAACCGTTTTCGCCTGCCATGTCTCTTTCAGGTCCTCGCACAATGGTAAGTATTTTTCTATTTTTTCCATGCCCTTTTTTTGTATGTTAGCAGCCGCTGGAACCGAAACATCCACCAAGAGTATTTCTTTTTCAGTTTTATTGAAAACCAGTATGTCGGGTCTGTTGTGTTATACAGTCCTGTCTGTTTGGATATCTCTGTCCCAGTATAGCAAAAACTTGTCCCTTTCTAACACATGTTGGGGTGTGTACTTGTAGTATGGCGTTTTCGCCTCAGATAAATCTAGTTTGCGGGCAAGTTCTGTATGTATGATTTTAGCGACGTTATTATGTCGAGTAGTGTATTCTCTAGGAGCAAGTGTTTTGCAACCGCTAAGGAGGTGTTCAACATTTTCATGTTTGTCTCCACACATTCTGCACTGTGTTGATATAATGCTTTGGTCTTTGACTATATATTTAAGATATGAACGAGTAGGGATGACCTGGTCTTGGATGGCGCACATGAATCCTTCTGTCTCTGGGAAAAGATTACCACTATTGAGCCATGCTATGGAAGCAGCTTTGTCTAAGGAAGTATTATTTAGTGTATTTGGATATCGTCCATGCAGCTCTTTTTCTTTCCATTGTGATTCCAGTGCTAAGACGGAGTGCTGCGGGTCGCATGCGTATTCTGTATCAGTTAGTTTTAGCGGGGTTATATTTTTATCGACATTTATGATTGCATGGTGGAGGGGGGAATCTGTTGCTCGGTTGTAAAAGTAGTTGCGCATGAGTTCTATTTGTTTTTTGTGCATAATGCGCATGTCAGCTATACCTCTGCCTCCTTTATTCCGAGGTAGGTGGAACCTCTCCTTGCATGCTTTGGGGTGATGTTTCCGAGGTTTAGTAAAGCATACTCTAGTTGCTCTATTTAGGTCTTCGAGTTCCGTAATAGTCCAGTTTATGACACCAAAGCTATATGTTACTACAGGAATAGCATAAGCATTTATTGCCGTCGTGATGTTTTGTGCGGATAATTGTGTTTTGAGAATGTCTTTGGTTCGCTCTTTCAATTTATTTTTAAGCTGATTTTTTACTTCCCGCTCTTGGATGCCTAGCGATTGAGCAAATCCCAGATATTTGTAAGTATCACTTTTTTCCATGCGAGAGATGATTCCACCACCTGATGCCAGTGTGAGCGTGTAATCCTCTGTTTCGTGCCATTTTCCTTTCCGAATACTGTTGATCTTGCACTTCTCTAATCCAAATTTCATTCGTATATCATTCGAAAAGTTCTCAATGCATCGAAGCTCTTTTTGTAATCCATTTTGAGTTGCCGAGAATACTTTGATGTCATCCATGTACATTAAGTGTGAGAGTTGAACATGTTCATTTATCTCATATCCATTTTTTAGATCATTAAGAGCAGTAGAGAGTGGGTTGATGGCTAGGCAGAACCAGAGCGCACTTAGGGCGTCACCTTGAAAGATTCCACGCATGATTTTTATATTGATTTCATCGCTGTCTGCGGCTCCATCAATTAGTCTGGTTTCCCATTGTGCCATCATCACTTTCAGAAGCTCAATTATGTTGGGGTTTACTTTGTACATAGATAAACATTCAATAAGCCAAGAGTGTGGAACGCTATCAAACGCTTTCTGGTAGTCGATGAATGCCATATACATATTGTTCTTTTTCTTTATTGCATGTTTTGTTACAGTGTTGTCTATTATAAGTTGTTCCCGACATCCTTGCGCTTTCTTCCTGCATCCCTTCTGTTCCTCAGCAAGAAGTTTATGGTCTGTGAGGTGTTCGTAGATTTTGTTACATATAATACCACTTAGAATCTTATAGAGGGTGGGAAGGCAGGTGTTTGGTCTGTATTTCGAAGGGTCTTCTGACGGCTGATCTGTTTTGGGGATAAGGTATGTCACACCCTTCATCATAAAACTCAGTACTTTCTCTGGGTTGGCTATTAGGTCATTCAAAAGATCCAGAAGTTTTGATCTGATATTGGTAAATTTTTTGTACCAAAAGTTTTGAACTTTGTCAGGCCCCGGTGCTTTCCAGTTAGAGGTGTGGTTCAGTGCTTCAGTAAGGTCCTCCATGGTGATCTTTTGGGATATCATGATCGGTATTTTGTTTCTAATCTTCCCTTCCGTCTTTATCCAATTAGCGGAGGACTTGTGTCTTATAGAATTTTCCCATATTCCACCCCAGAATTTCTTTATGGCTTCAGTTGTGGGGTATTTTGCATTACCATCGTTAGTTTGGTTGTTGTTTAATTTTCTATAAAAGTTTCTTTGGCTCTGGTTAAAAATCTTGTTGTCGGTTCTTCTTTTGTACGATTCTTTGTATCTGTTGAGCCTATTGGCAAAGACTCTTAAGCGCTGTTTTAGGAGGTCCATTATTTCTATTTGCGATGGGTTGTTTTTATCTTTGTACGTTTGTATTATCTCTTGTGCTTTACGTCTTAATCTCTTATTTTGTGCGTTATGTTTTTGATCTTCTGTTAATATACCAATTTCTCTCCGTGTATTGTTGAGTTTTTTTGTCAGTCTTATTTCCCATCCTGGCCTGTTGTTTCTCTTCACGTCCACTTTGGTTTGTGTTGTTGTGTATCCGCATATTTTTACAGTGGTCTGAACTGCACAGTAGACTAGGTCGTGCAGCTCATTTATGTTGTTGCAGTTAGTTATCTCAGTCTGTAGTAAGTCGTTGACCTCTTTTATCTTTGCTTTAGTTATTTTATCAATGCGGATTTTTCTAATGGGAGGTCTAGATGTTGGGTCTAATCCAGTATATTTGGCTATGAATTCTTTCAGTGTATTGAACGCTTCTTATTATTATTATTATTATTATTATTATTATTATTATTATTATTATATATTATTATTATTATTATTATTATTATATATTATTAGTATTTTTCGTTCGATACATTTTAATAGTAATTCGTTCTGCTCGTGAGGGTCCAGATTTCTGAGCCGTATATTATGACAGGTCTAATTACGAACGTGTAAATTATGATTTTAGATGACCTAGACAGCACCTTTGATTTCAATAATTCTTGCAAAGCATAGTAGCACTTAAACAATATAAACGTAGATGAAATAAAAAAACGTAATAGGCAGGAGAGGGAGAGATGAATATACGTTTTCCACTAGCATACTACTACCACTTGTACTACTACTAGGGGCAGGCAAACCTTGGCCAAGTCCAGCCCAAGCCAAGGTTACGGTACTGCGGCCACTGGCGGACCCATTGTGCCATTTCTACTACTTATGCAGCCATGAAGGAGTTCTTCGATAAAGGACCCAATCATATTTAGTGAATGCCTGGCACAGCCCAGTATGGATACACTAGGAGAACATGGACCGGCGCGACGTTTTGTCAGCCATGCCGCAACCTCTGCATAGGGAACTTTTCTCGAAACCTAGGTTGAAGAGGTATGTAATCAGACAGCAATATCCTGTTGGGAGTCCTGCTATCTTTCTTTACCTACTACTTGGTAATTCTAAAGCTGCCCTAGTATGTCTAACAGTCCGACCCCTCAACAGGAGCTTGGACTGCCTGAAATCCTGCAGAGCACTCGAATGATCAAGGTGTTAGTTTCCCCACCAATTCCTCGTCTCCTTACGGAATGCCTGTTTTGTAAGGCACAAGGTCGGGCCCGTGTCGCTAAAGGGAGTGCAATCCCTTCCACAGCCAGTGCGTCCACCCTTGCATTGCCTTCAGAACCAGAGTGAACCAGTATCCATTCTAGCCACACTCGTTCCGGCTTGGTAAGCCAGCAAACCGATCTCGACATTCAGCAGCAAGCCCTTAGTTGATGATATATCCACTCAGGGCCATGATTTCCACTTGACTGTCGGTGTATATGGTTATGCGTCGGTCCACGCAGTCTCTGCTTAGTTTTATCTTGGCTCACATTCCAAGATAGCGTATATCTCATCCTGATATACAGGTACAGCCGTGCCCAAAGGAATACAAATATGTGTCTTTGGGTTCTTGGAGTAAATTTCAGCCCCCGTCCCAGCACTGGAACATCAGCTATCTGTGTACCAGACGATCCAATGAAGTTGCATGTTTCCCTCTCTTTACAGAATTCTCTATTCCGGATCTTCAGCCTACAGGGGATTACGAAGGAGTATCTGCGCAGGCAAGCATCTCCCAGAAGTCTGAGCTTTTTGACGTGCCTGCACCCTTCATCGCTTCGCACATATCCCAAACTTTTCAAGCACAGGAGTGCGGATGGTATTGTAGCTATATGGCCTTGGTAATTTCGGCAGTTTTTCTGACAAACTTGACACCGACGAACCATGATAATCCAAAAACATTAAATTAATTAACTTAAAAGTTTATTTTGTCACTAAAAGTTTTGAAAAACACATCAAAACGAAAGAACTAAATGTTTACTCTTTAGTCGTAATGGCGCTCGTATAAACAAACCACGTTTGACATTATTTACTACAATACTACGACGTATTCGAAATGATCGTCGATCACAGTCTGACGATATTTGCATCTCTCTTTATATGGTAATTAAGCAAGGACAAAACTACTAAATAGATTACTATTGGCACATTAAACAGGTACTGAAATTTTGAGCAATGTTGCCACTTTTAGTTATAACCATAAAGGTATCTAAGCATACAACAAATACTTGTTTAAAATTTATATTAGAATATGCCTTTATTAAGTAAAATTCAAGTATTATTAATTAATTTTAAAAATAGCGACTCAAATGCATAAATTAGTATGATTTTTTTTTATTTGCATAACTTTTTAACACATTTTCAATTGAACTTCTAATTTCATTTTTCCTGCAACTAAAGAGCATTTGTAAATATGGCAAAGCAGTGGAAGTGTCCGCGAGTGAGCTTAGAATGTGACTCAATGTTTGGGCAAGAAAAGATCAAAACAAACATATCTATTTTATTTGTTAATCTGAGCCTAAACCTAACCTTTTCCTTCATATACTGATCAACCAACTTGTCCAGTGGTTTCAGCACAAATATTAGGCCAGTAGGTCTAATGAACATAGCCACGGAGTATGTAGTACGACCTGGCTTGGGTATAAAGAGAACTTTTACTTATCTTTGCTGCTCAGGAACATATCTGCTTGTCAAACAGGCCCGAAAGGCATGCACTAAGATTGGACCAATAGCCTCCCAGCACTGCTGAAGGAGAGCCGGAAAGATTTTGTCCTCGCCTTTTCCACTGGCACGCCGTTAACATAAGGTTTCAGGACCGTACTTGGTATCTACTTCAGTGTGCGAGTTCGTAACATTACCCCCTCCTTAAATGGAAGTTTCTCCTGAAACTTTTGTGTAGCCGAGACTGGATGTTTGAATCGGCAACTGGCCCCATTTTTACACTTTCCGATCTTATGGTAATAACAGGGCACCGTCTTAATCGGATACTAATAACGGGGGTTGTAGCTGCAAATTAATATCTGGACACCGGTATCTTGGAAGATCACCTCTACCTGATGACTCACCAATCCAACTGGTTACTTGCTATCTTAGGCAGTCCCAGTTTCTTGACGCTGGATTCCAACACATGATCTCGGAGGTTTCGAAGTGCTTCCCACACATCGCGGTAGGTACATCGATCTTGAAATTCATTTTTAGTTACCACGTAGAAGACGTACTGGGAATTATGTTTTAGTCTCAGTGTCTTGCCAGGGGCTGGAATCTGGTCTTCAAGTTTTTCTAATTGCCCGAACTTCTTTCTCTTTCGAAAGACGGTTGCCAACTCTCGTGCGTTATTGATACGAGCAGGGAGGTTGTATGCCAGTAAATAATCTTCCGGGAGAGTGAACAAATCTTGTCGTTGTGCTGAAGTGACTCCATATCTAGGTTCCCCGGTACCTCCGTACGCGCCCATAAATTCATCGAAGGTAGGATCAGGCACATCTCGAATATGGTTTACTTCTTTCTCTAGGTCATGGTCTCCTTCAAATGGCGCTAGTCGGTTTTGGTGCACTACTTTTGGTTTTCCGTTGGGGATCTTGCTTATGCGATATATAACATGATCCTTTTCTTGATTAAGTATGGACCTTCCCAAGATTTTTGTAATTTTGGAGAAAATCCTTTTCTCCTCGTCGGGTTGTGTAACCATACTTTGTCCCCTTCTTTAAAACCACCTACTGTGGCCTGCGTGTCGTACCGACTTTTCATTATGTCGCTTGCAACTTGAAGATTTGTTCGAACTAATTCATGAATATCATCCAGACTTCTTCTTAAATGGATCACGTAGTCTTCTCCTGCTAGATCTTCTCCAGGCCGACTGCCAAATTCAAGATCACAAGGAAGCCTCATTTCATGTCCAAACAGGATTTTCGCACGTGTTTCATCCGTGGACTCATTGACGACAGATCGATAAGCCAATGCAAATGGGGAAGATATTGGTCCCAATCTCTCTGATGTCTGGAAACAACTTTGAACAGGTATTTTCCAATAGTTTTGTTCATTCTCTCGACCATTCCATCTGACTGTGAATGTAATGCTGTTGCCCTGGTCTTCATCATTCCCAGCTTGTGGCAAATCTCCTGGAATAGATGGCTTTAGAAATTTCTTCCCTGGTCGCTGTGGACTTCCAAGAGCACTCCCTATCGGCTGATAAATTCTTTCACCAATACATCCGCGACAGTTGTGGCTGGGATCGCGTAAATTCCCACCCACTTACTTACCACCATTTTCTGTCGTATCAGAAATGGTCCAGCGATGTCTAAAGCAATCCTTTCGAAAGGGCTCCCAGCATTATACTGTTTCATAGGTGCCTTTTTCTTGCGATGTGGTCCATTACTCGTAGCACAAGCCGTACATTTCTTACACCAGTCCTTCACATCGTCGGAGCTGTTCATCCAATAAAACCTTTCATGGACTCGCACTCACTGAAGGGTTTTCTTCACTCCCAAATGATCTCCCGATGGACTGTCGTGTAACTTCTTCGGTACCTCAGCTACTCCCGCTCTCGGGATAATTAGCTATCTCTTCATCTCGGAATCATCATCGTTTTCAAGGACTCTTTTCAACAGCCCTCCTTTCAGGACAAGGGAGTCCCACTGAGCCCAATATGCCTTGAGTGTCGGTGAAAATCTTGACAATTCTTGCTAGGTAAGTCGCCATTGCCGAATCTTCTTTAGGCGAGGATCATTCTCCTGATCTTCTCTAATCCTGGTGGGTGACCATTCTTCGTTGACTACAGTAGTTCTTGAAATTGCAGCTTCCCTATATTCCGCCTTGTTGCAGTGGAGGCAGTCTGTTGGGCACGGCCGTCTGGGCAGTGAGTCGACATTTCGGTTACTCACACTAGCTCGATGTTCGATGTTCAAATCGTACTCTTGAAGTCGTTCAATCCATCTAGCGATCTGGCCCTCGGGATTCTTGAACTTCATCAACCACTTGAGTGCTGCATGATCAATCCGGATCAAGAACTTCCTACCATAGAGATACTGGTAAAAGTGTTCCACGGACTTCACTACCGCCAAAAGTTTTCTTCTTGTGACGCAGTAGTTTCGTTCTGGTTTGGAGAGGACTCTACTGAAATACCCCAGCACTCTTTCTTGCCCTCCTTGGATATGTGAGAGCACTCCTCCAATTTCTACGTTGCTTGCGTCAGTGTCAAGAATAAAGTCTCCCTCTGGTAATGGGTATCCTTATATCGCCGCTGTGGTTAAATGCCTCTTCAAGGTTTCAAAAGCCGTTTGACAGTCTTCGTCCCATTGGAAAGGTTTTGCTTCTTCTGTAAGTCGAGTTAGAGGCTTGGCAATACCTCCAAACTTCCTGATATAGCGTCTATAATATGTGCACAGTACAAGGAAACTCCTAATTTGACGTTTTTCCGTTGGTCGCGGTCATTGCTGAATGGAAACAATTTTCTCTGGATCCACCGGCACTCCTTCATTGCTCACTGTATGACCTAGATAGTTGACTCGGTTTTGGAACAGCTGACATTTCTTCGGATTTAACATGAGCTGGGCAGCTTGAAGTCGTTTGAATACGTCTTCCAAATTCTTCAGGTGTTCGTCAAATGTCTTCCCCAGTACTACGATGTAGTCCAAATAGACCAGGCATATCTTCCAAGACAACCCTCTCAAGACATTTCCCATGAGTCTTTCAAATGTCGCAGGCGCATTACAGAGCCCGAATGGCATGACGTTGAATTGCCATAATCCAGATCTGGTGGTAAAAACAGTCTTCTCTTTGTCTTCTGGGTCCATTTTCACTTGCCAATAACCAGACTTCAGGTCCAAGCTGGAAAACAGTTTTCTGCTGGCCAAAGTATCTAGCCTATCGTAAATTCGAGGTGGATGATAGCTGTCTTTCTTCGTCACGTTGTTAAGCTGGCGATAGTCCACGCAGAATCTCGTAGTTTAATCATTTTCCTTGACGAGCACCACTGAAGACATCCATGGACTAGTAGATGGTTCTAAAACTTTTTCCTTTGCCATCTCTCGAATTATTATTTCAGCTTCCTCTCTTTTCGCTCGTGGTAGTCGTCGAGCTGATTGCCTAATTGGCTAGGCATTACCAGTATCGATTTTGTGTTTGAGGGCTGATGTTCTACCAGTCTTTCCTCTTTTTGGTACGAATAGGTCTCGACACTGCAAGTGAAATTCTCCCATTCCCTTTTTTTCAGCTCGATTTAAGGATTGACCAGCTACTGATAACATCTGTTCGAATCTGATAATGGAATTGTTAGTTGCCGTAGTTTGGCGAACTATGGACGTTACTGGTACGCAGGATCCAATCCTGGTTTTTTTCATGATGGTAATTGGATAATCGTTTACGTTTATCACACGTAATGGGATCTCTTTAGCCCACGTAACCAATCCTTTTCCAATTAGTCTTCCTTTGCCAACCTCTTCGTCGTGGTTCTTTGGCTCTATCATAACCGGTGTTTCGCTGCGTGCATGTAGAACGGTATCTTCCTGTACAGCTACCAACACCGCGCTTCCTTCATATGGATGAAGGAATACCTCCTCGGATCCCACTTTAATGGTTCTGTTTCTAAAGTCTAATTGGAAACCATGTATATTGATTACATCCATGCCCAGAATCACGTCTTCTTCAATGTCAGCTACGATTACCGTATGCGTGAACTTTTCTGCGCTCTCAGATGTTGCGGTCCACAGCCGTAGTCTCGTTGGTAAAATCTTCTTCTTAGAGTTTATTATCTACAGTCGTATAATGATTCTAGTTGCTCCAGTGTCAACCAGCAGAGTATATTTCTTGCCATTCACTTCGCCATCCACATATACACTGTCGTTGCGACATTAGAGAGAAGCTATCAGTATGAGAGGGTTTTTGGAGCGATGATGGGTCGGTGCTGCCCCCTCGTAGTTGTCCCGTTCTAGTTTTCCTGTGACTGGGGTTCTTGGTTTGCAAAAGTCCTGGGGCGCTTACACGAACTGCGTACATGCCCTAGCTCGCCACAATTTCAGCATCTGATCTTTCTCGGCTTCTTGTCCATCATTCCTTTTATTAAACTGACGATCTGATCAAATCTGTCTTCGTCACCTTCTTCTTGGATGGTCTTAATTTTGTTATATCCCGTTGCTGCTTTATATTCAAAAGCAGCTGTCAATGCGTCGACTAATGTTTTGGGATTAGCTGAACGAAGCGTCCTCTGCGCATCGGGGTCACGTAAGCCATCCATAAAGGCCTGGATGCCCAGACATTCCTTCATGTTTTCTGGTGCTGATGGATAAGCAAATCAAACTAGTCGGGCAATATCCACTCCATACTCCTGAAGGGATTCATCACGTTTCTGCCTTCTGTTCTTCAGCTGGGATTGGTACAAATGTTCCAAATGTTCGTGACCGTATCGCATGTGCAACCTCTTCTTCAGCTGCTCAAAGTCATCCGTTTCTTCCAGAGGTATCGACTAAAGTACGTCTAAGGCATCTCCCCGACACGGGGTTAAGTTCACCGCTTTCTCCCTATCGGACCAACTATTCAAACTGTTCTATGTAATTAGTCCACGACATTTTTCCATCGAACGTTGGGGCCTTGACTCGGGTAAAACTGCCAATGTCTTCCAACTTAGGTAGTGTTTCTGGCTTGTATGGCTTTATTTGTTCGGTCTTCTGCTCTCAATTCCGTCACTTTCAGATCACATAGTCGCTTGGCAATTTTTACGTAGCAATTTATTTATATTATCCCACTTCTGACAACAATGTAATGTTTTTCTTATTTATTTAAACCAGTTTATCCTGACGCCTGGGATAAATTCATACACACGGTAGGTTCACTTACTTAATTTATTTATCCACTAAACTATTCACTAACACTTAATTTATATACACTTAACTATACACTTACATTTAGTTTATATGCACAGAAACTAAACTATTAATTTATATCAACACTTCACTTTTCGCTATTTCGGTGTATTCTTGTTTATTTCACGAGATCACTTTATAAACTGACTCCCGCTGGTCGGTCATTTATATATAAGTGGCCTTTTTTTCTAGACAATTCTAGTTTGCGGCTTACACAAAAACGATCGCCTTTCGGGATGTCTCGAATGCCGGCTCAATCCTTAAAAGATCTTCGGAGAACATGTCTTTAAAAACGGTCACAAAGCATCCCAGTAGATCTTCTCAGAATTCGGCGCGCTCGCTATTTTCTTAACACCGTTAACATAAGGTTACAGGACCGTACTTAGTATCTACTTCGGTGTGTGAGTTCGTAACAATATTTATCCACATTAAAGGCAATATGTTGAAATTTATTGCCATTTATAATATTTCAAATTATTTTATTCTATTTTGTTTATGTAAAAGAGTCTTGTAGTTCGCGCGACTGCAGAGACTCCATGCGTGGGCGGCGGCGTCGAAATGTTGTGCCTCTTGCCGCCTATGCATCAAACCGTCTCTTATATTATTTGTCTATGGTAAATACGTTTACTTCTTTATTATAAGGTGGATAACCGGGAGACCCGGATCTAAATTATGTAGAGTGAACTGTTGTGTTTAGATGTTTATAATGCCAAAAAAGGGAGCATAGCGAGTGCAAGAAAGTGTCAGTGGCTTGTTTATTTGATGAAGTGGGTGACACCGATGGTACCCCTCACGTTGAGTGCCAATTCTGAACTCTTCAATTATCGAAAAATGGGTCCAGAATGGTTGAGCACATGAAGAAAAAGTGTCTAAGTTGCCCACCTGACATTAAAGAGAAATATTTTCACGACAAAGTATCCTCTCTACGTAAGTAACAGTAGAATTTAATTTTCCAGTGGTATCAGGAAATTTCAAATCACATGAAGTATTTGTTTGATTTTGAGAATAGTAATTTATGCACAATTGCATAAAGTGGTACTTTTTTTCACGAATGGAAAAAGTTGACCCAGACGAGTGCCGCAATTCCATGAGTGAAAAAAGGCACTTTATGCACATGTTGCATACATTATTTTTTCTACAGCCCTATACAAAAAAATAAAATTCAAATAGAAATTTGGGATATTTTAATTAAGCTCCTTCGGTAAATTACAATTATACGTATTCCAAGTTTCATGAAAGTCCATCCTCGATGCCCAGCCAAAATTCATTGTATTAGTTATACGTATTCCAAGTTTCATGAAAGTCCATCCTCGATGCCCAGCCTTGATTCAATGTGTTAGCTTATGGGAAGCGCGAAATAAAGTTAACGTTATGGCACTTTTTTTAACGCTTTTTTTCACTCTAACCATAAACAACAACTTTAAGCGCTGCAAACCGATGAAATACAAGGTACTTTAAAGATAGGGCGTGGAAAAAACTTATTAAATCTATTTTTAAAAGGGCTAAACAACTTGAGCAAAAAAAATCGGCCTACGTCTCTTTTTATCAGCTATAATGATTGATCAATGGAATTGAGCTATTGATTTGATATTTTGATTTACAGGTAATAATGGTCCATAAAAGATTGGTTCGGATTATTTTTGAACAAAGTCAGTTGAGGGGAGGGGGGTGTTAATTGGTAAAAAGTAGTAAGTATTTCTTAAAAAATCTAGCTTTATGATGTTATAGGTTATAGTGGTTTTTGGATATAGAAATAGTGCATAAAGTGGTACTTTTTTTAACGAATGGAAAAAGTTGACCGCACGCAATTCCATGAGTGAAAAAAAGACACTTTATGCACATGTTGCACACATTATTTTTTCTACAGCCCTACACAAAAAAATAAAATTCAAATAGAAATTTGGAATATTTTAATTACGCTCCTTCGGTAAATTACAATTATACGTATTCCAAGTTTCATGAAAGTCCATCCTCGATGCCCAGCCAAGATTCATTGTGTTAGCTTATGGGAAGCGTGAAATGAAGTTAACGTTATGGCACTTTTTATAACGATTTTTTACTTTTTTTCACTCTAACCATAAACAACCACTTTAAGCGCTGCAAACTGATGAAATACAAGGTACTTTGAAGATAGGGCGTAAAAAATTTCTATTTCACAATCCGTTCAATATTTTAATGAATTAGGTTTGAGGGTTAAAATGGGAGAGGGTAAAAATTGAAAATCTTTCTAAGAAATTGAGTGTTATGTCGTTTTAGAGATCTTTTTATTTTCTTGAAACGTCAAAAGCAAAGGGAGCTTCTCCATTTTCATGCAAGAAAGAGTGATGTTTGCTTTATGCGACGTCTATCGGGTAGCCAATTAGCTAGATCCATGCTTTATGGGATGTGATCTTACTGAAGACGAAAAAGTAAGTTATTTATTTCCGTAAACATATAGTACTTAAACCTAATTTTATTTCAAACTGCTGTTACGGAAGAAGTATTCAAGGGAGCCACAAAAATGGGAAATGTCTCTGAACTTGATGTTCTGGTAGAATTGGTACAATACACCAATTTGTTCGGTCTTCCATCAACCTAGGGTCAAATGGAATGTTCATTTTCCGGAGATCTGCTTGGATGTTATCTCTCCATCGCATTTTGGGACGTCCGAGTGGTCTTTTGCCTGTGGGAATCTCCTCCCATACCAGTTTTACAAGTCTTTCGTTATTTAGTCTCTGCACGTGGCCTGCCCATCTTAGTCGCTGTGATTTAATTTCTTGGACAATATCGGCGTCGTTGTAGAGAGTGCTTTTAATTCGATATTGGTTCTGATCTTATACTGGTTTGTGGTGATGTCGTGGTGAGGTCCGAAAATTTTTCTAAGTATTTTTCGTTCAAAGCGTCTGAGCTTTTCTTCGTTTTGCTTTGGCCATGGTCCACGTTTCGCATCCGTATGTTATTACAGGTCTGACGATGGATTTATAGATTTTGATCTTTGAACTTCTTGTGAGATTTTTTGATTTTATGAGCTTATTCAGTGCAAATAGACAGCGGTTTGCAGATTGGATTCTGTCTTTTATTTCTTCGGTAACATCGTTGTCCGCTGTGATTACGGCCCCCAGATACTTAAAACGTTGTACTCTGTCGAAATTAAAGGTGTTGATGGTCACATTTTGTCCTATTCTGTCTCTTTGTGTCGTTCTATTTATACACATATATTTCGCCTTCTCTTCATTAATCTTCAGCCCTACTTCACTTGTTGCTCTTTCCACCTTGTTGAAAATGTCTTTCGTGGATAGGATGGAGTCTCCAACGAGATCTATGTCATCTGCATATGCGAGTAACAGCTTGGGACCTTGAACCGATAGCAATTCTGTTTTTATTTCGGCCGACCTCATGGCTTTCTCTAATACAAGGTTAAAAAGTAGTGGAGATAACGCATCACCCTGTTTAAGTCCACTGTTGATTTCAGAGCTGCCAGACAGTTTATTATTTACACGTACTTTAGATATTCCACCCTCCATACAGACTTTGGTCATCCGAATGAGTTTCTTTGGTATTGAGAACTCCGCCATGGCATTCCATACTTGGCTTCTTTCTACGCTATCATATGCCTGTCGAAAGTCTATGAAAAGATTGTGTATGGGTCTGTTATATTCCCATCCCTTTTCTAGAAGTTGTCTCAGCGTGAATAATTGATCTATTGTTGATCTGTTTGCCCTAAACCCGGCTTGATATTCGCCGAGGACATTTTCAGCATAAGGGATTAGTCTACTAAGGATAATGTTTGAGAGGGTTTTATATGCCGTGTTTAGGAGTGAGATTCCTCTATAATTCGCGCATCTTGTTTTGTCCCCTTTTTTGTGGATGGGCACTATTAAGTTTTCCTTCCATCGTGCTGGTATCCTTTCTTCTAACCATATGTGCGTTATTAGCTGGTGGATTTGGCGATGTAGTGCATCTCCCCCATATTTCAGAAGTTCTGCTGGTATCTCGTCCGTACCCGGCGCTTTGTGATTTTTCAGCTTATTTAGGGCCTTTTGGGTTTCTTCAAAGGAGGGATTTTTGACGGGCATGTCCGCTGTGATATAGATCTCTTCTTTGTGCTGTTCTTCCTGTATGATATTTAGAAGGTCTCTAAAATACTTTTCCCATTCTTCAGTTATTTCTTTACCGTCGATTATCATGCGGCCTTGGTTGTCTCTCAGTGTATGGATGGAATTGGTTCTATGCCCTCTTTTCTCAGAGGAAATTGCTTTATAGAATTCTCTGGAGTCTGGTTTGGGCCGGTCTCTCTCCATAGTTTCATATTTTTGTTGTTCGTAGTTTCTTTTCTTTGTGCGTATTATTTTTCTTGTTTCTTTTCGGCAGTCGTCATATTCCTTTTTACTTTGGTCTGTTTGCAGTTGTATCCAAGTCTTTCTTACTGTTTGTCTTTTTTCCAGTTGTTTCCGACATTCCTTGTCATACCATGTTTTTGCCCTCTTCTGCTTATTCCTTCCAAAGATCTTGTCAGCTGTCTTGGTTATTATTTTGGCAGTCGCTTCCCATAGCTGTTCTATATCATTGTCTTCTCTTTCAGAGTTCAAGGTTTGTTCAAGTTGTTCTCTGCATTGTGTATTTCGTCCACGTTCCATTGTGGGTTTATTGTTGTTTTATTGTATTTGTGGCTTGATATTCTGGATTTGACTTTTGCCCTGACTAAGTAATGATCTGTGTCTCCGTCTATTCCTCTCAGGCTTCTCACGTCTATAATATTGTTACCATGACGGGCATCTACAATGATGTGGTCAATTTGGTTGCGCGTAATAAAAGTAACGTAAGTACAAAATGTCCAGAATGTAATGCTGTCTATTTGGGTCAGACCCTTAGAAATTTTGAAATCCTATACAGTGAACACTTACGAGCATACAGATTAAAACAACCAGATAAATCCCATTACGCAAAACATCTACTTGACACCAACCATTCATTGAGACCTAACACATAACTAGAAGTACTACATATTTGTGATAAGAAACAAGAACTGAATTTCCTTGAACAGTTGGAAATTAGAAGATACTTAAGAAACCCACAATATGAAGTCGTCAATGAACAGATAAATCTAGGGAGTTCTGCACTATTGAAATGTCTTCTTAAGTGGTAATTGTAAAAATCAGCAGATATAGTTTTCCTGGTTTTCTATATCATTGCACAGTTATACTGATCTTAATTGGAAAAATGATATCCAGGATATCACCATAGGGCTAATAATATCTAAGCTCCAATATTTGTAATATCACATCTTCTTCTTTTTTCTATTAACATATATTAAGTCAATCACAAGGTAGGTCACTTCTTGGTCTAGCCAAAAATAATTACTAATCATCAGGTAGGTATCAAATAAAATGTAACTTCTGTCATTTTGACGATGATATTCAGTTATCGAAACAATTGTCAATTTTTTAGAATTTTCAACATTTTTTATTATATTGTGGAATTAGCTAGAAAGTTGAGTTTCATTTAAAACACTAATATATTTTTGGACATTTTTGGAGAAATTTCGGTTCGTTAGCACGATACAGCCTCCGGAGTGTATACAAAAGTCCCCAATTTTATGATTGGATATTGTTCAGGGCGTGTTACATATGCGGAAAATTTAGTTTTAATCTTTAAATACGCCTGCCCCTATCACGAACAATGAATTTTACGTGTCGTTGATTGTTAAAACAAATGATTCTGAAACGTTTACATTGGTTTATTCGTATAAAAACACATTATAAAAGATGAAATGGAATAATATTGAAATTTGGATGAGGGCTATACAAAAAGAATATTGGTTTTTCAAATAATTTAATGATTCATTAAATTTTACTTTTTCGCCCAGCCTATCTAATATGCGAGAAAAGTGTTGGTTTACCCCATAAAAAGTTGAAACTTTGAAAGAAATGTTTGAGTTATATTCACGTTTTTCACCAAGAACAACACAAAAAAACGGTTTTAAAAAAAATCCTGTTTCGTCGTCGTCGTCGTCGTTGTCGTCGGCCACTTCTCGTTAAATGTGTTGTTAGCACGATACAGCCTCCGGAGTGCAACAAGTCATCAATGTCATGATTGAATATTATTCAGGATACCAAACAGATTAACCTTATTGATTTTCAGCTCACCAGAGCCAGTACAACAGGTGTTATAGTACTTTAAGTACGACATTTTTGGAGAAATTTCAGTTTGTTATCACGATACAGCCTCCGGAATACATACAAGTGACCTATTTTATGATTGGATATTATGCAGGCCATCTCTAATATGAATCCTATTGATATTCAGCTCACTAAAGCCAGTACAATCACTCCTATGGTATTTGAAGTAACACATTTTTGTCATTTTTGGAGAATTTTCAGTTTGTTAGCATGATACAGCCTCCAGAGTGTATACAAGTGACCAATTTTATGATTGAATATTATTTAGGGCGTCTTATTATTGAGCCTCATTGATTTTTAGCTCACCAGAGCTAGTACAACGGGTGCTATGGTACCTGAAGTGCCACATTTTTGGTCCTTTTTGGAGAAATTTCGGGTTGTTAGCATGATACTGCCTCCAGAGTGTACCTATACAAGTGACCAATTTTATAATTGGATATTTTTCAAAGTGTCTCATAGATGTACAATTTTGAATTTTAGTTGACTTGAGCGAGTTCAGCGGGTCCTATAAATCCAGATATACTACATTTTTGGTTATTTTTGGAGAAATTTGGGTTTTTTAGCACGATACATCCCCCGAAGTGTATAGAAGGGAC
This sequence comes from Galeruca laticollis, assembly GCA_963921935.1. Lineage (NCBI taxonomy): Eukaryota > Metazoa > Arthropoda > Insecta > Coleoptera > Chrysomelidae > Galeruca > Galeruca laticollis. Next base: position 46,212,936 of record OY998179.1, on the reverse strand, counting down.
AATTTTATGATAGAATATTGTTCAGGGTATCTCACAGATGCGGAAAAGTTAATTTTAATCTTTAAAACCGTTTATTTTTTCACAATATTGACAGTTGTGTATACATGTATAGTTGGCGAAAAATGTATTGTGTAGCAATGTAATCGTATATTCCCTTCAAGTTATGTTGCGGATCTAAACTCTGAAAGGTATGAATATTTTGTTTACTTGCCAATAGTTTTCGTATCAAAAATTTGGAAATGTATTGTTACGCCGAATACTCTGTTTTAATGGTGCCAAAATTGAAAATACAGAAATACGGAGAAAGTCTCAATATAGAGTGTCCATGTTTTTCAGAAATACTCTCTAGGGCGTATAACTTCTTAAATTTCTTTGTCTGTAAAACTTCAATCAGTTGTTGTTTTGTATACGAATCTTCAAAGTACAAAGCATTATCCATTAAAACATTTTGTAGTTCGGTCTTTATGTAGCTTTTATTTGGTATTTTATTGAGATCTCGTGAATGATAAGAACCGTTGTCAAGAACTACAACACTATTTGGCTCTAAGTTTGGAATCAATGGGAATTCAAACCATTCCTCAAGCGTCCATGTTCTTATGATAGTCAACGTTGCAATCTTCCATTTGTTCCCACATATTTTTAAGGCATTTGGAACCTATCCTTCATTTCCACCGCAATGCACAATAACAAGTCTGGATCCTTTGTTTGCAGGCATTGTTGGCATACAAAATTTTGACCCATCAGTCCATCATTTCATAACCGTGTCATGTGTATCATACCAAGTTTCGTCCAAATAGACAATTAGCCGGTTTTCTTCTCTATACTGAGTTACTTGTTCCAAGTATGTATACCGCATATCCACTATTCTTCTGCTTGCATTGACTGTTTGACGTTTATTAATCGTTTTAAATTTGAATCCCAATTTTTTAATCCAGTTTTCAATAGTTTCATTACATACATTATTATTTCTATCGTTGGTAACTCATTACTTTTGTAACAGTAATATATGGTGGTTTTTAATAATTTTATTACAGACACATCTTAAGGTTTGACCAATCCCTTATCACATCGCTTCTTGCGTTCATAAGGCTCATTCTTGGCTATTTTACGTATATTTGACAGGGAAACTTCTGTTAAATCAGATACTGCTTGCATTAATTCTGTTTTTTCATCGAAGTTTCGCCAAGTGATTCAGCTGCTGAATGACAGCTTAAAAGATTTTGTTTGTACGATCCTTCTAACCAAATACTTCGACAACCAATGTTCGAAGGTTTATGCCAAAAGTGAGTGGTAAGGATGAAAACATCAGTATCTGTACTATTTATAATTACTTGTTCAATCGCTCCACGAACAGCATGAAATATATGGCTGAACATTCTACAACCTGCTTCTAGGTGATTGGACTTCAAGTTTAGGACTTCAGATAAATTATTACCTTGGATCTTGAAGCATTTTTCGGGGTCTTCATACCCACCGGCAATGAAAACTTCTGTTTCAGCATTGATTTTTAAACATGTTGGAGCATACGTGCAAAGAAATTGAACAAGCTGATGTTCATTTTGCGAACAATAAAAAAACCTTTGCAGTCGGTCGGGATTTTGGTTGAAGGATTTTTTATTAGTATATTTAATATTCAAAGTATTTGCTAAGATATGATACACAGATAAAACCTCTAAACGATATTTGTACAAGAAGCGAAACTCTTCAATGTGATTCACACCTTCAAGACAATAATAAATAGTTATGCCAAGAACAAGTAGTATTAATGGTAAACTCTACTAACTACGAATACACTAAAATCAAAATTATTGAAAATTATTTGGAAATTATAACAGAAATAAACCAATAACTAGCAGTATTTCCAGAAGAAGAGAAATTGATAATTAAATGTTTAGAAGACACAGAAATCAAAATTTTAAAAGGAATTTTACTAATCAAAAACTCGCCATGTAAAATAACTTTTAAAAACCAAGAATTAATATTTCAAGATAGAATTTTTGGTCAACCACTGGTACTGAATAAACTTCAAACACCTTTTAACAAAAATGAAATCCAACCTTTGGAAATAAAATTGAATACATTAAATTTAAAAGAAATATCTTCGCAAGGATTGACACCAATACACGAAGATATATTAAATTTCCATATTCCTAGCATATGGACTATATTTCTATATTCTAGCGGAGTATTGATAATTATTTGGCTACTATTGAAGTAAATTCAAAAAAGAAGAAAATCAGAAGAAACTCCAATGGAATTACAAGAAACGAAAATTCAACTTCCAGGGGGTGCCTCGATTTAATGGGGGAGGTGTTATATACCTTAAATTCCTTACTACATATTAAATAAATTGCTTAATCAGTATGTTGTGTAATCACCTGTTATTTTATAAATTGTTGAACCTTATTTTTGCTCACATGTAATTTTCACCTTTTGAATTGTTTAGTTTATATAGTCAGTCTAGAATCTACTTTGAATTTTGAAAGTTGTAACTTTTGTTTAATAAATAATTTTTAAAAAAGCTTTTTCCGAGTGTGGAAAGCTATTTTTAATGATCCGTCTACAAGTGAGCAGTACTACCAGAATTACGTTATTTAATTTTCTCATAATGATAATACTGCACCTCCACATGATTTTAATGAAAGAAGAGAAGTGATAAAACTTAAAATTCAATTAAGTTGTGGTTTTCATCGATTTTTTATCTATAGGTTGTATGGGCAGAATCGTGTAATTTGAGTAGAACCTTGGATGAAAATAAAATTAATATATTATTAGATGGACTTGAAAAGAGAAATGGAAGAGGAACCTGAAACAAACTGCAAAAAGAGGAAAATAGATAAGCAAACATATTATCCGAAGAAGAACTATTGAAATTTGATGAATCCTTTTTATTATTCAATATATTAGCTGGGCACTTTTTTTATTAAGGAAAATAGCCATTGACAAATAGAATGGAAAACAGTATGCGATGGCATTTATCATGATAATTTTTTTTAATTATGGAAATTTGAAATGCAAACATATTATTCGAAAAAGAACTAAAGAGATTTGATGAATCATTTTTATTATTCAATATATTAGCAGGGCACTTTTTTATTAAGGATAAAGCCATAGATAAATTGGTGAAAAAAATTATGCATTGACTTTTATTATGATTTTTTACTTTTCCGCACAACCTATCTATATGCGAGAAAAGTATTGGTTTACCCCAAAAAAGTTGGAACTTAGAAAAAAACTTTTGGGGTATTTTTACGTTTTCCATCAACAACAACACGAAAAAACGGTCGTCGTCGTTGTCATCGGCCACTTTTCCTTACATGTCTTGTTAGCACGATACAGCCTCCGGAGTGCAATAAGTCACAAATTTTATGATTGAACATTGTTAAGGACATGTCACAGATGAACCCTATCGATTTTCAGCTCACCAGAGCCAGTACAACGGGTGCTATGGTACTTGAAGTACGACATTTTGTCATTTTTTGAGAAATTTCAGTTTATTAGCACGATACAGCCTCCGGAGTTTAACGAGTCACCAATTTTATGATTTAATATTATTCAAGACATCTCACTGATGAATCCTATTGATTTTCAGCTCAACAGAGCTAATACAACAGGTACTACAGTACTTTAAGTACGATATTTTTGTCATTGTTGGAGATGTTTCAGCTTGTTAGCACGATACAGCCTCCGGAGTATATACAAGTGACCAATTTTATGATTGGATATTATTCGGAGCGTCATAAGGATGAAACCTATTGATATTCAGCTCACTAAAGCCAGCACCACGGGTGCTATGGTACTTGAAATACCAAATTTTTGTCATTTTTGGAGAATTTTCAGATATTGTGAACAAAATTGGCTAGGTCGGCGAATCTGAAATTAATTTACCACTCAACGACTGTACTATTTTAAGGAAATTGCTTAGTACGCTTGCCTCCTCGTTAAAGGAAAACCTCTTTCCCAAATTTACAACAGCAGAGAGCGGCTTCTTAACAATGCCTCCAAACGAAACCCTAATATTCGCTACTCCTTCTCGATATTCCAAAACCAGACCAGTTAACCCGAAACTAAACGGACTCCAAGTTTTTGTAAACCTTGACGGCCAATCAAGTTCTGATAATCCCTACGATATATTCTTATTTTCGGTTGACCAATGGAATATCTCCAATAGATATAACGAAATCCGAACGCAACCGAGCTGGCTTAGTGAATTTCAGATTTATGTAGTACCCTAGTACTCAACCTGTTTAGTGAAGTGTCAACGTCAATCTAATCAAAAGTAGTACCTATTATGAATGTCATTGTTCGAAAACCATATATTGCATCGTTTAATCAGCTTGTTTTGCGCAAACGCGTGTTCTGCACTGTTATTTGGTTGGAAATAAACGAATACAGTTGGAACGATTTGTGAATCATTTGGAAACCAATGTTAATATCTATTCCATTATCATAACATAACCAAAGATTACAAGAAGTTTGTGGATAATAAAAATAAGACTGGTAAATATGTTATACAAATTAATAAACCAATTAATCAATTTAGATGATAGCACTAAAGTTAGTAAAATGTATGAATAAAATTATTTTGCTCTAGGTAGAGGACGAAAGTATTTCGAGTATGAAAAAGAAATGTACGAGATATTTGGAAAAAAAAATGTATATCCAGAACTTATATTATCCAATGAAACAATGGATAATAATTTAGCTGACACATGTGATGAAGAATTAGTAAATAAAAACAATGACCCTGATGTACCACCAACACAAACAAAAGTTAATCAAAAAAAAAAACACGAGCTGTTAAAAAACTATCAACCCTGCAGTATATAAGATCTTTTAGAAAATTATATTATGAAGAAAAACTAAAAATTCACAGAGAACGTTTAGAAGAATTAAAGAAAAGAAACAGGCTAATTGAGGAGAAAAATTTAATACTTAGGGAACTTGTAAAAAAGGAGTGTCATTGTAATTCAGATTCTCTCTTGTAATTTTTTATATTCCATTATATTTATGTAGTTAATTTTTATTTTAACTCAACTTTTTATTTCTGTTTTACTGTTTCCAAAGTTATTTTTAATTATATTTATGTAGGTATTTATTTTACACTTAACATTTTATTTCTGTGGTACTTACTGTTTCCAAAGTTATTATTAAGTATATTTATATCAGTATTTATTCGACATTTTATTTCTGTTGTACTGTTTGTAAAGTTATATTTAATTATATTTATGTAGGTATTTATTTTACACTTAACATTTTATTTCTGTTGTACTGTTTGTAAAGTTATTTCTAATTTTTGTTTATAAGATAAGGGGATATTTTTTTATTTACATATTTGTAATTTTATAATTTATTTAGTACTTGTTACCTACTGTAGCAATGAAAGATACTGTCAATGATTTTTATTGATATGTTATACAAACATCTTAATTAAAAGTGGTGAATGGTAAATTATTCTATAATGGTGATGCATACGCTATTCTATCTCTAATTATGCGTAATTCAACATTTTCGTCATCTTCATCAACATCTTGATCTTCATGAGGAACGATATTATCGATATGAACTTGGACACTAGCAACAGCTAAAAATATATGTGGATTATTTTATGTCTAGGCTACACTAAACACAATCTTGTGGAGTAAATATAAATAGCATGTACGAAGCACAAATTTACTTATTTAGCATGAAAATTACTTAATTATAATCACTTACAAATACAATACACACTAAACTATAAATTTAGGATATTTTTATGAACACAAAACATATGACAACAGCATTTGACCCATAGAGAAAGTTATAATAATATTTGTCTATGAATTGACCGTCGTCTTCTGTCATTGAGTTTTATACAGCGCCATGCATCAAGACGGCGGAGCGGTTGAACTAAAGTAAAAAGATGTTCGTTTGCAAAAATTTGCGCACAACAAATCTCAAAAAATATAATGATTTGAGATTTCATATTTTCAGAATCGAATTCTCTAGGCTTCCTTTTGGGGATCAGGTTTTGGTGTCCATATTGGTGACCACAAATTGTCAAAATCACACCATCACTTAATGGCTTATGTATTTTTTATAACAATATAAAACTCAACCAAAATACCTGATCCCCAAGACAAAGGTCCAAGTTATATTGTGTTAAAATTTCAATACTTAATTTCCCTGCGTTCTTTAGATTTGTTGTGTACAAAATGACCTAAATTTTGTTGCAAATCATGGGTGCCAACTGTTTTCAGGTTCCTAAAATGTGAGGCCCCTCTTAAGAATGTAGATAAATTTGAAGCTCTGAAAAAAATTATAGCCAGCTTGAAAGGACATGAAAGTCATCACGGGCGTGCTAAATCTCCCGGCATGTATCTATCGTCCAAAAATAATATTATTGTTTTATGGCATCAGTGCAACCAGAGTGCAGTTGAAAATTTGAAAGTAAATTACAAGTACTTTAGTAGAATATTTAATTAATCATTTTAATATTGCGTTTGGGAGCCCTGCCACTGACGTATGTGTTAGAACCCAAACTGCTATTAGTATTTCCAAAGACAGAAATGAAATAGAGGAATTAAAAACTTGTCTACGTGTACATAAAGTACGGGCCAAACAATTTTTCAACATAATGAAGGAGAAGCCGGTACAGAGTGTTTCGTACTGTTTTAACCTTCAGCAGGTGCAACTCTTACCGAAAGTGCCCATTCAAGATGCCTTTTATGCACAGCAGTTGTCGTTTTATTGTTTTTGTGTCAGAGACAAGTTCTGCTTTACGTGATTTTCTTAATAAAGTAGAATTTGGGCCAGATATCAAACAGTTAAGACTATTCGCAAACAGTTAAGACTATTCGCAGACGGTTGTGCAGGGCAGAATAAAAATGCACACGTGATGTATATGCTTATGATGTGGCTATACAAAGATGCCCCCCAAAATATTAAATCTGTGGTACTCACCTTTCCGGTGCGCAGACACTCATATTTGTCAGCGGACCGTGTTTTCGGACAGATAGAAAAAGTTACACGATCCTACAGTACATTAAAAACACCTACAAAATATTATGAGATTTACTCCAAAAAAGGAGACGTTAGACAACTTGGTAGGGACTGGGTTGTTTACGATATAAAAACTGCGTTAACATCTTTAAAGAAAATTGAAGGAATCAGTACGGCCAAACGGATTATTATTAAGAGATCACAAAACAACACCGATATTTTGCTTAAGACGGAATTGTTTTACAGGAATGATGATCCCTCCAAAAATTTGAAACGCTAGTAAAATGTGGAAATAAGCTTGCTACTTTACAGTTACCTGCTGTAGCATTTAAAAATAAAATTAAACCAAAAAAAACCACAGAGCCTCTCGAAACTGTTAGTTGAACTTTCAGGGGAAAATTGGGTCAACGATCCTGAGTTAACATGGTTACAGCCAATTATCTCTGACAATCGTGAGCGAAATGATAATCAAGATAACCAAGATGACACTGACGATGGTGACGTTATCTAAGAACCTGACTTATGCGATTGCAATGATGCACTATTTTCTCAAGAATAACCACTAATGATGAGCACTATTCAATTAATGGCCCCGAGTCCCCGGCGTTCCTTGAATGGAACAGGGGTGCGAAGAATCCCCGGGAGGAAAATTAATATACAGCGCTTAGCAACTTGGAATATAAGAACGCTTCACGAAGCAGGAAAGTTTGATATGGTCATGATGGAAATACATAGGCTTAATATTCCAATTTTGGGCCTTGCCGAAGTCCGATGGTCAGGATTGGGATGTTGCACAAAAAATGATATGAGTCTATACTACTCAGGAACAGACAATAATAATCACAGTAAGGGTGTCGGCGTAATCATTAAAAAGGAATTTCAGCAGAGCGTTATCACCTTTATCCCATATAATGAGCGGATGATGCTACTACAGCTAAAAGCACATCCCATTAACATAAACCTTATTCAGGTATATGCCCCTACATCAGACAGTAACGACCATGTTATAGAACAGTTTTATACAGACTTAGAACAATTAATGAAAACTATCAAAAAGCAAGAAGTGATTATAATTATGGGAGACTTTAACGCAAAGATTGGACGAGGAAAAGTCGAAAAATTCGTTGGCAAATTTGGACTGGGAACGAGAAATGAGAGGGGAGACAGAGCGCTACAATTCTGCCAAGAAAATGAGATGATAATTACAAACACCTTTTATGATCTGCCTTCAAGAAGACTATATACCTGGACTTCGCCTCGACACAATGACAGCCGAATAATCAGAAATCAAATAGATTTTATAACCGTTAATAATCGATTTAAAAATGGGATTAAGAGCGTTAAGACCTATCCAAGTGCCGACGGAGGAACAGACCATAACTTATTAGTTGAAAATGTAAACATAAAACTAAGAACCTTAAAACGACATAACAAATATCCTGAAATGAATCTGAATGAAATTAAAAATCGCAAAGAACAACTAAATGAAGAGATAAGGGACAAGCTGAACATCGTATCTCAAAGCGAAGACGTGGACGAGAACTGGAGTACGTTAAAAAATGCTTTGCTGGAATCTGGCAGTAGGGTACTTGGCACGGAAACAAAAGCTAGTAAAAACGAATGGATGACACCTGAAATAATTCAGCTTGTTAACGAAAAAAGAAAATTTAAAAATAAAAACAGGCAAAAATATAAATAACTGAAGAACAAAATAAAATACGAAATCGACAGAGCCAAAGAGAACTGGATGAAAGAAAACTGTAAAGAATTGGAACAGCTAAATAATAAACACGATACAGCAAACCTTCATAAAAATCTAAAAGATATAACGGGCAACACTAAACACAGAACACCCTGTGTCACTAGGAATAACCAGGGTCAATTAGAAACGGAGGATGGACAGATAAAGAAGGTATGGGAACAATACATTCAAGCTCTTTTCAGCGATGCAAGGGAATATGGACAAGAGACGCTAGACGAGGACCAGTACCTTGAAATTTTGGAGTCAGAGGTCGAGCAGGCCATACAAACGGCTAAGAGTAAGAAAACTCCTGGTCCAGACGAAATCCCTACAGAACTACTAAAAGCATTAGATACCGATATAGTGAAAAAGTTTACAGTTATTCTAAATCAGATATACAGGCAAAGTAAAATACATACGGAATGGCTCAAGTCCACGTTTATTCCCCTGCCAAAGAAGAACAACCCCAAATCATGCGATGACTATCGGTTAATAAGCCTTATGAGCCACTCACTAAAAATACTTTTAAAAATTATACAAAACAGAATACATAAGAAATGTGAAGAAAAATTAGATAAAACTCAGTTTGGATTTCGTAGGGGCATGGGAGCAAGAGAGGCATTGTTTGCCTTAACAGTCCTTTTACAGAAGTGCAGAGAATACAACAAAACCGTATACGCATGCTTTATAGATTTCCAAAAGGCCTTTGACCGAATACAACACACAAAACTAATAGAAGAACTTATAAACATCAATTTAGAAAAAAAAGACATCGAAATAATAAAGAGCCTGTACTGGAATCAGTCAGCTACAGTGAGAATCAATAATACAGAAACTAATGATATTTCGATTGCACGAGGTGTTAGACAGGGATGTATTCTGTCACCAACATTGTTTAACGTGTACTCTCAGGTTATCTTTGAGAAAGCCTTATGGGAAAGAAGCGAAGGGGTTAAAATCGGCGGCGAAGTAATAAGCACGATAAGATACGCTGACGACACGGTGATCTTGGCAGAGAGTCTGGAGGACCTGCAGATACTTGTAAATGCTGTTATTATGGAATGTCAGCAAATGGGAATAGATATTAACACAAAAAAAACTCATGATAATCTCCAAAACACCCTCACATAATGATCAATTAATAATAAACGATCAAGCAATAGAAAGGGTAGAAAAGTTTAGATACTTGGGTGCTTTCATTAACTCAGACCCAAATCAGGACCAGGAAATCCGTGTAAGGATTGAAATGGCAAGATCGGCATTTCTAAAATTTAAATCCATGTTTTGCAATAAAAATTTGAATTTAATACTCCGGTTGAGATTTATGGAGTGCTATGTTTGGTCCCAGCTATTATATGGTGTAGAAACATGGACGTTAAAGGCACAAATAACTAAAAGAATCGAAGCCTTCGAAATGTGGATTTACAGACGTATGCTGAAAGTACCATATAACGAGGAAACTACTAAAAATAATAAAAATACGTAAGACAGCATATCTCGGTCACGTATTACGACATGATAAATACTCTCTGTTACAAGTGATTATGCAGGGCAGAGTTGAAGGAAAGAAGGGAATTGGGAGAAAGAAGAAATCATGGCTGAGGAATATCCGAGAATGGACAGACATGGGCGTTGAGGATCTTTTTCATATTGCTAAGGACAGAGATGCTTTTAAGAGAGTGGTCGCCAACCTCCGATAAATGGGGACGGCATTCGAAGAAGAAGAATGATGATGACGATGGGGACCTTTATGACATCCCAGTAAACACAGGATATCCTATGGATATCCATATACTGTCCACGATTGGTCCATATGGACATGGACACAGAATGGACATCCAATGGATGTCCATTTACCACTAGTACAATGGATATTCGTTTGGGGATATCCACTGGACCTTCAAGCTCGTTCACCAGCACTGTCGCTGGTACGTGAAAGATTTATTTGAATTATGGACGTCCTTTGGACATCCATTGTTCATTCTTTGGTCGAGTCGAAAATACCAGACTCATTAAAAATGTACTACGTCCGCTATATTTTAGACTTATACCTTCCATTTTCTACTCTAATTTTTTACACTGGTATTCAGTATTATATTTTTAATTTCATGTGATGAAGAAAAAACTAATTGTGAAGGTAGCAAAAGTTTGGTAAATAAATAATAATTTGATGTTAGACTGTGTTGTATTTACCACGGGTGATATTCTATTACATTCTAAAAACTCCAAAAATACCGTATTCGCAAGTTGGCAGCAATGTGCCCAACCTAATTTTCCATCTGTTACCGACACTGGGTCACTCTGTGACTAAGGGCTGGCGTGTGGCGCCATTATATATGTTTTGCTAATTTCAGTTTTCCAGTTTCTATCTCTATGCTTATTTCCTTGTTATTCCATCATATTTGCGAATTATCTAATTATAAAATTATAATAATATTGTGTTGTATTTGTGCCTAGTGGTGATTATTGATTTTGTGTCTAATATACTGATATTGTCAAAGCTTTTTACAAGTAAGTATGTGTTTAATTAGTATGCTCACTGCTAATTTATATCCTGTTCGATAACTGAATTCGAATTTCTGGGCACAAGGTGGAGGGTTTTATATAGTTTAAGCTCACGAGAAATATGGATAAAAAAATCTAAAAAATAAAATTCTCAACAAATACTACAGAAAAACGAGGAAAGAATTCAATGTTACTAGGTCCATTGAAAGTGGTGACCAAACTTTGCATCGTCAATCTATCGACACAAACCAAGTTTTTGCATCAATCTCCTCTGATTCGCCTTCGTTTTCTAATAACGCTCAATTCGTTCCTGATTTTAGTGATTCAGATGAAACCATTCATAATATGGATTCTGAGGTTTCATCTGTAGATGAGCAATATGATTTTGCAGAAGCAAACACTTCAAATCAATCACTTCATTTTGTGGAAAATAACATAAAAGATGCATTGGATCGTCAACTGGCAGAATGGGCAGTGAAATATAATGTTACACAAACAGCACTTATCTTCTCCATATATTGAAACCTTTACATCCACAACTTCCATTAGATGCTAGAACTTTACTAAATACTCCTAGAGATATGTCATTAAAAGTGGTGCAACCAGGAGTTTATTATCATTTTGGTTTCAAGAATTCTATTGAAGAGTAGATGAATGTAGCGCAATCTCATATTAAAAACTGTGATGTAATAGAAGTTTGAATGAACATTGATGGTTTGCCTTTGTCAAAGAGTTCAGGTAGTCAGTTGTACCCGATTCTTTGTAATTTGTTTCTACAAAAGACTCCTGTGTTTGTAGTAGGTTTATATCAGGGCAATGAGAAGCCTCAAGAGGCTAATGAATTTCTACAGTCATTTGTCAACGAAGCAGTATCAGTTGTGGAAGAGGGATTCATATTTGATGGAAAAAAGTATTGCATCAAAATTAAAGCTTTCATTTGCGATGTACCAGCAAAATGTTTTATCAAATATGTTAAGAGTCATACTGGCTATTATTCTTGCGGTAAATGCTCAACAGTGGGTACATATATCAATAGAAGAGTGTGTTTTCCAGATGTTAATAATTTATCGCTTCGCAATGACTCAGATTATAGATTGAAATCACATGAAGAACATCACACTGGTACTTCTATACTGGAAATGATTCCTGGTATTGACATGATTAGCGATTTTCCATTAGACTATTTGCACTTAATTTGCTTGGGTGTTGTTAAAAAATTGATGCAATCTTTGTTGATTGAAGGAAAACCGACATCAAAATTATCATTCCACCTTCTTGTCAAAACATAGTTCACAGATTCCAGCTGAGTTTAACCGAAAAAGTAGATCATTGATTGAAGTGAAGAGATGGAAAGCAACAGAGTTTAGAATGTATTTACTATATTTAGGCCCTGTTGTCTTGAAATCTGTGTTAAGCCAAGAAACATATATTCACTTTCTTACTTTACATGTTGCAATTACAATACTCTCCAGCAAAAAATTTGTCCATCTTGTTGATTATGCAGATTCTTTATTAAAATTGACCACCCCACCCAAAATGCCTATCCCATCAAGTACACATGATTCAGTACAATCAAGAAGTCAGCTTGATGATTCAGATCCAAAAAACAATCCTATAATACCTACTTCAGTTAGCAGTAAATCTATTGGTTTGTATTATTTCATGAGTCAATGATATTTGCATTCAAAATTATATTGAGATTTGACTGATGTTCCTTCTTGTTATATGTTTTAGATGAATTTTCCTGTTGTTGCTGTCGTGTGCACAGAAGTGGTAAGTTAATTGTAAAATTGAATGATAATATTTTGTAATAAACGCTTGTTTGATTTTTTCAGGTGATAGTTTGAGAAGCATTATAAAACAACAGATACTTATGAGAAATATATTGACTCAAGTTGTTGAAGAAATACAAAATTTAAAAATAGTGCAACCCACAAACATCCATGAAGAAACCCATCAGTCCATATTTGTAATGGTCAATTTCTTACCAATTAATTCTGATGAACACCTAATGCTTGTAGACGAGTACTTACAAAACGAAAAAAACTTCAGAGCTACTGTGAGTAACTAAAAAATATACTAACAACCTCTTTTGTATTGTATTTTTCTTTGGATTTGAACCTTTTTTTTAAATTAATCATCTGGTTTTCAGGTTGATGAATTTTCTAAGTTAGGAGGAAACAATTTATATGATTTCACTTAAATGTGTCTGAATGTGGTTATGTCAAATTCCTTCGCCTCAGAATTCAGTTGGTATGGAGCTAAGAAGAAAAGGATTTTCAAAAATCTGTAATTGGCAAAAATGCTTTTGGGTAAGGGTTTATCTTGAAATATTTCTGTACTTTCCAGGGATCTATAATTCAATAATCTATATACATACATGTGGTCTCCGTAGGCTAGTGGAATGTTGCTCTGTCTGCTAACCGAGAGGCCCCGGGATCAAACCCGGGCCTAGTTAACATCATAATTAAAAATTCGGAGAGCCACCTGTCTGAAGGCAATGGCAAACCACCGACAGTATTCTGCCTAGTACAGCCTCTCAACATAGACGTTCGGATCCGTCGTTAAACTGTAGGTCCCTTCTATCTGTGGTAACTGGAGAGCACAACACAGGTAGAAGTGAGAGGTCGCCTACGTCCGATCACGGATATGGCACTGTAAGAAGAAGAATATACATACATAAATCACTAGTGCCTGTCTGTTCGTCGTAGCATCTGAAAACTTGTGTCATCTTCTGTGAAAATGTATTGTTTTAGATGCATCTCAACAATCCAAACTATCCGATAATTAAAAAGCTACCGAGGAAGCAATTAAAAAGTGGCTAAGGAGAGCGAAAGGAAGAAGTAAAAATGTGAAAGTGCCAAATGACAATAATAGCAATAATTAGTCTGACTTGTGATAGTTGTTATGATATTATGTTTTTAAGAATATCTTTTATTTTCGGTTATCAAGAATCATTGTTCCATTATTTTTATTCTGCAGAGCTCTTTTAATTTTACTACTAAACTACTACTTTTGAACAATTTAGTATTATTTTTCCTGTATTGAGACCAATATTTGAGGTTTATTTATGTAAAGGTTTTCACAAATAATTTGAACTTAAAATTATCTATTATTGCTGTTGACAAGATTTCACAATATTATCGTTTATATTTGCTCCTGCAGATTCTGACTATATTAAATTACAACTTAATTATCATTTCAATATTCCTATTGTTCTCTCAAATAAAGTACCTACCAAACATGCAAAACAATAACTTCTGTGAAATGAAATTTATAAGAATGTTCTATTTTTGATTTGATTATTTTTTTGTGTGCACTTATATTTTTCTTTAATTAATAACCATTTCATATGTATATTATTATGATTATCATATTTAGAAATCCTTCCAATATTCTTGTCATTAGATGCTCTGAATATACAAAATGTATACAAAATATATTCTTTTTCATAATAAGTTCAGTACAGGATTCTTCTGTATATTTTTGCACCCCACCAGGGATTTTGAAGAATTTTATCATCCAAACATCCAAACTTCTTAAAATGAGCAGTGCTTTAGGGGCGAGTGCTAGAATTTACGGAAAACTATAGTCCATAAACTATCCAGTTCATGTCCAAAACATCCAGTTTACGTTCATAACCTATCCAGTTCATATCCTAAATGTATCCAGTTCGTGTCCTTTAAACATATAGTTCACGTCCATAATAAGTACATGGGATATCCATAACCTATCCTGTTTATGTCCAAAACGTATCCAGTTCATGTCCTAAACATCCAACTCAGGTCCATGAGATGTCCATGGTTTATTTATCATGTCCAGTGAATGTCCATTTTTGTTCAAAGTATATCCATTCTTTGTACGAAACGGACATCCATGGGATGTCCAGTTTTGTGGCAAATGGATATCCGATGGATGTCCATAGGATATCCTTCTGGACATGAACGGACATCACATGGATATCCCTTATGTACAATGTGGATATTAATTGGACATCCATTGTATGTTCATGTGTAATCTGGGATGTAAAATGCCATTATTTTCCACTATCATTTTTTATTTCATTTTTTATTTGAAAAATAAACTGCTATTGTTATAAATCTACTTAAGTATTATTACATGATTACTACCGAGTCTGTCATGCCGCTTTGTGTAGACAATGAAAATGCATTTTGTCCCAGGGTGACAATCTAAATGCAGTATATCCAACAGTTTTTTTCAGTTTTTTGGGACATAATCAATACTCGATTTTTCGCATGTAGGTATAATATTTGCATGATTTTTCATCCATTTTTTGGGTATATTAATTTTACGGTTAATTTCTTGCCAAACGCGCAGCGGTTTTTCTTTATTTGCCAAAATTACAAAAAATTGATAAAATGCATCTAGAAAGTCTACTCCTCAAATATAATTTTAAAATATACTAGAAAATGTATTCCAACCAGTTGTAATATATGATTTCTTTGTGTGTGAGTAGGTTTATTTTTAATTCAAACGGATCACCCTGTAAACGTAATTTCAAATATAACATTTTTTATCATCCTATGAAATCGGAAAACATATGTTTTTACTCGTACTTCCTGGATACGTAAAACAAACATTCATAGATTTAGTGCTAAAATGGTACCACTATGCACCTACCATTACCCCACTATGCACCTTAAACACCTGTATTCACCTACACTGTTGATTGTTAACAACTCGCTGGTCAGTCTATGTTGTCGGTCCCACAGTACAATATCGATGTATCTCGAATTTATGCACGGTACCATATATATTCAATAGTTTTATGGTGTTAGTGGAGTGGTGAAGTGGTGAAGGGCTGAAGCCCATTGTGATAAAAAAAAGATGACTGTAACTTATACGGGGCGCGTCCCCAACGGTAGTACATTTGGATGTTTTTGGAAAGTACTCGGAATGTAAGTTTTATTGTTGATAAGCATTGCACGAATTGTTTACAAAAGTAGACCAATAGAAGCGATAAGTCGTGAAATATGTTAACATTGTTTGAATTATTCAGAAAATTTCTCTTTTTTATTTTTAATTCAAGCACTGATATATTTTTTTAATTGAATTATTCTAATAGATTCCTAGACCACCGTTACTTTGTTTTGATTATATATTTTAAATAGAAATAATTTAAATAAAAATGTTTATATTGTGATTAATAAAAGACGTTAAAAGTACAGAGGGATTCACCGCTATATTTTGGTCGATAACGAATATTTTTGTGGTCAATATAATCAATTTTATCTGTAAAATATTCTCACTGAAAATAATAATTTTGACAGTATGACATTTTTAAAAAAGACATTCAAAACAATTTCAAATCCTTTTGTTTTCTTGCCAAAAAGCTATCAAGAATATTTTAAAATATCAGGTTCTGTGTACAAAGTTGATCGCCTTTGGTTGGTCGATTTTATTCAACTGTGCACTGTTCAAACATAAATATAAATGTACAATGTGATTCACGCAAGTCTAGCATAATCAGTAGTTCTTATTTTTTTATAATGGTATATTTTTGATAGATTTTAATAAACGAATTGCAACGAGCTGTAGTAGTTATAGTTTAGTATGAGTAACAAACATAGGGTGAAATTAATAATTGATTACGCTTTAAATATTGGTAATTTTTTTGAAAATTAGCCACTCCGTTATACACAGACTGGTGTTTGGAAAATAAATTGACTCCAAATGCCTGTAAATGCACTGCAGGACATATATTCTGAAGACTAATAATTATTGTAGTTATGACTACTCCATAAATTATATTGTGCTTCTCCGCCCTTCAGTTATCGTAGACTTCGGGGTGGTATTTGATCTAAAACTCTCATTTGCATCTCACGTGGAGACAGTCTTCTAATAAAATGTAAGGATTTTTAGCGATTCTGTCCAGGATAATACATTAAAAATCCTTTATTATGTTCATATAAGGTAGAATCTGGAGTACCTATGCATCTCCTGTTTGGTATCCTTTCTATCAGGTTCACGAAGATAGGCTTGAATCAGTACAAACACGTTTTTAAAACGTCTTTCAGTACGAGCAAACAACCTCTATCCTCCTATTGGTGTATCTAATACTGAATTCCTTCAGAGACTTGGGTTTAATAGTTTAGTTCGCGTCGTGATTGTCGCTGCATATCATTTTTGTTTAACCTTGTTCATAGTAAATTGCAATATCCAGGCCTCTTGAGTAACTTATACTTTAATGTATCTAGAGCTACTTCAAGAGCTGACAAAATATTTTACCTGACTACGCTTCGTACAAATGTTAAAAAATATTCCCCACTTTTTACAATATGTGTGTTAAGTTAGATCAAGTATATTTCCATCTTGAAATTTTCAATTGCAGTGTAGCCGTAATTAAATATTTTGCCTTGGCTGATTAAATATTCAAATTGCTTATGTTTATATAAACTTATTATATATTTTGTATTTATTTGTATTTCTGTTCTCTAATTGGATTTGAAAACCTGTAGAACAGTCTGGAATAAAATAAAATATTACTAAAATGAATAAAACCTGATAAGTTAATATATATATGTTGGTATACAAACATTTTAAATTAATATCTAAAAACTGTCTAGAAATCCAATATATTAACAGAATTGGTAATTAACATATTGTTACATGTCACTTGTTGACACTATACATTGAAATAGTAAATTTTCAACCGGAAACGTATTAATTGCAAATAACAACGATAACTATTTATCTGAGGCTCACTGAATTGATAATTTGTTGATGATCGGATATTATAGGTACTGAGATAATAATTGTCGAATCTTCCGCAGCACTTCAGTATCTTAACAAACTTACTTACTTTGGATGTGGGATGTTCTGAATGATCTTGAGAACAATGTTTTTTCTTGTACCTTCGGAAGGTTTAAAATAGTGTATTGTTTAACGAGTGACGGAAGTAGAGCATTTTCTGCAAACGAGAGAACAGTTTATCAAACGAAGCACAGCCGAGTTTGATAATGTTCTCAAGTTGCAGAAAATGGCTTTCGACGAGTAGAACACTATACTTTTTCTATAACCATGGCTTACTGCATACGATGTACAAGAAGTTTGAATTATCTTTAAAGTGATCTCGCAGAAATTTGCGATTCACAATGCTTTATATTATAATTGAACTTTTCTATACTTTTGCCTTATACATACTCTATAAAATCCTAAAAATTATATCTAAGACAGCAACAATAATTTCATTTAATTATTAATTTATAAACTTTAATAAATCAATACTAAGAAATGTATGGTGTGTTTTAAAATTTATTTTTGATTCGCATATTGATTCATAATTATATTAGAATAGTTATTTAAAATGATTGGGTCAGCAATTTAATATCTGAAATTGCTACCATCTACTTTCGTCACTAAAGACGAAAGTTAACGTTATGGGATATGCTATCACTGGTGTTGGAAACTGACGTTTTCGGTTGAAGTGAAACGTGACGAAAGTTGTTGATTTTTAAATGGTTATAGAAAAAAAGGGTTTTCATCGATATAGTCTACGATACTATTGTATTCCTTACAAATCTCTTGACAGGTTATTGTAATATTTATGCTGTTCTTGACAGCATGCTATTAAACAGAGACGCAAACGTGATATGACGAAGGAAATATCTGAAGACGATAAATTCATATAGAAATGAGTAATTAATAATATAATCTCAGATAAATGGAAAAACTGTATCCAGCACCTTCGGGAAAAAGTGGAGAAACCAATGTAGGAATTGGAGAATATAATTGAATCTTCAGTTGAGCTATTAACAATAAATGTTGACAACAATTCTGATAGAGTGAAGGTGAAATTTAGAAGCAGGCATATTGCATATAGGGTGATCAGCAAAGGGTGTCTACCGGCCGTATCTTGGAAACCGTTCGTCCTAGAGTTTTGGGAAAAAAATCTTATAACAAAATCAGGCCTAAAAACCGTTTATAAATATTTTTAAGTTTGTAAATTTCCGCTAGGTGGCGCATTCCGTCACTTAAAAAATATAATTGGATTTTTTACAAAATATTCCCCAATAAAAATTTTTGCTCTAGATACTTCTGTCCATATTCTACAACTTTTGTCTAAGTAATTTTTCTGTATCACCTATTCTTTAGTGGTGGGGGAAGTGTACTTTTATCTGTAGATTTCATATGCCTGTACCGAATTTCACAAACGTAGTCTCCTTGCAAAGAGCAATAAAGGTATCTAGCTCTATATAAATTTTTTTCTGAGAACTTCAAAATGCAATGCTATGATCGTAATTAGCTTACAAAAAGATATCTCCTGTCGTTCGAAATATTTTGGCATTTTTAAAAAAATTGAGGAGTGTTGGCTCACCCTGTAAGTCGTTAGAGAAATTACGTTGCTAAAATTATTCTGAGAATAAAATTACATCGAAATGCCTTAACCTAAATGCTATTGCTTTCTTTATTTTGTTTGATAGGCCTTTAGTCACGAAAAATAAATCTGAAAACCAGAGGTTGATATCACTTTCCATTTTAAAGGCATACTAAACAAAATAGAAAAAGCAGAAGCATTTTAGGTTAAGGCATACCGATGTTATTTTATTCTCAAAACAAATTTAGCAACGTAACTTCTCTTTCAACTTACAGGGTGCGGCAAGACTCCTCAATTTTTTTGCCGTTTTGACAGTTCAATAAGCCATCTCATTTGTCTTTTTGTAAGCTGGTTATTGTTATAGCATTGCATTTGAAGTTTCTCAGGAAAAATTATAAATAGAGCTAGTTGTCACATAACGCTCTGTATTTGCCAATTGAAACGTTAAATGTGATATTGATTTTTGTTTCTCAAATACTCCTTTAATGCGCTTTGCAAAGACGTTTGTGAAAATCGGTTCAGGTACATGAAAGTTACCACTTAAGAATAGGTAATAGAGAAAAATGACTTAGACAAAAGTTGTAGAATATAGACAGAAGTATGTAAAGCAAATATTTTTTATCAATCTTAACCCTTTATATAGGGAAAAAGGGTGGGGCAGGTTTTATTTTAATTTGGATTTGTGAAAACGTTTATATGGTACTATGAAACAACAAATATGCAAAGAAAACGTGATTTTTTATTATACTTTTCAAAAAAACTGGTGAGAAATAGTTCTCCCAAAGACCGTTAAGGGTCTTAGGAAGTATGTTAAAAGCAGTGGGACAATAATTTCCCACCCGACTACAAATGTATTTTTTAATGATTATTATCAACATTTTTCATAAAACTTAAAGTTTATAATGTCAAAATAAAATAGAGCGCAAACGTAACGATATAATCCTAAAATAACGTAGGAATCAAAATTTACTACATATTTTGAAAAAGTTATTTTCCATGAAATTTACCGAAACAACATTACAAGTTTTACAAATCAGATTACTTCTTTTCTCTTTTGTCTTAGTACTACAAAAAGCACATCGTCTCTATTTTTTTTTGTAATTCTGGCATATGGGCACCCACATCTAGTAGTCTAATATTGTTTTGTACTGTTGGATTCCCATCTGGATGATTCCGTTTCCTCCAAAAGCGTTGCCAGGAGTGAAACCAGTTCGTTTCCTAGAAGGGAACTCATTTTATTTATAAATATTATGAAATATACATAAATAAGTTACCTATATGCTCATTAGCCAAACGAGATCGGAAATGTGAATGACTCATAGGCTTTTGATTTTTTTCTTCAGTGTTTTCCTGTATAGAATGAAAGCATTGACAATAGCGTCTTGATTTTTGAGATATGGAGTAGTAGGACATGTATTGGTCGAATTTATCCACCCCTCCCATATATGCATTGTAATCTGCTACGGCTTTTGGACATTCAATTGTTTCACGAGCACCTTGAACATTTTTTCTTTTTGTTGTAGACATCTTAGAAGGTATGTGCATGTTACTTATTACAGTCACCGGTTTTCTTCCATGATCAAACCATCTGGGGATACTAATATCTCCACATTGCATACATTCAGTTTCCCTTTTTGAGTATTCTATATCTTTTTTGAACACATTTTTTGGATAATATTTTCTGTCAGTACGGAATGTGCCACCAGCAAACATTTTTATTCCAAGTAATTCTCTTATCAGCTAAATACTACTGAAGATATTGTCAATAAATAAACAGTACGCTAATCCTTCAAAGCTTTGAGAAAGAAATTTGACAACATTTTCTCCCAATGATTTCGTCGTAGACCCATCACTAGCTTTTCCAGTGTATACATCAATTGTTAGCATATGACCGGTTACAGCACAACAACAAACGCAAATCTTGAAGCCCCTTTACATTGGTTTCAGTGACATATACTGCTTCATTGTAGAGCGACCTTTGAAAGCCATCATGCTCTCATCGATTGATAAAAATCTGGAAGGAGAAAATAGTGTTTTGAATATAGCTTGAAAATGAGATAAAAGTAGCCGTATTTTATATAGTTTATCATAGTTGGCAGCACCTTGAACTGGCAAATTGTCATTATTGCTTAAATGTAAATATCGCAAATTTTTGAAAAACCTCTTCAATGTTACTACTCGAGCCACACGCTCGACATAAAAATTTGCTTCAGTCGACCAGTATAATCTCATACTAGGGAGACGATGAAATCCCATAATGATTAGTAATCCAAAAAAAAAGCTTACAGTTCGTCCACGTCAATATTTAGGTCGTTGTTCAGCAGCATTGCATACCTGTTAGACTCTTTCATTATGTGGTTTAATATTTCTTTAGTTATAATCAAAGAGAAAAATGCCAAAGGATTGATACTATTTAGTACTGATGGCTTTGGTCCAAAAGGGTGACTAAAAGTAGCCTTATGAAACTGAGGTAAATCGACGGCTATTTTATTCCATTCATAGGATGTTTCGTTATTCATTTTGGTTCCCTCTGTTTTTTTTGGAACAGTTTTGGCAACACTCTCATTTTCAGACTCAGACTCACTATCATCCTAGTGGATGACCTTGATGTACTTATAGACCCTATAATTATTAAATATACAATGTAAACCAACCCCTATTAAAAATTATTTACTCACCAATATCAGGATCATCATCGGCGGGTAAATCCCCCCTATATCGGACTTTTCAGCTTGCTCATTTGTAATTTCCAACAAAAGTAATTCTAGCTCTGCATCAGATAACCTTCGTTTTGGCATAATACTACAGACCTAGAAAAATATAGTCAACATCATAATATATCTCAAAATACAAATTAGTTATATTAGGACCCCCGAGTAAAGTTCAGTTAATGGCAATATTATCCCAGCCGATTGATGAGCAAATCTATTTCTTGAGTATATTTGTAGTATATAGGTACTATGTAAGTTCATGTTATAATAAAAGTTTGTCAACAAATTTATGGAAAAAGCAAAAAAAAACGAATTACTATTTGTATGATACAATATCAGATGCAGATAGGTTGGGCGGAAAAGTAATAATACAAATAAAATTTGTTTCAAAAAATCACCTATTTAGTGTTTTTAAATGAAACTCACGGTCTCTAGTTAATTCCACAATATAATAAAAGTTATTGAAAATTCTAAGAAATTGACAATTGTTAGTGTTTTTAAATGAAACTCACCGTCTCTAGTTAATTCCACAATATAATAAAAGTTATTGAAAATTCTAAAAAATAATTTCATTTAAAAACACTAATATGAGCATATTCCACGAAGTAAGGGTCGAGACAGTTAATTTAATCACCTATATGATACTCCCCATTGCTTGATGAAGAAAATTTGAGTTATTTGATATAAAGAACCTAGCTGTTTCGTAAGAAAGTTTTAATAACAGTAATCTTTGAACTAATTAAGAAATAAAATAACGAGGTAACAAAATAGTATGAAAGTTAAACGTTAAATTAAATAAAAAAAAACAAGTGGTATATTTTCAGAGCATTCTCGTAAAAACCCTAAAAGACTACACAACTATTTCGTGATGATAAACTGTGAACTTTATACCTTTTTACACTTCTGAGAATTCTTTTCCCCCCTTTGGTACTTATCTATACATACTCGTAAATGCTATAATACATTTTTTACGTTCTAAAAACGAGAAAAAGAGAATTAAATATCTTACAATTTAAAATTAAATCTATAGGGTTTATACATCTTCAACAATTGGCCTACAAGCTAAAAGCATTAGCTTCCACATATGGATTATCATGAAACTTTGATCGTTTATTGTCAATGAATACTATATAATTAATACGTCGCAACATGTGAATATGAGTACACGTGGTAATGTGTTTCTATATGTATGGAAATCTAATTTATGAATCCATTATTTTTGTTTATGCTTTCTATTTTATTTTTCGATGTGAATATAATATGAATTAGCCTGTCTTTATAGAATTGGAAAGACCCAAGAAACAATACGAATAATTGAAAGTGCTTTGTAAGTATCGATTACCTTGAGTCATTATTACCGCCGTTTTTGTTATACCTACAACTATATCCACTTGATAATTTTGGTGATACGTACCTGTCTTATTACACTTTATTGGGCTGGAAATATTATAAATAGTGTGCTTTACAAAATTCTCGTTTTTAAAAACCAATTAGAATTTTCTATCATAACTGCTCGAACGTCAAGTCTTCGAAAATAGGTTATGTAATAATATCAAAAATCCCTCTGATCGATCAAATTCCAAATTTTAAACTGCCACACACGGGTAATGTGGCTGATTCTTGACAGGTAACTTAATTTAATCTGAGAATCGTTTGTTTACAATTTATGTTAACACTAAACTAACTCCTTTATTTTATATTATCAATTCTTATTAACTGTAATTTATTTTATTCGCACATTTTCCCGTGTTTTTCTTTGTTTTATTTTTTGCAATTTTTATCAGCTTTGAGATTTTAATTTATAATCATCACAGGATGTACTCAAATTTCATGAAAAATCCATCTATCCTTTCGTCATTATCAAATCCGTGCATGTCTTGTCCAACTATCAAAAGTGCTAAACTACATTTATCGCAGTCTGTCTGTCCATTCGTGATAAACTGAAAAACTACTGTACGGATTTTAATGCGCTCTTCACTAGTAGATAGAATGATTCATGGAGAAGGATTAGGTTTGTAATTTGTCAAGATTATGTGTAAATTGTTTTAAATATAACGATAATTGTTGGAACTGTCGGAAAAAGTAAAGCCGTCTGCGTCGCAATTCTTGAATTTGTGGGAATAGATAGAAATTCCGACGAGAAATGTTCGAAATTCTATCAAAAAATGAACTATTACTCCCTAGGGGAATTTTATTCTATTGGTCACGACTGAGAGAAAAAGCCAAAATAATGTTAAAATATTTTGATTTAACCTCAAAATGTATCGTTTGCTTGTTTTTTGTCAACGATAGGGATATTTTATTCTTGGTTTTTGTGGACTTGTTTTAGTGTTTTCCGGTTTTAATAAGTTTAAGAATAACCTTATTCTTGATTTTTTGTAAACTTTTCAGTGTTTTCCGGTTTCACCTAATAAGAAATAAGTAAATTATTGCAATATGTGCCACCCATACCAATCTTTGGCGACCCCATTGGGAACCGAATTTAAACTTACAGCTAAGTCTTCTCTTTGGCTTTCGATTTTATAATTTGGTGACCTCCCCATGCACATTTCGGGTTTCTCTTCGAGAAACCCTATCATATTATTCTTTTGTTCACTACAGTCTATTTCAGAAAGCTATAAAGTAATAAAACCTCATTAGGTATACAAAGGGTCTACAGAGTGACCCAACGAGTATTCAAGCCCCTTTCATAGTTTGGCATTGATTTCATTGTAAAATATTTTCTTTTTATCAAGTGCAGGTAGTACCACCCGGGTTTGAGTAAATTTAGGGGTTTCGCCTATTATTATCCGTTCATAAACACTGAAAATGATGTGCCAAAGGCGTGCCAGTAGGATACTCGTAAAAAGGAAAGAATTTTATTCTAACAGAATAAAAATTAGGCCTTATGTACATAGTATTAGGTACCCTTTTTTTTTGTTAATCACTATACAAAAAATACATTATATAGAAATTGACTTATAGAAAAATCATTCATCATCTGAGGAACTATCATCCCCTCTTGACGTTATAATTAACGGGTCGATGGTCCGATCGACCAAGTAGTCAAGATCCAGCATTTTCTCCTCTTCTTTAATGACATGAAGGACAGCTTTTTGCCAGTTCTCTGGTGTCAGTTCCTTGATGGATTGATCAAACTGAAGCTTAACGTCTTTCATTTTGAATGTCGTATTGTGCCTTGCTACAAATCCTTTCACTTGCGCCCATATAAGTTCTATAGAATTTAGTTCGCAATGATATGGCGATGTGCGCAGCACAGTTACACTATATTCTCCTGTTATATATTCCACGGAATATTTCACAAAAACGGTGTATGTGTAAATTTGCCATAGCTAATAATTCCTCTTTTTTTTCAATTTATCTTGAAATTCAATACCTTTGTGGGTCAACTTATCAATGATTTCTTGTTTTCTCCAAAACGATGTTGGGGTCTTCTCTATGCGTCGAGAATGATAGCTTGTGTTATCCATAAGTACTACTGAATCAGCCGGAGTTTATTTTATCATTTCACCAAAATAGGCTTCAAACATCCGAATTCATGTCCTCGTGGTACTATATAACTTTCATTAATCTACGTCTCATCAAGATAAAATATTTTCTACTACTCTGCTCTGTACTGATTTATACTTCTTTTAAGTATTTTCGTCGCCAGCAAACAATTTCATCGCTTTCAAGTAAAAGTGCTTTACGGTTATGCTTTTCCCCAGCAAACTCCATATTTTTTAATGCGGTCCATCAAAGTTTTTTAGTAAGCGTAATACTATCATACTGACAAGCTCTATTAAAATCTTATCAAGGGTGGGTATTTCTTTTTTAAAATAAAGAGCGTACTTTTCTTCGAACTACACTTTTGGTTTCTTCATCAAGGACTTTTACTGGTCTGCCTGGACTTTTCTTGGGAGGTTCCACTTGACCTGCAGTCTTTCCCCCTCGCAATAATTTAGAAACGGTGGACTTTTGAACTCCAGTCATTCGGGTACATCGTTCGACAGTTTCTTGTACAGTAAAGTTCGGGTAATCGTATTTTATGCAATCATGTACATTTAAAATAATAACTTTTTCACTCACTGATAGTGAAGAATTATTGGAACATCTTTTCGTTGGTTTGAATGTCGTCATTTTACTATGAATCAGATAATATTATATATCGCTTAACAGCAAATACTGATGCGTTAAACTAAAGAAATATACATATGAAGGTATAAAAATGTTGACATCATAAACTGATTTTTAGATTAAAAAAATGGTCTTTATTGTATATTTATCGTTCCCTTTTTACAATATACTGTAATGTTGTTTATATTTATTTAAAACGTTTTTATTACGGGTGGGATAAACTTCTTGCTAATTTATTTGAACACTAAACTATTCACTTATACTTAATTTATATACACTTAATTATGCACTTAAATTTAATTTATATACACACAACCTTAATTATTTATTGATATCAACACTCTACTGTTCGCTATTTCGGTGTATTCTTGTTTATTTGTCGAGATCACTTTTTAAACTAAACTCAACCCTTTTACTGGATAATGCTAGATTGCGGCTTACACAAAAACAAATGGCTCTCGCATTTTCTAGATAAGACTGGTCACAAAAACTATGTCTAGATAAGATAGTCACAATCGTAAACAATTCTAAGAAACCCCTGCGCATCTGCCATAATTTAAACTTTCATACAAGGCTTAGACAGAGTCGAATTCAGGGACTATTTTTCTACTTTCATTGCGAAAATCCCCTATTGATCGCAAATAATTCCGTTTCCAACATACAATTTTCTCTTTTTCGATTATAAGCGACTTTCTGTTTACTTTTTCCCATATAAAATTCATAACTCGCTGAATTTTCCACAATGTATCTCTTCCAATTGTTCTCTTATCTTTTCAATAGTTTATCTTCTCTCAATGTACACAAAATTTTGTCTAAAGTCGAATGAATGTACTTACTTATATATTGCTTAAATATAAAATTCACAATTATTGAGATTTTTAGAATCACAAGCAGGTACGCCCTTGGAATGGTCATTTTACAAGGGTTTATTACTCTCTAACTTTTTGAAATAGAGTATAGTTACTTTTATTGACTACTCATTTTTCAATGCACAAACGACAAAACTAAAAATGCTGCGAAGCAAAAAAGGTTAGGTTGAAGTTGAAAACGTCTTCTTCTTATTTGGTTAAAATTCATGGCAAAATCAGCACCGTTCACTTATACTGGCAAAATTATCTACATTTTCATTAGTCGTATATTTTTGAGAACTGTTTCCTTTTTCCCTCACTCATTTCTATTCCCTGATTTCAAGAATACTGCTTTTTGAAATAGAGTGAACTTTTGTGGGAATAGAAATGTCAACATTTCTTTGGGGAGTAAAAATTTCGGGGTATTTCAAGAATAGCGTCACTGGGAGCTTTCATCGGAAACGCTGTCTAAGGCTATGCGCGTACTTGCGATTCTGTAGCGCGATTGTTTGACCGCCAAAATAAAACAACAAACTTACAACGGGGCTGCGCGCTCATGCGGCAGAAAAAGAGCAGCGACTTAAAGGTGTAGACGTAGAAGAATATTACGAAGGTGGACAAGAAAAGTTCTTCGTAGGCATTTGAGTGTAGCTGAGCCGGTTCCAAAGATTTCGCTTCATTGAGGGTTTGATGTAAAGTTAATGTTTTATTGTCTAGTAGTCTTTGTCTTATATGTGGAAATATCAAGCCACGAATAAAAGAATCTCGAATATACTCGTTGCGATATTCGTCAGCAGTAACAGATTTAAACAAACAGTCTTTACTAAGAGAATTTAAAACTTGAGCGTACTTATCAATAGTTTCACCATGCTGCTGCTTACGAGTGGTAAGTACGTGTCTAGAGTATATTTGATTCATTTCTTGAATATACATTTTTCCCAAGATATTCAGTGCCTCCTCATAAGAAGAACACTCAAATATGTGTTCATATACATTGGTACCAATGTAATTGGTAAGTATAGTTAATTTTATAGTACTTGCCTCGTTTACATCTTCAGGGAAGCCTTCTGTCAAAGTGACAGCAGTTGCCGAAAAATTTTGAAACTTATGAATCCAATGTTTCCGTCCTTTGGAAGCTGTGGAAGAGTAAGGATCAGTGTTAAATTTCTCAGGACGAAGCAAACGATCCATCTTCACTCTTGTAATAAAAATTAGGAGACCTTAGATAGGTCTTAATAAAAAAAATTGAACACGACGACTAAACTAAACATTAGAAAAATATCCAAGGTATCTAACAATTTAGGACTAAGTGAAAAGTAAACTGACTATATAGTACACAGTGCCTTGTTTGAACAAGCTTGTACCAGTGACAATGATCACTTCAGTTCAAATGACAAATATGTAATCGACCATATTTCAAAGCGGAGTCAAGGTAGTGATGTGGAAGAAAAGTACAGCGATAATGAGAAAGAAGTAATTGCTTCAACCAGTAGCCCGCAGTTTTGTGTTCATATAAGATGGGAGAATTTATTATTATTAAAACCTGGGGTGAAGCTACTAGGCTTGTCTACATCGCATCAAAATCTCAGGGATCTTCCTACGTTTGCCAAGCTGTACATTAATTTCAGTTTCACGTCTTGTTATAATTCTCTATTATTACATTCTAGAACTGGAAAGATTTGTCATAAAATTTACTATAAAATAAGGCAGGGTGGGAAAATCTTGAATTCCATTCCATTTTATGAAGTATTTATGTAGAGAACGATATTTCCCCTAAAACTAAAAAGAAAATTGTTTATCCCTTTGTAGAATAAATAAATTGAAGTACATTGCCATATTTACCATTAAACAATCAACAATTATAAACATATCCATTGATATTACGTTATATTATAAATAAAAACAAAAACTCATCTTTTATTTGTAGTATATAGGTCAAAACTATCAAAACACGTCTGAAACTCAGTATGAACAACATAAACTTCTTAATGCCTCAAGACATACAACTTTTATAGGCACTCAAAACATTTACGCCTGAAATATTTATTAAATGACTTGCATAATGCTACAGAATTCTCTCAACCATATAATTATTGTACTTTTGAAACCTCTGACCTCACAGTTCAATATTCATAGTCAATTATTTGATCGTGTTCTTAGAACTATTATTAATTGTTAAAGGCTCGATTGGCGACTTACCCGGAAGTGTTAGAGTAGAGTAGATATCTTGAGTCTAGCATGTTTCGAGATTAGATTATTTTCACCTATTCTCATTTTAGTATTTTAGCTAAAAAAATGTTTAGTTATAGAAAGTCTGGTTTATATAACGTTTCAAACATCTTGTCGTATTTTATCCATTTTTGTGCTAAAAGTTCATGATAAGAAATTTAAAAATAGTTACTTTTCTAATCATCGCGCATTACTGGCTATACCGATTATTATATGATTTCTACAAATTTCTTTACAACTCTAGAATATGTGATAATTAATAGTTCCCCTTATCTGGTTCAACACTAACTGTTATATTTACGATTATGGTTGAAAGCGTTATGAATATAGCCTAAACAAAAAAAAATTGTAAACACAAACTACTTGGGAAAACGAATATTCTTTAGCACTTGCATAAAAACTTATTTAATAACTAAAAAATTAGTCAAATTAGCGAGTACGCTACGTTTACTCTATCCTGTATAAGTGCATAGTAATTAATAGCAGTTATTTATGTATTAAGGAGATTAAGATGATGTTTATGCGTGAGAGCGACGAGTTTCCAAGGTCGAGGGCTGCTATGCCCGAGAGTTTAAGTCACCAGAGGGCATAGAAATCAAGTAATGCCCAGTTCTATACCTTTGAGAAAAATAACTGAATATCGATATGATTAAAGTTCATTGTGACGAGTGGTCTGTGAATTTTGTAACTAGGAAAAGTGTCTAAACAAACAAATATAGTTTTGCATAAAATGCTAACACAACGAAATACAAAATGATGAATAACAGAAACTATATTGCCCCGAAAGTCAAAAGAATTGTACGAAGTGTAATTTGACAATTTTCAAAAATAGATAGTAGACCTAGACACTCATTGATGAACCAGTTTTGTTGGGATATTTTAAAGAATTTGTATGTCTCACAAAGTTATTATCATTATAGTAATTTGTTTACTTATTTACAGTCTGGAAAGTTTTATGCAAACTCGCTCCGGACAAAGTTTTCTATACTCAAGAAAACTTTACACCTGAACCACAATATTGACATTGGAAAATACCCAAACTTAGGAACCGGTGTGAAGTTGACAACCAAAAGTTAGCAAACGAATTGCCGGAAATACCCGAAGGATCACTGGCGTAGGAAACATTGTCAAAACTTGAAAGAAATAGTGAAGAGCCTTGTGAATAATTCAGAAAAATTGGAAATATTACTAGAAGCACAACCAATTCGAAAGTGTGTGAGGATATCAAATGGCCAAAAAGTACCCAGAAAATTTAAAACGTATAAAAAGGATGACGGAAACGTAGTGAATAGTCTCCAAAAATCGAAAATGAACATACATGATACTCCGTTTCCGTCATGCTTTCTATACGTTCTCAATTTTTTGGGGTAGCTTTTGGCCATTTAGATAACTTTAGACCATTTCGAAGGGGTTGTGCTTCTTGTTTGTATTGATTTGATTTTTTGAGACTACTCACAGGGAGATACGACCCCTCTTTCATCTTGCTTCCTATTCGTTTCAAAATTTGTTGGGGTAGCTTTTGGCCATTTTCATACCCTTAGACCCTTTCGAAATGGTTGTGCATAAGTAAGATTTGTTGAGATTATTCACAAAGTGTTACTCTGTTTCCGTTATGCTTTCTATTCGTTTTCAATTTTTTTGGGCTAGTTTGTGGCTTTTTTGATAACTTCAGACTATTTCGTGCTTTTGAAATATGTTATAGTGATTTATTTTGAATTTTTACAGATTATTCACAAGGTGATACTCCGTTTCTGTCATCCTTTCTATACGTTTTAATTTTTTTTGGGGTAGTTTTTGGCCATTTTAATAACCTTAGACCCTTTAAAGGGGTTGTGCTTCTAGATTCTATTGAATTAATTTATTTTTGATTGTTTGAGACTACCCACAGGGTGATATTCCGTTTTCGTCTTGCTTCCTTTTAGTTTTCAGTTTTTTAGCGTAGTTTTTGGCCATTTTGATACCCTTAGACTCTTTCGAAAGGGTTACGCGTTGAATATGTGTTTCACTCAGATGGGTATACCCCGTTTCCGTCTTGGTTCCTATACATTTTTAATTTTTTTGGGGTAGTTTTTGGCCATTTTGATAACCTTAAACCCTTTCGAATGGGTTGTAGTTTTAGTATATGTTAGAGTGAATAATTTTTCATTTTTTGGGATTATTCAGAAGGTGATACTCCGTTTCCGTCTTGCTTCATACACGTTTTCAATTTTTTTGGTCTAATTTTTGCCCATTGACTTTTTGATACTATTCTCCGTTTCTGTTATGCTTTCTATACTTCTATAATTTTTTGGGGTAGTTTTTGGCCATTTTGGTATCTTTAGGGGTTGTGCTTTCAATACATGCCAGAGTAGATCATTTTCGATTTTTGGATACTATTCACAAGGTGATACTCCGTTTCCGTCATACTTTTTCAGTTTTTGCGGTAGTTTCTTGCCATTTTGATAACCTTAGACATTTGCGAAGGGTTTGTGCGTTCAATATGTGTTGAAATGATTTATTTATGATTTTTTGAAACTATTCACATGGTGATACCCCGATTATGTCATGCTTCCTATACGTCTTTTAATTTTTTTGAGGTATTTTTTGTACATTTTGATACCCTTCCAACTAACAATTTAACTTTTATAATGGCTTCCAGAACGTTTACAGAACGTATTTTATAAAACAGCCACTGTTTTATAAACACTTTCACAAAGCTCTTACAGCTCTTATAAGCATGGAATTCGCGCAGATTATAAAACAAATCGCCTGTTAGACATGCTCTATAGATGTTGTCTGTTGCTATAATAAAGCAGTTTGCAAATCTGAAATTATTCCTAGTCTGCTTCACAATCATTTCCTCTCATCAATAAATGAATATTGTGATTATACTCATATCTACACAGACGCGTCCAAGTCAAACCAAGGAGTAGCATCAGCTTTTTTAAGCCCGAATACATCCAGTGGATTCAAACTACCTCCACAATGCAGCATTTATAGTGGTGGACTTTTTGCAATCCTTCAAGCAATCAAATACGCCGCTCATGAAGATATCCACAATACTTTAATTCTTACAGATTCGTTAGGCTCGTTACAAGGTATACAACTCATTTATTCAGATCATCCCCTGACAAGGCTCATCAAAGAGTATGTTCACACAATTAGGGAAAAATCCAGACGATTGGTCTTCATGTGGGTCCCGTCACATGTTGGGATCTCTGGCAATGAGCGGGTTGATAAAATTGCACGTGAAACCATGAATGAACCAATCTTTCAAAAGCAAGAGGGAGTACCGTATACTGATCTGAAAAAATATATGAAATATGTGGTCTCTAACTACTGGTCATCTGTCTGGGCAGAATCTGGAATGAAACTTAAAGAAATTAAAGATGATATCAAACCATGGAGAAACATCCCTAGCCAAAGAAGACACCAAATAATAATCACCCGTTTGCGCACTGGACATACAAAGTATACCCATGAACACTTGCTGAAAGGAGAAGAAGACAAAATCTGTGATATGTGTCAGGTGCCAATGTCAGTTAAACATTTCATGGTCGAGTGTCCGAGGTTCGAGGAACAACGCCGGACGTACAGTATAAGTGCAGATTTAAAATCAACTCTTGGTGTGTACTGTAATTTTGAAAACACAATCGGATTCCTCTCTGAAATAGGTTTAGTCAACAAAATGTAAATTACTAAGCTCGTTACCATGTTGCTTATTACTGATTCCTATCTTTGATATGATACTATTCAAATATTATTGTATGTTATAGTGACGTTACCAGCCTAAATGTTATTTCATGTTACTGTTATGTTATGTTGCTAATAACCCTAGTGGTGGATGCAACTATAATTTTCTAAATAAAAAAAAAACAGTTTACTGATACGAAACAGCAAACTGGTATAGTCCCTAAATCCGACTCTGTCTAATCCAGGTATGAAAGTTAAAATTATGGCGGACATGCAGGGATTTCTTAGAACTGTTTACGATTGTGACTATCTTATCTAGACATTTTTTTTGTGACCAGTCTTATCTCGAAAATGCCAGAAAGCCAATTGTTTTTATGTAAGCGGCAATCTAGAATTATCTAGTGAAAAGGGCACTAATATATAAGGGACCGACCAGAAAGAGTTAGTATAGTGAATAGTTAGGTGTATATAAATTAAGTGTTAGTGAGTAGTTTAGTGTTTAAATAAATTCGTAAGTAGCCATACCGAGTGTTTAAAGTTTACTGTTTAAATAAATAATGAAAACATTACATTACACAAAATTGTTTGTGAATATGCAATTAGACTCTTTAGTTGTTGTAGATAGATACTAAAATCTGTTAACATGGAAGCAAAAATAAAATAAATAACAAATGGCTGATTAGGTATAAAAAGTACTTAATAAAAAGAATAATTTAAAAAAATTTCACCCATGTAGCAGATGTGGCTGCGAAATTAAATTTACTGTTAAGTGTATGGTACAATTCTAATAAAATTTTAACGCGCCTCCCGAATTATTATAATTAAGGAAATTTAAAATATAATTTAATTAATTAATAAAATATATTATATCTATTTTTGGTAAATAGTTTATTGGGACTTTCTGCATTATAAACTAGCCAGTCCAGCATATTTATCTTTTATGAAAATGTTACGATAGACACGAAAAAATATAATTTAAATATATATAACAAGACAATTATGCTCTGTATGTAGCTGATATAAAAATCAAACAGGATTTGTCTAGGTAGGGGTATACTTGGTATAAACAGTAAATCATATATGTTTCACCTACAATTAACTACTTTTTTTAGTATAATGTTTTAATAGAAGGCAATTATTTCCGTTTTGTTACGAACGCCTCCTGCCTGCACAGGATGGTTTCTTGTGAAGTGTATATGAGTAAATACAGTTTCTAAATTCATGCGACAAAATTCAGTAGGTGATTGCTCGTATGAAAGTAAGATAGATCGAAGTGACAGCAGCCTACTATTCTAAAACAAGGTAGAAGTGGTCATTTCCAGCATTCATTATGACACACCCTTTCGAATGGGTTGTGCTTCAAGTAATATTTTCAATTTTTCTGAATTATTCACAAGGCTCATCACTATTTCTTTCAAGTTTTGACAATGTGTTCTGTTATTCCCTATTACGATACGCCAGTGGTCTTTCGGGTATGTCCGTCAATTCGGTTGCTAACTTTTTGTTGCCAATTTCACACCAGTATCTTAGTAGCTCTTTTGAAACAGAGATCTAAAGGATATGAACCAAAAAAATCTAAGGTTTTAACTCGATAGGAAGTGATAAAATTTATTCAGAAAGCACCAAACAAAACGTTTCTGATGATGAAAGTGGCGCTGTTATTTGGGGTGTTTGGAGGTTGCATACGGGAAGAATTAGGAAATATGTTAATTGATCATACAGATCAGACAGGGTTATAGTTTATAGTTGTGACCATACCCTAAACGAAAACCGACAAGAAATGTATTGATGACGAAACAATGGGTTCTTTAAAGCTGATATGAAAATATGGATCGTTGAGACCACAAGGGTTACTTCGTTAATTATAGAAATGACCGCTGTTATGCTCAGGTTGTTGGAACAAATACATTTGGAAAGATTGCTGCATATTTAAATTTGAAAGACGCCGACAAATACACAGGTCATTGTTTGCGAAGAACATCAGCCACCTCACTAGCGAGTGCAAGAGCCAGTATGAGTACATTAAAGAGATAAGGCGGCCAGTGACGTAACTACGGGGGGGATGAGGGGAATGGACCCCCCCAAACCCTACAAATGAGAAAAATGTACGTAATCAGAGCAAACCTATACTTCATTCAGATGCACTAAAAGCTAGGAACTGGTAGGCTACAATTTCATAAGAAAAACAAAGCTAAAATGCAGTTTTAGGTGTTCAAAATTTGAAATATTTTCCGATACCCAGATCTCCCGGTAGTTCATCATTCCCCCCCCCCCCCCCAGAGGCTAGTTGCGCCACTGAAGGCGGCTGAAGGAGTTCGAGAAGAAGGATATTTAGAAGATAGTATCGCATCCAAAAATAAAGTCACGAATCTTCTAGCTGAAGGGAGGCTTCTCAATATCAAATACTGCAACATTAAAATTAGTCGGAAAAAGTGTTTCTGTTACTAGTACGTTTAATAACTGTTCTATCATTGCAAATAAAAATAAATAAAATGATAAATGTCAACTTCGTGTTTGTATTGTATTAACATATTTAAAGCTACAGCAACCCTCAATGTCCTGGACCACAATCATCCTTTTTACGCCCGCGTATCGGAATTGTTAAGAACTAATAAGTAGTCCAGGAAATCTGGGTATGTACGCGTCATTTTCGAGGTAACGGCTGATACTTGGTAAGAAGTTAGTAAAAACGGTGTACAACAAAACTTAACTTATGCGACCTCTCAAATCGGACCGTAACATTGTTTATGATTCGATTTACACTCATGTTTCATGCCTTTGGTAGATTTTTCGGGCATATCTTTTTTCTCGTGCATAGTACAGACAAAAAGTTAAATACTTCTTTTTTCTTCTTTTAAATACCTACAACTAAAAATTGACTTGCAGAGTTCTGTAAGCTATGCGACCTCGCGCCAATTTTTTCAATGTTAGATTTCGTAAGACATCGATACCCATCATTGTTTTTTAAAAAAATACATTTTTGCAACAACGCGAAGTTTTTTATCATATTTGGCTTAGTTGCATAATTAATTTGACACTATATCCGCCGATTTTTGTCAAGAATTAAGTACGCACATAGGAGGCGCATGGAAATAGCTTTAATTGAAAAAAAAATTCGTTAAGAATTATTGACAAACGACTGAGTTACGGACAATCGAAGTCGGAGGCCTGTCAGTCAACAATTTATGCGAGTGTCGAAAAACTAAACTTTAGCTCGACTACACTCTCTGAGGTTCACCGTACGACTGCCAACACAAAATACGGACGATGATAGAATGAAAAGCTAGGCGTCCCCCCCTCTCCGCTGCCACGCAGTAGCCAACCGAAATATCCACCCGTTGCTGACTTTCGACAAAATTTTTGATTGGGTTGTAATTTACGCGACGTCTCGCTATTTCGTACAATAAAAGTACATTGACTATAAATTTTAGGGATATTTTTTGTTTTTCGATACTTGCATAAATTGTGGACTGACAGGCCTCCGACTTCGATTGTCCGTAACTCAGTCGTTTGTCAATAAATCTCAAAGTATTTTTTTTCAATTAAAGCTCCTTCCATGCCCCTCCTATGTGCGTACTTAATTCTCGACAAAAATCGGCGGATATAGTGCCAAATTAATTATGCAACTAAGCCAAATATGAAAAAAAATTCGAGGTGTTCCAAAATGTATTTTGTTAAAAAAACAATGATGGGTATCGATGTCTTATTATGAAATCTAACAGTGAAAAAATTGGCGCGAGGTCGCATAGCTTACAAAAATCTGCAAGTCAATTTTTAGTTAATTTATTTATAAGGCCATACTTCATAAACTATTGAACTTACAGACTCCATCTTTCGTGAGTATCATTTTTTAATGAGTGAGGATAGATAAGCGTGATGTGGAAGTGTTAGTGTAAAAAATGCTCATTATATTTTTATTTATTAACAATAACGTTATCAGTTGTTTATTTGCCAATCACTTTTGACCCAATCAATTTTTTTACGTGTAAGGTCTAGAATTGTAGGTCTTTAGAAGAAGAAAAAAAAGTATCTAACTTTTTGTCTGTACTATGCACGAGAAAAAAGATATACCTGAACAATCTACAAAAGGCACGAAAAATGAGTGTAAATCGAATCATAAACAATGTTCCGGTCCGATTTGAGAGGTCGCATAAGTTAAGTTTTGTTGTACACCATTTTTACTAACTTTTTACCAAGTATCAGCCGTTACCTCGAAAATGACGCAAAATGATCATTTTGGGTCTGATTTTCCTGGTTTATAAGGTACTGGTAAGACATAAAGAATATTTAAATGTTTTGTTGTTCCATTTACGGTCACTATAGTCAGCAATAATAAATATGTTGATCACATGTGTTTTTACTTTCACCTTTTTCCTAGAATTATCAGAAAGTGTGGAATAATATTCTTTCGGCGTACTCATCAAACTTAAATATTTATATAGCGCTGGGTTTTTGTTATGCCGTTGCATTTGCATTACAATTTGTATTTGAAATTATTGTTAACGAATATAAACGTGTAATTAACACATCCAAAGGCAACTAAATATAAATTCGTTCACAGTAGGATTTACCAATATTCTGGGTATTCGATGTGTTCGATATAGTCGATTTTTATGTATGACAGTGTAGTAAGATTCAATTTTTTATCAAAATCGAGTTGTGCCAATACGAATGAAATATATTCCTTCTCTCTCTTCTAGGTAAATTTGCAATACAACGCTTCTATAAAATCTTTGGTTTGTTCCTTCATTGTTTGTTTAGGTTGCCTGCTTCCAACTGCCCTTATACAAACCAGCAAGTATTTTTATTTTTCTCATAAATACATTTTTGACATCATCATTATTGGAAAACATTTACTAGTCATTTATTGTATATTTGTTGAGCTATAGCATTTCATTCACGCAATAATGCTTAAACGACAGAGACAGAGAATTTCTAGTTTTAGATTTATTGTAACCATCGCGAATCAATTCAATTCAATGATACATCATATGGATGATAAAACAGCATTTTCAAATTGTAAACTCTAAGAAGACATTCTTATTAGGGTTCCTGAGGATAAAAAAAGGGAATTATGTTTGTAAACTCAATAAAGCCTTGTGTGGTTTGAAACAAGCTGCGCGTTGTTAGTTTAAGGAATTTGAAACAGCAATCAAAGAAAAGGTTTTTGAAAATTCTAAATATGAAAGACATTTTGAAAAACA
Source organism: Galeruca laticollis (assembly GCA_963921935.1). Taxonomy (NCBI): domain Eukaryota; kingdom Metazoa; phylum Arthropoda; class Insecta; order Coleoptera; family Chrysomelidae; genus Galeruca; species Galeruca laticollis. The sequence continues at coordinate 46,174,591 of OY998179.1, read as the reverse complement.
ATTATATTTTATTAAATTTAGATGACTTAATAATTGTAACAGCTGATGTCAAAGTTATGATAAATTTGAAAAGATATTTGATGAATCGTTTTGACATGGTTTATTGAGAGGGAATAAAACTTTTCTTGGTGGTATTGGCTGTGATAATTGTAGTGTTTTTAAATGAAACTCACTAATATGAGCATATTCCACGAAGTAAGGGTCGAGACAGTCAATTTCATGTGATAATTGTTCTGTTAATTTATCTAAAGTTAGGGGGGCTGCGCAGGAAATTCAAAAAGAGGCAAAAAATGCCAAAATTTGTCCCTGCTATAATCACAGGTTAAATTTAGTTTTATGGCAGTCACTAAAAATACAATCAGTTAAAAATTGTCTTGGCAGTACCCAAGAAATTGCAAGTTTTTTTATCTTTCGTCTAAACGGACCCATGTATTGGGAAAACATTTAAAATACAAGTTAAAATGCCCATGCCAGACACGATGGATTGAAAGGCACGATGCAATTTTACAGTTTGCAACTGATCTGCCCCATATTGTCGAAGCTTTGAACGATATTGGTCAATGGGACGATAATTTGTCCTCCAGTAAAGCAAATATTTTATTAAAAGTTGTTTGTGATTACGACTTCATATTTATAGTGGTTTTCCTATCAGATATTTCTAGTGTAACTTTACCTTTAGCCAAATACTTACAAAGTATTAACATCGACATTAATTCTGCCAAATTAAAAATAGAATATATTTTGAAAATTTTAAACGAAAAAAGATGCAACGCAGATAAGTACTCCCTATCAACAATTTTTCCGCAGGTCCTAAAACTCTTTAAAAATCTTAGAGTAGATTTAAAACTTCCTCGACTATGCGCGCGACAAACTCAAAGACATACTTTTACTGACTTTGCCAATCTTTTGCCAAGCGACTATTGGAGGAGAAGCGTATATATTCCGATATTGGATATAATTCTTGGAGACATGAATATGCGTTTCAACGATTAAAATATTATATTCTTAAATATGTATACAATTATTCCTAATTCGCATAATAAAATTAATAGTCAGGAAGCCCTAATACAGGTTTTATCGGACCTAATTTTGGAAGTTGGAGATGTTGATGGGAAATCCTTCTCTAGTGCAATTGCTGGGAGAAATTCCATGTATAAACAACGAATGATAGAAACCAGCAATGCCCTTGAAGCGTTACAAATGTGCGATAGAAACTATTTTCCAATAGTTCACCAAATTCTAAAAAAGTAATGCACTCTCAGTATATCGGTATCAACGGCAGAAAGAAGCTTATTCGCCATAAAATTAATAAAGAGTTACCTGAGAACTACTATAGCTGAAGATCAGTTAAATGGATTAGTTTTATTATATATTCATAGAAATTGTGAATTAAATATTGAAAATATTATAAGTCGCTAATAAATAGAGGGGGCTAGAATTTACAATTTAGGTTTTTGAAGTTTTTTGTGAGTTTTTTGTGTTTGTTTAAGTTTTTTATTTGTATTTGTTTTGAATTAATATTTTTATGTTTTCTTTTTCCTTTTTTTCTTCATATTTTCTGTGATTGCTAACATTTTTTATTCTGTCTTTTCTAAATTTAATTTTTTTATTTGGTTATTACCTACCTACTTGACGTATTATTATCACAATTTGGCGATAAATCAGTTTTATCAAGCGGTGTTAAAATTTACAAAAAGTATTAACACAAAAGAAAAGGACATTGTCACTAAAAAAACAATTTAAAAAGTATTTTGTAAATAATATTGTTCTTTAATTTAATTATTATGATCATAATGACTGAAAGCTTTCTGTTAGGTTAATTACATTATTATCTAATGTAAATGATGTGTGAACAAATTTTATTAAATATTGTCACAATAAACATAAACAATCTGTATAATAAATAATGACACTGCACCCAGTGTTTATTTTTATTGTATATATAAATATAACATAAACCCTATACCGATTGTTTATTTTTATTGTAATAAGATTTTATGTAATTATTTGAGTTTTAGTCTCTTTTATATTATCAATTATTTTTTTATTACAGAGTTTATCATTCTATTATAAAAAAATAAACAAAATAAATTATCTAAATAGTACCTAATATATTTTTTTAATATTCTCTTTTAATTTAATCCCATACTTAACTTCCACACTGCGACCCCCCCCCAAGAGCAAATCCTAAAGCCGCCACTGAATCTGTATTAGTAATTTTCTAAGGCGATCTTCGTCCTTAACTTAGTGAATATATTGTTGGCAGCGGTTTTGTCAGTATATCTGCAACTTGTTCAACTGTGGAAATATTTTAAAATTATTACGTTTTTCTCAATCTGCTGTCGACAGAAATGATATTTTATATCTATATGCTCAAATCGTTTATGACTTGCTGGATTGTTGGCAATTCTAATACAACCATTATTATCCTTATAAATTATTATTGGTTCTGATATAATTATTTTTATACTATTAGCTAACGATTTCGAAAACAAAGCCTCTTCAACTGCCTCAAAGACAGCAACACACTCAGCGTCTGTTGAGGAAGCTGCTACTGATATTTGCCTTTTGATTTGCAGCATATGGTACAACGTTCAAATATTTCAAACAAATAGCCTGTTGTACTTCTACGATTTGAAGTACCATTTCCTCCCCAGTCAGAATCTACATATTCTGTCAAAATATCGTTGTTATTTCGTTTGATGTATGTTAACTTGATTTCTTTTCAACCTTTTAAATACCTCAGCACACTGTTTAGACATTTCCACAGTTCAATATTATTACTTTTCCGCCCAACCTTTCTATATGCGAGAAAAGTATTGGTTTACCCCAGAAAAAGTTGGAATTTTGAAATTTTTTTTGAGTTATTTTTACGTTTTCCATAAACAACAACAAGAAAAAACTGTTTTTTGAAAAAAATCACGTGTGTGTCGTCGTCGTTGTCGTCGACCACTTTTCCTTACATGTCTTGTTAGCACGATACAGCCTAAATATATCTAATTAAAATAAACCATTTTTTGAAATATTACTTCCAAAGATTTTCCTTTCTAAACTGTCCATAAAAATGTTTGCCAAAATAGGTGATATAGGGCTTCCCATTGGCAAACCTTCATTTTGAATATATATGTTATTGCCAAAAGTGAAATAATTCTGATTAATACATACACCAAATAAATTAACTATATCTGATATTATTCCTGGATTAATATTTTTATCTTCTAGTAATTTCCTTACAAGTATTAGACATTGTTTAGGAGGAATTTTAGTGAACATGTTAGTAACCTCAAATGAAATAAGCTTCTAATTTGAATGCTTCTAAATAACGAAACCAATTAGACCTGTAGATTCTTATGTTAATACTCCTAATAATATATTGACAAAGAAGCTTAACAATATACTTAATAGTTACGGATATGCATCTAAATACTCAATTAGAAATTCAATAGAATTAATTAAAAAATTAAAGTATTCACTAAAGTGTTCACTAAAATTCCTCCCAAAAAACTTCTAATACGTGTAAGAAAACAACTAGAAGATAAAAAAATACTAATCCAGGAATAATATGAGATATTCTTAATTTATTTGATGTATGTATTAATCAGAATTATTTCACTTTTGACAATAACATATATATTCAAAATAAAGGTTTACCAATCGGAAGCCATTTATCTCCTATTTTGGCAAACATTTTTATGGACAGTTTAGAAAGAAAAATCTTTGAAAGTTATATTACAAAAAATGTTTTATTTTGGTATAGATATGTAGATGACATATTAGCTTCTTTTATAGGTAAAACATGACACCAACCATCCATTGACACCTAACACAGAACTAGAAGTACTACATATTTGTGACTAGGAACAAGAACTGGATGTCCTTGAAGAGTTGGAAATTAGAAGACACTTAAGAAACGCACAATATGGAGTCGTCAATGAACAGATAAATCTATGGAGTCTCCACTATTAAACTGTCTTCCTAAGTGATAATTGTAAAGATCAGCAGATATAGTTTCCCTGGTTTTCTATATCATTGCACAGTTATACTGATCCTTATTGAAAAAATTATATCATCTAGGATATCACCATAAGGCTAATAATATTTAAGCTTCAATATTTGTAATATCACATCTTCTTATTTTTTCTATTAACATATATTAAGTCAATCACAAGGTAGGTCACTTCTTGGTCTAGTCAAAAATAACTACTAAGCATCAGGTAGGCATCAAATGAAATGTAACTTCTGTCATTCTGACGATGATATTCAGTTATCGAAACAATTGTCAATTTTTTAGAATTTTCAACATTTTTCATTATATTGTGTAATTAGCTAGAAACATTTAGTTTCATTTAAAACACTAATATGAATGAGTGAATTCCACGAAGTAAGGGTCGAGACAGTTAATTTTAACTATAATCCTGTCTGATCTGTATGATCAATTAACATATTCACTAATTCTTCCTATATGCAACCTCCAAACACCCCAAATAACAGCGCCACTTTGATCATTAGAAATGTTTTGTTTGGTGCTTTCTGAATAAACTTTATCACCTCCTCTCGAGTGAAAACCTTAGATTTTTATGGTTCATATCCTTTAGATCTCTGTTTCAAAAGAGCTATTAAGATACTGGTGTGAAATTGGCTACAAAAAGTTAGCAACCGATTAGACGGACATACCCGAAAGACCACTGGCGTACGCTGATAGGGAATAACAGAACAGATAGTCAAAACTTGAAAGAAATAGTGAAGAGCCTTGTGAATAATTCAGAAAAATTGAAAATATTACTAGAAGCACAAAGCACAACCCATTCGAAAGGATGTGAGGATATCAAAATTGCAAAAACGTATCCGGAAAAATTGAAAACGTATAAAAAGCAAAAGTGAATCAATCTAACACATACTCAACATCTAATCATTATTGAGTTAATAGAGTTAAATTGATTGAAATGTCAAATGATGGACTATAAATTGCTATTTTGAAATAGAATAATTAAAATACAGTAATTAAAATACAGTAAATTACAGAAATCTTTTCAACATCACTCAATTGTTTGGTCGACAGGCTCTTTAGATGGCGCCACAATCAGTGTCTCATCTATCTTTGAGTTATGTGTGATTCAGACGGGCACCTCTCTCTCCTTGCACCCTCCCCGGTATTCCTTACAGATTCGCTAATATGACGAATGTCACAACCATACCCTGACACAACCATACCCAGTCTACCCTACCTATTTTCATGTTCCAAAATATTTTTTTTCTACATTCATGCAAAAAACAACACTTTTGTGAAACACATTTAATGGAAAAAGTGGTTCTTTTTTGCACTAGTGCAACAAAATTTTTGTTGCACTCATCTGTCATTCTTGTCAGTTTTGTGATGATTTATGACAAACATAAACATTAAAATAAAATAAAAATCCAGAGCAAGTGTCTGATCCTGCTCTAATACAGCAATAGTATATGTATATCTTACTACTTGTTACAATTATTGCAAAAATCTTTGATTATTTAAAATTTAAATGTTCAAAGCGAAAACCAGCTATAATTAAGTACTGACAAGATGGAGGCCATAAAGATACAAAAAAAAGAAGAAAGGTTAAGTTTGAGTTCCTAACATATTATATTCTAATTTTCCAATTTTTGCATGAATGTAGAAAAAATATTGTATGCAATTCGTGCAAAACGTGTTTTTGCCCTTGTTGCATAAATAACTATTTCCTCCAATAAATATACGGATTTGACTGTGATTACTATTTTATTCCCAATGTATTTATTGATTTTCTGATTTCCTGCAGCTTCTTGTTGCAAGTTGCTTGACAAAATAACTGCTTCGTGTTAAGATTAATTGAACTATGGATATCAGATTTTAATATTTGATATTTATTTCATAACATCTTGTCGAGATCCCCTTTCACTAAACTCTTACTCAACGAATGACACATAACCACTAACAATTAAATATATAAAGATGTGATAGGACCTCATACCAGTAGCGCCATTAAATTACCCTAAGCTGCATCTTAGAAAGTGAAAATAATTGTGAACTTTCTCACAGCGACGGCTTTAAAATTAGACGTTTGACCACTTTTAACGGATATCCAAAAAATTCCAGTATCTCTACGATATAATAACGTAAATATGTTTTCGACAACAATTATATTTCAATATCATTACCACGAACAAATATTAGCAAAAACCTTCTTTACCAAATTGACAAATTCTGTTTACTTGGCGCGTATACTGGTATTTTTAATCGACATTATATATATGTTTGTATGGAAAGAACGTCGCTGAATCAGCGTTGTCCAAATAAAGGTTAATAGACAGATGTCAATAAAATTCCAATACAGTTGTAAAAACATAACCTTGAACATTTAAATGATATTGGAGAAAAATTATTAGAAAAATTATATTACAAAGTAATCGCTTTGGTATGTTGCAATGCCTGCTCCTTTAGCGAGTTTAAAGGAAAGTACAATAATATCAAGGACGAATTATATACGAGAGTCAAGCAAAAATAATTTCAATCTATTCACGAATTATTCACAGTTTAATTACGTAAAAAATGCTATACACAAATGATGCATTCATTTAGGATATGTATCTGAGTATTTATGCTTTTTCGAATAACTTGGCCAAATTAATTATGCAAATATTATTATTCCACTTTCTCTTCCATATTTTTCTATGTGATTCTATCTCCGCATGTCTATCTAACAAATTTCACGATTTCATTCACCTAGACCCAGGTATCATCAATTTCACTGATTTTGATCGTGCAAAAATCTTCTAATAAAATGCCATCCGTTATTAAGCGAGGAGCGATATCGAATGCATCTTCACCTTTTTCATTTTCCCTGTATTTCAAAATGAGTTTGATGCAACGTTTCATTATAATGTAATTCAATAAATTATCGTACAATGCATCGTCAGGATTCTATTCAGTAAATAACAATATGTTCCAATTGAAAATATATTGTTTGGGAACGGTTTCGTTTCTATTCTATTTTACATTAGGATCTTAAGTGGATGGATCCCAGAGCTGCTATTTTCAAGCTCATGTGAATAAACCAGCATACCAAAATCGTATTCGTATTTTTATCGGGTGAGATTATAATTTGGTATTTTGGACGGTAAACGGAATGAAAAATCGTCTAATCGTATCGTACAAGGTGGCAACGAGCCCTGTTGCAAAATAATCGGCTTGCTATAAGGCTTCTAGCTAAATTAATTAAATCATTCACAGCCATTTGTAGATTGTAGGTATATTTAAATAAAAACACCGAATCCAAACTATTAAAATAGTAATCTATACGCAAAAAATGTCAAATGTCACAAATTCGCATACTTTAATTCGTTTTCGGTTGGTTCGGGACCATGACGTATATTAAGTTGCGGCAGCTTTTTTAGGGGGGGAGCGCCCAGACTGGTACCATAATTTTTTACTATTTAATTGCTAATTTATTACCCAAAAATCGATTTTATTGCTCAAGCGGTTCACGAGAAACGAGATACCCCTCTACTCTAGAAAAAAATGCATTCTAAGATTGAATTCCGTATTTTAAAGTCGTCTATAGCAGCGAAATCTTACCTTTTTTAAAGCCATTTCAGGTAAAAAAAGTTTTTAATAAAACGACACAACAAAGTTGACACGGTGGCATTTACTTAAAAAAAGTGGACCCATATGAAGATTTTACTGTATTACAATAGCAAAGTGATTTAAATTACCATAAATTTGTTAGCGATTTGCCGGTAATCAGTCTTAAAAGATAGCTTAAGCTTAAAAATGTTGTTTTTTTCTAAATAATATCTAATCGTAAATTTTACAAAATGTATGTGCCAATTAAGTTGACGACTTCTTCTTGTTGGTGGCATTTCAGATGTAGGTTGGTTTTTTGTGGTAAAAACGCTATCCATTGATTAGCTACATCTAGTCTCTTGAATAATGGTTGTGAGGCAAATATCGCCACTTGATGACAGGAGGGTGCCGCTTTTAGGTCCAATATTTGAATTTCACATGGACTTTCATCATTGACCCCTACTAGATCGGTTTCACCGCAAATGCATTCTTGCGTAGTCATTTTCGTGCATGAGTCGCTCGGATTTGCGAAGTACAATTTATTTTTTAAAACGAATTTATTTTGAGGTACAATTATTTTTGGTTGATTCTCTTTCAAAAGAGGTATCGGATATAAATGAAATAAATTTAATTTTATTGGATACATTACGGGAACATGTAATATGTATGTGATTTTATTATTCAGAATGAAAGTAGATACTTAAATAAGGTTTTCGTAAATCGGAATTGAATTTAAATTTAATTTGACAGGCATTCGATCTTCATCAGAATCTTGATAAACGGTTTTTAGAAGTACCAATAAATGTTGTGTTTTCATTATACTAGGGTGCATAATACCAATCTTTGCAAAGGAAATTGAATTTTCTATATCTTGCAATATAGAGTTTAATATTTCATACATGTTTAATATTTGATTAAATACGTCTTTGATGAAAATAGTATTGTTATCATATTGGTTTTGAATGAATTTACTTATGGTATTAATTTTGTATTCTAATAATCTCTCATTTTTATTTATTTGTTGAATGGTTGAGTTGAAATCATCAATTAAAGAAACAGCTAATGTATTTTGTGTTTTGATTGTTTGTGCTAGAGAATTTGGATTTTGTTGAAGTTCCTTAATAAGTCTCTCGTAACGTTCGCCATCGTTGGCGTCCAAATTTCCGCTAATAGCTTTAAAAACTGAACCGAGCCCATTGATTAGGCCACGTTTTGTCCTCCGTTGATGAGGTAATAATTCACTTAATTTTGTTTCTATTTGTGTTTCGATAAAGTTAATAGTATTTAAGTTGGTTGGTAGCTCTTCGATTTTTATGTTATTAATTTCAATCAAGTCAATTGTATTTGTAGTTTTGGTCTTTAATTTTTGAAATTCGATGTTAATGGAATTTAAATCATAATAATATAATATTGAATGATAATATTGAATTATTTTTGCGTTGCCGAGTTTAACTGGAAGAAGGCCAGGGTTATCTTGGAGATTCCGGAGAGTTATAGTTTCTTGGAATCCGAGAATTCCCGGTCATCTGAAATAATAACATGTAATTAAGAGTCAAAAGAATATAATCTATTTAGTGGGCGTTTAACATTGTCCATATGTACTTTACCACGTTTTGCAGTTGTTACGGTTTTACGTTTCGTGTTTATTGTTTTAAGAGTAACTGGCTTATCAAATGTATTAGAATTTTTCTGTCTTTTTTTTCTTTTGATAAATATGGTTTGATTTAGTGCGAATATTTTTGGATCTTCGCGGTTTTTGTTAATTTTCTCTAAATGTTTGGTTTTTTGTTCGATTAGATCTGAATTAATTTTTGCGTACAATAGTTTTGATCGATCTTTATGTTGATTGACGTAATCGTTTATTAGTAATTTGTCAATTTCTAAATTGAATGGATCGTTATCCGAGATATGTCCGTTGACAATATCAATTGGTGTTTTAATTTTACTGCGGAGTGAATAGAATTATTATATGCCAGAATAGCATTCACTATTTTATTTTTTATTGGGGTATTAGAGAATCCTTGTGAATTTAGTAACCTTAAATGTTCTATTATTGTCGAGTGGAAACGTTCGACAATACCGTTCGATTGTGGGTGATCCGGTGAACAAAAATGTAGTTTAACTTTATGGAGGCTTAGAAGTTCGGTTACAACAGTATTTTTAAATTCGGTGCCGTTGTCACAAATTATTTGGTTGGGTATACCGTGATGGGAGAAAAATTTGATGAGATTATTAGCTATTTCTGTTCCTGATAAGGCTTCTAAATAGTAGGCTTGAGCATACTTTGAAAAACTATCTACAATCGTTAAAAATTTTGAATTTTCGAATGTGAAAGAGTCGATGTGCACTATTTCGAAGGGTTTAGTCGCTGTTGGTGTTAAATTCATTTGGATCTTGACTAGATGTCGGTCATATTTGCATTGCTGACATATTTCACATTCATTGATGTAAGTTTGGATTGATTTTTTCATATCGGGCCAGTAATATTTTTTTTTGATTTTTTGAAGCGTTTCGTTGATGCCGCGGTGATTAGATTTGCTTTCATGGTAGTTTTTGATTGTTTCCAATATATCTTGTTTGTCTATTAGATCGATTAGTTTACTTGTACATTTTTTTAGTTTTATAGAAGAAGATTTAAAATATTGCTCTAAACAAACCGAAAGTGGTTCATACAGAGTTGGATCTTCGAAATATAAATAATAAGAGACATCTGGGACAATATATTCTTTGATGAAGTTTATTGCATCGTTATTAAAGTCGTTTTTAGATAACTGAATGCAATACCGTTGCTTATTTCCAAAAAGAAATTTCATTTTAGGTTTTGCATTACTGAATCTATGAAAATTTGGTGTTTGCCATAGTTAACTGCACATTCGGTAATTGGTATCCCTACTACAGGGTTTTCGTCGAAATTCGAATGTACAGTGTTATTTTCGTCAGGGTCGTCTTCAGTTTGTTGTTCGTGATTGTCATGGAATGTATCGTCAATATTTACGATCATAGACAAATTATCGTAGTCTTGTCTTACACTAACAACACTAGGTTCTGCAGATTGATTGCGCGTCGAAGGTTGAGGTGTATTGAGACTACTGTCAGTCTGACGGTCTGGGTTGGGTTGACTATAGTAATTGCTGGTATCGCTTAAGATTTCGTCCACGTTTTTCCAAAAGGAATCATCGTTCCAAAATGGTTGTGATTCTTTAGTATGGATTTCAATTCGTGAGAGGCAATCTGCGTTACTGTTCGATTTCCCGGATCGATAAATTATCTGATAAGCAAACTCTTCGAGTTTTATTTTCCAACGTAAGAGTTTAGAATTTGGTTCTTTTAGTGAATTTAACCAGACTAATGGTTTGTGGACCGTTATAATATTAAATCTTCTACCATATAAGTACGGTCTGAAGTACTTGGTTGCCCATACTATAGCTAAAAGCTCCTTCTCTATCGTTGAGTATGATTGTTCAGAATCATTCAAAGTACGTGATGCGTATGCTACGGGGAGATCCTGACCTATAGGGCCTTGAGATAGGATTGCTCCTAAAGCTACATTTGATGCATCTGTTGTAAGATTAAATGGTTTCGAGAAATCGGGATACTGTAGAATAGGCTCGTTTATCAATAAATTCTTACAAGTTTCGAAGCAGGTAATGTAGTCGTCATTTAAATCAATTTTCGCCCCCTTTTTAAGGCACTTTGTTAAGGGCTTTGTAATTTTGGCAAAGTTCTTAATGAATCGTCGATAATATCCGAGTAGACCAAGGAAGGCTTTGATTTGTTTTGGTGTTTTCGGTATTGGGAAGTTGCGTATAGCGTATATTTTATCTGGGTTTGGTTTAACACCGTCAGGTGTTACTATGTGGCCCAAGTAAGCAACTTTCTTCCTCAAAAATTCTGATTTGTCCAGCTGGACCTTGAAAATTGCTTCTCTAAGTCGTTGAAATACTGTTCGCAGGCGTTACAAGTGTTCCTGAAGGGAAGTCGAAAATATTATGATATCATCGAGGTAAACCAAACACATTTCGTTTTGAATACCTCGTAGTATGTTACCTGCGACTCTTTGAAAGGTGGCAGGTGCCGATTTGAGACCATAAGGCATACGAAGAAATTCGTAATGTCAGTTTTCTGTATTAAATGCTGTTTTTTCGATATCCTTTTCTTCCATCTCAATCTGATGGAAGCCGCTAGCTAGATCTATAGTCGAAAAATATTGACAATTTCCTAGTTTCGCTAAAACATCGTGTATATTGGGCAGAGGATAACGATCATCTATTGTTTTTTCATTAAGTTTTCTGTAGTCGATAACTACTCTCCATTTTTGTTTGCCGCTGGCATCTTTCTTCTTACCTACCACCCAGATTGGCGATGACCATGGCGAGTTCGATTGGCGAATTATATTAGAGTCCAGCATGTTTTGTATCTGATTAGCGACCTATTGTCTATGTATAAAAGGATATCTGTAAGTTTTCGTGTAGACCGGTATTTTATCAGTCGTTCGTATTTTATGTCGAATTTTACTTGTAAATGTCAATGGTTCGTTTTCTTTATAAAAAATGTCGTTATATTCATTACAATGCTCGAGGATTTTTCGTTTTTCCTCTTCGTTCGGTTCGAATTTTTGGCATTACTAAATTTTTATCAGAATATTCAAAGTTGTTAATTTCAAAATTATTGTTTTCTAAGTAATTTTTATGAAAACTTTCAACTGAAACCGGTTCTGAAAAATCTAAAATTAAAGACTTCGTAGATTTGTTTAAAATTGTAGTTAAAGCATAACCGTCTTTTGCTGTACTAAGAAATTGTGGAATTTCACAGTCGTCAATTTTTTATAAGGAATAATTATATCTCCCTGAGAAACAATAGTTTTTATTTTTATTACTTGTTGTGTTCTAGGAGCTACTGTAACGAGATTTAAATCATGCGACGTTTTATGATAACACAATTTTATTTTAGTATAAGGTGTAATAAGATACCCTGTTTTGAAATCAACATTAGCTTGAAGTAACTTAAGATTATCTAGACCTATAAGGCCGTTCAAAACGTTGTGAAATTTAAAAAGGAAAAATTTCAAATTTGTTGGGTTTGGCAATTTGAATATTTTTGAGGCTTTTATGTCAGCGCGATATTTGTGGGAAGATTGCTGAAATACCGTTGTGACTACAAAAGGATCACTATTGATTGCATTTGGGTATAATTTAAAAGCAATTTTGGGGTCTATGAAAGACTTACTCGAACCGGAGTCGATCAAGAATTTTAGATTATGTTCAGGTAGAACTACATAGGGCAGTTCGCTAGATTTAACATTGTTAAGTGAAATAATTTCGGGGCTGAAACAACTGGGTTTATTTTGTGAGGTATGTCCCGAGGCACTTACTGAAAATTTACGCCGTCGTCGAGTGGCTCTGTTGTATCACCATTATTTTTATCATCGGGGTATGGTAACTGATAGGAATGGTCATCATCGTCTTGTGATTCTACATTATAGAGTTCTTCAGATATAAAATTGGGACGATTATTTGGAGGTCTATTATTTGTAGTCGGGAATTGTCTGTTGAACTGATTGGGCTGATTTGTATTTCTAGTTGACATCGACATGGGCGATGGTTTAGGGAATCTATTATTATTTGGAGTGGGTCTGAACACATTGGTATTCGAATTTGGTTGTCTAAAGACTTGAGAGTTCCTAGGAAAATTTTGTTGTATTTGTCGGGGTTGTATTGGTATAGGTTGAGAAGGAAAGTTATTCGTTTGTATGGTAAACAAGTGATTCGGAGTATGCGAATTAAATGAAGATTGATTGGGTGTTTGCATTGATCGATGATTCGATCTGCTACTATTATTGACAAATTGTCTAGGGAAATTTCTATTAGATGAATTTTGAAGATAATGGGCATTTTCTTCTTGAATAACGTATTGCATAGCCTCTGTTGAAGAAGCGGGCGTTATGCATCGGATGGTGGTTCCTAGGGGTTCTCTTAACCCGGAGAGAAATGTTTTGAGGGCTAAATTTTGATAAAGGGTATTTTTGAGAAATCTAGCTGCCTCTGTATTTTCGTGGATATTAACATAGCTACAAATTAAATTTAAAATATGTAAGCAACTATCATAGAACGATTGAAAAGACTCATTCGAATTTTGTTTGAGCATTACGAGATCTCTATTCAAGCAAACTTCGTCTCTTTGGTCTGAGAAATTACAAGTCAGAACGTTTTTTAATTCGACCCATGTATTACAAGAGTTGATATTTATTATAGTTTTAGCGTTTCCTTTAATTTTTGATAATATAGAATTCAACAAATAAATATTCTGAAAGTTATTGTGGTTTTCCCTATCTTCGAAATGAGCAATAATGGATTCACTTACAGAAATAAATCTGTTTAAGTCGTTAGGGTTACCATCAAATTCTGGAATGCAGTTAATATATTCCCATTCAAATTGTGCTTGTGCCATTTCTGATTCTAATTGATCGTTATTTACGATTGGTTGCGTTATAAGGTTCGATGAATGACTACTACTTAGGTCATTTACTCTTAAGGTATGTGATTTTTTAGATTTATGCTTAAATTTTGTTTTATCTTTTGAATTTGATGCAGTAGAAAGAGAACCAACACTCAATTTACTAAAAGCAGTTTAAATTTCGTCCAAAAGATTATTTGCATTCATAAATTGTACTTACAAAATAATCAATGCGACTTTGATCATGTTTTTCTTAACTATAGGGGGTAGGTAATCCCTGTAGAATTCAGGCGATGTGGGTCCTAATTCTCGAAATACGGAGCAACGTAAGCAAATTACAATATCATATTATTATAACTGATCTGCGGGTGATATAATTTACGTGGGATCATGCGATCTAAATCAGCAAAATTTTCCGCATACGAAAAAAAGTCGTTCGAAAATTTAGTTTGAAAATATGGTTTTGCTAAGCTAAGAAGCAGTATTCCTATTTTTATCGGGTGAAATTACAATTTGGTATTTTGGAATGTAGACGAAATGTTGTTTCTGTTACTTTTTCATCTCTTAAAATAACGTCGGTGGAGGGGGATGTATTTCTTTTTTCATTACTTTTAAAATAAGGTGAAACTCGGCAATTTGAGAAGTTCCCATTCGAGTTCCCAGTACATGAAAGATTTAAACCGTCTAAAAATGTAGTTTTAGTGATCCTCAAATTTTCAGGTTTTTTGCTTCATTTATATATAATACTTTCGTTTTGGTAACTTTGTCTGCATGATTTGCTATTTTATGTCATTTTAAGTTCTCTTGACAACGATATTTTTAGTCCACTCTATAATGTGATAGGAACAAGCGTATTTTATTTCTTTGCAATACCTAATGTATTGCAAAGAAATAAATACATTCGATATTGCTGTAAGAGAGCAATTTGGCAGAAGAACAAAGCACGTTTCTTTCAAGGAAATGAATGTCAAAATAAATTGTTACATCAATATCTAGTATCACAAAACTAACCCACTGTTCACCATGACAATGACAGCGCTCATGTAGCAAGACTAACTGGAGGTTTTCGACCGATATAAACATAAAGTTATTAACTTTCTGCCTGATTTGTCTGAGGGAATTCTGATGTGTTTTGTCAGCAATTTTCATCTAATGATAAAGTCTAATATTTTGAGAAAACATATCGTTATTCTTATCCGCAAATTTTGATAATATTCCTCGTATCTTATAACACGTATTTCAAATTATGAATTTTTTCATTAAGCGTTCTTCCATATTTGATAGATATATGAAATTGTTTCTACTGGTTACTTTTATCGAAAATGTAAGTTGACCCTGGCATACTGACATACCTGACATACCTACTTCAGAACAAAAGAAATTTAATTTCGTTAATAATAATTAAAATTGTATGTCAATGGTTTTCGCGGTGGTTTCTGTGATTAAAGTTATTACAATATACTACAAATTAACCAAAAATTTTGAAACACTTAATCTCAGAGACAAATTGAATTTTCAAGACGATAAAAATAAAACAATTGAAAACAATAAAAAAAACAAGTAGTAAATTTATGAATTTGCTGGTTAATCAAGTCTACATCGATTCATGTCCAGACCACCTCGAAAGTCAAATTCAACGGTTTCTTCGTCAAGGTAATAAGATCTTAAATATCAAGTTTAACGCGTATAAAAAACATCCGTTATTGAATCATCGATGCGACATTGTTGACTAAATCTAGTCTGAAATGGATTAATTAAAACACTCCTTTTTCTCGATGTTTTATGTCTGTTAAATGAAATACTATTTAAATAAACTTGAGAGAGGGAGGGAGAGAGAGAGAGAGAGAGAGAGAGAGAGAGAGAAAATAAACTTGAGAGAGGGAGGGAGAGAGAGAGAGAGAGAGAGAGAGAGAGAGAGAGAGAGAGAGAGAGAGAAATTCGTAATGAATTTTGTGTTGGATGGCTTGGTTTTTGGGTGGAATTGTTGATTTCGAGAATAGTGCCGTGGTGTAGGATTAGTTTCCTCTTCAGGGCTGGGTTGGGGGTGTATTGGATGTTTTAGTGAGCGTTGACTGGGAAACTGAATTAGTGGTTAGTTGAGTTGGGGGTTGAAAAAGCGTCTAGAAATTTTTTTTTTTAAAAAGTGAATAGGAAATTTTTTTTTAAAGGTGCATGGAGTTGAGAAAATTTGATCGGGCTATTCGTTGGAATGTAACTGGAGGAAGGTTTTATGTTAAGATATATCGGGAAATTATATTTGTTACCAGCGAAACTTAAAAGTGTGCGGAGTAGTGTGACAAAAAGTGTCTAGGATAGGGGCGTTCTGGTGGAAAACGAACCATGCATCGCTGCCGATACATAAGGCTGAACACGTAGTAGAGCGACGAGGAAAGCGGCGAGAAAAGCAAAGAGGAGAGCGGCGAAAACAAATGAATAATATCCAATAGAGTACAACATAGTGGAGATTGGTGCGGCGAAGTAGCATCGTTGTTATAACAGAGAATAGCGGCGCGTTCAAGCAAGTTTGTTTTCTCCGCTCTCCTCATTGCTATAATTATATGGTGAAATGGATGTTGAAGCGTTAATTAGTAGTGTTTTTATTAAAAATCCACTATGGGATCAAAAAGATACTCAGCATCACAATCGATTTATTTTAGATAAATTGTGGGATGCTGTAGCCGATGAAATGAAATGAACAAGTAAGTATTTTTATATTTTCAACATAGGTGAGGGTAAATATATTAAAATCCTTAAAATTCGTACAAGTTTTTTAATTACCACATGCCTTTATATTTTATTTCGACACACATAATTTTTATAGGTGTCTCTAATGAAACTGGCAGTTGCAGTTGGCCTGCTATTTTCTCGCACAATATCAACTTTCTCACATTGGGGCAAAATGTGTTCATATTCAATGGTAATTCCTTCCATATCAATTATTATATTGTGTAAAATGCATATACAAGTAATAATATTATCTGCTAAATCAGGAGACGTTTCTATGGGTTTCCAAAGAATACGAAACTTGGCATTTATTATCCCAAAAGCACAATCGACCACTCGTCTTGCTGGTGAAAGACGCCTGTTAAAATATTCTTTCTCAGCATCCAAGTTCTTTCTATTGAAAGGTTTCATTAGATTATTTAATAGACAGTAAGCTTCATCTCCGATTAAAACATAAGGCACAGTAATTGTAGTGGTAAGGCATCATCTTCAGGAATATTTAGACGTTTGCTTTCTATTAAGTGAAATAGGGATGAAGATCGGAATGTACCCCCATTACTCTGCTTGCCATATCCTCCAGCATCAATTGTTATAAATTTATAATTTGCATCAGCAACAGCTTGAAGGACTATGGAAAAAAAGTTTTTGTAATTATAGTACATAGTCCCAGATTGAGGGGGACCTTTTACACGAATGTGTTTACCGTCAATGGCCCCCAAACAATTAGGAAACTTCCATTTTTGGTAAAATTCTTTTGCAATATTTTTAAACTTATTCTCTGTGGGAATTTTCATATGAACAGGTTGAAATGTGTCCCAGATAGCTTTTACTGTTTCCCGCACAATTAATGACACAGTAGTCGCACCCATTCGAAAAGTAAAACTAAGAGTTTTAAAAGATGATCCTGTTGCCAAATACCTAAAAAAACCTATATGTTAATGCTAATATATTGCCTTTTTTGTGAAGGAAATATTGTGAGGACAAAATGGAAGAATTTACGAGACTCATTTCGAAAAAATTGAAAAGAATGCCAGTGAAACGATCAGGAGATGGGGCATGCAAATAGAAGTCATCTTGGCCATATTTTGACAGTCTTTATTTTTTAAAAGATCAGTTTACTGCTCGACCAGGTAGCGGAAATTTGCCCAATGCAGAGCATGCAAATATTCTGGATGAAGATACAAACTCCCAATTATCTGAATCAAATACCCAAACTTTGGATGATTCCATTAATGTCGACAAATCACCATTGGTGAATACCTCTTTACAAAACAATAGTAGAGAACTGAATGCTTCCACACCTGCCGCCAAGAAATTCAAAAGGAAACAGCAAACTGATTCAGACGTTGGCACTGCTCTTATTAGATTAGAAGAGGAAAAATTAAAAATTTTAGAAAAACACCATAAACAGTCACCTGATGAAGACGACAGTTTTTTTCAGTCTTCTACCGCATATACGCACACTCGCCCCACAAAGAAAAATGTTGTTGAGAACGAAAATGCAAGAACTAGTTTATAACTTTGTTTATGGGACAAACCAAGATTATGTAAGCCAAAGGACTCAAAACATGCATATCTATGAAACAAATGGATCCCAGTTGATACAGTTACAACCTACTATGCAAGAGTACTCGAATCCTGCATCAGCGAGATCCTATTTAAGCAAATGTTCCGAGGAATCTTTACAAAATATGTAATAATTTTAGTTACAGATACATAATATTTGTACCTATTTGTTTTTTAAGTTACATATATAGTATTTTTAGTTCTAAATAAACAACTTGGTTAATTAAACAAAAAAAATGTTTTCTTACCTTAAAGTCACTGTAAGAGGTTATGTTGGATTAATAGGATTACAATTAACGTTGGTCCAATTTTTTTTTTAATTTATGTTGAATTTTTTCCAAAATATAATCGAACGTTCTAATAACCATACGAAAATAAGAACTAAACTTTTCTGGATGCTGGCGTAGTTGTTCATACAAATGATGAAATTCACCATGTACATGTACATGTCTAGTTTTATTTATTTCATGTACATTGCAACTTCTTTTCTTTTTTTTTCTTAATAAATACCAAATTTTCAGGGAAGAATTTTCTAATTGTAATAAATCCATGTCTCGATTTTTAACGCGCCACTATGTTAGTGCATCTCTCTTATTACCGCGACTCTGTATCACCGCATTCCTCTCTGTTCTCCTCAACTCTCTGCTCGCCGTTCCACTATGTGCTTAGCCTTAGGTGGTCGGCGTTAAGAATAACAATAATAGTAATCCTAAATAGAAGGCGGGTACAGCTGCGGTTGCATAAGTTCCCTGTTGACGATCGTCGCCTCATTTGGCTAGTGAATAAATTCACAGAGTTGCAGGAAAACCGCAGAAAAACCTGCAACACCGACGTGGGTGATGTGGGGGCGGTCGGAAAGTATCGGGTCTGTCCAAAGTGTTGAACGATTTAATAGTTATGAAGTTAAGAGTTCTTGGATATTCGAATGAGAAATGTTAAAATGGTTTGAAATATGAATGAAAATCTTTGTGGGAATTTGTTAGTGGTATTGAATGCATAGAGATTTATTTTGAAAGTAGTTTACAGATTATCGAACGGAAATTGGAGAGTCGTCTAGTTAGTCAATGTATTCGTCGGGGAGGTCGTCGTAAGCCGTGGCTAGCAAGCGTAGAGGAGGAAGTGGGAGCTTCCTCTTAGGTTTCCTACCGAGGGGCCGTCTATTGGCGATCCACGGTGTGAGAAGGGTATGTTTAGAGATTTCATTGCCCGATTCGATAGTGCGACTAACGTATCGGGCTTGTAAATTATTGAGACGGGAAGGAATTGGCTCGATGTCGGTGTTGACATAAACGGTATTGCTTGGTGAGTATGGTGCCTTGTATTGGCAGTATCTGAGGATTGACTGCTCACAAGTTCGAAGTCTTTTGACTAAGTAGTCGGGAAGGGTGCAATAGATGTTTACTCTATAGTCGATTATTGGGCGGATATATGTCTTATACGTATGAAGTAAGGTGGTGGGGTCAGCGCGTTCAAAGCTGCCGCCGAGCGCCTTGAGAAGATTAACTCGACGACGGACTTTATTTAAGCTGTCCATTAGGTCGGTCACCAAGTTGAGAGTGTGAGTAAATATCACTCCCAAATAAACGACTTCCCTGCGAATTTCGAGTCGATCTCCCCAGAGCACGAGGCGGAAGTTTGTAGGTAGAAGTAGTTCGCTCATGGTATCGGGGTGTTTGAATACGATGGGTATATAAAGTGATGGGGCGAGTATCGAGCCCTGCGGAACGCCAGTTTGGGGTGTGAAAGAGTCGGATATGCTATAACCAACTTTGACGCTGATCGATCGGTCGGTGAGATAGGAACATAATAATTTAACAATTTGGTTTAGCAATCGGATGCTCAGTAGCTTTCTCACTAGTCCGGCGTGCCAGACTTATTCGAAAGCCTTTTGAACGTCCATGAGGATCCGCAACAGCGTCGTTGATTTAAAGCTCGGGTGACGATAGTTTGGAGGTTGGTGGTGGCGTTCGGACAAGAGTGGCCCGGCCTGAATCCGAATTGAAATGCCGGAATTATGTTATTTTCAGTACAGAAGTCCCAGACTCTTTCCTTCAACAAGCGTTCAAAGACTTTACCTAGGACGCTGATTAATGAGATAGGGTGGTAGGATTCGGGCTTTGTAGGGTCTTTGCCGGGTTTGGGGATGAGAACTACATTGGCTAATTTCCAACAGCGAGGAAAGTGAGAGAATGCCAGGCAGGCGTTCAGCAGGGCACAGAGCGGAGGAAAAATCTCTTCCGGCAGGTTTTTGAGAGCCTGCCTCTAGATTCCGTCGTGTCCTGGGGCACTGTTTCTCCCCGCTCGGCAGGCCTGCTGAACTCCTTCGATTGTGAACGGTGTAAGAAGTGGAGAGTTCTCATTTAGTGGAATGTGGACGTGTGGGCTTCGTGTGATATTACGGGTCAGGAGGTCTGTTTCGACGGCAAAGTCCCTGAGAAATCGAGGGTTGTCAGGTGGGGAAAAGACAGTTTGTAGGTTATTTTTGAAGACGGTGGCTTTGTCTTCGGAGGTGTAAATCTTCTGTCCTTGCACTTTGAGATGTGATTCTGTATTTCTCTTGAGGCCGACGAGGCGATTGAATTTTTGCCAAAACGCGCGCCTTTGTCTGAAGTCCAATCCGGCTTTATCGGCCTTCCATTAGCTCTGTTTTTCGGTGTTGATTTCGTATCGGATTTTGGCGTTGAGACGGTTCCATTGTGTTTTGACAGCGGGATCTCGAGAGCGGACGTATAACATGTATAACTGTCTTTTCTGACGAATTTTGAGCAGAATTCTCTGCGGAGGGGCGTGAAAGTTGGTAGTAAGAGGAACGGCGATGTCTGGTGCACCGATTAAAAGGGATTCGAATTCCTCTGCTTGAGAACCTATGTCTCTGATGAATGACAGGGTGTGGTAAATTAGTAAAGATATGGTCGGCTTTTTTAAAGTCGCGAAATGTGAATCTAGTTGACGGTGGTGGTATTGAATTGTGTAGTGCGGTTTTGACCAGTAGCGGAACATGGTCGGAAGTGATGGGGTCGCCTATGAAGCATTCATCATCTATGCAATTGAGTAACCTGTCAGTGCAGATAATGTGGTCGACAATGTAAGAGCCGAGGTGACTTATTAGGGTTGGATTATTGTTTCTAATCCGAGAGATGGGAAGTGAGACAAGTTGATCGGCGAGTAATCTGCCGTTGGGGTTGGTGTGTATATCACCGATAAGCACGTTGCGTGAGTTTAAGTCACCCATTATTATGGCCCGTGGTAGAGAAGATGCATATTCGAGGAGGTCGATTGATAGTTGTTGATTGGGGTGTTTGTAATGAGAAAATAAAATCGTCGTGGTATTATTCCACGATTTGTAGATGGCTATGCAATCCAGGTTCTGTTGAGGCAGAAGTGCAGGGAGTGGGTGTTGTGACGCGGGGAGTCCGTTTCGGACGAGAAGTCCGTTGCCGTGACAGTAGAAGTTCCTGTCTAGATGGAAAGTGGTATAGCCAGCAAAGCGAGGAGAGATTTTTAAAAGAGTATCGGTGATAGAAAGTATTTGTATATTTTGGGAGTGCAAGAGGTGTTTAAGAAGATGCCGCTTTCTGGCTAGACCTTGGCAATTCACGGTTCCGATTGTAAAGTCCATGACTTAATTTTGACGTTTGGTCGTAAAGGCGAAGTGGACGCGGTTGCCCGCGCCACTTGTGACGGTACAATTGTTTCCGTAGAAGGAGAGAACGAGATGTGTAAGTGTGTCGGCCACTAGGCCACGGACTGTCGGGACGACGTTCATGATGGTCGTTGCCAAAATCTCGATTAAGTTTTTGGAGTCGGTGGTCAGGTCGTAGGGGGTCTGTGGCTTTTCGAGAGTCACGGGCGCGGATTTAGGTGCTTCCAGCCGCTTGGGGCACCGGGGGTGGAAAGCGGGGTGTGAACCGCCGCAATTTTTGCAGTGTGGGTCGTTTGCCTTGGGGCAATTTGTGGCTTTGTGGTCGGTGGCTCCACAGGAAGGACAGACCGGTTTGGCCCTGCAGTACTCGGCAAGGTGGCCTGTACTGGAGCACCGGTTGCAGAATTTTGGTACTGCGGGTAGCGGGTTGGCGCGGTTGGAAGCCTAACACTGATGTGAGAGGCCGTGCATGCTGTATGAGAAGACACGGTGGTAGGCTGATTCGGATTCAGTGAGAATCCGGAACATCGAAGTAATTTTGCCGTGGCGGCGAGACATGATGCGCCAGGACCTGGTGGTAGGGAAATTGATGGCGGTGAGGATGTCCTCGAATTATTTGTCAGAAATTGTGGTGTCTACATTTCTGCAGACCAGAGAGAAGTGGGGTTTGCGGGACCTAGAGCATTGGCGGTTCTGGCGGGTGGAGCTGAGGGGGATGATGGTGACTTGGTCGTCACCGAGAGCGTTGCGAAGCCTTTTTGCCAAAGCTTCGTAGGGTATATCGGATGGTATTTTGAGGAGGGTGGTCCTGTTAGCGTTCGCTTTCATGTAGACGATGTCTCCCCTCAACAGCTCGTTGGTGTTGAGGAGATTGAAGAGTTCCCGCTTGGAGACGTATTTAGGTGGCAAGTTGCGGATGTTGAGAGTTTGAATTGATGAAGATTGTGGTTGTCGGGGTGGTCTGGGCTGTTGAGGTTGAGTTGGAAGTTGTTGTCGTGGTTGTTATTGTGGCTGTTGTTGTCGTGTCTTTGGTTGTTGTGGCCGTGTTGGGTAGTTGGGGGTGGTGGGGAAGGGATTCTGCGTTCTCGGTTAGGCAGGGTGCCTAGGCGAGTTAAGTTTTCCCGTTTGGTGCGGCTGTTGGAAGCCCGAGATAGGTGGAATTTAACCGAAAATGTTGGAGATGGGCTTCGAGATTATTGAGGTGATGATTTTTTAAATTTCTTGATGTAATTCATGGCTTTCTGGAGTTGGTATGATAGGTCGGATATCTGTTTGAGAAGGTCATCTTTGGTTGGTTCGTTGTTGGTTGGTTTGGTCGGGGCTCTTACCAATTCAGGGAATACTTCTTTGGAAGAGATGTATAGTGGGGAGTTTTCTGGCTCCTGGTACGGATAGAGGAGCAAGTCGAAGACATGGTGAGTCGGAAGAAGCGGAACGAATTGTTGTTTCGTTCTGTTGCACAGGGTTATTAGTGGGTGGTGGGTGGCTGACAAAAGCCGGCAGCGGACTCACTGCCGGAGGAAGTTTCCTCCCCGGTTAAAGGTTTCCTGGCCCTTTTTGTCTGCTTGTTCGTATTTTATATTCACCTGAATTCTTTCGTTTCTTTTAAGCTGGATGGCGGTTGGTTATGTGAGCTTCTTCGATTCGCTTTTACGTGGTAAAAGCCATTTTCATGAATAAATTTGCTCTAATTAGAGCAGATTCTCATAAATAGAATGCTCTAGAGAGAGCAGATTCTCACTAATAGAATGTCCTATAAAGGACAGATTGAGATAAAAATCTCAGTTGATTGTCGGAAATACCTGGTTTGTATCAGTGACCAGGTTTTCTGTTGGAGCTTCTTCTTGCAGGTAACCTTCGTCGATCGCTGTGTTCACTGCTGAAATAAACTTGGATTAAATCTTTATTTTATAAGACTCTACCTACGACCACCTCTGTAAGTAGTCAAAAACACACAGTCAGCAATCAATGTAAGACGTCTATTACGCACGGTTAAACAAAACGCACGGCTGTAAAGTAAATCGCACGGCTACCATAGCAACCACTTAGCAACTGTCAATAGATGTAGCCATTTTATTCAACAAGTATTACTTAGATATTTGACGTTGAATTTTATTCGATATATAAATGGTAGATAACATTTATTACATATGAGATTACATTTAATACTAAGAGTTATTTGGAATTATATGATAATTGGTTCCGTTTCATTCAATCCGCATCTTATAGCTGTCTGAATGTATCTCATATTAGTAAACAATAGTATGTTATACACCAAGCGACTAAAGTGACCCATTTAATCCCGTGGGTGGTGTTTGATTCCTGAGGGAAGTAATCCACCTAAGGAATTAATTTCATTTTAATCGAGAGGTGTATACGCTATTTAATGCAATTCCGGTAATTCTACATACATTTTTCATAAAAATAAATACTACTTAGGATGGACTTTTACGAAACTTGGCTAGGCATCGAGGGTGAACTGCTAAGATGCTTGGCTGGGCATCGAGGAGCGACTTTTATAAAACTTGGCTGGGCATCGAGGATGTACGTTTTTACTTGTACTTTAAATACCTTAATAAGTTTATAAACACAAGTACAAGTGGGTCGTAGTTAAAGTATAGTACGTAACTCGTGTTGTAACGCATTTCAGGCACACACGGAATTACGCACTCGCCGCTATGCAGCTTCGTGCGTAACTTTTCCGTTCGTGCGTAAAATGCTTCTTACAACACACGTTACGTAATATACTATTACGTGTGTCTTGTTTCTGTCAAAAGTCTCTATTTATTCTTTTGACATTTATGATGACAAATGCTCGGTTTAAAGGTTGACTTACACTAAATACCCTCCCCTCAAAGATCAAGGCGCAGAAGGACCTTGATGCATCGTCCGTATCGGGAGCGCACATTTTTTTCACGTTCACAACTTTGATTAAAACTAGTATTTTCGTGTGGTGAAGGAACACCTTATAGGTTTGAGGTGCTGCGACATTTTGAATGCTGATGGCTTTACTGAGAATTGATTAAAGGTGCATGGATGGCTTACAAAGCTTGGACTATTTCCGTTTTGTAATGGAAAAATATTATTTGGGTGAATTTTGTTACTGTTGCCTCGTTGGGGTACAACTCAGGTTCACAAATGAATTAATAATCTGATCTTTAGGATGAAAATTTCATATGTAATGTATTGCGTCTTACAATTTTATCATTGTTCTCTTTTTTAACGCAATTGCTTTTTCAATAACAACTACTTTTTTCTTTAGAAGTTTTTATTACTACCTTATCCCTCGTTTGGTAGTCCAACGACTTTCTTCGAGCAAACTTATCAAATCTACTTTTAATTATATGTTTTCGTTTGCAAAGTTTATCATAAATGTTATAGTGGATTTTTGGTTTTAATTGTTCTGCAATAATCGGAAGCTCTCTTTTTAAAATTCTGCTCTGCAAAATCTGAGCAGGGGTAGCCTCAAGACTTATTATAGGTGAGTTGTTGTATTCTAATAAACCTTCCATAAAGTCAGATTGATCTTCAAAACTTTTCATCAGCTCACTGCTTTTTCTGCCATACCGTTGCTTTGGTGGTAATGTGGTGAACAAGTTGTAATTGTAATATCTTTACTTTTATAATATTTTTTGCATTGATGTGACGTCACCTATGCTGACCTGAGGATAACCAAATCGTGTAAAAATATTTTGGAAACAATCTATAAGATGTAGATGTTTTATCATTTATGTAAATCAATTCAAGCCAATGTGAAAAGTGGTCTATAAGTACTAAGTAGTTTTTACTGGCAAATTCTACAATATCTACAGCTACTTTATTAAATCTTAACTTTGGAACGCTATGTGGCAAAATAGGTTCCTTGTAGTTTGCTGGCAAATATTTTTCACACACACGACAACCTTTGATATACCTTGTGATATCACGGGACATATTCGGCCAATAAAACAAAGATACCTCTACTTATTGTCTTGCATATACCTGTGTGACCCTTATGCAACATTTTCATAATGTCTTTTCTAAGTTTTGAGGGACTATAAGCTTGTCTTCAATAAACAGAATACCTGCTTCAACATAAATAGAATCTTTTTTGAGCACACCAGAGCCAGTACAACGGGTGCTATGGAACTACAAGTACGACATTTTTGGAGAAATTTCAGTTTGTTAGCACGATACAGCCTCCGGAGTGCAACAAGTCACCAATTTTATGATTCAATATAGTTCAGGACATCTCACTTATGAACCCTATTGATTTTCAGCTAACCAGGGCCAGGACAACGGGTGCTATGGTACTTGAAATACGACATTTTTGTCATTTTTGGAGAAACTTCAGTTTGTTAGCATGATACAGCCTCCGGAGTGTATACAAGTAACCAATTTTATAATTGTATATTGTTCAGGGCGTCTTATCTATGAAGTTTCTTGATTTTCAGCGCACTGGAGCTAGTACAACGGGTGCTATGGTACCTGAAGTGGCACATTTTTGGTCACATATGAACCTTATATATTTATTTTCAGCTCACTAGAGCCAGTATGACGGGTCCTATGAATCCAGATATATTTTTTTTTTGTTATTTTCGGAGAAAATTCAGTTTGTTAGCACAATACAGCTCAGTAAAATTAATATTTTTGCGATCTATTAGATTAGATTTTAACGGGGTTACAGTGCACTGAAACCAAAGGTTTATTGTGCCCCCCCCTATCAGAGGTTTTCTCGCTACTACTACAGCTCGCCTTCCAGTTCCAAGGTTCTAATGAACTCTAGTGTGCGGGAATGCTTCAACGAGGTTAGATCCTCATTCTTACAAGTTTCTTGTCCGAAGCATTTTCTTGCGTTGGCTTGCAATGGCGAGGCATTCTAGAACTAGGTGATCCGGAGTGTCATCCTCCTCCCCACAGAATCTACACTCGTCAAACTCTGCTAGACCTATTCTCATTAAGTGCTTTCTAAGGCGGCAGTGTCCTGTAATAAAGCCCGTGAGGAGATGTAGCTTATTGTTACTGAGGTCTAAATATTTTTTGGATCTAGCAGTGTCAAAGTTCCGCAGGAACTTGTTGGAATGTTCCAACCCAGGAAGGCACCGCCAGAGTGTATCTCTTTCGGTTTCCTCTTTCTTTCGAAACTCTTTCTTGTAGGAGCATTTTGCTACACCGTCAGTGACGTGCTATGAGATGCCAGCAACATAATATTCCAAATATTTATGTCATTATTGAATATAAAAAGTTAAACTTATATTGAGACAGAAATAAACTAAACTGTAAAGGAAGCACGTATTTTTAAATAGAATTTGTATGAATGACGGATTGATTTAGTATAATAGTACAAAGATTGCTTAATACTAAATAAAATTTAGAAATTACTCTGTTATAAGGAACGTAGTATTGACAATTAGTAAACAAAACTACATTAAAAATAGCTGCTTACGTAATATTATCTTAATATGGTGCTGAAATGGTTAATCTGTATCAGACTCGTAGGAAGAACAATAATTATTGACGCTAATAATAACTGGTTCTATTAATATTGAGTAATGAGTTCAAAAATATAAATTTTGTGTACAATAAATTGACTTTATCTTAGAAGTGGGATAGGCGCATTAGATCCTTGAGGAGCTATTTTTCTACAAAAAAAGCATAGTGTTGTGGGTTGCTCGTAAGTTTTGGCAATAATGAACATGGAGCTAGAATTAAAAAATGACGAGTTCAGAGCGCGATCTGAAACACCACCAATTTCACAATAGTTATTTGTTGAACAAATGTCACAATGACTTGTTTTCGAGTACGAGTGAAGTTTGCGCAACGAACCGCGAAGCGGCGAATAGCGCAAATCGCGAGTACTACAGAAAGTCATTGTGTCATCAAACATTATATAACTATATAAAATAAAGTTTAGATGCTAGTATCTCAAAAAAAAATATTCAAATCATATTTTTTACGCGATACAACTAATACAGGACTGTTCTAATTTAACCCTTTTACTTTGGGTTAATTAGAGGGAATGTAGTTTCTTTGTTGTTATACGATGTACTCGAAGGACCATATGGATATTTTTCACTTTAGGTATGATGTAAATGATGTACTGTACGATGCAATGAAACACTTATGTCACTTTAGATTTTATATTGTCATGAAATTATAAGTTTTTGTTTGCGTCGACAATTAAGAATTCACTTGATATTCACGCGATGAATGCTATGTCGTTTTATGAAATAACTAAACCTTAAAGACACATGTTTGTTCCCGATATGTAAACGCCGGGTGCTCTTCTAAACTCAGTACGAAAGTGTGTCTGGGAAGTCTGTCTGGGAAGTGAAGTGAGAATGAGGTTATTTTCGTACTTATACGTAGTGACGTAGGTGCGAGGAACGAACAAAATAGTAGGAACTAGCCAATGGGATAAAAGTATTTTAAAATGTAACGTTCGAACAACAAGTAAATTTGCCAGTTGGAGATATGTTTTTTTTGGGGTTTTCAACGGTTTCGTAGATACAGATAACAGAGTTTGGAAGAGAGTTTTTATGAAGCGATAAGATGTCGGGGACTTTGATATATTCAGTAGAATTTCGAAAAACGATATTTATCTGTTTTTCTTAGGTGTTAGTAAATTTAAATGACTTTTTTAGTGAAGTAAAGAAATATTAACTGTTGAAATTAAGGATATATTTAGTTATCTGGTTTGGGCATAATATTCGACTTGTAGTATACAGGGGAAATTGAAATAGAATCACGGGAGAATTTGGTAATTAAAAGCCAAATTCGAACAAGGACTTTGCGACGCTCTCATGTTCAAACCACACAGCAAAATCTCAATGATATAAAATGTAAGAAATTTAATGCTATTTCACAATATATGGGGTAGCTGTTAAAAGCTGGAACCAAAGCTTTAGTGCTTAAACGGTTAAACATACAAAACCCGAAATTTCCGAATTTGGACGAAATATATTTGCGCATATTTTAGCCCAAAAATTATTTATTTTATAATTACAAAATTTTAAGCACGGCCGTAATCTTGATTTTTTTAAATAGCAACATAGGTCATGTGATATAACATTTGAAATGGTTTAAGACCCTGATTACAAAAATGTATCACAGATGGGATCTAAACACAACAGAAAGGATATTATTAATAGGGAGCGAAGGAGGCCGTGCATTTGACACAAATATTATAACAATAACACTTGTTGTTGATTAAGTTGCAAGAGACAGTGTTTAATAGTGAAATAATTTGTTAAATTGAATCATTTCAAAGTAATTACTAATAACGAATCAACTGGCCGAAAAGGAAAGAACTGGAATACTCATGATGGTTAGGTATTGAGAAAGAAAACGCACGCACAAAGAGGTTGCAAACCCCACGTGTGATACATTTTTGTAATCAAGGTATTAAACCCTTTCAAATGGTATATATTATGACCTATGTTGCTATTTAAAAAAATCAAGATGGCGGTCATGCTTAAAATTTTGTAATTAGGTATTGAGAAAGAAAACGCACGCACAAAGAGGTTGCAAACCCCACGTGTGATACATTTTTGTAATCAAGGTATTAAACCCTTTCAAATGGTATATATTATGACCTATGTTGCTATTTAAAAAAATCAAGATGGCGGTCATGCTTAAAATTTTGTAATTAGGTATTGAGAAAGAAAACGCACGCACAAAGAGGTTGCAAACCCCACGTGTGATACATTTTTGTAATCAAGGTGTTAAACACTTTCAAATGGTATATCGTACGACCTATGTTGCTATTTAAAAAAATCAAGATGGCGGTCATGCTTAAAATTTTGTTTTGTAATTATAAAAAAAATAATTTTTGGAGTAACATATGCGCAAATATATTTAGTTGAAATTCTGAAACTTTGGGTTTTGTATGTTGAACCGTTTAAGCACTATAGCTTTGGTTCCATCTTTAATAGCTACCCGATATATTATCAATAATATCAACGAAAAATTGATAGTTGTGGAGTTATTTAAAAAAAGTAAAAAGTCTTATTTTTCGATCTTCTTACTTGAAAAAAGGTTTTTCAGGTGAAAATTCTTGTTAGCAAACCTAAAATTTATGTTCAGCGATCAAAAAAAAACGTATAGAAATCAAATTTCAAGATTCCGCCAAAACTTCCCCTTTTTGCCCTTTTTGAGCACCATTTGATTCTCGCTGTTTCTCTATGTGTCTCTATTTTTCTTGTCTGTTTAGAAGTTTCAGTTGTCCATGACTCCTAAAAATTGGAATATTACATAACTTTGGGTCTCAAGTACAAAATCTATATTTGAAGAACTAATTGAAGAAACCAGTAAATATTTGTAGTCTTTTTCAATTTAAACGATTTAATTGTAATGCATTTTATGTGGTTCTATCTATAAATTATGAGAATATTTAAATCCATAGTAATTTGTCTTCTTTTGAAAATTCCTTTAAGTTTGGAAATCACAATTTTAAAGAACCAAATCTCTTAAAATAGAATAAAAAACAAATAGTTATGAAAGCTAAACGAAATTACGTACAGATTCATACGAAGAACAATTTAAATTAACATGAGTAAATAACAAAATCCTGTTTAAATCTCAATTGAAATTAATCATGTCAATTTCAACTTTAAGCCCATACAAAGTTGACCTCCACATTCATCATGTCACCAATTCTGCAATTTCCGCATGGTTAACATATTTTGAGAACATGTAATAGAAAATATTGTGGGCTTCAATTCAATTTGCTTAACAATTTAATTATAAATAGTAAGTTTTATAATTCTCTGAAACTACAGCCAGTAATGCCTGCAAATGTCACAAAAGGTCAATATTGTGTATTGTTATGTAGATTCATATTTAGAGGGACTTACATTTTGTTCAATCTTTGTTTTCATAAGAGATTATTGAATATGTGAATTATAAATAACTTTATTAGGAACGCCACGCAAACTTCTGATCCATCCAAATAGGGATGGAATATTTTAAAAGACATAATTATTAACACAGCTACCGAAATATGTGGAACCTTGTGAAACAGATAATCAAACAGCATGGTGAACCAATGAAATTAAAGAAAAAGTTAAAAATAAAAAAAGAGAATGGAAAAATTATTTAACAAAAAATACTCCAGAGCAATATAAAATTTACAAAAAACAAAGAAAAATAGTTAAAGATTTAGTTGCAGTGGCAAAAGAAAAGGCCTGGTCCGATTTTGGAAATAAAATGGAAACACACAGTTCAAACAATCAAAAACTATTCTACAAAGTTTTAAAATCATTTAGAAAAAAAAACCAATAAGTGAATTTTATGTCAAAAACAAAAAGCAAGGAATATTAAAAAACGAAACAGAAATAATTAATAGATGGAAAGAACATTTTTAAGAATTACTAGAACAACAAGCACAAGAAAGTGAGGAGAGCATGAAAGACCCCGAAAATATAAGAAATATCGACCAGGAGACCGAAATTGAAGAAATTAAAATAGACGAAGGTATTAAGAATATTAAAAAATGTAAAGAACATGATAAGATCACGGCTGAAATAATAAAAAACTTGGGAGTAGTAGGTACCCAAATAACACTTGATATTTTAAATAAAGCTTGGCATAACGAAAAAATACCGGAGAATGGGGGACAGCATTATTAACACCTATACATAAGAAAGGAGACCAAAAGAACTGTAGTAATTATAGAGAATAACATTGCTGAACATTATAGTAACGATTTATGAACAAATAATAAACGACAGATTAAAACCAATATTAGAAACACAATTGTCGGAACCACAGAGAGAATTTAGACCTGGGAGAAGCACTCAAGATCATATTTTCACAATCAAACAAATAATTGGAAGAAGACAAAATAAAAATAGATATCTAGTTTTCGTAGATCTGGAAAAAGCAGTCGACACAATCTCTAGAATGAAAGTATGGATAGGCTTGAAAGAAAGAGGCGTAAATAGCAAAATAATAAGAGTCTATTTAAAACAAACACTAACTATGTAATAAAAAATCAGATTAATTCAAAACAAAGACGGGATTAAGACAAGGTGGAGGACTAAGCCCAACCCTATTTAATGTACATATGGATAGTATACTTAAGAAATGTGAAAGTAAAACCAAAGCCATGTTTGTGGGTTATAAAAATTTAGAAAGAGTTGTCATATCTGAAGGAGTCTATACTGATGATGTGGTATTAATAGAAGGAAACAAGAAACTCCCCCAATACATATTTTCAACCAAAAATATCATTACATCTGACAACAGTATACACACTCCTGTTTATTCTAGCCGAAATTTCCCGGAACGACAGCCCAGCTTCCTGAAGACAAATAATTCGACCTAATTCCTACTCAGTTAGCTGCCGATAATTTGCATTTCTTCGCACTCTGGGCATGATAAACACTTCGGAATTCTGGTAAGGCAATATTTAAACCAATTATACTTGAATAAATTATGCATTCTGATATAGGAATGGCACGGTTCGTGCAGTATTCACACCAAAAAATAATTGAATAAAAACAGGAATGTTCAACTGATAGCACTTAAATTCTAATCTTATGTTAAGACTTTTCTTCTTCTTATCGTGTACTTGAAATATTTTTCAAATAAAATAATATTCTCTGGGTGTTCGAGTTTCTGACAGAATTTATCTTCAATGAATGTCCAGATATGCATATGACGTACGGTTCAGTTTCTGGTAACTCTTTAGAAGTAACAATGTATGCTGACCGTTTTCCTTATAAAATTTTACCCAATACTTGAACCTGTTTTAACGTCGTCGCTTACAGGTAGGGGTAGGGACAGGTATGGCGCACAACAAATACATTATTTCAAAACTTTCTGTATTATAAAATATTCGTAATTAATCTACCAAAAAAATGGTGAAGGCAAGATGGTGAGAACAAAATATATCGATACTTTCTAGGAATCTATCAAATTAAAGATATTTTTTAATTCCTTTAGTAAGAATTGAATGTAGCTTTGGCCCCAATTCAGTAGTTTTAAAAATATTTGTATTCCCAATATGCACTTTGATTAATGATCCGCCTCTGCTTTTGTGACTCATAATGCATCTCTTGACTATATACAGTGAAAGTGGTATATGAAATCAAAGTGCACAACGTAATGTTTTTGTTGTTATTTTATTTTAGTGTTTCTCAAAATATTTGTCACTGCCTTATTATTTATACGTGAGTACACTGTTTGTACACCCACTTGGGATCAAGGAGTGTCTTGATTGGAATTCTTTATACGTTGTTTGCCAATTTCATAACGGTTAAAAATTAAAAGTTATCATGATATTCAATAGTTTTCTCGTACAGGATGTTCCAAATTTGTATATTCTGATGAGTGTTTTGAAAATACGGAAGATTGTAAAATATAAGTGATGATGTCATTATTTTCAATAATAGTCACATTCAATACTCAATTTGTTTGTGGTACCATTTTCAACAAATGGAGAAATTTCTTAGTGTTGAACTTCACCTAGATATACTTCGAAAATACTTTCAAAATATTACAGAATCTATTGATAAGTGATTTTCCGAAAATTGAATTCAATATATTTCCAGAATATCAATTTCTGTACAGCAGTCATTAATAATAATTCTGGATACTATGCATCATGTTATTGAGACTTGTTCGCTATATTAGTTACTTGAAAACTTAAGTTATAGCTATAATACTGCTCATGAAATATTGATAAATCTGTACCTATTTTCTAAGTTTAACCTGGTGTGTATCTGCGCGTTATTTGTCGCCAGCAGTATCTGTGGTAGTTGATCTCTTTGAGCGTATGGTCTCTACTATACGCTACAACTTTGTACCTGCAACTCGATTGAATCAAATTGAAACTAAGTTTCATCGCAGTTTCATAAGGCACATTCTCACGTTTCAAGTTTAGTTGATCAACAAAAGTTGAATACGACTTGAATTGATTTTTGTTCACACGTTTCAGTTATAAAATGCCGTTGAAACCAGTTATACGTGAAGTTGCACTAATAATAGCAGTTTCGTTAAAAGAGGAATTAAAAACCATTTTAGTGTTTTAAATGAAACTCAATGTTTCTAGCTAATTCCACAAATATAATAGAAATTTTCCAAAATTCTAAAAAATTGACAATTGTTTCGATAACTGAATATCATCGTCAGAATGACAGAAGTTACATTTCATTTGATGCCTACCTGATGTTTAGTAATTATTTTTGGCTAGACCAAGAAGTGACCTACCTACCTTGTGATTGACCTAATATATGTTAATAGAAAAAAGAAGAAGATGTGATATTACAAATATTTGAGCTTAGATATTATTAGCCCTATGGTGATATCCTGGTTATCATTTTTCCAATTAAGATCAGTATAACTGTGCAATGATATAGAAAACCTGGAAAACTATATCTGTTGATCTTTACAATTATTACTTATGAAGACAGTTTAATAGTGGAGAACTCCCTAGATTTTTCTGTTCATTGACAACCTCATATTGTGGGTTTCTCAAATGTCTTCTAATCTCCAACTCTTCAAGGAGATCCAGAAAGTAACGTAAGTACAAAATTGTTAAATGTAAAAACAAAAATACCACCATTGAAGAAATCAGGTATATATAAACTCAAATGTCCAGAATGTAATGCTGTCTATTTGGGTCAGACCCTTAGAGATTTTGAAATCCGATACAGTGAACACTTACGAGCATACAGATTAGAATAACCAGATACATCCCATTACGCAAAACATCTACTTGACACCAATAATTCATTGACACCTAACACAGAACTAGAAGTACTACATATTTGTGATAAGAAACAAGAACTGGATTTCCTTGAAGAGTTGGAAATTAGAAGACACTTAAGAAACCCACAATATGAAGTCGTCAATGAACATATAAATCTAGGGAGTTCTACACTATTAAACTGTCTTCTTAAGTGATAATTGTAAAGATCAGCAGATATAGTTTTCCTGGTTTTCTATATATTGCACAGTTATACTGATCTGGATATGACACATGACGATCAATATTTATCGGTCAATTTAATGTTACTCTAAAGAATTTTTTATAGGTGCCTCATTTTACCTATTTAAAGCACACATCAGCGTGTTTAAATCGAACTTTTAAACACGCGCGTTTTTTAAAGTTACCATGGTAACAACAACAACTCGAGAAACGTAAGTATCAAAGACAACTTTTTGATTATTGATCTGACAGCAGTACCTCGTAAAGTCAAATAAAAATAAATACTATTTAGGTTGGATTTTCACGAAACTTGGCTGGGCATCGAAGGCGGTATTTTATGAAATTAAACTTGGCTAGGCGTCGAGGACGGACTTCCATTATATTGTAGTAATAATATAATAATAATATTTTATATGATTTCAAAGTGCACCAATTGAAAAAATAGCGTAAAGTATTCGTGGATAACTGGTCTTTCAAACACTTGCTCTATTTCGAGCACTCCGGCTGCGCAGTCGTGATCGAAAAATCGCGCGTGTTTGAAAGACCTCTTTATCCACTTATACTTTAATATACTATTGTTTCAACGTTTGCAATCGAGTTGCACGCCCCACCTTTCATGCTCTCAGACGTCAGTTCAGATTCGCATCCACAGATAACCCACAGATAAATCAGACACTGATTGTGGCGCTATCTAAAGAGCCTGTCGACTAAACAATTGAGTGATGTTGAAAAGATTTCAGTAATTTTAGGTTTTGGCGATATATTCAAATCTACTGTATTTTAATTATCTTATTTGTTGTTCATCATTTGACATTTCATTCAATTTAACTCCATTAACTCAATAATGATTAGATGTTGAGTTAAATTAAATGGAATATCAAATCATGGACCATAAATGCTTAATATGGAAAATATATACATATAAAACATATAAACAGTTCATTTATTTTGGTATAAAAATACACAGCAAATAATTTCTTTCACAAAGTACTTTTCTTAACAAACAGAATATATAATGTAAAAACAATGCAATAATTAAAAATAATTTGAGTAACATATATTCTGGATTGGAGTATCATTAGATATTTAAGTGATGTTGAATCAAGATGAAAGTAGAAAAGTATTTATGATAGGTTTATGTTAATTTATTCATTTATTATTATACTCCTATAAACACACAGAGCTGGACAAACGAGTGGAGTATAACTGCTGACTACTTAATCAAAAAATTGTAAGCAATGAGAAGTTAACTACTATTTTTGGCAACTTTCTTAGAAAGAAAATATTTGAGTATAATTACTGGGACTGTTAGAACAGATGTAATTAAAATATTTTTAAAGCAAACGTAGTTAACTACTGCCCAGCTCTGTAAACACACGGTACCAAGTAATAATATATAAGAGTGCTAAATAGCTCTTATGACTGTACAAAATTTGAAATAATATATCTAACATCTCATTTCCACTTAAAACAAATCTTTATTTCTTTACTGGAAGTGATAAATAGATCTTCATGGCTCTTAAAAATCCCACCGTCTTGTGGAAGTCCTTTCTCGTTTCCGGATGAGCTTCTACAATTAACAACAGTTATATAAGTTACCGCTCAAAATAACAACAGTAAATACACTAATATGCTTGAAAATTTATATCAACAAAAGAAAACAAAATGTGCGCACTATTGAAATAATTATCACAAAATGTTTGAATGTTTAAATTTTGGAGTTTTTGAATTTTTTTTTATCAATGATTTTTTTTTTGATTTCTGAATTATTTCTTGACTTATAGGTTTTTTTATTTTTTGTTTTTATTGGATATTTTGGAATTTTGGTTACCGCTAGACCAATTACTTAGGCGTAATAGCTCAACAAAAGTTAATACAGACTTTCCCATATATTGCCATACCATGGGCTATACATGAAAATCGTTTCTTAAGGAGTAAACTCAAAACATAAGTACTTAGTGGAAAAAATGTGCGTTTGCTAATTGTAAAACATTCATTTTTACTTTGAAAATGTCTTTAATTTAACGTATTGGAAGAAACTGTGGCATTAAATAAAATTATCAATTTTTACTACTTACTCGTACCTACTGATTAATTAAAATAAATGAAAAAAATATAATAAACAACATTGTCAATTTTACATATATACGATTATGAACATTTACATATTTACTAATTTATTTCTTAAAACTGTCTACCTACGTTCGAAAAATGAAAGGACTTGCCGATTAAGGGTTTTTTCGCTTCGCAACACATTTAGTGAGGGTGACAAGGACTCAATACCTTCTATCCCATAGCTGGTGGAGAGAATAGCTTCCACGTGTGGTGAAGGAGGAAATGGCTCAACACCTTTACTGGTGGAGAGAATAGCCATAACATAAAATAAAACCTACATTATTATTTTTTCAATGGGTACATTTTAAAATGTCCAAAATTATAGCATGCTATATTGACTGAAATTAATTGTCTCGGCCCTTACTCCGTGGAATCTAAGGAATCTACTCATATTACCAGTGGCGTAACTATGGGGGGTATGAGGGGAGGAGGGTATGAGGGGAGGAGGGTATGAGGATAGAACCCCTCCCCAGAACCCTAAAAATGAGAAAACTAATACATAATCACAGCAAACCTATACTTTATTGAAATGTACTAAAAGCTAGGAACTGCTACAATTTTATAAGAAAAACAAAGCTACAATGCAGTTTTAGGGGCTCAAAATTAGAAAAAATTGCGATATTCAGATCTCGCGGTATTTCATTCCCCCTTCCCCCCCTGGACTTTATCCTAGTTACGCCTCTACATATTATTGTTTTAAATGAAACTTACTGTTTCTAGATAATTAATAGAATATATTGAAAAAATGTTAAAAATATTAAGAAATTGACAAATGTTTCGTTATTAAATACCATCATCAGAATGACAGAAGGTCTATTTCATTTGATGTCACCTGATGTTTAATCATTATTTTTGGCTAAACTAAGAAGTGACCTACCTTGTGATTGACTATAAGAAGTATGATATTATATTAACATATATTAAGTCAATCACAATCAATGACAAGGTCATTCTGACGATAATATTTAATATCGAAACAATTGTCAATATCTTAGAATTTTCAACATTTTTTCAATATATTGTGGAATTACCTAGAAACAGTAAGTTTCATTTGAAACTGCTATATTGAATACAATGAAACTTACTTTCATCGTCTCCTGTATAGGCTCTTCTACTTTGACGGGGAACAAAAAATTGTCTGTTATATCCCCCTTCATTGAGTAATCTAAAATATATACATATTTAATAACATTTGATAAATTTATATAAAAAAAATTACTCACCAGGCAAAAACAGGGACGGCAAAGAAAACTTTCTTAATAACCTGCCTTCGTCTTTTTCAAATTTTTAAAAACACTGTTTTTTAAAATGAAGGGGGCATATCCTCCATTGTTTCCTCGTCGTTAAATTGGATTATTTATTCCCACTACGTTCCAGGCATATTAATTTTATATCTTCCTTGGTTGGAAGAACAAAACTGTAGAAAAAAATAGTAGTAATACAACAATTTTTAGTTTAGCTAATGTAAGACAACCATAATCTCTAAAGTTATCGATTAAATGAGTGAAAATTCTGTATTTTATAAAAATAAAGAAAAAGCTTGTTAATTTAGTAAGAAAAAAGCTCAATTTTTCTAATAAAACTTACCGAGTATACCACTTATTACACTCCTTGACCATACATTGTCTTTTCAACTAATAACAATGAAATAATAATAAAACAACGCGACAACAAATAAAAGCAATTAAAAAACACACCATAATACGGAAACGAAATAATAAGCTAAACTATTATGTTGCACTAAGAAACGATCACAGATAGATAACCCGAAACGATCACAACCAGGATAAACGAAAATTACTGGACGAGCAACACAAAATACGGATCAGTTTTCTGTGACAAGTAATATGACATCGCGCATACGCAGTTATAAAAATCAATAAAACTTTATTATTAACGACGTTTCAGTTTTCATGAACGTTTTGGAATTTCTTGAAATACACCGATTTTAGTTACTCGACAGGCTCTATAGATGGCACGGTCGGCAGTGTCCCTAGCTTGTTCGCATCATCGACATGCCTTCTAGTAGTGCGGATGTTTGTTTATTGGCGCTGTTGATATATAAAAACGCGAAGGAGAAGTCAGCAACACCGATTAAGTGTGTGCACAAAGAAAAAGGGTTATACTCTTAGAGTAATAATATACAATAGAGAGGCCTATTCATTCATAAACACGTTTATTTTTGCGGCCAACAATCCTACACGCCTGTGGTGAAATGATGAATTAATTACAAAAAGTGGGAATGGTATTGTGGATACATGGCCATGGTAATTTAGGGTGTTTTTCTGACAAACTTGGCACCGACGAATCATGAGTATCCAAAAACATTAACTTAAAAGTTTATTTTGTCACTATAAGTCTTGAAAAACACATCAAAACGAAAGAACCAAATGTTTACACTCTAGTCCTAATGGCGCTCGTATAAACAAACCACGTTTGACATTATTTACTACAATACTACAGTCTATTCGAAATTATGGTTCAGCACACTCTGACAATATTTGCATCTCTCTTAATATGGTAATTAAACAGGGACAAAACTACTGAATAGGTTAACTTTGACACATAAAACAGGTACTGAAATTTTTAGCAATGTTGCTACTTTTAGTTATAACCATAAAGGTAGCTAAGGTTACAACAAATACTTGTTTAAAATTTATATAGGAATATGCTTTTATTAAATAAAATTCAAGTATTATTAATTAATTTTAAAAGCAGCGACTCAAAGGCATAAATTAGTATGAATTTTTCTCATTTCCATAACTTTTTATCATATTTTCAATTAAACTTCTAATTTCATTTTTCCTGTAACTAAAGAGACTTTGAAAATATGGCAAGGCAGTGGACGTGTCTGCAAGTGAGATTAGAATGTGGCTCGATTTTGGGGCAAGAAAAAATCAAAATAACTATATCTATTTTATTTGTTAATCTGAGGTTATACTACACTTCTTTCGATGATCTATGTTGCTACGAAAAAAAAATTTTCAGCTATTTTCGCATGTCAGTCTTCTTTTGATGAACTGTTAAGTTACATAAAGATCTCACCTACAAGAACACGGCCATGAAAGAAAATATGTAGCAGCGTATAATAAACGCCATATAACCCAATGCCCCGCTAGTTTCAGAAACATGAAATTAGTTACACGCGTTGAAACTGCACTGAAACAGTTTCAAGAAGTGAAACAAAATGTCACTCGTATAATCGACTCCATAAGATAACATTGGCGAAACCGAATTTAAATCGAGACTCCTATTAGCTATTCTATTTAAAGTCAGCGGCGGTTGTGAAGTTTGCATGTCTGTAAAGAGCGCACGGGTAAGTTAAACCTCAATGACCACGTATCTTTTATCTAAATACACAACGTTTATATTGTTTTTCGTTGTTTTGCATATACGTTCCCATAGTTTTAAGAACGATGTTATACGAAAGTCAACAATGCCTTGTTTGAACAAGCTTGTACCAGTGACAGTGAACAATTCAGTTCAGACGACAAATATGTTGTAATCGACCATATTTCAGAGCCGAGTCAAGGTAGTGATACGGAAGAGAAGTGCAGCGATGATGAGCAAAAAGCAATTGTTTCAACCAGTATCCAGTAGTTTTGTGTTTGAATAAGATGGGAGAATATGATATTACAAAAACCTGGGGTAAAGCTACTAGGTAATGTTTATATAGGGCTTGTCTACGGCGCATCAAAATCTCAGGGGTCTTCTTACGTTTGCAAAGCTGTACGTTAATTTCAGTTTCACATTTTGCTAAAATTCTCTATTATTACATTCTAGAACTGCAAGGATTTGACTACTATAAAATGAGGCAGGCTGGTAAAGCTTATTGCTCAAAATGAAAAAATTTAAATATTGTTGGAAACGTTTTATAATAACAGTATATTGCAAATTCCGTGGTTCACAGGAAAAAGGAGATAAGTATTTTTTTGATCAAAACAAGATATGACGACCCTGGATGTATATATCAAAACATTACTTATTGACCAAACAAGGTAAGTCAGTCAATAAAATACGCGTCAGTTATCCATGCTCATATGGACGTATATTTGAATATCTCCCGTAGAATGTTCCATTAGAAACTAGTTAACTTATCTCATCTGGAACAAAATTAAAAATTAAATGGTTTCGGTCATAACGAGTTAAGCCAAAATATCTCACCTTGACCAAAATATTTTTTTGTGAAATAGTTTTTTGACCAAGTCAATGTGTGTAAGTACAGTTTATGGGGTTATGGTCAATAAGACAACGAAAATCTATTATTTTTTCAGCCAACGTTTCGACATTTATTGAGTCATTTTCAGGGCGTCTACAAGAAACATACAAAGAATGTATTTTTTTGTGTGATACACTAAACACAACAGTCATTAAATTTGTTAAAATCAAATAAAAATTAGTACAACAGTATACGTAAGAGACGACAAAAAGTATAGTTAAAATATATTAAAAGTTAAGTTTTCAAATAACAGTTATGAAAACCACGGGAAAACAGGTGATATCCTTTTATGTCATAAACTCTAACCGCATGTCACAATTAATGACATAAAAGGATCTCACTTGTTTTCCTGTGGTTTTCATAACTGTTATTTAAAAACTTAACTTTTAATATATTTTAACTATAATTTTTGTCGTTTCTTACGTATACTATCGTACTAATTTTTATTTGATTTTAACAAATTTCATGACTGTTGTGTTTAGTGTATCACACACAAAAAAAATACATTCTTTGTAAGTTCCTTGTAGACGCCCTGAAGATGACCCAATAAAGGTCGAAACATTGGCTGAAAAAATAATATATTTTCGTTGTTTTATTGACCATAACTCCAAAATATTTTTTTTTTTTGTGAAGATGTGCTTCGACCGCTAAGGGTCATTAGCACTTACAATATCATTTAACTACATAGTAAATTACAGCATTACATTCACTAAATATTCACTAAAACATTCACTAAGTATTCACTAGATATAATTATAGAGTTTTATATCTTTTAGGTACTGTATTGTTTTTTGTATTTGTTCCAGAGTTTTTAGATTTTCACTAACATCTGTGGAGATTTTGTTCTCTTGTCTTTCCTCTTCGAATTCTGTACAATCAACAAGGATGTGTTTAATAGACAGTCTTACGTTGCACTTGTTACATTTGGGGGGTTCTTCTTTAGATATTCTAAAGCCGTGCGTTAAACGAGTGTGGCCAAGTCTTAGTCTTGATATTTTAATTTGTTCTAACCGGCTGGGTGTTAATGTTAGTCGGTCTGCAAATTGCGATTTAATGCTCTTGAGGCTATTTTGATCATTATGCCATTCTGTTTGCATCTTTTTCTTAATTAACTTCTTGAGGTAGTTGTCGATATCACTGTGAGTATAAATTTGAGACATTGCGGTTTCTAACGATGTTGCTTCTTGGGCAGCTGTATCAGCTGACTCGTTGCCGTCGATTCCTACGTGTGAGGGGACGTAGATAAGTGTGACCTTTACTTCTAGCGTAAATAATTGGTGGAGGAGTTGTTGGATTTGTTGCACTAAAGGGTTGCTTGCCCACATTTGTCGAATCGCTTCTATGGCACTTAGTGAGTCAGAGCA
Organism: Galeruca laticollis; assembly: GCA_963921935.1. Classification (NCBI taxonomy): domain Eukaryota; kingdom Metazoa; phylum Arthropoda; class Insecta; order Coleoptera; family Chrysomelidae; genus Galeruca; species Galeruca laticollis. The sequence goes on along the minus strand of OY998179.1, from coordinate 46,132,018 downwards.
GATTGCATATTTTGGTTTTGGGTTACTCATTACGTAAACTAAAGCTTGATGGATAGCGAAGACTTCTCCTGTATAGACACTACACTCCTCTGGTAGCCTGAATTTTTGAGTATTAGTTGCTGTAACTACTGATGAGCCTACTGATCGATTTGATTCATTTTTTGAAGCATCAGTGAATAAAACTTCTGACGGTTTGTAAATTCCACATATTCTATTGAATTCATTTTTCAGTAGAGAAGGATGTGTTTCTTTTTTATTGAATTTGGAAAGTTCTGTGTTCACGGAGATAGGTGAGAGAATCCAGGGGGCAAAATTATAGCTGTTTATAGGAATTATTTCAGGAAAACTGTAGTTGATTTCTGCCATATACGTTTTAACTGTGTTGTAAAAAGGTGGTGTAATATTGATATTTGCGGGAAAAGCTGTTTGCACTGATCCAGTGTAAATTTTTTTGTGGTAAGGGTGGTTAGGAAGAGCCAACATTTTTGTCGAGTAGGATAAAGATAAATGTTGAACTCTATATGTAAATGGCATCTCTCCAAGAAGTTTATAGAGAGTGTCTGTGGGGGTTGTTGGGAACGCACCAATTATTATTCTAAGTGCTTTATTTGAAATTATTTCCACAGTTTTTATATAACTTTTTTTAGCGGTTTGGAAAGCCATGGCTCCATATTCTATTTTAGATCTAATGGTACTTTTGTAAATGTTAAGTAAACTGTTTGTATCTGCTCCCCATTTTTGATGTGATAGGATTTTTAATATGTTTAAGCTTTGCGTACTGTTTCGTTTAAGATAGTCAAAGTGTTTTTTCCAGTTAAGTTTATCATCAAAAATTATTCCCAAAAATTTGATATCTTTCGTGAAACTGAGTTTGGTGGTTCCTATGGTCAGTTCCGGGTATTCTTTCTGGGCTCTTCGTGCAAATAAGACACATTTCGTTTTCTCGTGAGATATTTTGAAGCCAGACTTGTTTTTCCATTCATAAATTTTGTTTAATCCATTTTGAATTAGGGATTGCAATGTTTTAATATTTTTACCTTTTCCGTATATTACAATATCGTCAGCATATAAGCTTACACGTAGTGGAGATGTGATACAAGAGGTGAAGTCATTTATGGCGACAAGAAATAATGTTGTGCTTAAGGAAGATCCTTGGGGAATTCCATTCTCTATTTTTCTTTTGGTAGATAATTCTCCATTTGTTTTGACTACAAAATTACGTTGTGTCAAGAATTTTTCGATAAATGCTGTTATATTTCCATTAATGTTCCAATCTACCAGTGTTTGAAGAATTTTATGTTGCCATGTTAAGTTGTAAGCTTTTTCAAGATCCATAAATACCGCTAGCAGTTTCTGACCGTTAGCAAATGCATTGTGTATCTCGGATTCCAGGTTTATAATGCTATCGTTTGCTGACCTGTTTTTTCGAAATCCGTTTTGGTGTATCGATATAAGGTTATGTTTTTCCAGATGCCACATTAACCTGCGGTTTAATATCTTCTCTAAGACTTTGCACATTGTACATGTTAGGGATATTGGTCTGTAAGACGTTACCAAATTCTTTGGTTTGTGTGGCTTGGGTATTGGCACTATGATAGCTTTTGACCATGATTTTGGAAATTTGTGTTCTAAATAAATTTTATTGTATGTCTGTAGCAAATACCTTTTTCCAGTTATTGGGAGGTTTTTTAAAAAAGTGTAGTGGATTTTGTCAGGTCCCGGGCTGGATTTATCGCTGCATTGTTTCAGCACCTCTTCTAATTCTTCACTGTCGATTTGTACATTTAATGGGTGGTTTTGACCTGTAGCATGATTTAATTTTATTCTTTGTTCTGTATCGCGTTTATATTCCCTAAATTCTGGTTCGTAGTTTTCATCGCTTGATATTCTAGAGAATTCTTCTGCAAATGTTTGTGTTATAAGTGCGTTATTAGAGATAATTTCAGTATTGTGGGATAAACTTGTTATTTTATGTTTTGATGAAATTCCTTTTAATTTCTTTATTTTTGACCATATCTCGGAGTTTGAAGTATTTGGAGTGATTGTTGAGACAAATGATTTCCAGGAGTCCTTTTTAGCTTGCTTAGTGACGTATCTTGCTCTTGCTCTGAGTCTTTTAAACTCAACTAAGTTAGTTTGGTTTTTGTTCTTTTTTAACTTATATAACGCTCTTTTGCTCGCTTTAATAGCTTCTTCGCATTGTGGTGTCCACCAAGGTACTGGAATTTTTGTTTTTAATGGTTTTACATACCCAATATGTATTTCTGCAGCTTGTATAATGGTATCGGTAAGTACATTCGTTATTTCGTCAATGTTATCTTCAATCTGATCAAATTCTGGAATATTTCTTTCTATGTACTCAGTAAACTTAAACCAATTTGCTCGTCTCAAATTCCATTTTTCCATTGAGTTAAGATGATCGTTCTTGTCTTTTCTGGAATGAAATTCTATGCCTATAGGTAGGTGGTCGCTTCCATATAAGTATGAGTTTGGCTGCCAACTCAGGTTTGGTGCAATTTGTGCGTCACAAATAGTTAGGTCAATAGGAGATAATTCTCCTGTTAGTGGATTTAATCTTGTACCCGCTCCAGAGTTTATTATTATAAGACTGTTTGTGTTTGTAAATTTTTCTATTTCTCTCCCTCTTTTGTCTGTAGTCTTGGATCCCCACGCTGTATTGTGTGAATTGAAATCCCCTACTATTATTTTTGTGCCATTTACTTGGTTGGTTATTTCTTGTAAGCTTTGTGAAGTGAATTTTTTGTTGGATGGAATATAAATATTAATAATGTTCAAATTCTTCTCATAGTATTGTATGTTAATTGCAACTACCTCTAGTTCTGATGTAATTTGTATATTTTTCCATGTAAAATTATTTTTTATATAAATAGCCACTCCTCCACTAGCTCTGTCAGACTCTCTATTTTTGTGGACGCATTCGTAACCTCTTAGTGAGTAGTATTTGTTATCTTTGAAGTTAGTTTCTTGTATGCAGATCACATCTTCTGTAGTTTTTGATATTAAGAGATTTAATTTTTCCAGATGGGCTATTAGCCCATTTATATTCCATTGGAGTAAGAAAGTATTAGTGTTGACTTAGTTGAGAAGTGGATGAATCGTAACTATCTTCATCTTCTTCATTTGTTGATATCGAGACTAAATTCAGTTGATTACGTATCTTGGATTGGATTCTTGTGCATCGGGATTTCATCGCCCTGTGTTGTATAAATGGGTAAATGTTGTGGAGAAGGGCGAGTAGTTCAGGAATATTATCTGTGTATTGTTGGGCTATACTTAAGGGGTCAGTTGTGCCAAATGCGTTATCCATAAAGTCGGAGAGTTCTTCAAATGTAAGGAGTTGTTGAGGTGATTCATTGTAGAATTTTTTCACAGGTTCCAGATCTTCGGCATTTGGATTTTGTTTGGTTGCGGAGGGGCATTGTTTGGATTTTTTCCTTTTGGTCTTTTGATCTGTTGTATTACTTGCCACTTCCACAGGATCTTTTTCGGATGTAAGGTCGCTGGAACTAGCTGTTAGATATTGCCGTGGTCGTTTAAAGGTATTTGATGGAGGAGTATCATTCGTCTCGTCAATTCGGCTAAGATCTTCTACGGAGGTTTCTACTGATATTGGTTCAACTGGCATTGTAATATTTTCTTGGTAGTTGGATGAGTTTGGTGCTTGATTTGGACAAAGCTTGGCAACATGTCCTGGGGTTTTGCAAAGGAAACATGTTATTCCGTCGAATGATAGAAATACTCTATATGTTGTATCTTCAAATGTAATGACCAATGAGGGAGGTAGACTTATGTCATCGTTTGGTACTACATAGATTTGACGTCGAAAACTTAGGATGTGTGCGTATTCGTTTCCTGACAGACTTGCCCGGAGGAATGCCATTGGTGATACTTTTGAAAAACCTATTTTTAGGATTTCTGCTTCTAGTATGTCATGTGGTATTGGTGGACAGACGTTTGATAGGATGATTCGCTTTGCTGGAGTAATGAGTCGTCGAACTCCTACTTGGTGCTGTTTTATATTTAAAGTTTGATACTTTTCAGTTATATCTTGGGCAGCTTCGACAGTCGTCAAGTACATACATATTCTATTATTTGACATTCTAGAGGCAAACAGTATATTTTTGGAGCCAACAATACTTGCTACGGCTTCCACATAGTCTCCGAGAGTGAGATTGTCATTAACATTTAATACGATCGCTTGTTCTATTTTTGGAAACATATCAGAGTTAACAACTTGAGAATATTGACGTTGACTAGTTGTTGTAGAATTTGATGCGCCCCCGTAGTCGGAAGCCATCACTGTGTGGGTTTTTTCAGAAATTTTTAATTTGGGTATGGCAACGGTACTTTTATGTGGGAAGAATATATCGATATTCTATCATATTATTTTAATAAATTCCCAGATACTTTAATATTGGAATCGATTCTCTCACCTGTTTTTACACTAATTACTTTGATTAGATTTTAAGTATACACACTTTTGCTGAACTCGTTTTCGGAACGACCACTCGTCTCGATGATTCGAGTTTAACTCCAAAATATTTTTGTTTGTTACTATATTAAAGTTTATAAAAAATACGCTTTAATTATAGAGTAAGACCCGCACGGGAAAAATTTACTACTTACGTTCGGCACCATGAGTGCCCATCAACTAAGTACTACCTCCTAAAGAAAAACGTTTGAGCACTATGCCGTCTATTTTGCGTGGCACATGGGTTATTTGCGAAAAGTCAAACTTGGTATTTTTGTACCTGGTAAATTAATTAAATCTGAATGTACGGCATTTCGAACCAAGCTAGATATTGGAAAACTAAGACACAAAAACCTTGTGACGTACAAAAATTACGGTGCTGGAAAGAATAAATAATTTCCATTTTCCGCAAATTTTCTTCGAAGAAAAAATTATAGAAAACTGTACGGAATTTCGGGTTTAAGTAAATAAATTTATTCAAAAGAAATATTATGCTATGCCGTATCATTTCTCTGGCACTAAGTGCTTTTACCTTGACGCCCATGCTGGTATTTCAACCTATTCGAAAAAAATCATTAGAGGAAGTACGGCACAAAGTTCAATGGTTTACTTATGATCTAAAATAAAGAAATTCAAGAGTGCCGTATAAAATATTTGGCAAAAAAAATGTATAACCTGATTATGTGTCCTCTGAAGTGTCCTTTGCTTGGGGTAAAAATCATTTTTTCCTGAACGGAAAAAATTTTGGAAACAAGTTATTCCATATTCTATTCTTTATTCAAAAGTGCCGTACAAATTTATTGACACCAGAAAAAAATAATTGAATATAAATAAAAGAAATTTTTTATAATTTTTCCAATTTTGAAAATGCATTTACAGTAACCCCAGTAATAGTCTATATTCAATTTTATTGCAGTTATAAATTGTTTAAAGGTTAATATAAATAAAATTATGCTTGCCGTACATTTTTAATGTCAGACTTTTCCAATGTTAGTGGGATTTTACGAGGAATTTTCACTATATTATAAAATTAAATTTTCCAGTACGGGATTTAGCACATAATATTAAAAGAATTTGATAGTGATAAAAAATTATATCGCCGTATATTTCTGATGGAACATTCATCGAATACGATATAAATTCATTTTTATAATTTGAAATGTAAGTAGTACTGATAGTCAAAAACTAAAATTTCCTGTACGGCAATCATAGCAGTTTATTATAAAGAAATATATCATATAAAATATGTTATAGTAAAAAATAATAATGTCGTTACATTTTGGTGGAACATAAAAAAACCGCTGCCAATGAATTGGCAAAAAGCTTCTTCATTAGAGGGTATACCGTGACATTTTTAATCTAACTCGAAATTTAAAAATTTCAAAACAAAAATTTCCATTTTACAAATTACACTCTTTGAAATCCATATATTAGAATTCAATGAATATGGAAAAACGAGTAAAATGTGACTTTATACGTTTGATTTTAGTGAATAACTGGAAGATTAGGGTGTTCTTACCACTTTTTGTAAATTAAAAAAAATTGTCTGAATATGAATACTTAATCTTTCAATATAGCGTTATAAAACTATAATAACTTGACAAAATAAAAAAACTGAATAAAATGAATCTTTGTACATACTTACGTTACACACAGTTTCCTTTTCAAAATTATTTTTATTTTAAGAAAATTATAAAAAAATATTATTGAAACTTTTATGTTGGTTTTTATTCTGTTACATAAAATACAAAAAATAAATATAATGTAATAAATGGAAATACATATTAATAAAATCAATCAAAATCGTCTTCACCATCTCCAATTTCGAGTTCGCTTTCGGAATCTGTTTCAGAATTATCATTATCAAGGTCATCATCACTAGTATCTAAAATAATGAAATCAATTAATGTTATTATATATTTGAATTAACTCATAGTTAACTGACAAATATGTAATGTTTACCCTTATCAGTATCCATTCCATCTGCTGTTTTATTTTCAATAATAAGGCTGATATTTCTTGGCGCCTCATCCCCATCAAACCAATGGAATACATATTAATTATTTTCCAAATTCGATCCATAATCGATTGGACGTATTGTGCTTGAGGTCTTCTTATGTGCATTACCCCAAATTTGCGCAATATAAATTGTTCTTCTAGTATGTTGGACCAATTCTTCGTACGATGAAGGAAAATTCGAGCAATCTAATTTTGCACATACTTTCTTTAAATTTTCTTTGATACTTTTCGGTTTATAAGCTTTGTTAAATATGACAGATCTTGCTTCATTGACACTTCTTACAGACCTCACATTATACATCTCGCAAACGAAATCTTGGATATCTGTGAGGATATCTTTCATATCTTGATCATTATTTAATATTTGAGGCAAATTCAATTTTAAGCATCAGTTGTACCTTCAAATTCTATTTGATTAACTACTTTTTTTAAAATAAATTATTGTTCGAAGAAAATTATGTTAAAAGTTATAATTAATTTTACAATTTTACCTCATCTTACATAAAACAATTTTATTCATTGGATTTTAAATATATACAGCTCAATAAAAAAATAAAAAATACATATTTACAAAATAAACAAATTTACTTTACGGTAAAAAATTGTGATGTGCAAACATTTTTTTTCAAACTGTAGGGACTCTTTTCCACTGAGTGCCATGATATTCATACGGCAACATTTTTAAAATACCTAATTTTTAATAAATTCGATTAAGGCACTGTTACGGAGATACATAGCAAACGCACCGTTAGTGAAAACGCCCCTTGTCAGTTGTCAGTGGAAATATATAGTTGTTAATGAGATTACTTAATGTTCATGTATATTATAAGTTTGTTCAAGAATAAAATATAACTGGAATCTATTATTATTGTTATTCAATACACAACAGGCACAAATGCCGTACAGGAAATTTTTATTAAAAACAATATCTCATTTTCAAAATTCATTTTCCTGCAATGAGCTTATGTGCCATAAAAAATGTACGGCACTATCATTTAACGTTTATTTTTATATTGTACTTCCTAATTCTTTTAATTTTAAGGTGCCTCTAATGATTTTTTCCGAAGGGGTTGAAATGACATCATGGGCGTCAGGGTAAAAGCACTTAGTGCCAGAGAAATGATACGGCATAGCATAATATTTCTTTTGAATAAATTCATTTACTTAAACCCGAAATGCCGTACTTACAGTTTTCTATAATTTTTTCTTCGAAGAAAATTTGCGGAAAATGGAAATTATTTATACTTTCCAGCACCGTAATTTTTGTACGGCACAAGGTTTTTGTGTCTTAGTTTTCCAATATCTAGTCTGGTTCGAAATGCCGTACATTCAGATTTAATTAATTTACCAGGTACAAAACTGCCAAGTTTGACTTTTCGCAGATAACCCATGTGCCACACAAAATAGACGGCATAGTGCTCAAACGTTTTTCTTTAGGCGGTAGTACTTAGTTGATGGGCACTCATGGTGCCGAACGTAAGTGGTCAATTTTTCCCGTCCGGCTCTTAGTCTATTAAACATCTATGGGGTCAAGAAGATAGCGGCTCGTATCGATGTGCCGCAAAAACCAGGAATATAATAATGAGAAGTAAATTCAAAACTAAATTTATGTATTTTTCATCCTAACATCAAAATTAACAAAAAATACATTACTAAGAATATTTTATGACAGACCAGCAAATATACTACTGTTTTTTGTTTCAAACAAAGTTACTAGTTAAAAGTTAAGTTCTATTGTAATATACGACACGCATAATGAATTTTTGGGAAGGTCGCATGATATACCAGCAATCTTCAAAAACATAATTTTAGATTCCCTTTCAAGTAGTTCCGTTCCCCCATTACCAAAAGTATATAACCCGACGGTAGTCGTGCCTCTGTTTTACATTTGGACGCGTCGGTCTCAGGGACATATTATCAACCTAGAACTTCCAGAAGACGTTTCAATTTATATCATTAATAGTTTACAAACAAACAAAATGTTTCTATACAAAACATTGTATTGGTAATTATTAACCTAGAGTAAAACAGGGAGAGATGACGCACCTTTTGAAAAATTCACTGGAAATCTACTGTTTTGAACTGAGCTTGGTCCTAAAATCATAAATAATTCTTTAGGTATCAAACTTTTATTGCATAACATCGACATAAAAAAAACTTAAACATTTTTCAAAAATAAAATAAAATACAAAATTCTGATTTGGGCAATCTCTCCCGCATCCCATGGGCGAGAGGACGCATTGGGTGTGGGAGAGATTGCTAATACGAGATCAACATAACATAGTTACTTTTCGGCAATGATTTTCTTCCCACAGGGTATACAGTAGTTTTTAAAGGATGTGCACGTGTCATGAAACCACCTGCGGCACTTCACGCACGGAATCCATTCCGCTGTCAATTTGGTAATTTCGTAATGCTCCAAACATCCTACGCATTCATTTTCGTCAAAAGTTTTGTCGTTTGTGGAATCGTTTGTAGAAAACGTACCATTTTCTTCAGAGGAGGAACTTACCAACCGTCGTTTTGCAGAGTTTATTCGAGCAAGGTTGTTTGTCATCAACTTCTTGGGTATGCTTTTGACTGTCTTCTGTGATTATTTCCTAATTGTTTTTCCTGACATTTTATTTTACTTGCGGCTTTCAACTATTCACTTCTTCAATCTTTTTTCTTTCTTATCTGCAATAAATTATGAATCAGTCAAGTTTTGTCTACACTGTTTTCTTCGCTTAGTTTGCTTGTTGGTTCTGAACTGGAACTGGCGAAATGTTGTTCAGAATTGTACTAGGTGTCCAATCATCCACACCAAAGGAAGAAGCGCTTGTCGAAGGTCCAGGTTCAAAACGAGTTGGTGAAGGTGCGCATCTTTGTTCCTCTGAGTCTCGGAAAATCTTTGCTATTTATTTTATCTTGCTCTGCCACACTTTCTGGATTTTGGTTAAGGTTATTTGATGTTAGAAAGGCATGTTCAGGAACTGCTGGTGGTTTGAAAGGAAAAATTCCAGTTGCGGAAAACCCTGAAGCTCCAGTCTGGCTAGTTGCTGCGCGAATCCACGCTGTTTCAAGCAGGGCACCAAAATATCTACGCTCAATCTTCTTTTGGGGATTGGCTCTAATTAATTCATCACATTCATTTTTAAAATATGTCAATGTGCGTGATGTGACTGGGTAAACACAGCAATATAACTTCATTTTGAACCGCAGTCTCCAACATCTCGTAAGAGTTCATATGCGATCCATGGCCATCTAAGAATAAGAGGCATGTTCCAGCAGGCTTTCTTGGTAAGAAATGGGCTAGAAACCAGTCCATAAATAGATCTTCTCAAATGTAAGCTGACTCCCGTCTCATTTTGATCACCGATCCGGGTGGCATGTTCTCTTGCCAAATTTGTTGCAAGTTGACACCCTTGAAGATGCAGTACAGCGGCATAAAATTTCCCTCTGCGTTGCAACATACCACTACTGTTATGGTCTCACCTCGTTCTTGTGATGTAACTACATAGACGTTTTTACTGCCTTTCACAGCTACAACTTTACCAAGCACATTGTTTAATTGAAGCCCTGATTCGTCCATATTGAAAATGTTTACAGGTTTATCAAGAAGGTCATTCTCAGTATTTTCGTTAAAATCTCAGAATATTTTTGCACCTCTTCTTTGTTCATAGCTTCGGCTCGGGACATGGACACACCTTCGGCCTTTCGAATGCTTAAAGTGGGATTTCGTTTTAAAAATAAATTGAGCCAATCAGCACGAGCCATCGTTTTATCTTTATTGAATCGATTTTGTAGACCCATAGATTGTGCTAGATTATAAGCTATCACCCTCAAATTTTTGGACGTATGCGCAAAACCTGAGGCCTGTAGATTTTGAGCATTCTTTCTGTATCTTTACCTAAACAGCATGTCCCTCCCATACTGCTACCTTTGATGATTTTTCATTTCTCTAAGCGTGCACCTATTGTCCTATCAGGGATGTGGTTATTGTGAACGGCTTGTCTGATGGGCACCTTCTCTTGAAGCACAGCGTTCACTTCTCTCGTCAAGTCCTCCTATGTCCATTGCCCACTGGTACTCTTACGACTAGTGTAAAAAGTCGGCATTTTGGGTCTGAAATTAAAAAAAAAACTATTGTGTGTCATCTGTCCCGAAACGTTATGCGTCATCTATCTCATGGGCTTGGGCTTATAACAAATTCAGAGATATGGCGTTAGCTTAGTGAATATACCTTTTATAATAACCCAACTTCAAACTACATTCGTCAGAACGTCGACGGCGGATTTTTAATAAACAGGGGATCAAACTAAACACCTTGCAATTTTTGGTATAACTGTTCGATATTAATATTTTTTTGCGCGATCGATCTTTTTTGTTTATTTACAGCACCGGTTGTGAGGTAGGTTGTGTTTACTGGTTTCTAAGTCCAACACGTCGGTAAGTGATTTACTTACCGTTCAGACGTCGGTAAGTAAATTACTTACCGACGTCTTAGCCCTACATACATTTTTAAACTGCTTTCTGGTAAACAAAGTAGAGGTCTATATCCAACATTTTTCCTCTTTAGATAGGCAATCAAAGTATGAAATGTTGAAATATCGATAGCATATTTAAAGAAAATAGTGCTTTTCAACAATATTCTGCCCAAAGACTACCAGGCGATTTCAATGTCTCATTTCGCCGAACAAAATAAACCAACAACACTTTTTCATTAATACTGGCACCATTCTTCTCCTCACACCCATTTTTAAACATTTTGTAGACATTTTCAAAGCGATTCCTGTATTTTTCTGGGATTATTGCTTGACATCCTATTTGCCACGCTTTTTCTACTTTAGTATCACTCTCACTCATTTTATATTAGTAAATTAATCGAAAATTCAAGTTCAAAGTATAGACATTAAAATACAATCCTAAGTTTCACAGTAAATGCATGTGTTTGTTGATAAATAATATCTTGGAAACACTTAGCAATTGCCCAACGATTATTAAATTATATCATTGTCAAGTTTGCAACCGCCTACTTTATACCAAAATGCAAATATATTTTAAACTGATCGAGAAGTATAAATGTCACTTTTCACTTTTCGTTCATTTCGAAGAAATTTAAATTATTTGATTTGAAATTTCTTTCAATACGATCGCGCAAAAAATGGTATAAGCATCTCGAACGTTTTACCGGTCTCCAGCTACGCTCAGCCTCCAATCATTGCTGTCGACCGGTTCTTAATACTTATTATATTCGGCCTCGTCTCATGAATAAATAATATGTAGTACCTCCGCCTCTGGCCAATACATCCACAATCTTGAAAGAAAATATCTACCCTCTCCCATCTTTGCCCAAGCTACGGTCGTATGAATCAGTCTTTGTTTTTGTGCTGATACATACGCATCGCATTGTGAGTTACCGGAATTCGGTAGTGAGAATTATAAAAAAATTTAATAACATGCCCAAACATTCGCGAAAGAGAAAAAGGAGTCGGTCAGGGGAAGTGTCGGATATTTATAGAATGTTCAACAGACTGGAAAAAAGACTTGTTAATCTGGAAGAACCAAAGGAACGCCATCGTCGTAAAATTCGTGTATTAAGCGATAGTGAGTGTGAGACGGAAGATTCCCGTTCTAGCTTATCGTCTAGAGAGAGGCAGGATGATAGCTTTTCGTCAACCGCTCCGTCAGGCGAGAACATAGAGAGAGAGGGAGACACGACTAGTAAGTACAATAATAATTTTATTTTTCACTTGTCAATGTGAGAAACATTCATACCTGTTCGTGCCAGCTGGTGACCTACTTGTTTGTGATGACAGATAGTGTATTAGCAACAAATTAATTTACTTCTAAATTGCCTGCTAGTGCTAACAGGTAGCTTATCCATTTGTGGTAATGGATATAGCTTCTGAAATTTCACAATGTTTCATATTACTATTATTGTTTGATCCGTTTGTGATAACGGTTATACCTTAGGAAATTAATCTACTTGTCAATTGCCTGTTTGTGATAACAGGTAGCTTATCCATTTGTGATAATGGATAGTGCTTTTGAAATTTGACAACGTTTTATATTATTATTTATCTGTTTGTGATAACGGTTATACCTTATACCTGAATTACTAACTAGGCAAATATTTCTTGCAGAAGTGCCAGAAAATCCTACAAGCTTAGGAAAAGACATATTGTCAATTTTGGGAGAAGAAGGTACTACTAAGAGTACATTTGCGAAACCAATTCAAGCAGATGTAGCATCTCGTTGGGATAGTATTTTGACCCGTGGTTTGGATGAGGAAACTAAAGACGTGTTGATTAATAAGTATCTTCCCCCTGAAAATTGCCAGGGTATAAACCCTCCAATTATAAATCCAGAAGTGAAGATTGCCATCTCAGAAAGCGTCATCCGCAGAGATACCCGATTGATGCAGACACAACAGCAAATCGCGTCAAGTTTATCGGCTATAGGGTTAGCCTTGACGACAATGCTCGATAAAGAGGAGGGGGAGAAGAATAGAGAATATATTGAATTACTAAGTAATGCTGGCAGGTTATTGGCAAATGTTCATTTTTCAGAGTCAAAGTCTCGAAGAGAACTCATGGCTCTAAATTTAAATAAAGCGCCTAAAGAGACCCTGGTCAGTACGCCAATTTCAGGGCTATTGTTTGGAAATAATCTAGAAGATAGAATTAAAACAGCAAAAGAATTGGAGAAATCAGGGCAACAATTAAAACCCAAGAAACTAAGAAGTCAATCGTCAGTAGTCCAGTCTACTTCGGAAAACTACAAGAGTTCATTCCCCCAGAGGTCGATGGGAGTCAGGAGGAATGGATTTATTCACCAGGCTCCCAAGAAGTCGCAGTACACGCACAGGAAGACGTCATAGAAGAAGGGGCAGAAGTACTATTCTCGGAGCAACCAGAATGTCCAGAAGCGGTCGCGTCAGTTTTAGATCCGAAGGTTGGTAGACCATGTGGTCGAATTAAATTTTTCTCTCATATGTGGAGAGATTTGTTAATACACAAGACAGTGCTGTCTTACAATGAAGGTTTTTCTATTCCATTTATTAGGAAGCCAAAACAATATGTTATACCCGTTGAAAACAATTGGTCTCCAAAAGAATTAATGCTGCTAAACACTTTAATAGACGATTTATTGAAGAAAGGAACAATCTCAGTTGTGGACCAATGTTCTTATAGAAAACAATTTATTTCTAATATTTTTTCTGTTCCCAAATCAGATGGCTCACATAGACTCATTTTAAATTTAAAAAAATTAAACATTTTTGTGAAAAGAATCATTTCAAAATTGAAGATAATAAGATAGTTGCACGAATTTTAGCGAAAGGTTTTTATATGACTCGAATAGATTGAAAAGATGCTTATCATTTGGTTCCTGTGAAAAAGGCTCACCGTAGATACTTAAGATTTTTCTTTAGAGGGGTAACTTACGAGTACAACTGCCTACCATTCGGATTAAGCTGTGCCCCCCAAATTTTTATTAAAATTGTAAGGCCGATAGTTAGTTTGTTGAGAAAGAAAGGGGTATTTTTTGTAGTATATTTAGATGATTTTTTGATTATGGGAAAATCATATAATGAGTGCAAAAGGAATACAGATTTAACGTTGAATATTTTATCATATTTGGGATTTTTAATTAACCACTCAAAATGTAGCCTGATACCTAGTAACATATGTACATTTTTAGGGTTTATATATAACTCTGACACAATGGAAATATCAGTGACAGAGGAAAAGAAACATAAAATATATAATTTTTGTGAAATGTTCCTAAAGGTAAAGGAATGTAAAATAAGGGACTTTGCTAGGTTTATTGGAACGCTTGTCTCGGCCTGTCTAGGAATTAAATATGGTTTTTTCCACACCAAGATATTAGAGCGTAGTAAATATCTAGCACTAAAGGAGGCCAATGGGTGTTATAATGCAAAAATGAAGATACCAAAGCAGTCATTTCCCGACATTGTTTGGTTCAAAAATAATATCACATATGCTTCAAATAACATTAGTTTATCAAAATTTAACCTAGAGATATTTTCTGACGCGTCCAGGACAGGGTGGGGAGTTTTCTGTAAGGACAAAAGCACCTTTGGTTACTGGTCTGAAAAAGAACAAGACCATCACATCAATTATCTAGAACTTCTTGCATTGTTTTTCGGTTTGAAATGTTTTGTATCCAAGTTATCAGACTGTACTATATTGTGTCGAGTAGACAATACTACAGCTGTAGCATGTATCAATAGAATGGGGAGTGTTTCATAAATTAAATCACATAACGAGGAAAATTTGAAATTTTTGTGAAGAACGAAATATTTACATATTTGCTAGTTATATCAATACAAAACTTAATGTAGAAGCAGATAGGGCATCCCGTCAGGTACATGAAGAAACAGAATGGAGCTTATCGGAAGAGGCTTTCCAAAAGATAAAAAGTTATTTCGGAAGACCAGACATAGATTTGTTTGCTAGTAGAATAAATAAAAAATGTCCTCTGTTTATATCATGGATGAGAGATCCAGAGGCGTATAAAGTTAATGCTTTTACTTTAGATTGGAATAAGTTGAAGTTTAATGCATTTCCATCATTTAGCATGGTCTTGAAAATGCTTCAAAAAATTATAGAGTACAAAGCTAAGGGGATTGTAGTCGTTCCTCTCTGGGTCTCTCAACCGTGGTACCCTATTTTTAGGTCTTTATTAGTCGGTGATCCTCTAATTTTTAAACCTAATAGGTTTTTACTTTCTTTTAGCAAGTCGCCGCATCCCCTTTGGAAAAACCTTATCCTGGTGGCAGGGAAGCTATCAGGAAGGCGTTGTTATTAGGGAAAGTACCCATGGATTCGCTTGACATATGCTTACAATCAATTACGCCCGCCACACTTAAACAATATAATACTGCTCTGAGATTATGGTGGGAATTTTGCTTAGAAAAGAATATTAACCCATTTGAAGTTATAGTTCCAAATGTTTTAGAGTTTCTGACCTTATATTTCAAGAAAGGGGCTTCATATGGTACTTTAAATAGTTATAGATCCGCGATTGCGCAAATAGCCGGACCTAACTTGGGACTGGACTTAAAAGATTTTTAAAGGAGTTTTTGGGAAAAGACAACCCTTGCCCAGATATGAAAATTCATGGGACCCAGGTATAGTCCTTGATTATTTAAAATCGTTCAAAAATGAAGAAATCAATTTGGAGATTCTTACTCAAAAATTAGTAGCCTTAATGGCACTGGCAACGGGACAACGGATACAAACTCTACATTTAATTAGTATCGATAACTTAATTATTCAACGTAATAAAATAGAAATAAAAATACCAGGCAGAATAAAAACTTCAGGCATTAATAGAAGTCAACCATTTATTGTATTACCTTTCTTTGATGCAGATCCTAACATTTGCGTTGCTAGGACTCTATTGAAATACTTAGATAAGACAAGAGAGTTACGGGGTACCTGTAAATTTCTATTTCTGACATTTAAGAAACCCTTTCATAGAGCAACCTCACAAACCATAGGGAGGTGGATAAAGCAGGTTTTAGGCAAAAGCGGTCTGGATATAACTCAATTTAAGGCGCATAGCACACGTCACGCTTCCACATCAGCGGCAGCTAGGGGAGGAGATAGTTTTGATTCCATAAGGTTGGCGGCGGGATGGACCAACAACTCAAATACATTTGCCACCTTTTAAAATAGGTCCTTGATTTGTAATGAGCAGTTTGCTAATACTATTTTGAGTTTGTGAAATGTTTAGTTTATCTTTCTCTATACTGTATACATTTTTATTATACTTGTAAAATATAAACCACTTAAAGTTTGCCTGCATTGTTAGTTTTTTCTGATTAATTTGAGGTTGCTTACGATAAAAGATTAGTTGTTGCAACTTCTTTAAACATCTACATATTATTTATTTATGAGACGAGGCCGTATATAATCATAAGATCAAACGAACTTACCAAGTGATGTTCGATCTTGATTATATGAAGGCTTCGTCGAAATAAATAAAGTTCCACCCAACCCAGTTTAACAGCATCCCTTTTGGGTTGCAACAACATCTTTAAAATAGACTGATTCATACGACCGTAGTCTGGGCAAAGATGGGACAGGGTAGATATTTTCTTTCAAGATTGTGGATGTATTGGCCAGAGGCGGAGGTACTACATATTATTTATTTATTTCGACGAGGCCTTCATATAATCAAGATCGAACATCACTTGGTAAGTTCGTTTGATCTTATGAATATACTATACTTCTCCAGCGGCATCAAGGCGCTTCACAAATTTTTGTTCCATCGCCTGAAAGAAGAATGGCTTGGAAAAGAATCGTGAAATTCGCCACTTCTTGTTAAGATTTTTCTATCGTGTCACTTTCTTATATAAACATTTTTCCATCAAGAACCATCTTAGAGAAGCGATTCACTTTGCATAAGTTTGAAAAATTCTTAAAAAATTAGTTACTTCAGGTCTAGTTTCCACTTAAACTTCTCTGAAAAGATGTCAGTTGTAGTTTGTTCGAATTTCTTCAGGATGAATATTGAAATGGAATATGCAGCTTTCTCGCATTGATGACTCACCCCGCATATAGTATTAAACGTCTATTATGGTTAATTCTAACCTCCAATTAGGAATTCTGTGTTGATAGTTAATTAGATAGCGATAGAAATTAATCGACTTTCATAAATATAAAATGCAAAGCTTTAATGGGTATAATATCACAGCGATAATCATTTTGTTATCTTTTTAATCAGAGGAAGTTTGGCAATATTAATACGAGAGGAAATTAGTATTACATGAATAGACTGATTTCTATAAATCATAAAGGAGCAAAAATTATAGATTAAACTGCAAAATGAATTAAGCGTGAAACTTTTTCATCATAAGAGGGTTGGTCGTATTATTTCGAAATTAAGACTGAATAATTCACTGTAGCACGCGAAACGTGCAGATCAATTTTTTTTGACAATATTGCGTTTATAAATAAACTCAGTGACATAGAAACCCGAACACCCAGTAAAATTATTTTATTTCAATGTTTGGCATACATATCAGGGAGTTCGTAATTTTTGCATTACACACCAATCGAGTGAGGATAATCTAAGTTTCTGCCCACGAACTTTAATAATGGGTTGAAGCTCCACGATTTGTTACACATTTCCTAATGCGTCTAGGCATACTCATAATCAGGCGATCATTATCATCCTGGGGTATCTCATTCCATGCCCCCTCTACCTCATGTCGAAATTCCATCAGAATTTGAGGAGGACGCTATAAATTTCTCAACCTTCTACCGATTATCGATTATGTCCCACACATGTTCAATTGGGGACAAATCCGGGGATCTTGTTGGTCAAGGTATGAGATTAATTTGAGCCTAGTAGAAGTAGGCCAAGGTTTGCCTGGCTATATGGGACCGAGCGTTATCTTGCTGAAAAGTTGTAGTGTCCTGAGTTAAGGAATCAGATGAGGCTGCAATATTTCTTGAATGTATCGATGTGGATTCATATTTCCCTTTATGAAGACTAAAGGTAACTCCAGCAGTGCAATGTATATTCTACACAACAAAAAATTTTGAGCTACGACGTTCGCCTCGTCTCCTTCTCACCTTTGTTTGACCATCATGCTTGTCCAGGCAGAACCGGAATCCATCAAAGAAGACGATAGTGCTGTATTTCTGATTTCACACTAGTCGTTCTTGGCACAACTTAAGTCGAGTTCTTCGATGTTCCAGAGTTAAACGTAACACCAACAACATTCTTATCCGTCTATAACCACTTCGCATTCCCACGACGCTTCCATGATCAGCAATCCACTGAGTTGCTATTGTCCTTGTCGATGAGAAACGATCTCTTAGAGCTAATAACCTTAGACAACGATCTTGGCACTCTGTTGTCCTGCTCACTCGTCCTGTTCCTCTGGCTCTTCGTGTTCGGCATTCTTGGTGACATTCCTGAAAACATCTGACATCAGTTTGCATAATCCTGTGTATTCTTGTAAACAACCCAGCATAGCAAAGACCAACCATTCGAACACTCTCGAAGTCAATTGGCTGCCGATAATTTGCATCTAGGTAAAACAAACACTAGCAACGTTTAAGAACACTGTACTCGAATAAATTCTGTATTCTGATATCGGAATAGGCGAGTCGTTTAGTACTTACAGCAAACAAATAATTGAATACAAACAGGAATGTTCAACTCTTCTTCTTCTGTTATCCATTAATGGATGTTTGCGACTACTTCTGACCATTTCGTTCTGTCTCTGATGGTTTGGATTAATTCTCCTGTGGTTCTAATCCCTGTCCACTGTTTGATATTTCGGAGCCACGACATCCTCTTTCTGCCCATTCCCCTTTTTCCCTCTATCTTTTTTTCTAATAATATTTAGAGCAAGTGGTATCTCTCGTTGCGTATCGCATGTCCCAGGTACGCTATTTTCCTGCGTTTTATCGTGTTCAGCAATTCACGTTCTCTTCCTGACCTCCTTAGAACTTCCTCGTTGGTTTTTCTTGCCGTCCATAGAACTTTCAAGATTCTTCGAAAGATCCACATTTCAAATACTCCCAGTCTGTTCATGGTATTCACTTTCAAAGTCCAGCCTTCCATGCCATACAATAGGACGTCTAAAGACCAGTCTTCACTTAGCCAGGTTCCCAGGTATTTAAACTTTTTTACCCGTTCTATGTCTTTAATATTGTATGATAGCTTTGCATTCTGGAAATCATCTAATTTACGGGTGATTATTAGAAATTTTGTCTTTTTTATATTGATGTTAATCCCCATCAACCGCCTATGTATTCCTACCATCTCCAGAAGTCTTTGGAGGTCATTCATGTTATCTGCTATCAGGACTGTGTCATCTGCATACCGTATATTGTTGATAAATATGCCATTTACTTTGATGCCCAATTGTTGTCCTTCGAGAGCTTCTAGAAAGATATTTTCAGAGTGTACGGGAGTGGGTAGAGGACACAACCCTGCCTTACACCTCTAAGGATTTTCTGTGCTTTTGTGGCCTCGTTGTCAACTCTAACTGCAGCTGTTTGGTTCCAGTATAAGTTTTCAATACAGCGTATATCTTCCTGATCTATGTCAAGTCGCCTTAGTATTTGAACGAGTTTGTGATGTTGCACTCTGTCAAACGCCATTTCATAGTCTATAAAACACATCACTACATCTTTTCTCTGGTCATAGTAGTTCTGAATTAAGAATGGGTTGCAACTAGTGCCTCTCTTGTACCGAGACCCCTTCTAAAACCGAATTGAGAGGATCCAATAACGCTTTCGCATTTTGTAGACATTCTGTAGTGAATGACCTTCAGAAATATTTTAAGAGTGTGACTCATCAAACTGATCAATCTGTGGTCTTCACATCTTGTTGCATTGTTCTTTTTCGGAAGTGGGATGAAAAGAGACGTCAGCTATTTAGTTGGGAATTTTCCTTTGTTGTAAATTTGATTGAAAAGCCTATGAAGTATCTTAATACCTTCGCTGTCTAATAGTTTAAGCAGTTCGTTCAACAGGAACTAGATCTGCCCCAACCGTTTTCTTATCCTTGGAGCTTTTTATTGCTCTAGTAATCGCTTCTATTGTGATTGGCGGTCCAGACAAATCCTCTTCCAATATGTCTTCTAACCGTGATGTTTCATCTGCAAAGAGGTTGCCAATATATTGTTCCCGGATAGCTTTCCTATGTGCGTTGTCTTGTGCCATTTGCCCTTGATCATTTTGTATGTTGGAGAAAGTCTGTTTCCTGTATACTCCTGCTGTTTCTTTCTTTTATTTTTTTGTGCAGGTTATACCCATCATGTTGTTCTTGTAAGTGCTCCATTTCTTCGCACTGTTCCTTCAGCCATCTATTTTTTGCCGTTCTTATCGCTCTTCTTATAGCATTTTGCATCATTCTGTATTTGTCTCGACTGTCTGTGTTTTTGTATTTTCTTCTCTCTTCAAACATTGCTAATATTTCGTCTGTCATCCATTCTATCTTTTAGACCTTTTACTTGTATCCTATTTCTTATTTTCCTGTATTTATCATTATTTCTTCTATGTCCTTCCATATGTTGTCAAGATTCATCTCCTCAGCTGATTGTGACAGGGCTAAAGTTGTTAAGGTTTCATATAATTTATTGCCTACTTTGCTTTTGATGGTGTCGTCTTTAATTCTATCATATCCTATCCTTGGTTGTTGTTTTGGTTTTTTATCTCTGTTATGAGAAGGATATGGTCTGTTGGGACGTCGGCTCCAGTGTATGTACATGTTCTTGTTACTGATGTTCAGAGTCGTTTTTTGATCAATATGAAGTTTGTTTGGTTTCTAATTATATGTTCGCGGGACAGTCTGCTGAAGTTCTCCATGTGTAGAGACGCCTGGGTGGTAGTCTGAACCAAGTGTTAGTTATTTTCATGTGCTCCTCTTGACAAAACTGGTGTAGCCGCCCATCTCGTTCGTTCCTCTTTCACAATCCATAAGGGCCTACTAATTCAAATGGTATGCCATTTCCAACTTTACTGTGGAAGCCACCTAGTATGAGGCTTATTTCGTGTTTTTTAACGTTTTTATGGATTAGTTGTCTCAGTTCTTCATAGAATTCTTCAACTTCGTCTTCTGATGCTTCTGCGGTTGGGACGTATACTTGTATTATGTTAATATTGATCGGATCTGCTTTCAATCTAAGTAGTGCCATGCGATCTGAGTGTGGGTTAAATTTAATTACACTCGGAGATATTTTTTCAGGAATTATTATTTCAACTCCTTTCCGATGATTTCTGTCTTGGTTTCCTGAATAGAAAAGTACTTTTCCTTGTGTTACACATTTTGCTACGTCTGTCCACCATATCTCTGCTACTCCAAGGACATCTATTTTCAACCTCTCCATCTCTTGTATTACATTAGCCAACTTATCAGCTTCATGTAGACTTTGTACGTTCCATGTACCAATTTTGATATTTCTTCGTATATTTACTCTGACTACTTTTTTATCATTTAACACTGTTCGCCCCGGAGATCCGATTGGGGAACTATTTTTACCTCCAGAAAATTTCGAGTTAAATGAGGTCATGGGATATTTATTTTACAGAACCTTAGTACGGTGGTTTCCCGTTGCCTTCCGTATTCTTATGCCGTTGACTAATTTCTTGGTTCATCCGCCTTTAGAGCCAGTTTCCCAGCCCTAGGACAAAAGAGTGCCCTTCCATTCACTGGCTCCGCCGCCCGAGACTGTTGGCCAGTAAATGCTTATACCGGCAATCATTCGATCGTCATCTAACAAGGAGCACCACTTGCACAAGGTGAGGTTGACATTTGAATAGGATAAGCTATATTAGACGCATCCTACCCCTTACTCCCCTCAACTCATGGCGCTAAAATTTTAATCTTGTATAATAGGCCAAGCGACAGAGATTTGGAGTGAGCATCTTGTGTAGAGAGTCTTAGAAAAAAGCCAGCTGCGCCATTGATTGGATAATAATTGTATATGATATAGTGAGATGTTTTTCACTCGACCTTATTATTCATAATTTTGTTATTGAACACATATTTTGAAAATATTATTGACTATATACGATGTTCCAGAAAGGTGTGGCTATATTAGCTTATATTTTTTTAAAAGGAAACCGTATATTTTATTACAAATTTCAATTCTCACGTTCAAGAGATTTTCAAAAATATAATGTGTTACTGGATTATACAAGGTATTTTGTAAGATATGTTCAATAGTGCACAAAAATTGACCCTAATTTATCACCCCGCCGGTCACTAAATCTAGTAACGTATGAAGATTTTTTCATTTGGTTAATATTTTGAGGTTATTAGGTTCGTAGAAAATAGGTTAGATTGTTATCTCATGTCTCTTGTAATACAGGGTAAAGCAAAACTCCTTTTAAAGAATATTTCAAAATTTTTAAATGTAACAACATGTATATTGTATTGTCATTTCTTACCAAGTGCGGTAAACTTTCAAAATATAAATGGTTTGTATGGTAAATTTCATTAAGCAGAATGAGAATATCATTAAAACTGTAAAAAAAACAACTCAATCATGAATTCGAAAATAAAAAGCTATGTATAGTTATTTTGTAAAAATATAATATTATGCATGTAGTTTTTTTTATTTTAACATATGTGGAAAATCCTACCGTTTACTTCTAACTAATTAACCAAAGCAACCTCTATTGCGATCTTAAAGTGTGCTAGGAAATAATGACAAATGTCAAATACTGCCAGTTAGGGCGGGTATTATAAACATGTCTTGAAGTTGGCTTTGAATTTAACAGTCAAGTTAACTTTAGTTTTGAAATATGTTTAATAAAAGTCTCATTTTTTAAATAAAATGTATAAAAATAAAAAGGAGAAACGGGCAAAACAAAAACATAACCTAGATCTTTTTAATTGGCGTTTTGACATTTGTTGTGAGTTTGGTGTATTCGTTCCCGGTGTCGAATTTTTTTTCTAAAATTAATAATAGTCTGAATGGATAGACGAACTTAATAATGAGCTTAGTTTGATTATTATATGGATTGATTTTGGGAAATTAATAGGGTAGATAATAAAAGCATCCCAATTTTTATTTCATACCAATGAATACGAAACAAGAAAAATAGTCTGGGTTAGATTAGATATTAGAACCTACATTAGTTCGAATAGTGATTTAAACAAGTAAAATCAGTAAAATGTACATATAGACCGGGAGCCTCCGACTATTTTGGATGACCAAAATAGCAAGGGCTAACATTTATTGTCAACGCTTTATCCTGTATTTTACGCAACGGAATAGACCATTACGTGTGATACAGCCATGACAGCCACCCATACATGTAAAACAACAGCAACAAAAACCTAATACCGCTTAGGCCCAAACTTTCTCAACATGTTCGTGATGTTGGAGACTAAGCAAAAAGCATAATCAGCTGACTATAGGGTGAGGTTATTATGCCTCAGCTTTTCAGGTAAACAGGAGAAAAATATTCGCAGACTAAACCGATACCGCAAAAGCTGAAGCTTGGTCAAATAACAGCTATTATTATACACTACACTAAAAAGTAGTCCGCTAAGTTTTTTGCGGTGTAAGTCCTCAGCTTACAATTTAAATACCCAGCGCATCGCTATATGTTGACTGCATCAGCTCAGCACTTTTCCCTCGCTTGATACGAAGCGGATAGTTTTTTTATTCCACTTATTAAGATACCTGTCGATTTACCAAACTTCAGCTTTTGCGGCACGATTATGTGAAAACTAAAGAGAAACAATTCAACGTATCTTCTTCTTTCTCAGCCTTTTTTCATCCACTCCTGGACATAGGCCTTCCCAAAATCCTTCCATCCGTCCCAGTCTTGAGCTTTATGCCACCAGTCTCTACCGGCAAAATCCCTAATATCATCCACCCATCGCATCGCATTCAACGTATAGCCGTTATAAAATGTGGTTAGTCACAAAAACAAGCATTTAAATCATTTGTTTAGCATACAAAGATTTTGACTATACTCCGTTTTCAAAAGGCATGAAGTAATAAATCACTCATTTTGGCCGCAACCATAGGCGTACCACATTTAGTCATTTAAAAAAAGTTAAGGCTTCTAAAATTATCTCATTTCCGAAAATAACCGTTTTGTAATATTATTTAAAATGAAATTTCAAATTATGAATAATATAATAAACTGTGGATTATATCACTGACATCAATTTTCCAGAAAATTTATTATCATGTATAAAAGGGCGTAGACGAGTCCCTCCACTAAGCTCCAGGTAGTTATAATCCTACATACAATAAATAATAAAATGAATGTTAATAACAATTTTATACAAATACATATATATATATATATATATATATATATATATATATATATATATATATATATATATATATATATATATATATATATATATATATCCAAACCAACCCCATTTGCCGATTATTTCACCCAATTAGCAGGTAATTGAAGAAACTTGACAAACAGGTAGCTCAAAAATGGTTTTATTATTGTGAAATATAGTCTTTTCAGTTCTAAGAAAATGCCCCCATAATACAATGTACTTACTAGAACTTTTCAACTATAAAAGTAGCGGAAAGGTTGAATATTTTAAATTTACAGTTCATCTGTTCTGGAGAAACTGCTGTGTTGATTGATTTCCCCATTATTACTGTTATTTGTTATTATTTTTTACCGTTATTGTTAACTGGTGTTTATTTTTGTTCATCTATACAAGTTCTCTTCTCATCACACGAGACAAACACCTAACTACACCTTCCAACTATATAGTGTTCCAACCAAATTCGACCAGATATGGAGGATTTATCACCATCTAAGCGACATTAAGTTGGCCCATTGTCGCTGAACGGAAAAAATCTGATATTAAATTGCTATTCCTCGTTGAAGAACGAAGAAATTAGAATAAAAATCATGAATTTGACAGGAAGTGTTGATGAAACTGTGGAGATTACTGCAACAATGATGGGTGTTTCAAAAACAACAATTTATAATTTAATGAAGGAGAAAAAAAATGGAAACATGAAATGAAGGTCATACTGTTTCAATGTTTTGGCAAGACACGAATGTCAAAAGTCGGAGGCAGGCAGCTCTTGAAGGGTGGTCAACAGGCCTTAATCCACCAGCAGGAAAAGGACGTTGACTCATCATTACTCATATCGGAAGTGCCAAAGGTTTTGTTAACGGTGGATTGTTGCGCTTTGAGTCGAAGCAAACCGGAGATTATCATGAAGATATGAATGCTGACGTTTTCGAAGAATTTTTCTCACAAATGTTAGATCAAATTCCAACGGGCTCAGTCATTGTTATGTATAACGCAAGTTATCACTCCAGGTTAGTGGAGAAATTACCTTCAACTGCATGGCGTAAACAAGATATCCACGATTGGCTAGCCTCGAAAAATATTGAATGCCCAGATAACCCGCTGAAAAATGAGCTCTTGCAACTGGCCAATTCACATAAACACAAATATAGTAGATACGTTGTAGATCAAATGGCATCAGCGCGTGGTATAACGGTGCTGAGGCTTCCTCCTTATCACTGTCAACTCAATCCCATAGAATTAATA
This sequence comes from Galeruca laticollis, assembly GCA_963921935.1. Classification (NCBI taxonomy): domain Eukaryota; kingdom Metazoa; phylum Arthropoda; class Insecta; order Coleoptera; family Chrysomelidae; genus Galeruca; species Galeruca laticollis. Next base: position 46,106,466 of record OY998179.1, on the reverse strand, counting down.
TGGGCCCAAGTGGAAGGGGAAGTTTCAAGAAAAAATACGACATTCTAAATGAGTGACGTAAAAGTTTTATTCGAAGACGCGTTAGGTAACGTAATCAAAGAAAACTGGAAGAAATGTGTTGAGCACGTGATACAAGAAGAACTTAATATGTGGGAAATGGATCATATAAGTGAACACATGATTGAACCATTTATAATCAATGTTAATAATGGAAGCTCAGCAGAATCGTCTGATTCTGATATATAGACTAGTTTTTGTGTTAGTTATTACTATTATTTGTTAGACTTTTTTTTTATAAATATTACATTAATTCGTACTTTATTCCTGCATTTTTCTTTTTTCCACTCCTATTGAAAACGGTATATTAGTAGTAAAGTTGATACCTACTGCAAAAAAATTTGCTATTTTTTATATAATATTTTATGTTTTTTGTTTGTTTGTTTTGTCCTGATTGCACGCCTCTGAGGATTAAATTGTTTATTTGTTCATTCAAATACAATAGAGCGACCCTTTCAACACTTTAGGCGACCCAACCGAATACAGAGTTACGGGGTGTGTCTACCTGAAATTCGTAACAAATGAGAAATTTTAGTACAAAATTAGATAAACTTCGGAGATATTTTATTATACACCCTGTATCGGTTTTGCATACCTAATGAGCTTTTATTACTCCATGCCTTTTTAAAACGGACTATAGCGACAATGTTTCCAATTATTTGAATATTATGGAAAAATACGGCTTTTGTTGTATAATAAATAAGCTCACTAGAGTTTGTGGTTTGTCTGAAAGTTGCATTGATCACATTTTTTATAGTAGCAGGAATAACAACTTAGATAATTGCATCGCATCTGTATATGACACATTTATAAGTGACCATAGGGGGATTTTTGCATTTATCCCATCATCTCCAACATTAAAATCCTAAAAGGAGCATACTATAGAACACTTAAACTATAACGAACTGAAACAACACTTGCACAAACATGATTGGACCGAATATAAAAACTATATTGACGTAGATCAAAAGGCAACTTATTTAATAAGAACCCTAAGCTCATACATTTCATCTAACATTTTAAAATCCCAAAAGGAGCATACTATAAAACACGTAAACTATAACAAACTGAAACAACACTTGCACAAACATGATTGGACCGAATATAAAAACTATATTGACGTAGATCAAAAGGCAACTTATTTAATAAGAATTCTAAGCTCATACATTTCATCTAACACGATTGCGACGAAAGTGAATAGTGGGTTCATGAAAAGTTAAAAAATGGATTACAAAGAGTATAATAGCTTCTATTCAGAGAAGGAATAAATTGTACAGCGAACTTTCTAAAGACCCAGGAAACGTCGAAATAAAAAGAGAGTACATAAATTACAGGAGAATTGTAGATAAAACTATTAAGGTAGCAAAGTTAAATTATGACTCAAAGCAAATAAAAGAAAGTGAAAATAGTTCCAATCAATTGTGGGCTCTGATAAAAGATTGTAATAATAGTAATAATAATCAAAATAAAGATAAAATAGAGAAAATAGTCAGAGGATGGAGCCATAGCTAAGGAACCTATACATATAGCACAAAAATGTAATGACTTTTCTCTAACGTTGGAGAGAAATTAGCAAGAAAAATAAATAATCCAACTAATCCTGTCTGCAAAAACGATCGAATTCAGATGAATACATCCTTCTTTTTAACACCTATAACAGAGCCAGAAATATTAAACATTATTAAAATATTAAAAAACAAAAAGGCACCGGGTATAGACAACATTAAGTCTGAAGCTATCAAAGAAATTGCAGAAATGATCGCTCCATATTTAGTAGATTTTTGAAACAGGGAAGTGTACAGCAGAATTTAAAAAGGCCATAATCACTCCAATATATAAAAATGGGGATAAAACATCTTTATCAAACTACAGACCTATCTCACTAACATTAACAGTTGCAAAAATTTTCGAGAAATCCCTGAAATCTAGGTTAACTGCATATTTTAATGAATACAATATTTTATCATAAAATCAATTTGATTTCCGGGAAGGACTTTCAACAAGTGATGCTATAGTTGCTTTAATGAACCAAATTTATGACTCGCTGGATACAACTAAGCCTTCAATAAGCATCTTGGCAAAGCCTTCGACACCGTATCTCATAGTCAGCTCCTTGTGGCCTTGGAGGATATAGAAATTCGCGGAGCTCCATTGAACTTGTTTAAAAGTTATTTGAGCGACAGAGAGCAAGCTGTTCAAATAGAAACTCGTATTAGCCATAATAAGAGAATCAAATTTGGAGTACCTCAGGGACCAACCCTATTCTTAACATATTTTAATAACTTGTTTCATATAAAAACTAAAGGAAACACCATCGGCTTTGCTGACGATACGACGATATTTTACCAGGATAATAAGTGGCAAGAGCAGAAGGAAGAAATAGAGACATATTCTAACAATATTTCTGAATGGTTTGACTGTAGGCAGCTGACGATTAATTTTGAAATGACGTTGTTTGTCCCATTCTGTAGCTATAAAAATAGGTTACCCCAATTTACCGAGTTGAGAATAGACAAGTCAAGAAAAAAAAATAATAAACTTGAAGAATAGTATTAAATATTTATGAGTAATTATAGATTCCCACCTTAGATGGGATTTACATATAAATAATATAACTAACAATTTTTAAGACCACTATTATATAAAATCAAATATATGAGAACTATCTGGAAACCTGCTTATCTCACTTGTTGAATCCAGAATTAACTACGCTATATTGTGCTGGAGTTCTACATAAAAACACACCTAAAAAAATAGAAGTTATGCAAAGATGGTTTTTAAAAATAATTTATAAAAAAACAAATACTCACCCAGTTAACTCTCTATTCTCAGAAACATCGTTATTGGATATTAGACAAACATATTTTTACAATGCCGTTTTATATATTTATAAGAATAAATCATCACTATTCCAAACAATCGATCACAATTACAACACCCGACACAAACTTAAAGAAAATATAGAAATTGCTATAAAAAAACAAAACCATTGGACAAAAATCATTGAAATTTCCAAGAACCATAATTTACAGCTTTTACCAACCCCATACAAAAATTATTTATTAGAAATTAATTCAATATGGCTTTTCAAAGCATATATAAAATCATTTATCGTACATGTTGAGAGGTCAACTGTTCACTCCCTGATTGAGGGAGATATTTTAAATATGTAGATTTAAGTATGTAACCATAAAAAAGATAAAAAAGGACACGTTAGAAACAATAAAGGAATTCTCAATTGGACAAAAGAGTGTAATGCATGTAGCAACATGTACAGGTCTTAAGCGAATTGTAGTGTATGTTTGTTCAATATCTGTTGTGATTTGTATTGTTGTATCTGCGTTACCAGTTTTGTCGTGATAATTTTCTTGTTATACATGTTATGGACAAAGTAATTAATAAGGCATTATATATAATGCCCGGACATTTTGAAAAATGCCCAATAAGAGAGGGCAATGTGATAATAATTGTTAAAATAATTAAATTGCCCGGGCTTTATAAATAATGTCTATCACATATTGGGCAGGATAATAAGAAGACATGTTTCATCTCCATTCTATTAATTTAATATACAAAATTATCATAAGTAACATATTTGGAGGATTTATTAATAATTATTTATTAGAACAATTGCTGCTTTGATGACATTTTGAGTTACAGAGTTTTTTTTCCTTGCGACAATTACATTTATTATACGTACAGCCACCTTTACAACCACATCGACTGTAACCTTGCCCTCCACACTTAGAAGACATCCTAACACATTCTCTCAGTGAAATTTCTGACTCCGGAATATCTTCAAGTGAAACAAATCGTTCTTAGCACACTGTAAATTGGTTTCTTGAATAAAGTTGATTCAAAATACCATGTATTGTTCCTAATTTGAAAAGGTTTGTGCTTGTTATTTCAATTACGGTAGCAAGAATATTTCTTCCATCGCTACGAGCTCGATCAACATCTGGAACGCGGACCCTTACGGTATCACCTATTTTAGCTACGGGATATTTAGCGTTAGATGCATCCAACATTTTATTAGCCTGTTTCTGCAAATTACTTAAAGCCAATTTCCTAACAACCAGAACATTTTCTTTCTTTCTCTCCACATTTTGTTCTGATGAAGCCATTTCGTTTGCGGGTACTGGTTTCGAATCCGAAGTTTCTTCACAATACACATTTAAGGTAGTGTGTGGTGAAACTTGGCTTGGGCCGGCTGAACATAAATGTATATCGTTATTTTCCCTGGATTCTAGTTGGTTTATTTCGGCAGATTCTACTTGTTCTATGGACTCTACTTCATCATTTTCGCTGTACTCTAATTGGCTCTTTTCAGTGATAATGCCTTCGGTAGACAACAGTTTTTCTAAGTCTTCTTCTGAATTGACATCGAGCAAAGCTTCATGTGGTATAGAAGAACTATTCAGTCCTACTTTCAACTTTGTCCCGAACATGGCTTCATATGGAGAACAGTTAATGCCTGTATGAAAAGCTCTATTTTTCATCAATTGCACAAAACGTAATCCCTCTGACCATTTTTTTGTGTTGTTATCCTCCAACCATGTACTTAGGATGTTCTCGATATCTTGATTTGCCCTTTCTTCTGATCCTTGGCTCTGAGAGTGTCTTGGTTTACCATGCACAATTTTCAATTCAGGCCACATGTCACAAACTTCCTGAACTATTTTATTGGCGAACTCTCTGCCATTATCGCTTTGAAGAATAGTTGGAGCACCGAATATTGTAAAAATATCAAGTAGTACATATGCAACTTCTTCGGCTCTTTTGCTCTTGAGCGGACGGAGCTGCACAAATTTCGTGAGATGATCTTGGTACACAAGTATAAATTTATACTGATCATCTTCTTGTGACTGCATGTCAATTAGGTCTACTTGACACCTTGCATTCATTTCGCTGCTGAGAATAGGTTTAACAACTAAACCTTTTTTTGGAACGTTTCGTTTTTTTCGCAGTTGTCACATAAATTTAAATAAATGACAATCATTTCTCTCGTAATATTTTTATAGCGCAAATTCAACTCTTTCTCCATTCGATTTCTTCCGCCATGTCCAATTGCTAGGTGGGTATCATGTAAAATCTGAAATATTTCTTCTTTACATACGTAATACCTAATTAAGTTATCTTGTTTTACCGGAACAATCAGTTTTTCTGTTTCTCCAATAGTCATTACATCTAATCTTCGCAAACGCTGATAATCTTCTGGTTTTTTATTAGACACTTTAGACTTTGAAGATTTAACTTTTCGAATCATCTCTCTATAACTTGCGCTAGTGAAAAACTGAGTGTTTTGACCATTTAGTGACACTAACTCATTTAATCTTCCGTCAAATCGACGATTCATGTCAGCCAATTTCGATTTATCCATCCTAAAATAATGTATTATACAATACTATACTAATTAGCCAATAATGGAATACTTACACTTTAGTTTAGGTCGAATGTCCGTATCAATTCTCCGTTCGACACTATTGAAAAATAGCAAGCACAACAATTCAATTATTATATAATTCGAAAATATAAACCGTCCGCGCTCGTCTATTTCTTTTCAATGCAAAAACAAAAACACTGAGGAGAGGAGCTCTCTGTAACAACGATGCCGCCGCAGCTACCGTGGGCTCTGATTGGTAAGCGCGTGTCACGCGTTTTGTTTCTATCAACGCACCCCGTCCTATGTACTTAAATAAACAAATTACCCGACGATCACATAGCAATATTCATAATGACCAGACACTATGATAAATAATGAAGTTTAGGTAATAATTAATCACTTGGCCCGATCTGATGTGTCATTATACAGAATGCCCGGGCATTATAAATAATGCCCCCATTAATCACTTGGTCCACAACATACATACTGTTTATTGTCTTTGCCCATGAATAAAATAATTGATATGAATAAATACTTAAATCTCAAAGCTTTAATACGCGGCTTGAATGAAGATATAAAAAAATTATTAATAGAAAAAAAAATATATTCATATACTCCAATACATGTTTCAGCTGTTTTCTTAAATATTCTTAGTAGATATAGTTTTTATTTGTAAGTTTCTTATACCACAAACAAGTATTTACCCATATTTCCGTGGTTATTTGGTTTATACGGATGATATTATTTTATCTTATATGTGTATTGTCAATTCTATGTATATTTTTTCCAGAATAAACTTGTTATTACAATCTGCACATCAAATTTCGTCCAGAATGACATTAATTGATGATTGATTTAGAATAGTATATTAACCCTCCGCTACTATCGACCAATCTCATTAACATATTGACTATCGACGGGTCCCTAGGACCCACTGTACAGGGTGGCCAGAAAAATTTATAACAAACAATCTCAGGAAAGATTATTATTAAAGGACATACTTGCTACATTGTTATCAACACAAAAAAACCTAAACCAATTTTTCAAAACACTTTGGACATAGCTTTTTAGAAGACTGATTACATATTGGTATGTTACAAACATCACAACATATGGCTGTCTTTCTATCCCTGGCGGCTGGACATATGGCACATCTCTTTCTTTTGCTCTTTACGATAGATTGTTTCGGTTCTTCTGCAGCTGGAATCACCGTTCCTAAAATATCTGCTATCACGGTTCGAATTTTTAAAGTGACCTTATTATTAACCATTCTGGACCGCAAATGTGCATCAACTAACTGCATACCAAGCTCTTTTATGAAATTAAATCGTGCTATTTCTTCACCATGTAAAGCAAATTGATACAATATACGAGAATTGACACTTGAAATATTCAGGATTGCATGGAAAATTGCCATTGGCCATCTATTTGTCCTTCTAGATGTAGAATAAAGTGCATATTTTGCATCAAGAGCATCGACTCCTGACTTTGTATCATTATAGAAATGGATAATTCCTAGCTTTTGACTCTCTTCATTACCGAACCCACTATGGTGCGTACTCTGGAAAGCATAATTACACTTTTTCCTTTCGTAGGAGACTATAGTATTGGTAGAGCAGTATCCAAAAATCGATGACGGTTTCTATGTGGCAAGAATTTTGGAGGTATAGCTCTTTTATTTTTCTTTACGGTGCCAACATAAGTTAATTTTTCTTTTTTAATTCCTCTAAAAGTTCTACAGATTTGTACCAATTATCACCCGTAATGTTTCTTTTAGTTCTTTCAATACAATCTGCTAGTCGTAGAACAACCTTGGTAGGATTTGCTAAGGTGGGTTTAATTGCAGCAGTGGGTTTATTTTCGGCACCAGCATAGATTTCTGCGTTGACCATATAATGAGTTTTTGCGTCGGCCAATATATGTACCTTACTACCATATTTAGCGGGTTTATTCGGAATAAACATTCTAAACGAACATCTTCCTCGGAATGGTATTAACATTTCGTCAACGGTTAATTAAAACCCTGGGGAATAACATGATTTCGATCTGGTGACAAACTCATTAAAAAAATTGGAAATAGGGGCTAATTTATTGGTCTTGAGCCTCTCTTTTCGTGTTTGTATATTATCAAGTCTCAGGCAACTTAGTAGAAATGAAAATCTAGCGAGACTCATGGTACTTCGAAAAATAGGTCTCCCAGTCCCATCTGCAGCCCACATTGATCGAATGTCTTCGTGTCCAGATTTAAATATACCTTGTAGATACAAAAGACCTAACAGCGCTTTTATCTCAGTTAAACTGGTGTCAGCAGTAAAAGCTGGTTTGCATTTCTTTTTCGCCTGAGGACGTCTTCTGAATGTCGCATATTTTTCTCTACACAAAGCAATTTTTATGTTAGTGTAGGTAACAATTTTTTGCAGCATCTCGTCAGAAAGCAGTGAATTCCAAGCTTCGAGGGGGGTAGATGGACGATTATTTCGAGCAGCGCCGATTAATCCCGGCAAAACAGTAACTATATTATGAGATGCCGTTCGTCCTCTAATACTTGGTGTTTTTGCCCATTTGGTATTGTCTTTTCCATACCAGGCATTTCTCACAATTTCTGCGTCTTCTTCGTCCTCTGAGTCGGATATTTCTTGGCCTGTAATAGTATCATGTTCGCTATAGATCTCGTTATCTTCTTCGTCTTGGTCACTTTCATTTGCGAAGGTCTCTATTTCTTGTAGTATTGCAGCCTCACCAACCACCGTTCCTAATTCATTTTCTTCACTTTCAGCCAATCTGTGTACACCTCCGTCCTCTTCTTCTTGCCAAAACACTTCATCATTTAATATCGCTTCTAGTTGTTTATCATTTAAACCTCCTGATCTGGATGCCATTTTATGAAAATAAATATGAACACTAATAAGTTCACATTATTATTTAAAAAATATTTTTTTTGGAATAAAATAATACATTACTGATTTAAAAAGAAATATTTAAATATTATAAATAGTGTAAATAAAACAAACCCATTTACCTGAGTACCACCGCAAAAAAACCCAAGAATTATTTAAAATCCAAAACACAGTTAATAAAAACAAACTTAGAACACGTGACCCGAACGTCACTATTGAACGGCAACTGTGATACTGAGCGTAGGGCGTAGCACTTGAACTTGCTGCAGTAATCTTTGGAGTAGGAGAGTACAGGGGCGAGCAAGATATTTCGCTACCTTTAAAAGAAAATACATCAGTTTAAAATTTCGTTCGGGTCCTCAGGACCCGTCGGTAGTAGATGAGGGTTAAAGTATAAGTGGATAAATAGGTTTTTCAAACACGCGCGAAATAGAGCAAGTGTTTGAAAGACCAGTTATCCACGAATACTTTACGCTATTTTTTTATATTGGTGCCCTTTGAAATCATAAAATATTATTATTATATTATTACTACAAAAAAATTGAAGTCCGTCCTCGTTGCCCAGCTAAGTTTCATTTCATAAAAGTCTGCCCTCGATGCCCAGCCAAGTTTCGTGAAAGTCCATCCTAAATAGTATTTATTTTTATTTGACGTTACAAGGTACTGCTGTCAGATCAATAATCAAAAAGGTTCTTTATTTATATTTAAAAGGATACAATGTATATATGAAATAAATTTTGCAGAAAAAACCAAATGAGACATTGGTTCACAATGAAAATATACAATTTAAAAACTACTAAAAAAAGTTGTCATTGATACTTACGTTTCTCGAGTTGTTGTTGTTACCATAGGGACTTTAAAGAACGCGCGTGTTTGAAAGTTCAATTTAAACACGCTGAGGCGTGCTTTAAATAGGTAATATGAGGCATCAATAAAAAAAATGTTTATTCGCCATGAGTCACTGTCAGTTAGCTATTTCTGCTGATTACATTTCTCTGCTAACAAAAATACGAATGCTATGCTAACGCTTTAAATAATACCAAAAAATAAACAGTTGAATTATCCATATATATTTATAAATGTCTTATTTATAAATCTTTTCCAAGTTTTGAAGTGCGTCAATTTTAAAAGTGAGCTGTAAGTAATTTTCATTATTAATTATTTCATTAATTTATTAGCCTTGAAAACGACAACAAAGGATATCCTGTAACGATCTACAAAGCAATTAGTCTCATTCTTTCATTTCGTGCAAAAATTCAAGATTTTGACCTCATATGATGAAATGTATAGATAAAATTCTAACGGTGCACCCGTATTGACTACTTTTAAACTAGATAGTCCACTAATCTTTAAAATTTCGCAAATTAATTAATACTATTTAAGTTAAAATTCGTTTAATCAAAATTAGATTGCTAAGAAATTTTAAGAAACAGGCTCAATCGAAACAGCCAAAAATTTATATACGTATTGAAAATGTTCCACTAAAAATTATCCAAATGAAGTACATTTTAATTAAAGCAGAGGGTCCCCCATGCTAGTAATGGGAAAACATTTAGATCGCTTATTGGTATTGTACAGAATGGAATAGGGCATTAGAATTGTTCAACGGAAAGTATCTGTTTCTAAAATGTGAACATTTTTTCATCCTGGTGAAGCCAGTATCAAACGACCTGTGAAATATTTCTTATCCATTACAGACAGGATTATATGTTCAAAAATGAAATTAACTGTCCCGACCCTTACTTCGTGGAATTTACTCATATTAGTGTTTTAAATGAAACTTACTGTTTCTAGCTAATTCCACAATATACTGAAAAAATGTTGAAAAGTTTCATTTAAAACAATAATTGTTCAAGATTGTAAAATCTTGAAATTTATTTGTTAAGATACCTTCAAAATATGTGAGACATTTGTATGCCTCCCTTTTTTATTGTATATAATTAAGGCGTAAATTCATTTTAGTTAATAGCTTTGTAGAAATATGTTGCAGAATTGATAAGATCTTTCTATTGTAGTAAATTCAAAGGATATTTTAATTTTATTTTCAAAATACTTTGTAAATATCACGTTTTCCAACAATAATTGTAAATTCTTTTGTATGGGCATATGAATGACACCTTTTTTGAAAGTCGACATTGTCCTATAGTTAAGAAATGAGAAAAAAGCACGTTCCACCCTATTATATATCGTATTGTAAAAACCCTAAATTTAGTGTCAATTCTGCATGAATTTTATGGTAGAGGTTCGGAAGACATGAAAGACATTTTTGAATTACCTATCTGAGTAAATAGGTTACAATTGCTATTATAGTATTCCATAGAAATTTAACTTACGATTGGCGGCACCCATAGTTGATTCTTGTCTGGGAACCCGACAAGTCAAGTGATGCTGGCCAATAGGAAATATTTATTTTCGATTGGTCAACCCAATCCACGTGTAAATACGCCCCTCGCAGATTTCTACTTAACACGTCTCACAGCGTGAAGAAATCAGTTACACACTCATCGAATCGAGCGCAACGCTCAACAGCAAAGTTACTTCTCACTCATCGAATCGAGCGCAACGCTCAACAGCAAAGTTAGTTTTTAACTCATCGAATCGAGCGCAATGCTCAACAGCAAAGTTAGTTTTGAACTCTTCGAATCGAGCTCAACGCTCAACATCAAAGTTACACACTCATCGAATCGAGCGCAACGCTCAACAGCAAAGTTACTTCTCACTCATCGAATCGAGCGCAACGCTCAACAGCAAAGTAAGTTTTTTCACACTCATCGAATCGAGCGCAATGCTCAGCAACGAAGTTAGTTTTTAACTCATCGAAACGAGCGCAAGGCTCAACAACAAAGTAGTTTTTCACTCGTCAGTTCTACACTTCTAGACGCGAGTTTTACATTCATCGACGCGAGTTTTACACACTCATCGAATCGAGCTCAACGCTCAATAACAAAGTTAGTTTAAAATTCATCAAATCGAAACATAAAGTGTCTTCCGATCTGAAACCACAGAAATTCAGCGTTCACAACTCAACTTTGGAACATTTTGTAAATTTGTACATAATAAATTATTAATTTCGACATTAACTTTGTCAAATTAAGATTATTTATTTAGTTGAATGTCCACGCCAGTTGACGAAGTTCAACTAGAAATATAATCAAAAACAATAATGTTCAAAAATGTTTTATTGGCTGCAAAATTAATATAGCAGTAGAAAACTGATACATTCAACACAAATAGTTGAGGCAATTATAATAAAATCAAGTCCCGGTCACCGCTCTATAATTGTTTCAAACTTTTAACCAATGTACTCGAACAAATGATTTTCATATTGCAACGTAATGAAAGCTTTGGCTAGTTTTTTTAGGATACATTCGTAATTCTATATGTTTTGACCTGGTTTATTCTCACAATCAGCTTATATTCATATATCGATTAGGGAAATGATAAGTAGGGGAAAGTGGTCGAATGTCGACCATGGGCAAATATCGACCAAACGCCTCCGACTAATCTGTAAGTGTTTAATTTCCGTAATACAGGGAGACACCTAGCGTTCAGATGGTACACTTTGCCGAAAACGTCCGTCAATCATTTTATTCAGTATTTTGCCGAGTTAGTGACTGTTGTTCAATTTTCGGTAAATACTTATAATATTTTACGTGTTGATTTTAAGGTAAGACGAACTACTCGTACTTAAATCTAGTGTTCTTTTTAATAGCGAATATATACCATTAATAGTTAAGCATTACAGTAGAATTAACTTTAATTTCTAACCTATTTTTTGTTAGTAAACAAATTTTCTTTTCATGTGCAGTTGGCCAATACCGACCATAGTGATCGATATTACCTTACTGTGTGGTCGATATTGTACTAATGGGGTCTATTATTGTTTTAGATGCCTCGAGAAAAATATAAGCGAACGAGTACACGTTCCTCGTGGTCAGAGGAAAATATATGAGACGTGTTCTTCAAGCAGTAAATGAGAAAGCTGTAGCCATAAGAAAAGCTGCAAAAATGTTGGATGTGCCTTACGAGACTCTTCAGGATCGCATAAGAGGTCGCTTTTCGCCCAAAAAATATAAATTGGGTAGAAAATCTGTGTTCACTGCTGAGCAAGAATTGGAGCTCGCAAATCACATTCTTAGTCTGTCAAAAGTGTTCTATGGACCCACTGCAAAATCTGTCAGAGAACTCGCCTACCAATTCGCAGAAACAAATAGGCTGAATCATAACTTTAATAGGTACAAGAAGCTTTGTGGTAAAGACTGGCTTTATTCATTTTTGCGACGCAATCAAATGCAAACCAGAAGCGACAAGCCTGAGCCAAGTGTTGGCTTTTAATAAAGAAGGAGTAACAATATTTTCTGATAACTTACTGAAAGTCTATGATGAACATAAATTTGAAGCTCACCGCATCTTTAATGTCGATGAGACTGGTATTAGTAACGTTCATGTACCAAGCCGTATTATAGCCAATAAGGGTCAAAAGTAAGTGGGTTCCATTACAAGCGGGAAAAGCGAACAGTTGATCACTGTTGTTGTCACTATAAGTGCCGCAGGACATTTTGTACCACCAATGGTATTGCTCGTCATGGATAACCATTCTACGCATTCGAACTTAGCCACATACAACTTTTGTAGAGAAAACGGCATCAAAGTGATCTCAATTCCGCCTCACACATCCCACAGGCTGCAGCCTCTTGATGTGTGTTTCTTTGTACCTTCAAAAGTTGCCTATAATCAAGAGTGTGACAGATATATTAAAACAAAAGGGCATGAAAAGATACTGCAAACTGATATCGCCGATTTATTCAAAAATGCGTACAATAGAACAGCAACTGTAGAAAAAGGAGTGCGAGTTTTTGTGGTGACTGGAATATTTCCTTGCGACCGATTCATATTCAGTGACGAAGAATTTACTAGGACCTCACCAGACGTCGAAATTCCAATATCTGACCAGAATCCAGAACCTCGTACTGCGGCTGCCGCAGCACCACATGATCCCATAAATAGAAGTTTTGAGCGAACTCCATCTCCTATCCCTGTGAACCATCTAACTATAAATGTAAACGACTCCGCAGATCCTCTTCTACCGACTCAAATTCCTCTCTTTCAAAATTAGATCGTGAGGAAGTAGTGGAAGATAACATAACTGACGACGAGGTCCAAACTCTTCAACCAAAAATAGGATACACAAGTTTTTCACTCCTACCTTTACCAAAAATTTAAACTAGAAATGCACTGCGCAAAACACAACGCTCAAAAATTATGACAGCTACGCCGTTGAAAGAAGAATTGGAAAGAAAGGAAAATAAAAGAAATATAGAAAAAGAGGAGGTTTCAAAAGTCAAAAGATGCATTGTTTCACAGAAAAAAGCCATGGACGATAATACATGTTCCATATGTCAAGGTTTTAGGGGGAAAATGAGATATGGTGATGCCGTTCGTGTGGTTCATGGGCTCATGCCGATTGCACAGACATTGAAGCCGCTGAACATTATATTTGTGTTAAATGTTAAGGTATTTTTCTTTGTTTTTTTTTTAGATTTTTCGCAAAAATTACTAATAAAAATATTTGGTCTATATTACCCGACTTTCTGATTGATATTACCCCACTAGTCGATATTAGCCGCTAAAATAATAATGTTGGTTTATTTAATTTTTTCTGAAAAAAACTTTGATAATTGACAATTTCACGGTGGTATTCTTTAGCTAAATGCTTCTGTTGTAGTTTGCGAAAAATACAGCCCTCTATGCGTAATCTGAAATGAACGGGAATTTATTTCCCTTAGTTGGTTGATATTCGACCACTATCCCCTAACGCAGGAATGAACTGTTGAATATGTTTTCGAGTCAATTTTTATGATTGAACACACTGTTTACTACCGGTACACCAACACACTTAAACCTGAGTTACATTATACTTTTTTCAGCTAGAAACTTTGAAAAGTTTCAATACTAGAATGATACTTTTTTTCATAAGAAATACGTTTATAATTTTTTAATCGCGCGTGCTCATATTTATTACATTTACGTCGGCGCGATTCAGTTATATTTATACAACAAACTATTTCCCTTGCACAACACCCGGTAACAATTTTAGAAATAACGAGCTTAACTAGATTTGAATTTGCAATACGCATTTGAATACTTTATTCTGACTAGATGTTAGTTTAGTTGCTGTATAGATGTAGATCTAAAGATGAAACTTACGTCCGAAGCTGCCTCTTAAGCAGTGCCGGATTTAGGGTACTTGTGGCCCTAGGCCAAATTAACCCGAGCGGCCCCCGCCCCGGCCGCCCCTTAGGTGGAAAATTGAAATGTGCCTTATTTCAAGCTGACGTCAAAACAAGTGAGTAGTTGAGATATCTTAAAGATAAACACCAATTGGAAAACATTAATGGATGCAGGATGCGGATGCTAGCAATAATATGAAATGGCTTATAATTATTATATCGTATCCTTTAACTTCACTATTATGGAATTAAAGTATAAAGCAGATTTCATATTAATACATAACGTTTATTTTCATAATTTTACTTTTTAAAATTGGTACAACATATTAGTTCTAAAAATAAACATTCACTCACACTGTATGTATTACAGTGAATGTTCACAGTAATGTTCAAATAAATCTAAACGCTCACTTTCCTAGCTTTTTTGGGCTGCAAAATCTTTAATCAACTCGTTAAAGTTTAATGCTTGAAGAAGCTCAGAATTTGCCACAAAACTAGCCAAACTAGACAATCGAGAATCTTCGTCAGAAGTCGAGTTCCTCAGGTAGTTTTTTATTCTTTTTAACACGCTGAATGATTTTTCTCCAGATGCATTAGATGTCATCATACATAGTAGAATGCGCAAAGCCTTGTCCATATTCGGAAATAATGTTGTTAATTGTTTTTCACGAATAAGTTTCAGATACTCCAAAAGTGTATTCCTTGGAGGCTTGGTAATATTGTTATCATGAGGTTCTCTTTCTTCATCAAATATACCTTCAACGAAGCCTTTGAACTGTACACACTCTTCTCCAAAGTCACCATCTATGTCGGTTCGATACTTTTTAGCCACAATAGAAGCTTTTCCCATTATTTCTTCATTGGAAATTGGTGATAAGTTGTTTAAAAACTCAAATTCTTCATTAAAACTGAAATAAACTTCGGACCTTTTGTTCAATTCTGAATAAAGCCTGTCAATTACAACATTGAATGTATTTATCTTTGAGTCTTCTTTTCCATCAAAGTGGGGTTCAGGTTCATCTTATTGATCTTCGCCAGGGAGAGCTTTTCTTTTCTGGCGTCTTTTCATTTCAACAATATAGGTTTCATTTCTAGACAACTCTTTTCCTCTTTTTTCGTAGGATTCAAAGTTATCTCTCAGACTTAGTACGTACTTCTTTAGAGATTTGTATATGTTGCAAGTCACATTCAAGTCTGTAGCAGTGTTTTGCAATGTTTTGCTACTCTTGTCAAAACGTTGTAAAATATCGTACCACATGTTCAGTAAAATAGCATTCTCTAACTTAAAAAATTGTTTACTGATTCCATTAGCTTCAGCTCGGCTCACATTTGTTTCCTCTTTATCGTCTGATATTTTTTTACTGCATCGTTGTAGCTCCAGTAGTTGAGTAAAATAGCTTTTTCAGCATGCCATTTGGAAGCCCATCTTGTAATGTTCACTGTTTTCGGGAGGAGTTTCTTTTCGCCACTGTTATTTTTGACAAGGTTTTCCAACACGGCCCATCTTGAAGCAGATGCACTCATGAAAACGTAAAATTCTTGAATAAACATAAATAGTTTTGTTACTGCCAAACAGCAATCAGCCGCATGTGTGCCTACTAGATTCAACGAATGAGCGGAGGATGGAACGTACTCAGCTAATTTGTTTTGTTCCTTTATTATCGCTTGTAAACCTTTATATTTGCCTGACATATTCGAGGCATTATCATATAACGGGCCTCTCATATCGCACAATGGAATATCTAGCTCTGACAGGGTATTTAAAATAATTTTCGCCATGTGTGCTCCAGTGTGGTCATGAAATTTAATGAAAGCTATAAATCTTTCTACAGGCACACCATCACTTAAAACATACTGTAGGATCACTGTCAACTGGTCTGAATGAGTGATGTCTGGTGTAGAATCAACACTGAGAGAATAGTACTTACTTTTCTTTAATTCATCCACAATGACAAAAACTACTTTTTTGTACCTTAACTCTATAAACTCGTTACAGATAGCTTACATTTCCGGATCCTGGATTTCCTTTACTTTCAATATGGGCTTTTAAAAAATCAACGTATTCTGCAACAAGCTCTAATGCCCCCATGAAATTACCGTTTCCTTGAAAACCGAATATTTCTTGGCTCCCTTGAAAAGCCAGTCCACGGGTGCCGAGAAACTTGACAAAGTCTACTACACGTTTCAGCACTCGATGCCAATATTCAACTTCCTTAAGTTAGTTTTCGTGTAATGCAGAATCAATTGTTCCTAAAACATTGCCTCGTAACACGAAGGTTTTTGTATTTAACCTATGTTCCGCACTCTGTTCGTGTTCTTTAAGTCGGTTACAATTTTTCCAGTCATTGAATCCCTTGAATCCCTTGCAAAAAGAATTATCGTTGTGATTGTGGAATAATTTGCATGGAACACAATATAGGCAGCCGGTAGTATTTGAATACATAAGCCACTCTCTTTTCTTCATCTCGCCGTTTGGTAAACGGCTAAAAACATATGTTCTTTTACTGTTCTTACTTTATCAGGATAATGTCGTTTGGATTTAGAAAAATCATAATCTTTAATCGCTAGTAAGTGTTTGGGAAGATTTCTTATTACAAAATCCGTCGAATCAACAGATAAATTGCCCCATGAACTAGGATCTAGAACATTTAAGGTGGATTGAGGCAGGGGCATGGCCGATTGAGTACTAGAAACATTTCTAGAAGTATTTATATCACTCGAAAAGTCTGTAGTTTCTTCTACAGTAGCAGAAGTACTGCGAATTTGAACATCAGTAATAACATAGTTTTTCATTTGGACTATTCTGACTGCTATCTCCTGACGTATTTTTAAAAAAACTTGCAATTTTAGAATTACTTTTTAACAATTTTAAACTTTTTTCTTCTTTGAGTTTTTTTAATTTGCGTTTATATGCTCCACTAGCCGTATGAATATTTTTATTGTTATCGTTCATCATTGTCAGAGCAAAAAGTATTATGTGTTACGTGTTACGATACCTGTAAAATATGAGTTCACTTCACTGAGTTCACACCACAATAATTATTATGACAGTAATTACAATCTGTAAACAAAACAGCTGTCATCATTCAGAAATCCTATATAAAACACGTACACGAGATTTACTTTTAAGAAGTAGTTCACTTGCCACTTGCAAAACTATACTAACGAGTGACGCTGAGTCGCTGACACTCTCAAAACAGTGTGAACAAAAGAGTGTTGACGAGGGAGGGGGAGAGGAGAGAGGGGGCCGCATCCGGCATCCCGGCGCCTTATACCCTGGCAAGCGTTAATATTTATTTTTATGTACGTTGGTTATTTTACTTAGATTTTAGATTGTATTGTTTCAAAAGTCATGTATTCGATTTAAAGTTGCGGTAAGTATTAATTTAAGAAAATGAAATTCAATATTTTTTCTTAATAAAATTTTTCTTATGAAACGCTGCGGCGTGCGGCCCCCTTTTGCTTGCGGCCCTAGGCCGCGGCCTAGTGGTAAATCCGGCACTGCTCTTAAGTGTAAAATTTTCGGAGGATGTGGCTTCATAAATGTTAGTAAGTATTGAAGAAAGTACCTTTCCCCGAGTGGTTGTTAGCAAGCCCGTATATACAATAGTTAAAGATTAACAATAGACGACAAATGTCGTGAATGTACAGAAGACAAGGTATTTTAAATACTTCGGGCTTTCAATTGAAATTCACAATCCAGCAAAATTGCAAAATACGATGAAACGTAAAAAACTATAAAATTATATAGATGTTGAGTTTACATAAATGGTACGTGAATATTCCACGAAACTGTTTAACAAGTACAACAAGAAACTTGTTATTTTTAATATGTTTTTGTCAAAAGAATTTTACTCTAAGGCTTTACAATTTTATCAACAATAAGAAAAGGTATTATAGAAATAGAACTAGACTGCAAATATTACAAGGAATTTTTTCTTAAACATAACAATGTTGATAAAATAAGAAGAAATTACATTCTCAAACAACGTTTCTATAATAAATTTTGTCAACCTTTCCCGCCAATGGCGTCCCTGCAACTTTTTATGTTTCCAACATAAACAAATGGATTATATAGTGAGAGTGCGGGTACAGCTGCGGCTGTATTGTTCTCTATCGTCGCAGAATTCCACAAGCAGAATGCAGATACGGGTGACTAAAATTTGGAAATAAAATTTTTGAAATCGATTAGTTCATATATGTTAATTAAGGTCAACATTAGAGGAATAGAGAGAAACGTATCATAGCATATTAAACTATCGACTTAAATGCAGAATTATTCCAAAGTGGAGTAACTAGAGTTTTGCTATATTTCGCCTTCGACATAAATATTCAAAGTAAAGTTGTAGGTCCGAACATTTGAATTCGAATGAAATGATTTAAACTTTTTAAATAATTTATTGAATCACGATTAACTAAATTCTAATAATTTCGTTAAGTTAAACATATTATTTTTTAATGGGAATATTTCTATAACACCCTATAATTTAATAGCTACCAATTTTTTCTAATGGTTTGTATATTTTATGTATATGGAATTCAAGGTTGTTCAAGGTTCGAAATTGTAGTTTATAAATCGATTTATAATTATAGGGAGATATTTGTTATGTAACTATGTCCATCTAATAAATACAAACAAATTTCTTCATATCGTGTTCAAGCGGACGACTGCTTCAAAAATGAACGATAATCATACAGGTTATAGTGACAAGACTACGGCTAGGGGCTAGGCCATGCTTACTTACAAATACATATAACGCCAAAATTCTTGGATCCCTATATTTTGTTAAAAATATGCAATGCATTTTTGAATAAGTATGTGTATCTTAGTGATCATCATATACGAACATTTGTGTGTGTGTGTGTGGGGGAGAATGGCCTCAGACATAGTCTATTAGCCACAGAAAGTTAAAAGTGAGTAAAGGTTGAAAAATTAAAAAGACTGTAAAGGAGTAAGGATATAAAATTGCTGATTACTGGGCATAAATCTAAGCATATATCTAAATAGACAATTTAGAATTATTTATGAAATCCACTATGGAATCAAGTACAGACTTCTCAGTATTTGCCAAAAGAGCGGTTATATTTGTGGGAAGAGGAACGTTGAAATTGATAAGAAAATTGTAAAGTTCAGTAGTTGCCTTTTTGTTTTCAGTGCATTCAAAGAAAATATGGTTCAGATCTCCTACTGATGCCTTGTTACAGGAGCAAGCTGGAGAATTGACAATATATATTTTAAAAAGATGAGCTGGGAAACGACCGTGATTTATTCTTAAACGTGATATGATGGAGGTATATTGTTTTCTATAATCAAAATTAAAAATATGAAGGATCTTAGTTGGTAAAGTAGGATGCAAAAGGAAATATTGGCTATTAGATGTTTTAGCGAAGTCGGCGTAAGACCGCTCCCAATTAGTTCTAATATGTTTCTTATAATAATTTAAAAGGTCTGAGAAGACATAAAGATTGGTATAAGAAGTCATTTTGCAGGCTCTCTTAGCTTCCAAGTCCACGTACTCATTTCCTTCTAAACCGCAGTGCCCTTTTACCCACATGAATACAATACTTTTGTTCAGGGTTTCCATTTCGCTTGTTAATTTTTTAATTTCTAAAATTATATTTTGTCTGTACACTTGAATGGAGAAGTTTCTATAGCCTGTAATACTGACTTGGAATCACACATAATAACAGCTCTTTGAATCGGATTTAAAGTACACCAAGTTAACGCTTTTGATATGGCGAAAGTTTCTGCAGAAAAAACAGAACAATAATTGGGAATTCTAAATCTTTCCACGTAATTAGTATTTGAAACAAGAAATGCTGCCCCAGTTCCTTCATCACATTTCGATCCATCAGTGTATATTGTGGTAACATTGTCGCCTATATTGTTAAGTTCAGTTTTCAAAATTACTTGGTTGATACTAGAAATTTCGTAAAAGGAGGGGTATATGATGTTAGGAGCAGTCACTAAAGATTCATAATTGCATTGAAAAATAGGGAAAGTATCTTGCTTTACGATATGATTTTCTTTGCTGTTGGTATTAAGAAAAGCCTCAGCCAATGAAGGACTGGTTTTTATTCTCCAGTATGGCATAGTCAGATTGTTAGTGTTTATTGCTGAAATCTTTTGAACCATGTACGTGTTAAATGTTCGGTATTTAATAAGAAGCTTTTCGGCTAGGTATTGCCTTCTAATATGCAACGGGGGCTCTTGCATTTCTGCTAAGACAGCTTGATTAGGTGATGACATCATAACTCCTAGGCATATTTTTAATGATTTGTATTGAATTCGGTCAACAGCTATTAAATTGGTTTTTGATGAGGAACCATAAAATGTACACCCGTAATCCAATATTGAACGGATATAAGACTTATAAAAAATGAAGGAGATGTTTGAGTCAGCTCCCCATTTTTGTTTGGAAACTACTCTGAGAAGATTCATACCCTTTTCAAATTTTTGTTTAGTGTACTTGATATGGCTAGTCCATAATAATTTTTTGTCCAGGACAATACCCAGATATTTGTATTCGTCGACAAATGGGAATGTGAACTCATGTAGAGAGAGAGCCCTGGACGTTTCCAGTCGATGGCGAGTGAAACATACCAGAGCAGACTTCTCCGAAGAAACACTCTACCCCATATTTACCAGCCATGGTTTGAGTACTTGAAGGAATGCTCGTAAGTCTTTAACACATTCTTCATATGAATTACGAGTAACATAAAAACATAAATCATCAGCGTATTGAATTCGGTTAATTGTTTCACCGCCTAACCTATGCAGCTCTGCAGTATAGATGTTAAAAAGCAAGGGACTTAATATGGATCCCTGTGGTAAACCGTTGAAGACTGTGCGTGGACCATGTAACACGTTATGATGGTCGCGGATAAAAATGTTTCTATTTGTGAATAAATTGATTACATTAGCACAAACCTTTTTCCCAATACCAGCATCTACCATTTTTTCAAATAAAATATTTAAATCGACTACATCATATGCACCTGTCAAATCGATAAATAAACATAATGTGTACTGATTGTTCGAAAAACATATTTGAATATCTGCAACTAATGCACCTACAGCATCCACTGTGCCCAGTCCCCTTCGGAAACCGAACTGCGTCCTAGGAAGAATAGAATTACTTTCAAGAAAATATTCAAGTCGAAATTTGATTAGTCTTTCAAACGTTTTTGTTATACAAGATAATAGGGAAATAGGTCGATATGATGAAGGAGACTCTGCATCTTTATTTGGTTTTAAAAGGAGACAAATTATGATATTTTTAAATCGTCGCTATATTCTTGTTTCACCCACCAATCGTTAAAAATTTGAAGAAGGAAAATCCTCACAGATAAGGGTAGCTTTTGAATAATTTTATAGGTAAAACCATCTAGCCCTGGGGCTGTATTACGACTATTTTTTGTAGCAAATTCTAGTTCATCTATTGTAAATGCTTTTAATGTATAATCCGTGGGTTGGAAACCAAAAGAGCTGCAACTTAAGAGATTGGGTGCAGAAGGAGGTGCTAGTTTGTTTAAAATTTTTTCAATTAGCTCTTTAGGAATAGGCTTTTTACGATTTTGATTGCAGTTGCCGTTCATAGATCTAATATATCTCCATATATCAGTTAGTGGGGTATTTTTATTAAGTTTGTTTAAAAATGTCATCCAGCTGTTCCGTTGTTTAACTTTAAATATACGTTTAGCTTTAGCGGCAGCATCTTGGTAGTTCAAGAAGTTTTCAAAACTGGCTAGAGTTCTATATTTTTTTAGAGCTTCTTTTCGTTTTTTAAATATCATTGTACATTCCTCGTCCCACCATATAGGCCTAGGGGTAATCGCTATAAAAGGCTTCTTGACCGGCATGGATTGACACGCCGCGCTTGAAATCATTTCAAAAAGACTTTTCACTTTATCCGGGCCAGTTGAATTTTCATCAAAATCATTTTTTACCATTTCGGTTTGCAAAACGTTTTGAAATGTATTCCAATCTGCGTGGGAATCATTCCATTTCGAGGAAGGATTTAATGCAAGGTTTGTAGAATTAATCTGAATCTCAATTCTTAAAGGGTAATGATCAGATCCCAATGTGTCATCTAAGATAGTCCAGGAAGACTTTGCAGCGAGAGTGTTGGAGGTGAGAGTTAAATCGACTGCTGAGTGATTGCCTCTTGGGTTAATTCTAGTAGGGGAACCGTCGTTGAGAGCTATGAGTTCTAGGTCATCCATAGCTTCTACCAGTATTTTTCCGTGTCGATCATCAGGAGTTGGTCCCCACATATCGTGATGTGCATTAAAATCACCGCAAAAAATTGTAGCAGATAAATCAAATTGTTTGAAAAAATTAATCCAGTTGACTCGACTTACCATTACGTTTGGAGGTCTATATATTGATGCTATAGTCAAATTCAAAGAGTCAAGCGATACGGCGCATACTTCTAAGTCCTTGATTCCAGTATTTAGCAAAACCTCTTTATAGTTAAGACCCTGAATCACAAAAATGCATACCCCGCCATAACCATCTTTTCTACATTTACTTACTAGATTATATCCTTTTATACGAAATTTATTGTTTGGTTTTAGCCAGTGCTCTTATATAACTAAAATGTCCACATGTGTGTCTTTAATATATTTTACAAGACTCGCTTGATTTGCAATAATAGATCTACAGTTCCACTGTACAATTGTGATATTATTTCTGATGTGCTTATTAGAAAGTATCTGAGTCTTCGTCATTTTGTCTATTAATATTACTTTTTTCTTTCAATTCATATTTATCCAGGATATTGTTAACATTGATCTCATTAATGTTACTTTTTTTGAGAATTATATCTTTAATAATGTTTTCTACCTGAAATGCTAGTTGCTCTTTATAAAATTTGAACTCTTCCCTATAAGGATTTGGGAGTATGGAAGAATGTTTGTTAGTTTTTTTGTTCTCATAATTTACTGGAGGAGAAGTTGGAGGTGAGGACTTTCTGCGTTTTTTTGACGCAGATGTACTCGTATTAAGTTTAGGTAAATTGTACGGAGGGCTTAGGTTTACTCAAGATTGAGCTGTAAGAAGAAGTTGAAGCTGTATCTGTTAGCTCAGGGAAATTTTGTGGATTTGATAATAATGAAAATCGATTATTAGTTGTGATTTTTCCGTAAGCAGGATTTTTCACAATAGTTTCGGCTTCTTTGAAAGATGCATTCATAGAGGCCATTACTTTTTTAATACTCAATTGTGTATTGTAAACAGGGCATTTTTTGGATGTGGATTTATCTTCATTACTGTCGCAATGTACACAATGTGTTCTATTTTCTTCACAGGAAACTGAGTTACAATTTTCTTCAGAGCAGTTTTGGCATTTCTGTTTACCTTTACATTGATGTTTAGTATGTCCGAAACGTAAACAATTATAGCACTGAACCACCGGATATATGTATGGTTCTACCTGAAAGTTTACCATATTTATTTTAACGGATTGGGGAATCGTATTTCCTAAGAAAGTAACCACGATCATTTGTCTATCTACTTCTTTTGTTTCTTTGGTTTCACTGTCTACAATTTTACGCTTTAATCGCTTAACATCAACTACTTTAATTCCAGATTCAATTGCGTCTTTTAGGTATTCAGCATTAAAATAAGTATCTACCATACGTACTATACCTTTTTTATGCGTGAAGAATAGTGGAATATAAGCAATGTAATTATTTTTTAATAAAACTTCATGATTTGCCAACAAGTTAGCAATATTGAAATTTTTAAAAATTACCTTTACCCTGTTTACCCCTACTGGTTTTATATCTGATATATTTTGCCTAAATTCTGTAATGTTTCTTAAAAAGTGACCGATTTTAATGGGAAATAAACGACCTACATTTTTTTCTTTATGTTCTATATAAACTAGATAAGGACCAACATCCGAAGGCTGATATTTATTCTCGAAATTAATATTTTGTGAATCTTTTATCGAAGACCCTTTATCAATTAATAGGAGCGGCGATTCGCCGCCCGAATTTAAATCCATAAGTTGGTGAATTCAATTAAATATTAAATTCGATTTTATACTTAAACAAAAATAAAACTAGTTACTTATCTTTAGAAAGAAGTCGAAGTTTTTGTTAGGCACTGTTAATACCTGATCGCTTGAACTATCGATACGTTCACTGTCAAGGTACAAACACAACTGATATACGAACATTTATCACATTAAGATTGACTTAACTTGAACCATTTATTTATATTGTTAATTTGGATAAAGAACAATTTACGACAAGAACCAAGTGCGCTAGTAATCAGTTGTTATCCTCTATTCTCCAGTAATGCATTGATCCACCTATGCATTGACAATATAAGATTATTAATGGTGTTTACCAGTATATTGTTTAATTCTTCTTGAGTTGTACGGGTTGATTCCTGGAGGGTGATAGGAGGGTTACTTCTATTCGAAATTGCTTGTCCAACAGAATCCCACATCTGTTTCATTGGGTTAATATCTGGCGAGCTTACCGGCTAGTTCAATCTCCAGACATTGCTCTCTTCCAACACTGCTTGCATTCTTCTCGCATAGTGAGGCATTTCTTTGATGTCAAATTTCATTACGTGAATGATACATAATTGGATGGATAATGTTCTGGATCCAGCGAAAAGTTTAAAGAGATCATATTGGTCCCTTGGATTATTTGTCTTAACGAAAGTTTTGTTCCTCTGGGAAAACAAACAAAAAAATAAAAGGTCAATTGTCATAATATAGCATGAAGCTTTCAATAAATAAATAAATTTTTATTGTTTCACAGGGATGCACAAAAAGTTACTATTTGGGTGGATAATTGCGCAGCCCAGAACAAAAACTGGTTTCTTTACTGTTTTTTCATTAATTTCATCAATAATTGTGAAAGCACTGCTATAAATTGCATAAAGCTTTAATAATTCGTATAAGGTCATACATTTATGAGTGCTGACTCATTTCACCACCAAGTAGAGAAGTCATTAAAGCAAAAATGCTATAGTTTGGATTCTGATGATTACAAAAACTGTGTTGGAACATCTAATAATGGAAACACAACTTGTATTGAAATGAATGTTAATGACTTTTTAGGCGTCCAAGACTTTCATCCAGGTTCTAACTAAATAAAACAGTACCAAAACCATATTTATCAAACTTTTGTGAAGTAAATTTTTCTAGAGGTTCGAAGAAACTATTTCACAAAACAAAATTTAATGAAGAGCTTGTTGAATTATGTTTTTTGACGGCAAAAGCTTTGAAGGAGGGTGTGGCTAAACCAAAATAGGGGCTTTTCTTAAACACAATAAATTAATTGTGGATGGGGAGGTATATGATAGACACAGCTTAGAACAAGATGATGGAGAAGAAGAAGAAGGAAGGAAGGGTGCAAAAACATTAACTGATAGATCATCAGAAGCAAGAAGCGACTGGGAACAAACGAGGAAACTGTCTAGAACAAGGCAAAAAACTGCTAGAAGAAGGAAGAGAAGTAAGCGGAAACGAGGACAGGAATGAACAGGAAAAGAGGAATGCAAACCAAAGTAGACTTAAGATTAGTGGAAATAATAATTATAGACTTAGTTATATTATTAGCAATAGTGGGATTATGAGTGGGATGCATAGGAAAAATATTTGTAATGATAGAGGCGAAAGTAAAGATAATGGGGATATTATATCTAGTACAAATTAAAAAAAAACTTAAAAATGAGGATAATAATAAAACTACCAATAGATTAAGGAATAAAAAAAAATAAAGGAACTAAAATTAAGCACGTGGAACGTCAGAACAATGTTAATACCGGGTAAAATGATGGAGATTGGGGACGAATTAAAAAAATACAAAATAGACAACATAGCGGCCTTACGGGAGATAAGATGGGAAGATTATGGGGTGGTAGAAAAAAATGATTTTAGTTTTTATTACTCAATGAATAAAAACCAAGGACAATATGGGGTAGGTTTCATAATCTTGTATTAAAATTTAGACCAATAAGTGAACGACTGGCATGCCGGAGAATACAATCAAAACCAATGAATATATCGATAATAAATACATACGCACCAACTGAAGGTGCAGATACGGAGGAGAAACAAAATGTGTATGAAAAAATTGGGAGAAGAAATGGAAAAAATACCAAAAGGAGACACAATACTTTTAACTGGCGACTTCAACGCACAAATAGGAAAAGAGGACTACTTGGAAAGTACACTGTAAATGAAAAAACAAACAGCAACGGGCAGCGCCTATGTAATCTGGCAGCAAGGATGAATATGATAATAAGTAGCACTAACTTTTCCCACCCAAGAAAACACAAGATAACATGGACATCGCCGGATAATAAATATAGTACACACATAAATCATGTGCTTATTAATAGAGAAAAGCATTCGTCGATCAAAGATGTACTAACATACAGAGGGGCGAATGCCGACTCGGATCACTACATGGTAGTGGCCACAATCAAACAAAAAACCAAAAATATAAACGCTACAAAAACAAACCGAATTAAATGGAACCTCGAAAAATTCAATAATGAGAATATAAGAAGCGAATACGAGAAGCAAGTATAATATTAGATAATGTTTACTGAGTTCAGCGGAAAGTCAATTGTGGAGAGAGAAAACGAAATAAATAAGCAATGGCATGATGAAAAATGTCGAGAAATTGTAAGAGCAAAAGGAGTCGCTAGAATAACATGGATAACTACAAACAACCCAGAAGATAGAGAGGAATATGAGAGAATAAGGTAAATCTGCAACAAATTGATAAGAAATACTAAAATAGAATGGACTAATGACAGAATAAGAGAAACAGAAAATGAAAAAATTAACAAAAATACAAAAGCCTATTATAAAAATGTATGCGTCAGTCCAAAACTAACAGCGTCAAAAGTGAAACTTTTCATGTAATTCAAAAACTGTCAAGTGTACAAAAAAATACATTGCAGCAAAGAAAAATTGACTGGAAATTATAATAAAAATGATTTATAATAAAAATCAAGAAAAATCTACAGACTATCCCGAATTAATTACTACGGAAGTTTCACTTGTACGTACTATTATTTACATATACATAAAACTATATACATATACGTACATGTGAAACTTCCGTAGTAATTAATTCGGGATAGTCTGTAGATTTTTCTTGATTTTTATTATAAATCATTTTTATTATAATTTCCACTCGATTTTTCTTTGCTGCGATGTATTTTTTTGTACACTCTTTGACAGTTTTTGAATTACATGAAAAGTTTCACTTTTGACGCTGTTAGTTTTGGACTGACGCATACATTTTTTGTATCTTCATTGACAATAACTGAGAATAAAAACAATATTAAAAAAATTTTAATATGAAATAATTTAATAGACATATACATATATATATATATATATATATATATATATATATATATATATATATATTGAACCAGATATCTTAGATAATAAGAGAAGTAGTATTATAAAATTAAGTTTGCTAGTATGAAATATATATGAAAATAACATAATTTAAGAAAACAAGTAAAAAGGAAACACTTTTCTTAATTTAAACAACATATCAAATAAAGATATATTAAATAACAGCCTATAACAATATAATAAAAAGGAATTACCTCAATGATAACATAAAATATAGATATTGCCTAACCAATGTAATGGTGTAAATAAAGTTGCCTAAGACGAAGAATAATTTCCATATCATAACAGCTGTTCATCTGAAATGAAAACAAATATTACTATAGTTAATTCATTATAATCATTAATTTAAGAATAAGAACAAATATAAATATTGAATAGAATATAATCCAATAGATTTCATAGATAAACAAATAATGGCATATAGACAAATAACATAAGAGAATTTATATTTATAATTGATATGAATGTAACAAGAATATACTATCAATAATAATATTGAATGTTGTACTATGTAAGTGTATCTAAGTATAACCAATTTTAATGTATTTGTATGTATGAAATTGTTTTGATAAGTGATTGAAGTTTCAATTATCTGATTACAAAGGACAATATCTTATTGGTTGTAAAAGATGACATAACAAACTGTGAATCAATAAATAAACTTTTGAATAGTGATCTGGAAAAGAACAAAAGACTGTGTTGTTTAAAAAAGTTGAAAATCGAGGGGACGCTTAGGGAGAACGGTAGCTGGTGTTAAGAAGCGAGCAGTGTGTGGGATAGTGTTCCTAAAAATTTAAAGATATTCCCGGTATAAGACATTTAAACTCCTAAAGTACTGTTAAATATAATATTAGAAATACTTACAGTTAATTGTAACAAGTTTTCCGACAAGAATCTGTGAAATTTTCAACAACTTTGGTTTTTTTTGGAGATTCCGTGAAGTGTTCCTGGGATCCAGAGACTTTCTTCCAAATTCAAGATCAACAGGTCAGTGTATTTAAATCATTTATTGGCCAATAAATAGTGTAAAAACTCAAAATCCCAATTAAATACTTAATTTTATAAATTGACAAACTTTTGAAAATATGATCGATCTAAAAAAGAAAGAAACAGACTTTATATAGTGTATTCATTGCATAAATCATTAAATTTAATAAAAGGCCGAACTTTATATAAATTAAAATATGTACTTACGCTAATCACGCCATCTTGTAATCGCAGAAATCTGGTGATTGAAATTTTATAATGTTGTAACCATGTCCATTTGTATATAATTTCTATTTTTCTATCCATGTATATAACTCATTTCTTCCCACAGCTATTTGTATCATATATAACTATGATATATATATGAATTCTTTTATGTTTATTGTAAATTGCCATTTACTTGTTTGCATCGTCAACAAACTGTGTTGTGTAATATCGATGTTTCTCACGTATCATAATTGTTCATTTCATGTTAAAGCGCATGACTAGTTTTCACGCATGCGCATTTATGATATTATTAAAATCAATAAATAGGTACAAAATATCCATTGGCGTCGCATATTATTTTATCAAATAAATATTGCATTGATAATTAAATTGATTTCAAATAATGTGTTTTCTTTTTATTTCAACTATTACATCAGTATAAATTGCCAGGACTCAAAGGGAAAAAGGATTTCATGCTCCCGAATAATCTAATTAACATAAATTATTAAACAAATATTAAGAACAAACTGAGCTAGCCAAACTTACAAATAAAACTAAAAATCTAAATAATAAACTTCTATAAATAAATTTCACAATAAAAAAATAAGTAAATTAATACAGTGTATGTTAATAATTGTCACCCAAAACGTGGGGCGTTGTAAAAATTTTGGTTATATTTGTAAAATTTAATACTCAATCAAAATGGCAAAACGAATGATGTTGAGAGATGGAAGGCAGGTAGGAGCAGACAGTGATTCGGAAGAGGAAAGGGAAGAAAGAAGTCATGGTATGGGAGATTATGAAGCAGTATATTTGGAACAAGGACAACAATTAGAAGGAGATGCACAGGAAGAAGGTTTGACAGGAGATGGGGAAGCTGTAGAACAAGAAGATAGGACACAGGAGATGCAAAATAGAAGAAGTAGAGATGATAACAATGATACAATGATGCAAATTTTGATTAGCATGAAGGAAGATATGGTGAAGATGAATGGTAAAATGAATAAAATGGATGGAAAAATAGACACCGTGAGTGAAAACATAAAAGAAATGAGAGAAGATATGAGAAAGTGGGATGACAAAAGAAAAAAAGATAGGAAAACTATGGTAAAAGATTTTAACCGAGTAGAGGGGAACATTGATGGTAAGATGGATAGTAACAAGGATAACATAAATGTGGAAACGATTGGTAAGGAGGACAAGATTAATGAAAATATGAACAATATTAAGGAAGATTTGAAAGCGACTATAAATAAAAATACTGATATGATGGAACCGAAAACAAGTAATAATTTGGAAAATAAAATTGATGATATGAAACCAGAAAATATTAAGGAACTCAAGGAGAACCAGGAAGAATTTGAGAATGAACAATTTAGAAGGCAAATAGATGAAGTTAACTTAGATATGGAGGATCAAAATAAAAACTTGAAAATAGAACCAAAAGAAAGCGGAATCAAAATGGAAGAAAATTTACCAGGAACTATACAAACGGAAATATCAAAACAAACTAGTAATATAACAGATAACTATGAACGGAATGAAATTAGAAATGATGGAAATGGGAATTTTGAAAAAGAAGAAATTTCAATGGAAATTAAGAATATTGAGAAGAATAATCAGGAATTAACCAATATAACTGAGGGTACAGAAGAAAAGGAAACTGGAGAAATGGAATACATAAGATTACAGGAACAAGCGATTGACGAGGAAAATCAACATTTCCAAGAAAAAGTAAATAAAGAAATCACAAATTTAAATGGTATAATAGAAAGATCAACAGGCATATGTACTAGAAGAAGTGGAATAATGGATAGACAAATTAACAGAGAAATAGAAGAAATGAACCGGAGATTAAAGGACACAGTAGAAGAAATAGAAGATAGTATAAGAAGAAATGAAGGAGGTATAGGATGTTCAGGAAATTTTTATAATAATGTAGTAACAGGAATAAAATGGGACAACATAATGACTATGATTCATACAAAAGCTTTCTCTAACATAATAATAAGTGAAATGAATTCATGGGAAGAAATTTATGAGATATGGGACAACAGAGTTAAAAAGGATACCGTAGAGAATAGACAGACGCTTCAGAAATTTATCGAGCATCAAACAACAAGAGAAGAAAGCAAGAAAAAGGTTAGAAAAAGAAAAGCAAATCAAATAATAGAACAAGAGAATAGGAATGAAATATGGAGACGAAAATGCAATTCAATGAAAAAGGGAAAGGATACAGAAATGAAGTTGAAATTAAAATTTATTATTAATGAGTAACACAAGTATAAATAATGTACATAGAATTTATTATTAATGAGTAACACAAGTATAAATAATGTACATAGAATTTATTATTAATGAGTAACCCAATTCTAAAGAATGTATATATGTTATGTTACGAATAATATTTAAAGAAGGAAATGATAGTCATAAGGATAGATTTAAATTTTAATATTAAGTAGTGTACAAAGATAAAGTAGATATTAGACAGAATTTTGTTTTCCATTTGACAGCTGATAATCCAATTAAATTCATCACGTTTGTTTCTTCAGAACCTAAAAAAATAAATATAATATAATATAAAGAAAAATTTATTAGATAAAACTTATAATTAAAACATTTTAAAAAAATTTGAGTATGGCAAATCTATATATATATAGCAAATAAAGGAAACAATTTATAAGAGATACTGGTTTTACATAGAATGAAACTATTAAAGAATATAGGATAGAGGGGATAAAATAAGAATAACTCAAGTATCAAATAGAAGTTCACATTTTTAAATAGGGAAATAAGATGTAAGTAATAAAGGATAGGAAAGGATAATAATGAATGATATTGATTAAAAATATAGGAGGTAATGTTTAATGTCAATTAGAATCTTATAGATTACTTGAAAATACAGGAAGGAATAAGGAAGTTGATATTGATGTATATATGAATTTAAGAAATAATTAATTATATTGAATAATGAATATTGAAAAGAAATATGATATGAGGAGTATGTAGAAGTATAAT
Source organism: Galeruca laticollis (assembly GCA_963921935.1). NCBI lineage: Eukaryota > Metazoa > Arthropoda > Insecta > Coleoptera > Chrysomelidae > Galeruca > Galeruca laticollis. The sequence goes on along the minus strand of OY998179.1, from coordinate 46,074,278 downwards.
GTAATTACAAAGAAATAAGTTGATATATAAGTGGATGTTAGGAAGAAATGTTAATAAAGAAGTATTATATGAAGTAATATTAAAAATATAAATTGACATTGATCTTAATCAAGTGTATTTTAAGGAAAGAATTAGGAGACAGTTATTGAAAGAAATAGATTTTGTAGTAGGAAAAATGTGAACAAATATTTGAGAAACAATGGTAAAGAAAGTAAGATTATGTCATAAAATTGTTAAATTTTTTTTGAATAAAATAAAATCAATCATTTATAATAAGAAAATTGAAATTTAAATAAATATCCAGGGTATGGATATCATTTAAATTTAAATTTGAGGGGAATTGAACCAGATATCTTAGATAATAAGAGAAGTAGTATTATAAAATTAAGTTTGCTAGTATGAAATATATATGAAAATAACATAATTTAAGAAAACAAGTAAAAAGGAAACACTTTTCTTAATTTAAACAACATATCAAATAAAGATATATTAAATAACAGCCTATAACAATATAATAAAAAGGAATTACCTCAATGATAACATAAAATATAGATATTGCCTAACCAATGTAATGGTGTAAATAAAGTTGCCTAAGACGAAGAATAATTTCCATATCATAACAGCTGTTCATCTGAAATGAAAACAAATATTACTATAGTTAATTCATTATAATCATTAATTTAAGAATAAGAACAAATATAAATATTGAATAGAATATAATCCAATAGATTTCATAGATAAACAAATAATGGCATATAGACAAATAACATAAGAGAATTTATATTTATAATTGATATGAATGTAACAAGAATATACTATCAATAATAATATTGAATGTTGTACTATGTAAGTGTATCTAAGTATAACCAATTTTAATGTATTTGTATGTATGAAATTGTTTTGATAAGTGATTGAAGTTTCAATTATCTGATTACAAAGGACAATATCTTATTGGTTGTAAAAGATGACATAACAAACTGTGAATCAATAAATAAACTTTTGAATAGTGATCTGGAAAAGAACAAAAGACTGTGTTGTTTAAAAAAGTTGAAAATCGAGGGGACGCTTAGGGAGAACGGTAGCTGGTGTTAAGAAGCGAGCAGTGTGTGGGATAGTGTTCCTAAAAATTTAAAGATATTCCCGGTATAAGACATTTAAACTCCTAAAGTACTGTTAAATATAATATTAGAAATACTTACAGTTAATTGTAACAAGTTTTCCGACAAGAATCTGTGAAATTTTCAACAACTTTGGTTTTTTTTGGAGATTCCGTGGAGTGTTCCTGGGATCCAGAGACTTTCTTCCAAATTCAAGATCAACAGGTCAGTGTATTTAAATCATTTATTGGCCAATAAATAGTGTAAAAACTCAAAATCCCAATTAAATACTTAATTTTATAAATTGACAAACTTTTGAAAATATGATCGATCTAAAAAAGAAAGAAACAGACTTTATATAGTGTATTCATTGCATAAATCATTAAATTTAATAAAAGGCCGAACTTTATATAAATTAAAATATGTACTTACGCTAATCACGCCATCTTGTAATCGCAGAAATCTGGTGATTGAAATTTTATAATGTTGTAACCATGTCCATTTGTATATAATTTCTATTTTTCTATCCATGTATATAACTCATTTCTTCCCACAGCTATTTGTATCATATAAAACTATGATATATATATGAATTCTTTTATGTTTATTGTAAATTGCCATTTACTTGTTTGCATCGTCAACAAACTGTGTTGTATAATATCGATGTTTCTCACGTATCATAATTGTTCATTTCATGTTAAAGCGCATGACTAGTTTTCACGCATGCGCATTTATGATATTACTAAAATCAATAAATAGATACAAAATATCCATTGGCGTCGCATATTATTTTATCAAATAAATATTGCATTGATAATTAAATTGATTTCAAATAATGTGTTTTCTTTTTATTTCAACTATTACATCAGTATAAATTGCCAGGACTCAAAGGGAAAAAGGATTTCATGCTCCCGAATAAGCTAATTAACATAAATTATTAAACAAATATTAAGAACAAACTGAGCTAGCCAAACTTAAAACTAAAACAAAAAATCTAAATTATAAACATATTCATTTAAATCATCTACAAAAATAAGTAAATAAAAATATAATATAATATAAAATAGTAATAATATATATATATATATATATATATATATATATATATATATATATATATATATATTACATATACATATATTACATATACATAAACATTCTACATTAAGAAAAGAACTATATAAGTAATTAATATGACTTATGTTAATGAATCACAGATTCAAATATCTTTATCTGCACTGTCATTTTTATTTGGCAAAATAGAAATAATTGGCTGATGATAGCTAAAGTAGGATGCAAATACTTCAGATCTCAATGAATTCAAGTGTCTTGAAAAAACAGCATCCAAGCAAGTTCCATATCTTGTTGTTGAAATATGAATGTCATTGTTTATTTTTAATTGTAATTTATCATATAAAAATGAAATGAGTGGTTCTGAACTTTTGTCACTAAAATTTACATTAAAATCTCCAGCTAAGATCATTGGAATCTTATCTTTTTCTGATTTAGCTTCGGATGCATGTGGTATAGTATATATTAATAATTTGTTGAAGATAAACTCGATAATTTCATTAATTTTTTGTTTCGGATAAATATATATTGATATAATAATTATAGATAATTGTTTTGAAGTTGTACATATTACTGCACACAAATCACCGACACTTAATTCTTGTGATCTTTCTAGATTTTCAGCATCATACGGTGATGAATGATTGTTATCAGTTAATTCTAATGTATTATTACTATCTGAATTTTTCTGAAATATTGCAACCCCTCCAGCTCTTCTTTGTCGTCTTTTATATTTAATAACACATCTAAAATTTGGAATTTCTATATTTTCATCATTGTTCATCCATGTTTCAGATAACAATAATATATCACAATTTTGTAGGACTTGATCTTGATGTATGACTATTTTTATATTGGGAAAAATATGTAAAAAAGCAGCTATTTCCACTTCACCTCCATAAATTCGTTGTTTCGATAAATGGTTGTAATAATCTTCATTATTTGAAATTTGTATATCATATACTCCTTCTCCACATATAAATTCTTTAAAATTGTCCCAATTATCGTGAATAAATTTCACTATTATTAATCGTATCAAATAATGAAATTTTTGAGTTGAAAAAATAAAATAAGACAAACATCTGAACAAGCAATTTCCATCGCCAACGACTGAAATTGAAGTTTTTTGTCCATTCATTTTCATTTATCAAAAAATAATTTTAAATTACAATTACAAAAAAAAATATTTCCATAAATAAAGCAACACTAGTTACAACGACTTTCTCTGATGAACTGAGACTTACTTGCTCTTCTACGTACAGGTTAGCAAATATAGCTGAAAGTTTGAAAGTGGACACGCCCACGATGCGCGTTGGTCTCAATGCGGAAAGTAGGAGATAACACAGTTTATGCTTAAACTTTAATGAGTACAGAACTTATCTGTACGGACAAGTATACCTGTTTATTTCATTTTTCAATATATTTCAATACTCTTGTTACGTTTTATTACATATTTTTTTCAAAATAAAACAAATAAATACACAATGCAAAGAAATTTCCTAGTTTTTATCGCCTTAATTTTAAAGGTGAACAATTTCTATATTAATTTCGCACTGGATTATACCAATATCGGCAGAAATTATTAAGCGCTTTTGGTATCCTTTTCCCCCCGAATGCGTTCTCACTTTATCGTTCGCGCAGCGAAGTGGGGATTGATAAACGGAATAACATGATCGCCATCAATAAACAATGCCCTGCGACTATTCTCGGCGTCTCCTCTTTGTGCGGATCTTCGTTAATTTTTTCCGCCTCTCTCACGAGGAGTTTAATAGTTTTGTTAGCTCGACGAGTTAACTCTCATGACAAAACGCTAGTGTCCCATAAAAAGTTTCACTTCAAAAATTTATGAACAAAATAAGACTTATAAAGGTAAAATTAAAGGTATAAGGAATAAAAACGGCCAAGTTATACAAGAAGAAGCTGCCCGTGAGAGAAAACTTAGCCATATGTACGAGTATGGCCAAGTTACATTCTCGTTTATAAGGTACTGGAACTTCTGCTAGATCTGCGAATATTATTTAATAGACTAGATCTAGAACTGTGAGAAATTGTTAACTAGACGAACAGGTTCTTCGAATGCTCGAGGAATATCCAGAAACGATTACCAGTAAAATTGTTAAATTATGGAATCAAGCTACTGTGCAAAACACTATGTGAAAATGAACTACTGGAGCAGCTACTATTATCGCACAACTTCCAAGTTTTTTTTTCAATTGCGTACAATACCTAATTATGTAGTTTTATTCATTACTTAAAAGTTTGTTAAACCCTGTATATATGATTTCAGATAAATTCATACACAAAAACCAATGACTGTATCTATGTTTATGTTATGCAAATATTCGTGTTATGCAATTTTGAATGAAAATACGACACTGCCGTCACAGTTAATACCGGTTCTGCTGAAACAAGTTCCAATCAAGTTCATTCCAAACTGGTAATTATGACTAAAATATTATACAAGGGTACGTGCATTCAATGAAGGATGTATTGTAGATGTTTTATACGCAATATTGATATATTGTTTCCGTGATTCTAAGTATTTTTAATTTAATATGACTATCCGCTTTATTTCATTTCCTTACTGAATAATGAAATAATCCACTATTTCTATATTTCCTGCTGTTTATTAATTTATTGTATAGTAAAATTGTTTCAAAAGTATTTTTCATATTTTGAAAAAGAATGCAGTATTTTCCTTGAGTAGAAATTGGTAATTAAAAAATAACATCTCATAAAAATATTCTTTCTCTATTATATACCTCTGTTTTCTGTTATCAAAACTTTAAGGGATATGAGCTCAAATATCCTTCTTAAAATCTCGGAACAGTTTCCCAAATTATGTTTAGTAGCAATCTCCTTATTATAATGAATTTACAACTTACACGATATAGAAATCATAGAACTGAGAAAATGATTTCCTCTAGTTAAGTAAATAAAGCAAAGCATTGTCTGTCTTGCTAAGTAAAATTCTACACAAATACTTATAATCCATATTAATTCAGCCAAATATCAATCCTCGCTAGCACAAAATGCAAAAAAATATGATAAAATCTCATAAAAAGCAGTTTTACCAAACTCGTATATTTTTTGAGTTACTAGCTACATTTGTTTGGTAAAACTTTACTCTGCTTAATTTCGTTAAATACACCGTTAGTTTTTTGAGGAATGATATTATATAACGTTTCTGTTTTCCTTAAAATTTCATCTTCTCCTGAATCAAGTTCCCCAAGAAAGGGAGGTTCAATTTACATTAGTATGTGCATGAAATCGGTTACTATTTTCAACAGTTGTTTTAACAACGGGTAAAGAACAACATAATTATCTTGGTATGGTAATGGTATCCGGCTGTCAATGTAAACAAGTTATTCAAGAAGTGGAAGAAAAGATACCAACATTTTGTCAGAGTATATGAGAAAATTGTCCTTTAGGATTTGAAAAATGAAGTCGTCATAATTAGAATTAACGTATAATTTACTTAACAGAATCGCAGAAAGTCACGGTAACCGGTTAGTTTTACTGAAAAACTAGATTAAATAAAGGTTTTCAAGATGACGGGGATTTCAACTAATACTTTTGTTTAACAAATTTTAGTGACGCGAATACTGTTGATATAGAATGAAATAATATTTTTTTCTACACCCGTGTTATAACAATGCACTTATATGCCCATAATCCGTTTCATAATGATACCCATTATGATACAGATTTTTCATTACGATACAGATTTTTAAATCAACCCATAATTTTTCAATCAAACATGCTGTGCATTTGAATACTACGAAATTAGTAAAAAATATATGAATGTACGCCCCACCCCATATTTATTCGTTAATTATTTAAATGGAAAATGCAAAATTCAAAACATTGGTATTAATAAATTTGGTGATATACCTAGGGAAGAAAATAGCAACATATTTAAATGTGCCTGATCCGAATTTATATAGAGGGCATTGTTTTCGTAGGACATCTGCAACCGTATTAGTAGATGCCGGTAGTGATATTACTATATTAAAACGCCATGGTGGCTGGAAATCCAATTCAGTGGCAGAAGGCTACATTGAAAATTCGGTTCAGAATAAAATCAGCATTTTCAATACAATATCGAACTCTATTGAGACTAGCAATAATGAAATAAATGTAAATATTCCTTACACTTCCAGATCAGTGGGACCTGGAATAAACTTTTCAAACTGCACAATAAATAATCTTAATATTTTTAAGAAATCGGATTAATTACAATTATTATATGTTGAATATAAATACAAATAAAATGTTTATAGTTTTCTTGTATCTATGGCAATAACAATACCCGAGGTATTAATTACAATTTTGTAGATTTTTTTTTATAGCAATACCAATAATTACTGTTACCTATTGTGTTTAATAAAAATATAAAATTCATGTTTTTGATTATTTATCGGGTGTAGAGAAAATAGCGTATGCGACTCTCATGTAATGGTTATTAATACACTCGCATAAACCATACGAAACTCGCCTTCGGCTCGTTTCGTACCCCGGTTAATGCTCGTGTATTAATAACCATCATTACATGATCGTTGCATAATATGCTAATTGTAAATCTGCATATAATTAAAAATCGAATAAAAATTGAGAAACTGGGACACCGAGCAAATCTACTAGGTCGAAATTGGTTCCAAAGTTTGGGTTTATCCATTGTAGAGGTAAGTCAAATTTATTCCCTTAACAACTATCTCCAGGAGTATCCTAAAGTAACGGATCAGCCGGATAATGATGAAGGAGAAATTCCAGTGATATATCATAGCCGCACACTGACTCTCATTGAAAAAAATTCGCCCAAGTGGACAAAGAAGCACTTTCCACAATTACGGGAATTTAAAAATTCCATGATTATATTTTTGGTCGTAAAGAGACTATCAGGACCGATCATTAGCCGGTACTAGGTAGGTTCAACCCATAAAAAAGTGTTCCAGAGATTCTTTTACCCAGAATGTTGAGATGGACTTTAATATTGTCTGCATATAACTACGATTTTGTTGATGTTTCAGTTTCCAAGATTCAAAATACAGATGCTCTAAGCAGACTACCTTTGAATAGTTATACGGCAGAAGCTTCAACGGCTGACGAAGTCCTGATGCTGGAAAAGATTCCACAAAATAATTTCTGCGCAAATTACATTGGCCTAGAAAGTAAAAAAGATTCAGTGTTATACAGAATTTTACAGTGGACATAGAAAGGCTGGCCAGATATGGAAGCTGTTTTCCACCAGAGTACACACCTTTTCTACTACGGAAAAATTAAATAACCTGCTATCAGGATTGTTTATTATGAGGCACCAGAGTTATAATTCCACCAGGTGGGAAAGCGTACTAAAGATACTGCCCACTGCACACCCAGATATAGTTAAAAAGAAGGCAGTAGCGTGGTCATATATCTGGTGGCCTAGCATGGACAAACGAATTGAAGATTTAGTTAACCAGTGTGCTGAGTGTCAAGAGTCAAGAAATATGCCCAAAAAATTGCCGGTACACCCTTGGAAAGGGGCACGGGCTCCTTGGAATCGACTGCATTTAGATTTTGCACGTCCAATGAATGGAAATATTTTTCTTATTGTAATCTACGCCTACTCAAAATTAGTACTCAAAAGTAAAATTGGTGCCTGCACCTACAGTACCTCGACGATCACGGTGCTACGAGAACTTTCATCTACACATGGCTTACCAGATGTGGTGGTTTCGAATAATGGAAAAGCTTTCACTTCTACAGAATTTCAACAATTTCCTAAAAAAGACCAAATCAGACAAGCACCGGTGGTACCTTATCATCCCAGTAGTAATGGACAGGTCGAAAGGATGGTGCAAAGTGTAAAAAATGTCATTTAAAGTAAAAAACGCCATTAAAATTATGGCTGGTACAAATATACACCGGGCACGCTTACGATATTTATTAACTCAACATATAACCCCTCACAGTACGACAAGCAAATCACACGCGGACACGCGGAAATGTTAATGGGCCGTAAAATAGCTACTATGCTAGACAAATTACAACCAGATTTTCGGAAAGAAATTATTACCAAACAAGAACAACATTACGAACAAGACTAAAAGACCAGAGTTTTTAATGATTGTTTGGTTTTTGGTTCCTATTTTCCCTTATTTTAATCCAAAATATTTCCGTTCCCAAAATGTGCGGCAACCATGCGTACACCCTAACGTATCATATAAAATGTTGTATATCTTCATCACCTGGTCAAGCCTCTATTGATATATACACCTGTTGATGCCCTACGAACTGTTCCAAGAATTGACAATTAGCAGAGAAACCTAACGTTCATCCTATGAAGCACGTGTGATATCGCGATATAATTAAAGAAATTTCGAGAATATAGCGGTCCAATGAACTGATCCAGTTTATGGAAGATACTTTACGGCGGGCCAGAAATGGATACCATCGACGATAGTTAAAGTAACAAAACAACTGAGCTATAAGGTACAAACGCCTGACGGGAAAATCAAGCGTAGACATTCCAATCAGATCTGTTCTCGAGTTTCAAAATCAGATCAACCGATTGATGGAGAGCTTTCTGAGGAACTAGTAGCGACTGAATTGTTACCGCATCTAGCGCCAGAAATTATGAATATGAAATCCACCATAGTTCCCTCGCCACCATCAGGAAGAGTTCGAAGAGCTACTAAATACCTAGAAGATTATACCACATAAAAACCGTCCAGCGGGGTGGAGTGTGGTGTATTGGCAACACCTCCGTTAAGATTTTCGAATACAGTGTCAATGGACATTGACTCAAAACTAGAGAACTGTGTCTCTAGCGACAGGTTATCGTATCCTTATTCATTATAATTTTGTATGAATAAAGTAGTTTTTCTATAAAAATAGTGGTAGTTAGTTATTACACATCCATGTTACGAACAGGCTGCATATCTATCAGAAAGATTCAAGTTAATCTAGAAAGGACGATTTCTCGCAAGAATTTAGGAACGCTCTGTAAATATAAGTACTGACCTGAATAATTAGGCCAACTACGGTACATTGCTTGCATGTCCATCAAATATCATATTAGACTAATTAGAGTTACTGACACAATCAGTACACCGAGTTGAGTGGCCTCCGATCTATTTTTAATATACCAAATAATTCAACATCACTGTTATAACTGTTTTTCTATATACGGTTGAATGTTACACAGAAATTTCATGTTGTTTTGATTTATCAATATTTTTACTTGATTTGCATATTAGTATTATAGCAGCATGCAATTCATCATCGTTTTCATTTATGTCCATATTTCACTGTTGGATAACAATAAGAAGTATACTTCTGGAGTTCTATATTATATATTTTTGTTCGAGATAGCTATCAGTGCAAATTTATTATAAATCAAGGATTATTTCGCGAAAACTTATCTTTCAAAACAAAACTAACTAAAAGTGTTAATTACATAATTAACAAAAAACAATTTTTGAGCAGTTGATGTGGGTAGCGCAGAAATAACGTACTAAATGCAAATTAGATTTTAAACAGTTTAGATCCTTGCATTCCACGAATAGGTCAATTCAAGGTTAATTAATTTTTTTAATACAATTAATAGTTTCAGAACGTGATCTTATCTCAACTTGTTCTTGAAACAATACAAAATACCTCCACTTCTATGGTATTAAATGTTTTTTGGTATAATGGAAGACCCAGTCGCATATTTTTTACTTACAGATATCATCTTCAACCGAAAAAAGTCTATAAATAACGTATCTTGACCTTCTTGGAATTCATTTCATTCAAATATAAACTTAGATAACCTCATCTTTTCCTCAACTAGCATGCATACCCATTCCACTCTCTTCCAGTGCTCGTTCTATTCCGAAAACGCGCGTTCTCAGAGGCCAAATTTTGTTGATCGATTCAAATTGATCATCAAAATTGGAATTCTGGTTTATTCACTTCGGTTACCCACGTAATTGGGCTACTTTCAGCATTATTTTGAGGCAACAAATTTCAAAAAATCGCAATTCGCAATTTGGGCGAACAAATGTCCTATTGATGTCATTTTGTAATATTTAAAAATATAAAAATGAAATAGTAGTACAACAATGTTGTCAAATGAGAAGAAATTCTCATAATAATCAAAGTAGGTTATAAAGTATGTTGCTAGTTGCAACTAATGGTAATTTCAACTATCAACTCTCATTTGTCAAAAATGTTCTTTTCGCCGTTTCTGTCCGTATGTTATATTAAATCATAAGACCACCTTGTTAGAGTTCGCCATACAGTCTACACCTTTTGATAAAGGAGATGGTCGTACTATGCGAGACTTTAAGTCCGTGGGTTCCCGTCGGGCAAAGCCGAAGGTCTGGAATCTTAGTTTTTCCAGTGTGAAGCAGGTGCAGAGCACGTGTTCTTCAGTTACGTGTTCCACGAAACAGAAGCGACAGTCCGATTTTTGTTGCAGACCTAACCGTCTCAAATGTGCTCCTAAACGACAGTGTCCTATCAATAGAGTCCTGTTAGAATGCGTAGAGTGGTTTGGTTTACTATGAACGTCTTCGAGTATGTGAGCCCGAGATGTTTCTCCAAGGCCTTAGCGTTTTACGTTTGGCCCAATATGAGATGCAGGCTTTGGCGGTGCTTATTGCAATGTCAACGACGTGCTCTGATCCGATGAAGACAAAATCGATCCTTTTTTAGCGAGCGCGTCGTCATCTTCATTGCCCTCCACGCCGATATGCCCTGAAATCCAAATTAAAGTAACTTTGTTCCGCTTACTCCGGTGGTCAAGTATCTGACTGCTGTTCCAAACTAACTTACAATTCACTCGTTTGAAGCTCAGTGCATTTAGAGCTGCTTGGCTGTCAGATGATTTTAACAGACCTGTTCACCAAATACCCTCTACTCAGCTCTCTGGCACCCAGAGCTCTATAGCCATCATTTCTGCTATATTGGTGAACTTGCTTGACATTTTAACTGTTGAGTTAGTTCTGTCGACTTGCCTGCTTGGTAAGCATATTGGTGGGAATTTAACGGAAAATGCCCTTCCTAATGTGTTTGCCTAGGATCCCCTCTAAGGATTTTAGCGAGAATGATGTTAGGCAGATGGGGCGGTAGGAATTGGGTAGAGGGGTCTCCACTCTACCTGCCTTCTTAAAGAGGATAACCTTCCCCGTCGTCCACTCTAGTAGAATATAGGCTTGCTCTGTATATTCTTACCAAAACCGGCACCAGGATGCCTAGGCCTTTTTGGAGAGGGGCGGAGAGGATTATTCCGGTGATTTAAAGGGGGAAAGGAGTTTACCGCTCATAGGACAGTTTTGAGGGAGCCAATTTTGGCTGTGAGTCTCCAGTTGTCCCCACCTGGCCGATAAGACGGCCGTGTGGGGACGAGGAGGCACTACGGCTTGTTCTCCAGCATATGACAACCTGGGTAGTACATCTCTCTAACGTTTCCTAGTGGATTCTAGTATGTCTGATATACTCTGACAGAACATCCTCCAGGACTCTTTTTTTTGCCTTTCTAACTGCGATATTTGTCCCAGTCTCCTCACTCTTTGGCCCGGTTGAAGAGGCGCTTTTTTATTTCTAGTGTTCTGCTCCACCATTGAGTACCTCTATGGTCTCTTCTTTATCTTAGTTATCATGATAGCCAGATATGGACTGTTTGGAGTTCATCACTAGTCACTTCAAGTTCTGCACTGCATTTCTAATGGGCCTAATAACGTTACCCGTAAGGGATTTGGTCTTTTCTTTTAGGGTCGCGAAAGTGGGGTAGAGTTGATCGGCTTGTCCCCACGTCAAAATGGATGTGTCTATGATCCGAACATGAAGGCTCGGTTCAACCTCGTCTTAACAATATCCGCACTTAAAAATGCGTGGTGATTGTTATATCTAGAATTTCTCAGCGATTTTTACCCACGAAGGTTGGTTCCGAGCTTATATTATTTACCATAAGACCTTCCCCGATTTATAACATCACTCACCTCGTTTGTTGATATTGCAACTGCCCTGGTCCCTGCGGTGGGCATTAGCATAACACCACAACTCGAGTTACTTGTAATTTTTCTGGTAGTAGGCGATAAGTTTTCGCACGGCTGCAAGAGGAGAATCCTGACCCAGATCTCCCGGGAAGTAAGCGGAGCAGATCACTGCATTTTTCCTTCCTATCTCCATCGGGGCGGATAGATAAACAGGGTACAGTACTTTGTTAACATAAAAGATCCAATGTTATTTCTGATAACTAAGCAAGCTCTTGGTTTCTGCGTAGAGTCACTAGCTACTAACTTACCTGAGTGGTTTCCCAGCGGCTATTTCTGGAAATCCAGGGTTCCTGGATAAGTGCGATGTGGATTTCCTCCTTCGCAAACCTCCCGTGAATTATGTAGGAGACCGCTTTGACATACTGGAGGTTTGCTTGGAGGAAGCGCATGTTATTTTTTATGCTGAAGGTTAGGGCGATGCAGGAGGAGGGGGGGGGATGGAGGAGATGGAGTTGGTGGTGTGGGTGAAGGGGTTTTGGGAGGGGGATTTTGTCCACTGCTGTGTTTGCTCTTATATTTTTGTGCAGGGCCACCCTTCTTGCTGGGCTTTTTGGACTTGGGCATGATGCCCTCGGCATTTCTGGTGTAATTAAACGTCATTCGATCACGATTCTTTTTCGAAGGGTAGCATAAACAAAAAATCCATGGAAATAAAATCGGGCGACCTAGCCTATTCATTGCCCCGGAAAAAGAACATTTAAAAAGTTGCGAACTCGAACATCATAGTGTGGAAGCGCTCCATCCTGTTAAAAGAAATTTAGTTTTCATGGCGATTCATATAATCTTCCAGCGTGTGGGTTATTGAAGGATCAATAAGGTCTTCTGACAATTCCAAGTAAATGTCACCAGTAAAATTTCCATCAATAAAAATTGGCTCGATAATGTGATAGACCAGAATACCTGCCCAAATATTCTATTTTTGGGGCGTTTGTGCATGACCTTCTCTGAATACGTGTGGTTGGTATCACTCCAATAACGACAACAATTATGCCTGTTGACTTGTCGATCCGGATAATCTTCATTCAATTCTTGAACCAATGTCATCTTGTGTGGATGAAATGTATGTTTATGAACAATCCGCTGAACACTACTTTTTGGTACACCAGTTATATGAGCGATTTTTCTCAATGATTGCCTGTTATTGATTAGGAGATGACATCTACTTCAACAGCGTCAATTCTCATAGGACGCTCACGATCATGTTTTTGTTTGAAACAAAGCCATTTTCATCAAATTTTGTAATTAAATGTGTAATATACTGACGGCTTACTTGCTGTTTCACATGGGTTTTGTTAAAGGGTCTAGCAGCGACACCAGCACACTCATTCTTTTGATAGTACAGTTTTATTAGTTCAACTCTTTCTTGTGTACAATAAACAATTTTAAAAATTGGGATTTTATTAATAACCCATTTATGAATCAATTTCTTCTTCTTCTTCTGCTATCCATTAATGGATGTTTGCGACTACCTCTGATCATTTCGTTCGGTCTCTGATGGTGTAGATTAATTCTCCTGTGGTTCTCATCCCTGTGCACTGTTTGATATTTCGGAGCCACGACATCCTCTTTCTGCCCACTCCCCCTTTTCCCTCTATTTTTCCTTCTATTAATAGTTGGAGCAACTGGTATCTCTCGTTGCATATCACATGTCCCAGGTACGCTGTTTTCCTGCGTTTTATCGTGTTCAGCAATTCACGTTCTCTTGCTACCCTCCTCAGGATTTCCTCGTTGGTTTTTCTTGCCGTCCATGGAACTTTCAAGATTCTTCTATAAATCCACAATTCAAATGCTTCCAGTTTGTTCATGGTATTCATGTCTTCCACGTCATACGATAGGACGGACCATACGTAGCATTTTGTGTATCTTATTCTGAGATTGAAGTCAGAGTTCGTGAAAACGTTTTTGAATCTCATGAATGAGCTCCTCGCTTTTTCTATCCGGTACTTGATTTCCACGTCTGAAGACCAGTCTTCACATAGCCAGGTTCACAGGTACTTAAACTGTTTTACCCGTTCTATGTCTTCACTATTGTATGATAGCTTTGCATTCTGGAAATCATCAAATTTACGGGTGATTATTAGGCATTTGTGGTCTTCACATCTTGTTGCGTTGTTCTTTTTCGGAAGTGGGATGAAAAGAGACGTGAGCCATTTAGTTCGGAATTTTCCTTTGTTGTAAATTTGGTTGAGAAGTATCTTAATACCTTCGCTGTCTAATAATTTAAGCAGTTTTCTTATCCAAGATGTCTTCTAACAGTGGTCTTTCATCTGCAAATAGGTTGCCAATATATTATTCCCAGATACCTTTCCTCTGTGCGATGTCTTGTGCCATTTACCCTTGATCATTTTGTATGTTGGAGAAAGTCTGTTTCCTGTATACTCCTGCTGCTTCTTTCATTTTCTTGTGCAGGTTATACTCATTATGTTGTTCTTGTGAGTGTTCCATTTCTTCGCACTGTTCTTTCAGCCATCTATTTTTTTGCCATTCTTAAAGCTCTTCTTATAGCATTTTGCATTATTCTGTATTTGTCTCGACTTTCTGAGTTTTTGTATTTTCTTCTCTCTTCAAACATTGCTAATATTTCGACTGTCATCCATTCTTTCATTTTGACCTTTTGTTTGTATCATATTTCTTCTTTTGCTGTATTTATCATCATTTCTTCTATGTCCTTCCATGTCCTGTCAAGGTTCATCTCATCAGATGATTGTGACAGGGCTAAAGTTGTTAAGGTTTCATTTAATTTATGGCCTACTTTGCTTTTGATGCGGCCATCTTTAATTCCATCATAATCTATCTTTGGTTATTGTTTTGGTTTTCTATTATTTTTAGTTTTATTTCTGTTATGAGAAGGACATGGTCTGTTGGGACGTCGATTCCAGGGTATGTACATGTTCTTGTTACTGATATTCCGAATCGTTTGTTGATCTATATAAAGTCTATTCGGTTTCTAATTGAATGTTCGGGACAGTCTGCTGGGGCTCTCCATGTGTAGAGACGCCTGGGTGGTAGTCTGAACCAGGTGTTAGTTATGTTCATGTGCTCCTCTTGACAAAACTAGTGTAGCCGCCCACCTCAGTCGTCCCTCTCTCCCAATCCATAAGGGCCTATTAGTTCATCTGGTATGCCATTTCCAACTTTAGCGTTGAAGTCGTCTAGTATGAGGTTTATTGCGCGTTTTTTAACGTTTTTATGGATTAGTTGTCTCAGTTCTTCATAGAATTCTTCTGATGCCTCTGCGGGGGGCGTATACTTGTATTATGTTAATATTAACCGGATTTGCTTTCAATCTAAGTAATGTCATTCGATCTAAGTGTGGGAGGAAGTTAATTACACTCGGAGATAATTTTTCAGGAATTATTATTCCAACTCCTTTCCGATGATTTCTGTGTGACACATTTTCCTATGTCTGTCCACCATATCTCTGCTACTCCAAGGACATTTTCAACTTGATCATTTCTTGTGTTACATTAGTCAACTTCCCAGCTTCATATAGACTTTGTATGTTCCATGTACAAATTTTGATCTTTCTTCGTAGATTTACTCTGACTACTTTTTTATCATTTAACATTGTTCCCCCCGGAGATCCAATTGGGGAACTATTTTCACCTCCGGAAAATTTCGAGTTAAATGAAGTAATTTTTGATCTCTTGAAATATCTATCTTACAGATCCTGAATACGGTGTTTTCCCGGTGCCTTCCGTATTCTTATGCCTGTACGATATTGATTAATAACTGTTAACCAATATCCACATAATTGTGAAAGTTGGTTGTCCTTCTCCAAATGAAACTCGTGTGAAAACTTAACACATATTAATTATTAATAGGAAGTAATATTTCACATTACTTACTACAGAATTATATTTATTTAGTGACACTCTGTTAGGATATATAAAAACCGTTAACTTTATTTAAAAATGATATTGAACTGTTTATAGAGAACCGTATTATCTGTAAACCGATGCTTACTAAGAGAATATCGCAATTACTTAAAATTATTGAACGTAGGTGGAGGAAAGGTAAAATCGAATACCTAGTCCTCAGAATTATACAGAGAATTCAACGGTACTTCGTCTCACGAAATTCTCGCTCTACTGCCTCCTTTTAGACAAGCGGGGTGGCTAGGGGAGAAAAAATTGCTCTCGTTCCCTATCGGCTAAAGACAAATACCAGATGTTCTTTCTTTTTGAAATTATGTATGTAACTCAAGGTTAAGGGAGTTAAATATCATTTCAAAGCGCCACTTGAAAAATACCTAACAAACATATGCTGATGCAGCCATCATAAGCGGGGCAGGTATTTTTTAAAAGGGGATTCAATCTGTAAAATAAACATTGTTTATCGAACAATGCCGTTGACTAATTTCTTGGTTCATTTGCCTTTAGAGCCAGTTTCCCAACCCTAGGACAAAAGAGTGCCCTCTCATTCACTGGCTCCTCCACTCGAGACTGTTAACCAGTAAATGGGGGATTGCTTATACCGGCAATCATTCGGACGTCAGAGCCTAACAGCATCTAACAGGAAGCACCACTCGATGGCGAGGTTGACATTTTAATAGGAGATGCTATATTAGGCGTATCCTACCCTTTACCCTCCTAATCAACAAGGACTATGAATAAACATGAGTAGTTTCCCTTCAATCCCCTCCAACCAAAATTTGTTATTTAAAAAACTAAAATAACAATTAATGTTCTAGAACATGTATTACTCCATCCATAACAAAAAAATTGTTAAAGTTTTGAACGAGAATATTCAGAACTGACAATTTCAAAAACCCCAAAGATCCTGAAATAATTCCGTGTTTTTGAAAAGAAAATCATTCAAAATAAATAAAAATAACATGGTTGCATAGATAAAGAAAGTAGCTTCTAAATGATGTATTGCTGGACAACCCTTACCATTCAAGGTTCTTCAAGGGGTAGTTCTGGATGCTAGAGGTATGAAAAAAGCAGTTAGAATCTATAATAAAAATTAAGACGCTGTAGGTTGAGATTGACCAGTTTTGGCATTTTTTTAAAATTTCAACAACACTCGAAATATTTGAGGGTGTGAATTTTAGTTGGGACACTTTGTATACTCATCAAATTACGTTGAATGTACCCATATCTACTTCACGTATTAGTGCTGCTACTCTGCTTTCATTTATTATACATTTCCATTGGCAGTTTAACATTGAATTCACAAGTTCACCTCTGTATTGTCAAAACTCTCCAATTTCGTCAAACTCAGACATACTGTCTCCTTTTAAAGGTCATAAACATAAAGGAAGCTCTGCACACCGTATTGTAGAAATTATCAATATGACCACAGTACCCTTGATCTAAAAATTGTGCCCATATTATATGTATTGTTATTATACCAACCAATATCAATTCAAGTTTTTGCATAACGTTTTGTGAGGTCGTTAATTATCGCAAAAACATTGAATACTTAATGTCAGTTAATGAGTTCAGTATGTACAATTTTGACAGTCACACGTTATTATCATGTACATATACAGGTTTTTTAATTATCATTGTTTTTGCGTACAAAAGGTTTTGTTAGTGTAACTTGTAATTATATGTATTGTGTTCAATTAGTGCGTTCGTTCCCCTTTTACTATTTATATATAACAAAAACATTCAACTAAATACAAACTACCTAAAGGTACGTCCACACCAAAAGCAACACTTAGGAACATTATGTTTATGTTGCTTGTTCCTGGAATTTGTTTCTGAATGTTGCCAAAAGTTTATTTAAGTTCCCCATTGTTTACGGTTGCCGCAACAAAAGTTCCTATAAGTTTCTTGTTTCCATATTCCGCGGTAAAGATCAAAGGAAATATAGAAACATCGGTAAACAATTTTAGTTTCTCAACGGTATTTTTATCAGTGTGGATACGTTGTTGCTTGTTCCCTAAATCGAAACTTGTGTAGTGAAGCCGTCGCATCGGAATCGAAAATATCAGCTTAAGTTGATTCAACTAGTTAGTATTAATACTATTCCTGAAAAATATGAACAGCATTCAACTGAAAACGAAAATGTGATTCCCGAAACACAAGATGGTAAAGGCTGACAAAGTGACAATATGAGACATACCAATGATGGTATGGGGCTACAGAATGAATAACAAATATCTACTTTTATTGAAAAGCCACAAATGAGTGAGAAACTAGACGCAGGATTTAAAAGACTGAAGAAAAACGAGGTACATAAAAGTCAAAAGGCGGGGCAGAGGAAAGACGAGAAGCCTACATGTTCTTAAAGCAACTACAAAAAAAAACGAAAAACCAGTTCAGCATTTTTGGAGAACATGTGGCTTGTAAAATTCGAAGTTTAAAAACCTAGTTTGCAAAGAACACCGTGGAATATTTAATTGGAAATATTCTGTGGGAGACTTCCCTCGGCAAATACGACCACCTCTATATATACAATGGGCTACCTCAAGTTCATAAGCCAACAGCTCTATAGCATCGGGCGGGGCATCGCCGTATTCATCATATGTGACACTTTCTTCTCCTGAGTATGCGGCTTCAACTTTTCTTAAAACTCTGCCATCAACATCAGCTGATATTGAAATATCAAGCTATATTCAAGAACCAGCTAACAGCCAACACGATATTATTTACAATGCTTTGTCATCTATTTTGTAGTGTAAGACAATAACATTATTATTAGACGAGTGCAGAATGTATATTTTCATGTTATCCTAATAAAATGGTTACTTTTGTTTACTTTAAATGTTAAAAGTCCTGCATTTACCTTAATTTTAACATGATGAACTGATATAATATCATCATAGACTTCTGGTACAATTAAAGAACCTTCTTGTTTGGAAATTTTAAATAAGTACATCAAAGAAGTATATGAATCTCCCGTTGCAAGAAATCGAAGTGTTAATAGTTAGCCTTCCTATGGAGACATAGCAGCTCGATAGTTCGTAACTTCTTTTTGAATTAAAGGTAAACTTTTGCACAGCAGTCATTCCAAATCAGTATCACTCATACGGCATTTTTTTTAAATATCCATTATCAATACAATCTGATATTATATCATATTTCTTCAATGAACTTGGAAGACGTATGACACTATGTGACTTTCTGTCTAAAAGACTTGGTCTAATCCAACATTTACGGACTCGATTTTTCTGCTTTTTTAAAATAATTACAATTTCAGCTGCTGCTGGCTGTAAATCTTCGTCGCCCACATTGTTTAGCAGCTAGGAACACACGCTGTACTGGTGTAGACACAAAGTTTCCTGTTGTAGCAACACAACGAAACACTCACAAGATTGAGTAACCTTGATGTTGACAGAATGTTTACGGAACTTTTGCTGTTATTTCTGTTTCCATAAACAGGTTACAGCAAACAGCAACAAAATGTTCCTTTATGTTTCTTTGGTGTGGACATGCCTTAAGATCCGTATAGCTAGACTTTTTCATTCTCATTAGTTCATATTTGACCTGTCTTATGGCATTATATGATATTGTGAGATCTATAAATTCTATATGTTCTCGGTGTTACATATCATTGTTCAAAGCTTGAATAATAAAGTAGATGAAATAAATTTATCACTAGATGTAGAAAGGTTTGAAATTCTTTGTATATCCGAGCACTGGCTATATCACATACAGAACTGTCAGCAATTAATATAAATGATTTTTCACTGTCACTCTAAAGGTGAGCACGAAGGT
Source organism: Galeruca laticollis (assembly GCA_963921935.1). Taxonomy (NCBI): domain Eukaryota; kingdom Metazoa; phylum Arthropoda; class Insecta; order Coleoptera; family Chrysomelidae; genus Galeruca; species Galeruca laticollis. Next base: position 46,054,415 of record OY998179.1, on the reverse strand, counting down.
GTTGCGATATTTAGCAACACCAACATTAATCTGAAAACTGTAGACTGATCTAATTTTTGTCTAATTAAGCATGCAAAATGCAAAATGTTGCGATGTTGAGTTGGTAAATGAGTGTTTTAATTTGCTTCTATAGATCTTCGTTTTTAATTTACTGAATTTTTTTCAACTGAATATAAATATATTAGTCTAATTGACGATTTTTACTTGGATATTGGTGATAATTGTGAGCATGAGAAAGATCAAATGTCTCACTATGCAGGGTGTGGCGCGAGAAAATTTGATTAATAATAAAGAAAACATTGTTAAAAACAATTGTTTTATTGTAGGGTTACGTCAAGAATTTCGCTTTCCAAAAGGCTTCCGTCACCAAAAAATTTTGAGAACCGCTGGTCTATGGTATATCCTCAAACACAATTTTTACAGAATTTTAAAATGTCGGGTAGAGGCTGCAGTGTGGCCATTTGTGTTAATAATTATACAAAAAAAGTCTTTAGTCTAGAGAATTAATAGGAAGTAAATATCTAAATAATTGTTTGAAAAACCAGCTTACATCGTCAAGAGGTTTTTGGACTAATGCGAAATATAGGACAACTCTTACCCATGGCAGAAGGCCGCGATACCTTGGCTAGGGTGATCGCCAATGTCAGATGATACTGACAAGGCACATGAAGAAGAATAAAAAAGCCCATTTAAGCGAGTGTTAGCAGTTATTTTGATCAATATAAATGAATTAATAAAATTTAACATAATTACATTTTTATACGAAAAATATAAAACGTAAATAAGAACTCGATTGTGGTATGTGGTATCAACAAGTTATTAAATTATTTTATCTTGTAATAACATATTGAATTCCCACCTGACGCAAGTGATTAATATTCCTAGAAAGAAATTCATACATGCATAATAAGTAGTCATATTCTTTATACGCATGTCTTACATGCTTGATTACATTTACGAGTCCACTGTCTAGCATTCAAAAAAGCTTAGCATTGTTTCAACTGTCGAATTCAATTTTTACCATCACCCCTTTTGGGCGTTACGAAAATTCATTTGGTAATAAATGATTATATAATGTCTGAGGAATGTCGAAATTATATATTTATGATATTAGACATTTAATCAATCAAAGGAATATGAACAGAGTGTCTGATTAAGAGAGGTAGGTAACCCGCCGTATCTCAGAAACTATTTATCGTACAGCTTAGTGAAAAATATCTGTATAACAAACTCGCGTACAAGAAACTACCGGAAATTAGTTCTCTACTTCACCGCTAGAGGGTGCACTTCACATTAATACAAAAACATCATTTGACTGTAATAAATGATCCGTTATAGTACCACAAAATTTAAATATTCGTGTAATCATTAGATAAATTTTACGTAAATTTGCTACAGTACTTCTTTCCTTGTCTTGTAAAATAACTGATAGGGGTGAGTGGGAAATATAGTCCTTTCTAATAAGAAATATAATGACGCGTTAAGAAAGATGAATTCTGAGATTTTTATATGTTTACTAGCTGACCCATCCAAGCTACAGAGATTAAGAGTGAGTATTTGGCGTAAAAATAAGAAAACCAGCTGCGCTATTGTTTGGAGAGTTTGCGTACTTTTCTGCTGCTTCCAATCTTCCATATCCCTAAGTCCATATTCTTTTCCATTCCCCAAAAGTTTATTGTATCTAACAAAAGCTTTGCAGCCTTGGCTCCTACCTATTTTCATTTGTTCCAAAAGTTGTGTTCTCGGATATCGAATTTCTTTTGCAAAATCTTCGCTAAGACTCCACTTCGAATTTTTTTAATCCCGTGCCAATTTTAACGTTTCAAATATCTCACTTTCATGTGCCATTTCTAACAATATTGGTCTAATTGAATTTTCCCTTATCTTTCCTAATCTCCTGATATCCATTATATCTTGTTCGAATTTCAGCTGAACCTCCTGTACTTTTATCTTTTGGGTTTCGGTATTTTCATTCGTTACTTCAGTGATTCCATAGATTATTCAACGACAGAGCTAACGCAAGATTCTGATTGGTGGATAAATGCGTGTTGATAATCGAAAATTCGTTTTTGTATTTGGGCATTTAATAAGTTGATTCACAAATTACAATATATATTGATGATTGCGTCGCAACTGTATTAGTAGGCACACAGGTATTAACAATTTGACTAATTTCGGCGTTCGTAGACACACCGAATAGACTCATTGTTAATTCTTGAAAATTCAATAAGTTGTTGACAAACATGCCAAACTATTTATTCTGGTAACCAACACCGCGATAATTGATGAACAAATGAATAAGTGGAAAAACCACTAGTGTATTTGTCGCTGTAAAAGTTAAAGCTAACTTCTGCCGCTGTCAAAGTGACAATTGCACTGTGGCGTATACGATTTTTTATACATGAGTTAAATTGTCATTTTTGAATGAAAATATATTGACCCAGCATCACTCTCCTAGATTGTCTAATAATTTCCGCAGGAGCTTGCGACGCAGCTTGCAAGCACAGCTCAGACCACCTAAAATTCATGTGATTTGTGCTCGTGTCATTTCTGGATGTGTTCTTACAAAAAAATCGTAGAGATAAAAATTGAAGCAAATCTTATGCTCTTGAAGGTGGCGTAAATAGTTTTTTCAAAAAAAAATTTCCGATCTTAAATTTTCCAAAAATTGAAAAAATTTACGAAAATTATATTTTTGGTTGGTAATTATAAATAAAATATTAATATCGAGGTCAAAACATAGATAAACATAGAGGGCAAACTTCTAAAAATTTACATTTTTTCAGATTTGGAAAATTCGAAATGGCGGCTGCGCAAATTGGAAACAATTTTTTTTTCAATCGCGTCTAAATTTATGAACATTAACGATATTGAGAAACGGTTTGTTGCAATCGACAGAGTGAAAGATACATTTTTATAAATAACATAAACAAAAATTTTGAAAATTTTTTTACATAATTATTTAGAACATTTACCGAAAATAAGAATTTTTCCATCTAGTTTTTTCTCATTTACGCGTTGAAAAATTTGTTTAAAATATGTTTTCACGTTATAAATATGTGTCTTTGAAAAACGAGAATTAAAAAAAAAATTTTTTAGATGAGACTTTTACAAGTTGAGATAAACAAATTCAAAGTCTGTTAGATTCTGTGATAATATTGATTGCAATTTTCAAATTTTGATCACTTCGCTAGGTTGTTGAATCCAAACTCAACTTAAACACAAATTTTCATTTTTCTACCGTCAATTGGGTCCATTCAAAAGAGAATAGTAATCCTAGCTCGCTCGGCCAAACGGTGCGGCGGCAGCTGCTTGGCGTTGTGGTGGGGGGTCAGCGCTCGTTCGCAGTTGAACGAAGCTCAAGCTTTTATTTTGGTTTTCTTTGTAAAAATTTTGCATTTGTGGTTTGCTAATAGTATGTTTATTATCAACCATTACATATTGCTAGAAATAAGGTACAATGATATTTATAATTTATATCTATAAATCCATTTATTATATATATTATACATAATTCGAAACGAATACTAAGAATAATATGTATTTACAAATTTACATCTATTTTCTACAAATTCTCGCCCTTTTTGGTCTCTGAGGAAATGGCTCTGTACAATTTTCCTCGTCATTATCATTAGCAAACAAATCCTCATCGATATTATTGCTACTATCAATTGCAAGTTCACAATCAACTAATTGAGTCATATCAAAATTTACCTCATCACTCAGAGATTCATTATCATCCTCGTCATTGTCAAATACCGTACTTACAATTTCGATGTTTTTGCCTTCGCAATTTTTACATACTATCGTACAATGTATGCCAACTTTTTTACAACCACACCTGGTAGTAGAGCACCCTGTGGTACAAGAACACGAAATAATGTTCAATAATTCGTCGGGTACAAGTACGTCGTCTGTCATGTTAGTAAGGGTCTTTTGGGCATTCGAAGAAAATGAGCGCTGACCCCCCCACCAGAGCGCCAAGCAGCTGCCGCCGCACCGTTTGGCCGAGCGAGCTAGGATTACTGTTCTCTTTTTAATGGACCAATTAACGGTAGAAAAATGAAAAATTGTGTTTAAGTTTAGTTGGGATTCAACAACCTAGCGAAGTGATCAAAATTTGAAAATTTCAATTAATATTATGACAGTATCTAGCAGATTTTGAATTTGTTTATCTCAGCTAGTAAATATCGCATCTGAAAAAATTTTTTCTCAAAATATTCGTCTTTCAAAAACCAACATATTTATAACGTAAAAATATATTTTTGAGAAATTTTTCAACGTCATAATGAGAAAAAACTAGATATAAAAAATTTTATTTTCGGTAAATGTTCTAAAAAATTATGTAAAAAAATTTTCAAAAATTTTGTTTATGTTATTGATAAAAATATAACTTTCACTCTATCGATTGAAACAAACCGTTTCTCAATATCGTTAATGTTCATAAATTTAGACGCGATTGAAAAAAAATTGTTTGCAATTTGCGCAGCCGCCGTTTTGAATTTTCCAAATCTGAAAAAATGTAAATTTTTAGAAGTTTGCCCTCTATTTTTATCTATGTTTTGACCTCGATATTAATATTTTGTTTATAATTACCAACCAAAAATATAATTTTCGTAAATATTTTCAATTTTTGGAAAATTTAAGATCGGAATTTTTTTTTTTTTAAAAACTATTTCCGTCACCTTCAAGAGCATAAGATTTGCTTCAATTTTCATCTCTACGATTTTTTTGTGAGAACACATCCAGGAATGACACGAGCATAAATCACTTGAATTTTAGGTGGTCTGAGCTGTGCTTGCAAGCTGCGTCGCAAGCTCCAGTGGAAATTATTAGACAATCTAGGAGAGTGATGCTGGGTCAATATACTTTCATTTAAAAATGAAAAATTAGTTATGGGAAAGTTTTGATAGTTAACAGATTTTTCAACCTTACTTTCCCGGACTATATAGTATGTACAAAAAGTACGAGGAGTAATAAACCCTAATTAAGTATGCAAAACCTTTACAGGGAGCACCAAGAAATTTTTGATAAATCTCTTACTTTAAATTACATTTCTTCCGTAAATCTAAAAACCAGGTAGATCGACCCCGTATTTGTTTCAGTTGTAGCAAAGTTTATTCATTGTTAAAGGATTAGCAGATAAGCAATAACGCTATGCAGTGGTGTGTATTTTGGGAAAAAAATACGTTTTAAATTATAGTATAATAAAAAATGAAAAGAAATAATTATTGGAATACATTTATTACTAACATTTTATTCTATATCCGACTCGGAAGAGGAAGAATCGTTGTTGACATTAATAATAATAGGGTCGATTAAATCATCACAAATATTGTCAATTTTCCACATATTTGCCACTACTTAGATAACATGCTCGATACAGTTTGTCCAATTTTCCTTACTCACATGACTCACAGCACTCTCAAACAATTTCACAACATCGTTTATTTTAAAAGTGGTATTTTTTTTCCAACTTCCCCCTTTACCTGAGCCCATATTAATTCTATGGGATTAAGTTCACAATGATAAGGGGGAAGTCGAAGAACTGATATACCACGAGAAGAAGCCATTTCTTCTACAATGTAGGTTTTGTATTTATTCTTGTTCATTTTTGCAATTCTGTAAAGTTCTTTCCTTAGTGGATCTTTTGGAAACTTAATATTTTTCGAAATAAGCCACTCCAAAAGCTCTGCTTTACGCCAACGACTTGTGGGCAATGCTTCTCGTAACCGTGAATGGTAACTTGCGTTGTCCATAACAATAACAGCCCCTTTTGGAATCAGATCCAACATTTGAACAAACTATTCCTCGAAGACATCCCCATTCATATCTTCGTGATAGTCCCCCGTGCGTTTTGAAATAAAAGTTAATAATCCACCATCAACAAAACCTTCAGAACTTCCAACATGGACAATGATAAGTCTTTTTCCTTTTCCAGATGGTGGCTGCAAACCTAACGACAAACCTTCCACGAATGCCTGCCTTCCGCTTTTAATGTTTTCATCTTGCCAAGATTTGGAAACTGTATATCCAGCATTTATCCATGTTTCGTCTAAGTAGAAGATTTTCAAATTTTGTTCTCTGGCATGTCGAATGCTTCTTAAATAGTCTCTTCTCCAAAAAACTATTTCCGGTTTATCTATCAAGAGAGATTTTCTATTATGTTTTGTATATCTGAAACCCACATCTTTCAAAAGTTTGCATAATGTCATTCTGGAGAATTTTGGATAGTCCGTATCTTCTTGCACTGATGTCATAATTTTGTCAAGTGTTGGAATTTCCTTTCGTAAGTAAAATCCATGGACTTTACGCCTTAGTCTTTGTTTTAATGACTCATCGATCTCAATTGGTTCTCGGCCTGAAGGAGTTTTAGGGGGTTGAAGAGTTCCATTCTTGCTTTATTTTAGTGATCTATAAATTGTTGATTTAGCAACACACAACATAGCAGCCGTTAATTCCACAATATCATCAACACTTGCACTTGGATCCTTGTTTTTCAATGATTTATAACAATTCAATATCAGAGTTTTTTTATTTGAAGATAATGGACCTGTTTTTGGTCGTTTAGATGGTCCTTGGCTTATCGACATTGTTTGGTACTTGCACAATTAACATTCAACAAATGTTTTAAATATATTCCTACTGTTTACAATATTATGACAACCATACAACTTCATACAACTTTACTCAAAGAACTAATACTAAGTACTGATTTAATTTACCTACTTTCTTTTAAAATAATATTCCCGATAATGTTTCTAAGAAAACTGGGTTGTTTGGAAAATCCCTCTCAATAATCGAATAATCTGTAAATAGGTGTAATCGTATTAAGCCGATTACAGTAGGCCACTTGCCATTTAAAATTTCTGAGAAAAATTCCCCAAACACTACATATAGGAGAAATACAAATAAAAAATATTATGAATAAACGGGCATTCCGAACTCTGCCACAAAATAAAATTTTACCTGACTTGTATCAATTTGAGGATTACTGAAATGTTCGAACTGTGCCGCAACCATTTAGTTTAATCCTATTAGAGTCATTAGGGTTTATAATATATAAAATCGGAGGCCCATAGAATTATTTATATTTCTGAACGGTTTCAAAGATTTCTTGAATTAAATATTTTGAAGAAATCTTGATTGTTTTGATCGATATTTAGGGGATTAGGGGAAGGATGTTGATGCACTTACACTATTGCCTAAAAATCAGGAAGAAGTATTTAATAGTGAATTACAATTACGAACGAACCGAGAAGAGGAATTTCTATTAACAGCAGACCAGGTATTTAAAATTATTGTGTTCCCCTGTTTTTCCAACCTTAATTTTTTATGTAATTCGGATTGTATTTTGATGGATGGGACTTTTAAATACTGTTCAACTTTCTTTTATCAAATGTTTACCATTCATGGTTTTAAAAACGGCTATTACGTACCTCTTGTTTTTTGTTTGCTGCCGGACAAATCAAGTCAAACATATTCAAATTTGTTTTTAATTTTAAGACAAAAATGTAAAGAAGTAGGCTTAAATTTTCAACCTAAAGAAGTCGTAGTAGATTTTGAACTAAGCATTCATAACGCTATATATGAATGTTTTGGCAGAGATCAAATTCTTTTTGGTTGTAAACTTCATCTCTGTCAAGCTTGGTTTCGTAAGATTCAGGAGTTTCATATGGTACAAGAGTACAGACAGAAAGGTTCTGTAATTGGCGAATACTTAAAAGTACATTTCGGTATTATGTATCTTAGTCCTGAGGAAGTTGTAGAATTTTTTTATAATGAACTACATTTTTTGCTTCCGAATGACGAAAGAGTTATAGAATTCCGAAATTATGTCAAGAAAACATATATAACGCAAAATTCGATATTTCCACCACTTATTTGGGCAAATAATGCATCCTTTTTTAAGAGAACAACGAATTCTTGTGAGAGTTTTCATTCGCATTTCGGTGCTTCTTTTTACAAAGCACATCCAAACATTGTTCAATTTACTAGTGTGTTATTGGATTTACAAACGGAGGTATACGCGATTAATGATCATTTGGATCAATATAGGAAAAATGTTATTTCTCGCTTTATGTTTGTGAAAACGGTTGCATGTAAAAATCTTCCACACGTTTAATTTTTTGTTTTTTTATATGTTTATGTATATTAAATATATTTTATTGTAATGTAGATGTAATTTTTTAGAAGTGGCAAATATACGTTGAAAATATATGTATGTTATTAATATTTTCTTATATTGAATTTGAGTACCTAAAGTTCAAGGTAAATTGTTAAATCGGATTAGGCTATTAGACCCCTACTGGTTTGGTAGTTAATCTCCAAAATTTTAAACACTGGCAGAGTTCGAACAACCCGTAATGACTACCTGCATTTTGTGGCAGAGTTCGGATACTCCGGAATAAACTGTGTTGCCTTTCTTTATCAAACTTACTAAAATGTATGTACCTCTATCACTTTTTTTTATTAAAATTAGTACATCCCGTTACCTCTGACCTAAATCGTATATTCTTTAGCATAGCTGCAACTCATTCGTTCAATACAAAATGTACCTTACGGTATACCCTCTTAAAATATATTTTGGTACGTCTATGAAATCTACTTAAATGAATGATTTATTACTCCTTGTCCTTTCTATATAGACTATAGTGTCTTATAATAATTCGAGATATGCTTCTCCGTTTAAATTTTGTATAAATGTGTATGTTTCGCAGAATAGGATTTTCGTCAACATGGTAACGGCATTTGTGTCTATTTACGGTATCATTTAGAAAAAAAGAACATTCATCCGAAAAACAAATATTGAATCAAAAGTTTGCATTAGTTAGTCATAATGTCACTAAACTGTAGTCGCCTATCTGGGTCATCTTCATTTATTTCCTGTACAAAATATGTCTCCTAGGTTTTGCACAAATATTTCGTTGTTAATATTGCGACTAGAACAAGATCTTCATTGAAATGTATATGTTAATAAATAGATGGAAACCAATACATGTAAAAATATATATATTAACGTTTAAGATTTTAAAATGCATGTATATTGAAACCTCGTCATTGATTAATTAATTATTAATTTTTTCTTCTGGTTTTTATGAGACCTCGCCAAAAATCCTACCATTTTTTATCTTTGTTTTTCCCGCAGTTCTAGCTTTGATCTATGTAACGTTGTTATTATGTTTAAACGTTCTATTTTAATGAAAACTACGGATCATTTTTACTTTTCCGCTCAACCTATCTAATATGCGAGAAAAGTATTGGTTTACTCCAAAAAAAGTTGGTATTTTAAAAAAAATGTTTGAGTTATTTTTACGTTTTCCATCAACAACAACACGAAAAAACTGTTTTTAGAAAAAAAGTCCTTTGTTTATGTCGTCGTCGTCGTCGTCGTCGTCATCGTTGTCGTCGGCCACTTTTCCTTACATGTCTTGTTAGCACGATACAGCCTCCAGAGTGCAATAAGTCACAAATTTTATAATTAAATATTGTTAAGGACATATCACAGAGGAACCCTATTGATTTTCAGCTTACCAGAGCCAGTACAACGGGTGCTATGGTACTTAAAGTACGACATTTTGTCATTTTTTGAGAAATTTCAGTTTGTTAACACGATACAGCCTCCGGAGTTCAATATGTCACCAATTTTATGATTGAACATTATTCAGGACATATCACAGATGAACCCTATTGATATTCAGCTCACCAGAGTCAATACAACAGGTGCTAGAGTACTTTATGTACGATATTTTTGTCATTTTTGGAGAACTTTCAGTTTGTTAGCACGATACAGCCTCCGGAGTATATACAAGTGTCCAATTTTATGATTGGTTATTATTCAGACCGTCTCAAAGATGAATCCTATTGATATTCTGCTCACTAAAGCCAGTACAACGGGTGCTATGGAACTTGAAGTACCATTTTTTTGTAATTTTAGGAGAATTTTCAGTTTGTTAACACGATACAGCCTCCAGAGAGTATACGATTATTCAATTTTATGATTGAATATTGTTCAAGGTGTCTCACAGATGTACCCTATTGATTTTCAGTTGACTAGAGCGAGTACAGCGGGTCCTATAAATCCAGATATACTGAATGTTTGGTTATTTTTGGAGAAATTTCGGTTTGTTAGCACGATACATCCCCCGAAGTGTATACAAGTAACAATTTTATGATATGTTCAGGGCCACAAATGCGGAAAAGTTAGTTTTAATCTTTAAAACCGTTTATTTAGCTGGTAGTTTTATTGAAATTCATATTAACCTAACCAAAATGATAAATGATACTTATAACAAGCTGTTGTTGAGGTTGAGAGTAACCAGTATCGCGCAAATATCAGTTTTATGTTCTATTATATCTGGCCCTGGTAGTTTTGTGTTACAGTAATTTAGGGCAGACACAACATAAAATATGTTTAATGAGGTTTAGGGCCAGTTTCACCACCTTCTGATATTTGTCGAATAGCTTATTCACAACTTTTGTCTTTGTCACTTGGCATGAAATAAGAAAGGACAAAACTTCCGTTTAAGCTATCATACACTTATCAGAAGGTGGTAAAACTGGCCATTAAAAGTTAACATACGTGTGCAAATTATATCATTCAGAAAATAACTCTTACATTGTCCTGGAATTAACCCACAAAATATAATTCCAACAGAGGTGCATTAGGCTGGACCAAAATAGCGGCGTTGTGTGGCATTATGTGGTACTTGCCATAATTATCAATTTAAGTTAGAAGTTAGAAAAAATGGGGTTCTCTGAAAATGAATGTAGAATAATATTACGCAATAATAAAATAATAAATAATTGCTGAAACACCGGATTCCCATTATATTTGTTTACTGATACTTTGAATTAATTTCAAATTTATGGTAATATCATATACTTAGAATTCTTTATATTTTATATGGATATGAAACTAAGAAGCGAAACCAAACATATTAAATTACATTTAAAAAAATTCAATACTGAATAGGATTATAAAAACAACGATTTAAAACATCAAAATCGGATACAATTAGCAATGGGAATTCCTTGGTTTTAATTATGAATCTTGAGAATACATCATTACAATAGTAGCTTTTTGTTATTATAATCTTGATATTTGCTTCCTAGGTTATCATTAATTAGTTATTACATTATGTGTTGTTGGTGTAAAGTTGCAAAACGATGTGATATTCAATTTAATTAATAGCAAATCACGTCTATTTAAACAAAACGCGAATGAAGGGCAAATAACCATAAATATTCAGTCTCTTCCTTAGAAAATATAGATATTCGTACTGTAGGGGGTTGAAGACAGTTAAGTTTAGGGGTTAATTAGCCAATTTGAAAAATTTAGAAAATGCAGATGAACAAATCAACAGACACAACCTTTTCGAAAATATTAATCCATTTAAGACATTGACTGAACATCAGTTTTTACAAATATTAAGATTAACAAAAAAATTATACAGATATTTAATTGCAGCATGAACTTCTTTCTTACAACCTCATAGAATGCCTACGGCTTAAGTATAACAATGAAAATAATTATTATAGATTTTTATCCTTTCCAAAATTTTTGATTCTATATGAAACTAACATCAAAGATGTATGATTATAACAAAGGAACAATTTTGGATTCTGTGTTATTCAATCTTTGTATAAATGAATTGTTTCCAGTGAGCAGTACTTGATATACAATTAGATTCACTGACGATACTGCCATTATTTATGAAATAGATAATTGGTATGATTTAAAATAGTTGAAAATGATCTAAGATTAATTAAGGATTGGTTTCATCATAAATTACTCTAAATTTTAATAAAACATATTTGGCATTTCTCAATTCTAGAGTATAAGGATGGTTTCACATATTTTTTAAACAAAAAAACTAGAGATTATGCTTTATAAATTTAAATTCAAAAAATATATATATGTATCATGTCGATATTTGCAGACATTGTACTACGGTCTAGTGCTAGTGAAAGCGATCTCGGGTATGGCCTATTGTCTTGGAAATGTGCTTCCAGAACATTTATAGGTCCCCTAGATATTATATAAAGAAGCTTTATTTAGATTATTATGTCTAATTTTAGTATGTGCCCTAGTGATGCACTGTATAATATGAACAAAATCTTGGACATGAAGAAATTATATTTTCTGTGTACATCTGTAAAATACTGTGAAAAATAAAATCAACTTACATGCACATACATATGATTCCAGAAATAAACGCTTATATAGGTATGACGACAAAATCTTTATGTCAAATTCTTCCTATTAACACAACCAAAAAAGTTTTGTGAAATTAATATCTTCAATATCTATTCATTCTCTGCAATGTTCATATATTTTATGTATAATTATATTGTTTTCTTATTTACCGAAGCAGATGTTGAGGTTAATTCATTCATATCTGGCATAAAATTTTTAGTATTTATAGTAAGAAATTGGCTTTCACAAGTTGTTGGGGATACTAATGTTCAATTTGGGTTTAATACTGATTAACTGATTCATTTTAATAAAAGAAATTGATAACATATTTCATATTTGAAAAACTTTTCTACATTTAATAATCTCTGTTTACATTTGACATAACAAAATGGCAAATGACATTTGTGTTGTGACGTCAACTGACGCTGTTTTGAGGGCGATACAATTCGATGATTTTAGTAACGGTGCTCGAGAACATAATTTTAGGAACTATTCGCTAATAAAGCATCGATCACCACACCTACAAGAAATTTATCACCGGTAGCGATATTGATTCTCTTTCCGAAATATCGAGACCACACATGACCAACGTTCAACTTTAGAAATATTTTTACAAAAGTTACAACTTTTATTTTTTAGAACTGAATATCTTTTTAATAAATACACGGAAAATTATCATTGATGCTGCAAATGGAAGATCATATATGAATTATATGGCAAATATATGCGTAATTTGCCCGTAGGTAATATACTTTTTAATTAATTAAAAAAATAGAATTGCAGGGAGAGGAGAAATACGAAATTTTCGGTATAAGAGTGCCTGTCGTCTAGCGCAAAAATATTTAAAAGAGAGCGGAGTCGAGACGTGACATGGCGCGAGTGACGAGCAGTCACTCTTAAAAAAGTGCGAGTTGAATTAACAAATAAATACATGTATTTAGTAGAATTGTTATTTCACGCCCTACGCGAAATTATATGAAGGGATAAATTATGTTAAATTCATCAGACCAACTGATGAATATTGACATGTAATGAATTTCTTCTAAATTGCTCATTGAGAAACATACAGAGTTGTAAATTATATTTAAATTATAAGTTGCCTCAAATAGTTATTTTTTTTCATAAACCTAAATATAATGTATATTATTCGGGATATTTATAGAGAAATAAATATCTAATAAAACAACACTTCATTAATTAAACGTTATTACAAAGGGATATGATTGACAAGTAACTTATAATGACAAATCGTACGACAGTTGACATTTGACTGTCGTGTCTAAAGATTCGGAATTGTATATTTATAATAACCTAAAACTTCAGTTACTGAACGTAAACATACATCACACGTTCCTTGTTAAAAAGTAAAAAGGAAGTAAAATGAAGCAAAACATAAAGTAACACAAATATTGGTAAACCAAATATGATATATGTATATTTTCCCTACCTACCCTAGCAAAGGATATGAAAAAAATAATAAAACTTGAAATTATAAAATACTGATTTCACATTTTCATTATTATTTTTTTTCAAATATCTAACCTTTGTGATGGTTTAACCATACGGCCACTTTTAGTGGTTACAAATAGAGTTTTGGTTGGGGAAGAACTATTTATAGATAAATCGCCTTGTGGAGTATTATCGTATACTTCTACATCATCATTATAACCTTTGGGAGAAAACTGATGAGAAGGGTAATACTCATTTTGAACTGGGGACGATAATTAGTATTATTTAAATTAACAATATAATCATTATGGGGTAATATTTCCACAATAACACCTGGTTTCCATTCGCGCATTTTTTGTTGTCATAAAATTGGCTGTCCAGGAGCTAAATTAGATAGCTAGATAGATACTGCTAGTTTTTTATGCACTTCCTTAACGCCAGGAAAAAATGGTTTCAAATTTTTTTGGAACCGGAAGTAAGGTCTTTAGCCTTTTACCCATTAGTAATACACTGGGGCGGGAAAATTGGGTTTTCGTGTCGTATATTTAATATTGCCAAAAATGGGTCTTCGTCATTTTGTGATGCTTTTATAAATAAAACTTTAACAGTCTGAATAGTATGTACGACCATTCCATTACTTTTAGGATACAAAGGACTGGAAGTATTTATGTCAATTTTGTATTTTCTGTCAAATGATAAAAATGCCAGCGAACTAAACGGAGGGTCAGTATCAGAAAAAGTTTCTTGAACAATCCCATTTACTGAGAATATGTTTTCAAGGCCACTTATGACACTTTCTACTGTTTTGGATATTAACTTATTAACCACAACAAATTCACTAAAGTAATCCACTATCACCACAAAATCCTGATTTTTTATTGCCTTGAAGTCAATTCCTATTTTTTGCCATGGGAGTTCAAGGGGTATGTGGGGTGTCAATGGCTCCTTTTGATTACTTTTTGAATACATTTGACAGGTAAGACATTACTCCAGGGTAAAAGATAGCTTCTCTGGCTTTTGCTTTACAAGATACAACACCTTGATGTGTTTGATGAATTATGTTAAGAAACTCGACTTTTAAAGATTCTAGTAATATTAGTCTTTTTTGAAAAAAACAACATGTTGCTCTGTAAATAAATGTCATTTTTAAAATTCCAAAATGGCTTAACCTTTGAAGGAACACTGCTTTTATATTTTGGCCACCCTTTAAGTGTGAAGACTTTGACCTGCTGCAGAACTGGCTCCCGGACTATTTATTTACTGAGTGAATGAAACGACGAGTACTCAGTGTGTATTTAATATAATGCAGCTAAGCGCTTTCGGCCATTAGGCCATTCTCAGAGCTGTCGTCATAAAAGGGTCACCATATCCACAGACAGTTCTATTTATTTACTATTTCGATTTTTATTATCAAATAATATCTTATTTCAACAACTCTGAATCTTCGTTGTAATTATTTCAAAAAAAATAAGCTTGTGTTGCTCATACAACCACAGTTGTGTTTTTCGCTGATCTATTGTCGGCAGTGGCAGACGTTTCCGTGAATGAAACAATAAACATAACATTTCTATGAGCAATTTAATAGTATATTACGTATCAAGTTTAGAAAAGTGGAAATTCATGAGCATGGTTAGTTAATTTCCATACGAGTCAAGTAAAATCACTTTTCTGACGAGGTGCGTATACTATTTTTTCGCATTTAGTAAGTAATTAATTATTTTGTATTTCATATTAAAATATAAAAAGAATAGTTAGTGAAAAGACGTAGTAGTTTGACTTCTCGGTAACTTATCAATATAAACAAGATGTTTTTCTGTGATTGACGACTATTGACAGCATCCAAATAAAATCATATTTGAAGAGTGAATTTCACAAGAATTATGGAAATGGCTTATTAAAACTAATAATAATAATAATAATAAACTTCATTGCCTATAGAATATACATTCATAGCAAGGGTTCGGTTGACAGTGCATGAATAATTAAATATTTGTAGTTACATATTTGGTCTAAGGCTAATACTACACTAATATAAGGCAAATATACATAAAGAAAAAGTAACAAACAAAAAATCAAGATTTACATTCAAAGCATTAAAAAATAGCACATATAATGGACGCATGGAACTGACTAAATAATTTTTTTGTCTATTGGACTAATCCGAAACCAACGAAAGAGCTCAAAAATCATCATTCCTAAATCACGAATGCTCGTAGCTTTAGAATATTCCATATGTAAGCAGCAATACATTTTGCATCATCAACAATGAGGTTATTTAGAGTTTCTATGAGAGATTCAATATTTCGGAGAGGGTCATAATTCGGTGATTTCATAGAGGTGTATATAGGATACTCAAATAGTTATTTGTAAAACAAGTGTCACAATGACTCGTTTTGTAGTACGAGTGAAGTTTGCACAATGAACCGCGAAGCGGTGAGTTGTGTAAATCCCCAGTATTACAGAAAGTCATTGTGGCACAAGTTTTACACAATATTTTTTATAATTCGCATTTATTTAATTATTTGAATAAAATACAATTTCATATAATCCCTGATTTTAAACTAGGAGGAGTGGTTTGAATTTAAGTTGGCAATTCTGTAGATTCCTAATTGGTCAGATCACAGATGGTTTTATTCAGCACTTCTGACTTTTGACATATTATAACCGAATAATTGTGTAAATTGTAAACAAACTTTCATTTCAGCAAAAAGAGGATTGTGTAAATTGTAAACAAACTTTCATTTCAGCAAAAAGATGATGATTATTTGTTTAAAAAAGAGCTTCTTCGTATATGCTCTTGCGATCTATTTATATTATATCATGAACAGAATTATTTCTGTAATACATCTTCACATGATCCTTTACAATATAAAAATAAACAATTGACAAATCATTGGTAAATATACGTTAGCGTACTTTATTCATTAATATTTTTAATATATAAATAATTCTAATTTACCTTTAATATAATAATTTGCTAGCTAGAACAACGCTAGACCATTTTATTTACAATTTGTGTCAAGGTTAAAGTCAAATGTCAAATAAAAATATAACTAAATACAATAACCAACTGTACACTAAAAATTACTATAACAGTGTTCAAAGAGCTTCATTGTGACACTGTAAACAATGTTATAATGAAGTCTCTTTTTGTTCTTTGTCTGTACATCCCATCTTCTTTAATTCCACCATAAATCTTTCTGAGCATTTAACGTTCCCATATTTCTAGTTTAATCTGCTCTTTTTTGTCCATTGTCCAAGTTTCACAAGCGTACGTAACTGACGGTCTTATTATTGTTTGGTACATTCTTATTTTAGCTCTTCGTGATATTTAGTTTAACATCTTTGATATCATTCCTGCTGCTTTACTGCCTTTTGTTAACCGTTCTTCGTCTCTTTTATTTCTGATAGTGACTCCAAAATATTCGATTTGTCCCTTTTTTTTCTATTCTGTAGATATTATTTCTATTATCATTTATAATAATATCGGTTTTTTCATTGTCCTTCATTACCATGTATTTTTTTTTCGTTGATGACTAGACCATATTATATTGCCTTCTCTTCCAGTAGCTCAAATACGCTTAGCAGTTCTTTCCTGGATCTTGCCATGAGTACTATGTTGTCCGCATATGCTAGATATCGATGTTTATTCCCATAAATTAAAACTCGATTATACCACTTTCTCTTGTTATAGTTTCTTGAACTAGAGTAAAGAGGGTTGTGAATAATGGGTCTCCTTGTCTCAAACCTTTCTTTGTCTTCAATTCGTTAGCAGTACTGTTCTCCAAAGCTACTTTGCTCTCGGTTTTTCGGATGATCATTTCCACTAGTCTTCTCAATTTATCTGCTATATTTAACTTTCCCATTGCCTCATGTATTTTTTTTCTTTTGATACTATCATAGGCCTGTCTGTAATCGATGAATAGCTTGTTCAGACTTAGATTTTGTTCGTAAGCATTCTCCTGAAGTTGTTTCATAATGAAAATATGTCGATCTACCTGCTTTAAAACCTCCTTGGTATACTCCTACATTTTCATTATGGTATTTGTCTAATCGATTTTTAAGTATTTTTACCAGAAATTTGTATTTTACATCTGAAAGTGCTATTCCGCGATAGTTATAACATTCTTCCTTGAGACCTTTTTGTGGAATGGAATTATTAATACCTTGTTCCAATTTTCAGGGATCTCTTCTCGCCATACTTGTTTCAACAACTGCCATATTCTCTCAGTTAATTGTTCGCCTCCATATTTTAAAATTTCTATTGGAATATTGTTGTCTCCTGCATTCCTATTATTCTTCATATGTTTTAAGAATTCTGTCACCTCGACTGTTTTTGGGACCGTTATGGCTAGATCCTCTTCTTCACAATTTTCTTCCTCCGATTCTTTATCATTTTTGCTTAGTTCTTTCTCACCATAATTGAGTAATTCCTCAAAATAATGTGCAAATCTATTTATTTTTTCTTCCTTATCCCCTACTAGATATCCCTCTTTGCTTTTTAAAAAATAAGGTTCTCTCCAGTTGTGGCCTTTCCCTTCTCTTATTCCATGATAAAGACCGGATATTTAATAACTTAAATTAAATATGAATGGACATTCGATACAGAAGGGTAAAAGAATTGAAAACACATGTGTTTCACGGTGTCAAACCTTTTACTTGTGTTTGATTGTGAAATGAGTATAATTACTTGTTTTCGTCGAAGGACCAGTCACTTATTTGTTGTAACGAGATATTTTAGTTTATTGTGTTAAATTGTGGTTTGGGTGTGGTTAATTAAACATTTTTACACTTTTCACCTTTCTATTTTATTCACTGACTTCAATATAATTTTTATTGTTGCATCACAATTAAGAATTTCCTATTTTACTGAGTTTATAATTCTAATTTATGTAAGTTTAGGAGATATTTAGCACTTTTATTGCTATCATAAAAGCCGGTACTTTTGAGAGACATCTACATCCTCATTCGACGAGTGATGATGAAAGAGGCAGTTTGTAGGTTGGGAAATTGTTTTATAGGCTGATCGAATGTTCTAGGGAATCGTTAGAAAGGAGGCGGGGCTTACTTGTTTTGGAGAAACTGTACGTGTAAAACAACAAGATTTCTTGAGTATAACGATTCATTTTAAGAATGAAGAAGCGAATGAGATAAGATTTTTTTGTTTGGTATTGAGGGAGTTTTTCATGATAATTTTGTATGAAATGAACGTTAAAATTGGTATTTGTGTAGCGAAGGAAATATTGAATAGATAAGAAGAATAATATTTTTATTTATAATATTTGTAATGCGTAAATTTTAGTATACAGGGGTGAAGATACGTGTAATTATTGTATAATTCGGAGGAAGAATTTTAATACAAATTTAAACTTGGTCAGTTGCTTCTGTAATGCTTCTTGACACATTTAGCGCCATGTGCCATCGGTGGGCATATTCAGTGTTTTCATGGAGACTGCATGCGATATCAACGTCACAGTTTATAGTTTATAGAAGTAGTTAGATCTCTTCGACACAGGTTGCTTCACATTCATGCACGTGGGAAACAAGTTCATGTTGCGTAATGGAAAAATTGGAAGATAGAGATGAAAGGTGCCGACAACGAGTGGGCCAATTGCTTCTATAAGTTATAAACTGTGGCACCGTGGACCCCGGTGGGCACGGTTTACATTAATTTTATATATGCTGACATATTCAATGGTCCCAGGAAACAACAAAACTTAATTTGGACCGGGCCGAATTAATTATTGTGATATTGGGTGCTATAAAGAATTGAAATAATTTCATGCTTCTGCATATTTTATTAAAAAAGTAAATGAAATTATATTCCAAAAAGTAACAAATAAAGGAATATACAAAACAAAATATCAAAGCACATGTAATTCTAATCTAATACGCTTAAAAAATTATAAATAGTAAGCCCATGAAAATGAAAAAAATACTAGATGTTTCTGGAAACATCCAAGGCACATTGATTGGTTGTACGTATCACAATATGTGTTTATTGTTTTCGCATTTTTACACTATATTACATTTTCATACTAGATTGTGTCATTGAGACATACTTTTGTAACATAGACTGCATCTTTTCCTGGTAACCCTCTTTTGACCCTCATATTCTTTGAGGAAGTGTCTGGAAGTGAAAGATCTCGATAGTCTTTGATTTCAATTTTGGTAAACAAGAGCATCGACGATATCTTCTTTGAATTCAATGATTTTATTTATTGATTATGTTATAGACATGCAGAGCATTTACCATAGCTGTTGATGTAACAAAGTGAACCGCGATGGTTCTTCTTACATATCGTGCATATGATGTCATCTGATCGGATTGGTCGACAAAAGCCTTCCCTTTACTATTGCAGGTTTATAAACTTCTTGACCTCTTCGGTTTACTATTACCATCGAGTTATCGTGTTTCGTACTAAGCATCATCAAGCCATCTCTTGTCTTTCCGCCAAGTTTGAAAACCTTTATCCCATACTAACGTCTTTTATTACAAAGTTATTGGCGAAAATAAACACGTCCTTGAAATGGTACGTGACTTTCGTTAATAAAAACTTCTCCTCGATTATAGGATTTTTCGAACTCTTTCGAATTTCTTAAAACTTTTTTGCAGCCTGTCTTCCGGATTGGATGGCTACTCATCATTTGACACAGAAAACACGATAAGTAACATTCCAAATTTGTTGCGGCTCATTATTTTTGGAATTCCATTCTCAGAAATTTATTGTGTGCTCCAGTAGTCCTTCGATTTCGGCAAATGCAGATGACTATACCGAAAAACTTGAGCTTCGTCCTCGATCTCAAATTCTGATTCAGATGCAGCTGTATTGGAGCTTCATTCATATGAGTAATCCCGATCAGCATTGGAGTCGTCGGAGTTGGCCTCAGTTTCAAAAACAGACAAATTGCTCAACTCCAGAGCCAATTCTTCTTCTGTAAGACCCCTTCTAGCCATTATTTTTGAAATTCTGAAACAAAGGAACTTCTAAAATGCTTGTCCACGGGTGGACATTTGGTCCCCCACTGTAAAATTATATCCTGGGACCACCCATGGGCACTAAAAGAATAGCAATAATAACTACTCTAGAAATGAAGAAATATTATTTAAAATACAATAATAAAAAGTATTGCAGTATTTTTAATACTTTCAAATCAAATCACTTCAAGTGATTTATTATTATGTAGTGACCAAATCTTACCTTTTCAAAAAAACTAAGTTAATTTTATATATTCTGAGTTAGTGAAGGAAATAATTTTTTGCATAGGTTTTCATTTGTTGGTGCTTGTTCGCAACCAAAAGAATAATTGACTCATAAACTACAATAAAGACTAATTCTACCTATAACATTGATTTTTACTCTTAAAAGAAATCACCTAAGGGCAAATAGTAGCTATTCATTATACAAATATTTGTTGTTTTGAAAGAACCGCATCAAATAATCATCTCACGATTTCGGTATTTAATAACGATAAAATTGTAATCAAATCACATAATGACAACTTTATGGTTTTCAAGACTTCCTCATCTGAGTATCATTAAGTTGTTATTTTAACATATTATTATGTTAAAAGTGTTCATTGTATTCTTTGTTATTCACGATTTTTGAGATAATTTTCATATAATACATATTATATTTTATTGATAAATCTGCGCATTTAATATTTCTCATACCTATAAATAAATTTGTCTTACCACAGGTTGCCCGCAGAAGACTGTAACTCTATGAATTTACTGATTTTGCTAACCATGCCAAAGTAATAAATTAATCACCACTATGGGGTCACAAGACTAGGGTGATTGAGAACAGACTAGTTAGTTGCTTTTTACATAACATATTAAAATCAGATTAAACTAAAATCAGGCACATAAAATTTTCACTCGTCCAAAACAAACTGACTAGATGAAATTCATAAAAATGAATAAACAACTACATGATAAATATAGAAAAATATTAATTTGGTTTTTGAAAAGCACATTCAAAAATATGTTTTCTTCCAATTGATGCATCAATCACAAATAGTTATTAGCAGCATACAATTTGATACAACTTAGCTTAAAACATATAGTACGTAATATTATAGTTTGTCGTCCTATAGCCGAAAGTACGGTCTTCCCGGCCGCATTACGCTATGTTCCCTCCGAATGATACAATATTATAACGTTTATGTTACATAATAAGGGACCTATTGATGACCCTGAAAGCTACAGAGGAATTGCTCTTATTAACTGTATGACCAAGCTTTTTACATCTCTAATTTTAGAAAGACTGTTAAAATTTTGTGATTCGTGCAATATCTCCCTGAGACGCAGTCTGGCTTCCGTGTCGGCAGAGGTTGCATGGATAATGTGTTTATTCTGAATGCAGTTACTCAAATACATCTTCGGCTCAAAAGACGCAAAGTTTTAGTAGCCTTTGTTGATTTTCGGAAGGCATTCGATTGTGAAGATCATAACATTTTGTATAGTAAATTATTCATGTCGTGTGTCACCTCAAAAATGATTCGTTTGATAAAGAATATATATGAAAAGGCTTTCATGACAATAAGAGTGAATGGCCAACATTCAAAACTATACGGGATAGACAAGGGTGTTTTACAAGGCGAAACTTTAAGCCCGTTATTGTTCTCTATTTTTGTGGCTGATATGGAGCAATTTTTCGTAGAGCGGGGTCACCTATGGTTAAACATTGACAATACTAAAGCATTAATGTTGCTCATGTACGCAGATGATCTGATGATCGTTAGTGATTCGCAGATTGATCTCAATAAGAAACTTAAAACTTTACATGAATACTCGGTCTGTAACAAACTTTCAGTACATATTTCAAAGACTAAAATCATGATATTCGGGAGAGGTGGCTTCCACAATAATTATATAAATTACAATTTTTATTATAATGATGGAAAACATGATATTGTTAAACAATTTTCTTATCTTGGGATACTTTTTACTGCGTCCTCGTTATTTTTTGAAATGTCTGTTATGACAGTGACCAAAGTGGAACAAGCCTTTGCAGCCGTCCCTGATATAATGGTTCGCTCCAGAATTACTTTTTGGGAGTCAAAATTGAAATTATACATATAATTATATTGTAATATCCATGGTGTCATATTGCGTTGGTGTCTGAGGTCTAAGATATGGAAATATCCTTGAACGAGCCCAAGTAAGTTTTTTCAAAAACCTACTTGGTTTGCTACGAAGTACCCCGGATTACGTTGTTAGACTGGAAGCTTCAGAAATAAAATTAGATTACACTGTTTTTAAAAGCGCTTTATGTTGGCTATCAAAAGTTATAGCAATGGACGACTTACGTGTACCAAAAATTTGTTTTCTACGTCTACTCCAACTATCGGACGATGATCGTTGTGATATTACTTATAACTGGGTGGCATACTTTCTTAAGCAGAATTATTCTTTGGAATCTTTTTTATAAATGACAGAACTAAATCGTTAAAATCCGTAATGAAATACTTGCCTTATATGAAAATAAACTAAGATCAGATGATCTTAATAGCTTGGCTTCTTCTGAATCTCTATGGTTATTTAAATTTTTAAATAATAACTCTTACTTAAAACGAAACCTACCATCACATGTCCTTAAAATTATAGCACAAATCAGAACGGGTACCAAAAAAATGATTAAGTTTACTTACAAAGGTTCAGCATACATAATAAACAGCGAAGAAATCTGCACAATATGTAATCTAAAAGCGCCAGAGTCCGCCTACCACATATTTTTTGAGTGCCCTCTATATCAACCGTACAGAACGATCTATCTGACAGATATTGCAAATATTGACTTTCTGGTTAAGATCATTGATACTGGGGCCTCCAGACAATTGACAAATCTAGCTTATTTTATTAGTAATCATTTATATTTGATGAGTGACAACCTGAAATATCGAAATGTCAGATACTATTACTTACTTATTAATTTTGTTGGTTTTACGCTATGTGAACAGCGGTATTTGCGAACTACTCGTTGCCGAATAGTAAAAACCTCGTTTTTGCAAAAGTATGCAACGTAATATCGGCTGGAAATAAAGAAAAATAGTATACGTCTCGCGGCCAGAAAGTTGGATGCCCTGCGTGCGTGACATGAAGCCTCGGCCTCGCTTCCCTCTTTATATCACACACGTCGGAAAATCCAAATTTCTCGACTTGGGTCATAATATACTGTAATGTTTTTCTAATTTATTTAAACAATAAACGAGTGGGATAAATTTTAAACACACGGTATGGCTACTTACTAATTTATTTAAACACTAACTCACTAATCACTAACACTTGATTTATATATACAGTATATTCACTTAGACTAATTTATATAAACAGTTCACTAATTTATATTCACTAATTTATTTGTTTATCTTACGATGTCTAATTATCAACTAACTAACTCTTTCTGATCAGTCCCCTTATATATTAGTGCCTTTTGTTCTAGAGAATTCCGGGCTGCGGCTTATACACAGAAATAATTTTTCCGGCATTTTCTAGATAACTCTGGTCACAAAAACCAGTTCTAGATAAGATAGTCTCAATCGTAAACAGTTTTTTCTAACTGCGTATCCGCCATAATTTTAACTATTATACCTGGCTTAGACAGGGTCGGTTTTAGGGACTATACCAGTGTGCTGTTTCGTAACATTACCCCCTCCTTAAATGGAAGTTCCTTCTGGAACTTTTGTGTAGCCGAGACTAGATGTTTGAATCGGCAACTGGCCCAATTTCTACACTTTCCGATCTTATGGAAATAGCAGGGCACCGTCTTCATCGGATACTGATGACGGGGGTTGTAGCTGCAAATTAATATCTGGACACCGGTATCTTGAAAGATAATCTCTACCATGTTCCTGATGATTCGCCAATCCAACTGGTTACTCGCTATCTTAGACAGCCAGTTTCTTCACGTTGGATTCCAACACATGGTCTCGGAGGTTTCGAAGTGCTTCCCACACATCGCGGTAGGTAGATCGATCTTGGAATTCATTTTTAGTTACCACGTAGAAGACGTACCGCGAATTATGTTTCAGTTTCAGTGTCTTGCCAGGGGCTGGAATCTGGTCTTCAAGTTTTTCTAATTGCCCGAACTTCTTTCGAAAGATATGCCAGTGAATAATCTTCCGGGAGAGTGAACAAATCTTGTTGTTCCGAAGTGACTCCATATCTAGCTTTCCCGGTACCTCCATACGCGCCCATAAATTCATCGAAGGTGGGGTTAGACACATCTCGAATAAGGTTTACTCCTTCCTCTATGTCATGGTCTCCTTCGAATGGCGCTAGTCGGTTCTAGTGAACTACTTTTGGTTTTCCGTTGGGGATCTTGCTTATGCGATATATAACATCATTGATCCTTTTCTTGATTAAGTATGGACCTTCCCAGGATTTTTGTAATTTTGAAGAAAATCCTTTTCTCCTCGTCGGGTTGTGTAACCATACTTTGTCCCCTTCTTTAAAACCGCCCTCTGTGGCCTGCGTGTCGTACCGACTTTTCATTCTGTCGCTGGCAACTTGAAGATTTGTTCGAACTAATTCATGAATATCATCCAGCCTTCTTCTCAATTGGATTGCGTAGTCTTTGCCTGCTAGATCTTCTCCAGGCCGGCAGCCGAATTCCAGGTCACAAGGAAGCCTCATTTCACGTCCAAACAGGATTTTCGCTAGTGTTTCACCCGTGGACTCATTGACAGCAGATCGATAAGCCAATGCGAATAGGGAAAGATGCTGGTCACAATCTCTCTGATGGCTGGATACTACTTTGGACAGGTATTTTCCAATAGTCCTGTTCATTCTCTCGACCATTCCATCTGACTGTGGATGTAAAGCTGTTGTCCTGGTCTTCTTCATTCCCAGCTTGTCGCAAATCTCCTGGAATAGATGGCTTTCAAAATTTCTTCTCTGGTCACTGTGGACTTCCAAGGGTACTCCATATCGGCTGATAAATTCCTTCACCAATACATCCGCGACAGTTGTGGCCTCTTGGTTCGGGATAGCGTAAATTTCCACCCATTTTGTGAAATAATCCATTACAACCAGTATGTATTTGCTACCATTTTCTGTTGTCGGAAATGGTCCAGCGATGTCTAAAGCAATCCTTTCGAAAGGGCTTTCAACATTGTACTGTTTCATGGGTGCCTTTCTCTTGCAATGTGGTCCATTACTCGTAGCACAAGTCGTACATTTCTTACACCAGTCCTTCACATCGTCGGAGCTGTTCATCCAATAAAACCTTTCACGGACTCGCTGAAGGGTTTTCTTCACTCCCAGATGACCTCCCGATGGACTGTCGTGTAACTTCTTCAGTACCTCAGCTACTCTCGCTCTCGGGATAACTAGCTGTCTCCTCATCACAGAACCATCATCGTTTTCAAGGACTCTTATTAACAGCCCTTCTTCCAGGACAAGAAAGTCCCACTGAGCCCAATATGCCTTGAGTGTCGGTGAAAACCTTGACACTTCTTGCCAGGTAGGTCGCCGATTTTCTTCCTTCCATTGCCGGATCATCTTCAGGTGAGGATCATTCTCCTGATCTTCTCTGATCCTGGTGGGTGACCATTCGTCGTTGACTACTGTAGTTCTTGAAACTGCAGCTTCCCTAGATTCCGCCTTGTTGCAGTGGGAGCAGTCTGTTGGGCACGGCCGTCTGGACAGGGAGTCGGCATTTCGGTGACTCACATCAGCTGGATGTTCAGCCCTGTCTGATTTTCCCTGTGACTGGCGTTCTTGGGTTACAGGAGTCTTGGGGCGCTTAGACGGACTGCGTACGTGCTGTAGCTCGCCACACTTCTGGCATATGATCTTCTTCGGCCTCTTGTCTGCCATACCTTTCAACAAGTTGGCGATCTGATCAAGTTCGTCATCGTTATCTTCTCCCTGCATGGTTCTACCTTTGTTGTACCGCGAGCTTTTCTTGGCTGCTTTGCATTTAAGAGGTTCTTGGTTTACAGGAGTCGTAGGACGCTTACACGAACTGCGTGCATGCTCTAGCTCGCCACAATTACAGCACCTGATTTTTTTCGGCTTCTTGTCTACCATACGTTTCAACAAGTTGACGATCTGGTCAAGTCTGTCATCGTCACCTTCTTCCTGTATGGTCCTATCTTTGTTGTATCCCGAAGCCATCTTGGCTGCTTCATATTCAAGAGCAGCAGCAATGCATCGGCCAATGTTTTAGGATGGGCTAATCGAAGAGTCTTCTCCATATCGTGGTCACACAAGCCGTCAATAAAGGCCTGGATGCCTAAACATTCCATCATGTTCCCTGGTGCTGATTGATAAGCAAATCGAACTAGTCGGGCAATATCCATTTCATACTCTTGAAGGGGTTCGTAACGTTTCCGCCTTCGGTTCTTCAGCTGGGATTGGTGCAAATGTTCTAGATGTTCGTGACCATATCGCATGTCCAGCCTCTTCTTAAGCTGCTCGAAGTCATCCGTTTCTTCAAGTGGTGTCGTCTGAAGTACGTCTAAGGCATCTCCCCGGAGCGCGATGGTTAAGTTCACTGCTTTCTCCTTATTGGACCAATTATTCACTCTAGCGGCTGCTTCAAACTGTTTCACATAATTAGTCCACGATGTCTTTCCGTCGAATGTTGGGGTCTTGACTCGTGCAAAATTGCCAATGGCCTCTATCCTGGAGTTTATTTCTGGCTTGCAGGGTTTTATATGTTCAATCTTCTTCTCTTCTGCTGGCGTGTCTTGTGTTCTTAAATCTGCCATATTTCTCTCCAATTCCTTGATTTTCTCGTCTATCGTTGTCATCTTGTTTTCAATGTCTGATTTTAGAGACGAAATTTTATTCTCGACGTCAACAGCAATGTCATTTTTTAACGATAAGATATCGGCAGAAATGTCATTTTTCATAGTGGAAATCTTCTCGTCCATATTAGTAGAAATATTATTCTTCATAGTGGAAATCTTCTCGTCCATATTAGTAGAAATATCATTCTTCATAGTAGAAATATCGTTTTTCACATTCGTTGAAATCTTCTCTTCCATGGCAGAAATTGACGAGATTAAGGTGGAAGCCTCGTCATTAAATAAAAATGTTTCTGGATCCAAGCCGTCACTTACTAGTGCCACTTTGAGTCTTTCTACTAACTCACTCTTCTTACCGGACGTTTCCAACTCACGATCTTCCAATTCTGCTCTTAATTCCGTGACTTTCAGATCACATAGTCTCTTGGCCATTTTTATGTAGCAATTTATTTATATTATCCCACTTCTGACACCAATGAAATGTTTTTCTAATTTATTTAAACAATAAACGGGTGGGATAAATTTTAAACACACGGTATGGCTACTTACTAATTTATTTAAACACTAACTCACTAATCACTAACACTTGATTTATATATACAGTATATTCACTTAGACTAATTTATATAAACAGTTCACTAATTTATATTCACTAATTTATTTGTTTATCTCACGATGTCTAATTATCAACTAACTAACTCTTCCTGATCAGTCCCCTTATATACTAGTGCCTTTTGTACTAGAGAATTCCGGGCTGCGGCTTATACACACAAATAATTTTTCTGGCATTTTCTAGATAACTCTGGTCACAAAAACCAGTTCTAGATAAGATAGTCTCAATCGTAAACAGTTTTTTATAACTGCGTATCCGCCATAATTTTAACTATTATACCTGGCTTAGACAGGGTCGGTTTTAGGGACTATACCAGTGTGCTGCTTCGTAACAATACTAATAATACGACGTACATGGGTATAAATATATAACGCTACATTTAAATGTCGCGAAGCCTATGCTTTCATCAAGCAGAGCTTCAATTGGTAAACTATGTGTATATGGGGTAGCCAATTGAAACATAAATTCATAATGATACAAATGTATTTCACTGTCGTCTGACAGAGCATAGTTATATATAATCTGAGAGTAGTCCAGCCTAAGTCTAGACAAAATCCTCTTAGTCTGTTTTTGGTTCCGAGAGATTAGACGTTATCGTTTAGAAAACTACTACATTACGTTAAAGATAATAACTACAACTCTTATTGCTAGCAAGGCTGCAGGAAACTTACCAAGAACCAATTTCTATGACTCGTGAGATTGGTTGTGGTTCAAAAAGCCAATCCTACAATGCAGTAGAAGGATTGAATCCCCATTGTTTTGTTCCACAAGAAGTCTAATATAGAGCAGTCATTATATAAGATCAGAAACATGTACCTAATAACCTTTCATGTCAAATATAGAAATCTACATGGTCTTTATAAAAAGTTACAGTGCATTGATACCTATTTTCATCATGTATTGTGAACTTCGGTAATACAGCAAACCATCTTTATATTGTTCTGTTAATTTGACACAATTGTATTTTTCTGTTATAACCAAAGACCATTCAATACAATACTATCTTTTGATTACAACGTTCTTATTGTATTATATTTGTGGTTTTTATAGCCTACTAATAATATTTTTCTTTGTTTCAGATGGAGAGGAAGTGTATACAAATTAGTTTGGAGAGAACTTTTAGCCTATTTGTTTTTATATTATGTGATAAATTTTATATATAGGTTTGCTTTAACAGATTCTCAACAGAGGTGAGCATTTAATTAATATGTATAGTTTATAGCTCTTAGATCCTAGTGCTCTTCATAGTTCATACATACTGTCAAACCGTTTCAAATCTTTATGAATCTTGGAGATCTCAAAATATTTTGCATAATTTTGTTAGTTGATAGCTAGTCGATAACCATCGGCAAAAAATAGTTTTATAAAAAATATAAGAGATAATCTGATATTGTCCTTAAAAAGTAGAAGAATTTTAGTAAAAACAGCAGATCTTATAAGTTGATCTACTAAAATAGTGATTATAAATTTTTTATTAAGATCGTAATCAATTTATCACAGTTCCAATATTGAACTACATCCGATTAAAAAAAACTACAATATATTTTCACTTTACAAACTCTCTGCTTTATATAAATTTATAAGTTATTCTTTGGTAAGCACACCACCTTTTTCTACCCTTGATTAATAAATTGGTAGTGATTCAGACCACAGATTAATGCTGGTTGTTTACATTTCAATTCGTGTTTTTAAAAATATCGTCACACCGCGTCAAAAAACATTTTCAGTAGCTTAATAATTTCAAACGCAGAAATTGGCTATTTTTATCAAAAATAAACGGGTTTAAAGATTAAAACTAACTTTTCTGCATCTGTGAGACGCCCTGAACGGCATCTGTATCTGTAAGAGTTTGAAGGGTGACCCCACAGCACTTTGGCCACAATTGACCCATTGTGCATCCTTCCGACGCTCAACACTTCCTTCTAGCTCGTCTTCCAGCCTACTTGTTTGAAGTAGGCGATAAAGTCGCCTGAATTAAGTTCCCTCATACTAGCGTATGTTAGCCTGTGCTCGCCGAATACATGTAATCTAAATTGAGAGAGTGTCGGACATTTGCATAAGATGTGCTCGACAGTCTCAACTTCTTGTTGACATCTTTTAGTCAGACCCATTCTGTGGAGGTGTTTTCGTAGGTGGCAGTGACCAGTCAGAATACCCGTGGCTGTTCGTAGGTTCTGCCTGTTCATAGTTACGTATTTTTTGGCTACTTTGCTGTCCGGATACTGTAACAGTTTCTTGGCAAGCCTGCAGCCTTCTGCGTCATCCCATCTACCCTTAAACGTATTAAGGGAGTGTTCCTTTAATAGATAAGCCATCGCTGACGCCGATAGACCAATGAAAGTGCCGAGTCCCAAGAGTTTATGGAAGGCTGCTTTCCTCGCTAGCGAATCTGCAATACGGTTTCCTTTCGATTTCTCATGGCCTCATGATCCAGCCTAAAGTGACCATGTTGTTGTTACAGGTTTCGATTAAGGCCATGTGACATTCTAGTACTAGGCCTGATGTAATGCGTGGGCTAGTAGTGTTTGTCTACTATCCGTAAGGATGTATATATTATTACCTGTGGTGTTTCCTTTGGTAATCTCTTTTGCAGCGATGCAGATATCAGTGAGCTCTGTTTGAGCAACACTTGCATTGCAGCCCATTGCCCATTTTATGTTTAGATTCAGGGATCTGGAAAAAATTCCACATCCTGAGCCTACATTGGCTTTAGATCCATCTGTGAAAATGCGGATTGCGCCTTCTTCCAATGGGTCTTGTGCGTTGTTTCTAAAGATTACCTTGTAGGGCCTTTGATAGGTACATCGCCGTGGAATCGAGTGGGATCTCTCTGAGGGCCTCATGCCACAAGTTACGTCTCAGTTTGCCGGATCCTACATCAGGTTGTGTACCGGTAGAGCGTAGACGTGTCAGGGTCATGAAAACAACCTCCTTGATGTATATGTCAAGGGTAGTGAGACCAATGATTACCTCCATAGCTCTTGTTGGTGTGGTTTACGTGTCTCCTGTTGTGTTGAGGCATGCTGTTCTTTGAATTTGATCTAGTTTTCGGACGACTGTCAGCTAGTTTGCTTTAGCTCCCCAGGCAATCGCACCGTACGTTAGCTAGGTCTGATGATGGCAGGGTAGATCCAGGCAGCGATCCTAGGTGACATTCCCCAGGTATGACCCATGGTTCCACGACACTGTTCATAAGAATTATATGGTTTTTTTAACTCTGCTTTCTAAATGAGAGTTCTTACTGTCGAAGATGACCCCTAAGTATTTCCCCTCTGAAGAAAATTTAAGTTTGGTATCTAGGAGCTTTGGGGCTTGATGGTTCACAAGCTTCCTCGTTTTCGTGAAAAGAACCATCTCCGTCTTTTTTTGGTTTATTCACAGTGAATGGTCTTTGCACAATTGTTATATGATATTGAGGGCCTCTTAAATTAAAGCGCAGAGTGTCTCCACACATTTTCCTGGTAGCAGAATCACTAGATCATCTGCATATGCATTGTGTAGAAGTTGTTATCGTTGAGGCGGCTGACCAAGAAGTCTAAGATCATGTTCCACAGTAGTAGTGAGAGTACCCCTCCCTGTGGACAACGTTTTACAACCAAGCCTCTGATGGTTACATCGTCTAAACTGATTTTTATTGCTCTTTTTGAGAGCATATTATATATCCAGCCATTTATGGTTTTGGGGATATTCTTGTTCGAGAGTGCGTTTGTTATTTTAGGAAAAGTGGTTTTATTATAATAATTATAATACACCCAGAGTGAAATATTTTTTTTCCAACGATCTCTCGATGCGACCCACTACGAGATGAAGAGCCGAATCGCTAGATTTCCCTGGAGTGTATGCATGTTGATTTGGATGCAGAGGATTTTGTGTTATCACTACATCTCTTATGTATCGTTTGCACAGCATCTCCAAGGTCTTCATTGAAATCGATGTGGGGCTAATGAGTCGACATGCTTTTGGAATGCATTGGTCCATTCTTCCTGGTTTTGATATGAACACAACTTCAACGTCTCTCCAACTTTTTGGAATATACCTCAGTGCCAGTGAGGATCTGAGGATTCCCACCAGGTGCGGCATTAGGTCATACAGGCCCCATTGAAGTCGAGCTGGATAAATGCCGTCCGTTCCTAGATATTTAAAGGGGGAGAAGCCAGAGATGGCCCACCTCAGTCTGTCCGCGTCGATGATCTGTCACGATATACGCCAGTGACCGTCCGTCGGGGAGTGATTCTCCTCTTCCTCCCAGGTTGCCGTGTTTGAGGTTCTGGAGTCTGGAAAGTTAGTTGACATTAATAGTTGAAGGCTTTCTTTCAGGTTAGTATACCGATATGACGGTGGAGATCTTTTGAGAGGGAATTTTGTAGTCTAGCTGCTTGGCCGATTTCCTCGCAGTAGATTCTCCATGCTTCTCTTTGTTTTTGTCTAATTTCTTTTTTATACTCCAGGAGGTGAGACTTGTATGCGTTCCAATCCTCTTCGAGTCTGGTTCTTTTAGCCTTATCAAAAAATTTCCTCGCCGTCCTCCTGAGCTGATCGATCTCATGGCACCACCATGGAGTGGAGGCGCCATCGAGATCGACCCGTCTGCGTGGCTAAGATATCTTGTATGCAATAATTATGGAGTTTTGAATGGTTTCTGAATAAATTTCCAAATCTTCTTCATTGTTACGCAACACGTCCTCAACTCCTCGCAGATCCCTTTCAAACATATTTTGTCCTGTCCGTCCTGGGGTCGCGAGTTAATGTGGAGGTTGTGAGCGCCAGTTTTATTTCAAATTCTATTCAGCTGTGGTCCGACATTGAAATATCGTCGGATACATGCCAGCCGGAGATTATATTCGAAGTGTTGATAAGGTAATATCTATTCGCGTTTGACTTCGAGAGTTAATAAAAGTTGGTTCAGTACCGCTTTTTAGAATACAGAGATTCTTGTTCGTTATATAATCATAAAAAGATTTACCTCTAGTGTAAATATCTTTTCTATCCCAGCTTACGTGGTGAGAGTTTGAATCGCAGCCTATTGCTAATTCAAGCTTCTGGTTGAGACAGTGCCCCACAAGGTCCTCCAACTCATTTATTGGTGGTACTTTAGCTGCGTCTGAGGGAAGGTATGCGGATACCAGTATTATCACTTTCTTCCGACCTTTCTATGCATATTCAACCTCCACTAGCGTTAGGTTGGAGGACGAAAAATGCGTCAGTGGGTAGGCCTTAAAATTCCTAGGGACATATATGGCCGTCCTAGGTTGCTGATTGCATGTGAAGCTAAAAATTAAACCTTTTGGATTATTTAGATCCGTGATTTTGGTTTGTCTTATCCAGGGTTCTTGGATAAGTGCTATTGTGTCCAGCATCACATCAAGGTGGCGGCATAGTGTTGGCGAGGCCACCTTTTTGTGTTGTAGGTTACACTGAATAAATCTTAACTTTTCATTGTCCATATCTGCTTGATGATGGGGAGATAAGATTTGAATTTATTTTAGGCCATCTCCACGTCCTCATATGGAGGTGAGTTGACGTTGCCTGTATATTGGCTTAGAGTTGTTAGTTCTGCCAAGAGAAAGTTGGTCGCCATCTTAGAGGATGGTTCGGCAGTCTCCGCAGAAGCAACAGCTCCTTGGCGCTCCTCGGATGGGAGAGGGGTATCCTTGCTCGATCTCCTACGTTCCGGGTCGAGTTTTTTTGTTTTAACGATCAATGAGGTAAACGCGTAGCTCATCCTCTTTAATCGTTTTTTAGAACTCCTATTTCCTCGTCTCTTATGCAGACGACGAAGAGGTGCCCTTTGGGATTGACCTTCGCTTAGTGGTGGAAGGGAAACCATGTGTCGACCCGAAGGACTGGGTTTTGCTTTTCCAGCTGGCTCAGTATATCCTCTTCATCACCCAGGTGAGCTTCGCTAGGGACCCAAAGGGTGGCATTTGTCAGCTGGGAGAGGTTGTCGTCGTACACCACGTTGAGCTTAGCCTCCTCCCACGGTTTCAGTTTGGAAACCGTGTTTATTAGCCACCCTAGCGTTTCGTCATTATCGCAGGTGACTCTGATTATTCCAGAGTGCAACCATGATCTAATAGTCGGTCCAAAATTCCAACTTTTTTTGGAGTAAACCAATACTTTTCTGGCATATTAGATAGGGTTGAGCAGAAACGTAATAGCGATGTAAAACAAATTCTGGTCATAATTACCATAAAAGATGATTTCCACTAATTTGTTAATAGAAGAGTGAAAACCAAATTATTAAAATAAAATATGCAAAGAATGGCGTCGAATTGTATCAAGAAATTAATTCCCAAGCTCGCACTTTACTAAAATCTAATATTAATCTATTAATAATCTAATTCTACATAGAAGCACGTCAGAAATGTATCAAATGTAACAAAACATGAAGATAAGGAGTCTATTTGAGAAGCAAACAAACTATGTGACTTAAACTGATAACTCTATCGACGTATATTGGGATCTATATTACATTAAGTACAGGAAAATACACATAGATTCAAAAGTTTTGCATCACCCTATATCTCAGTAAGTAATTATTTCTTCGTCAAAAATGGACTGGATACTACTTAAATGATTAGTTTGAAGTAAAAAGGAAACATCAAAGGTTTTTGTCCAAATTTTGTTTGGAAGAAATACATGTTTTAAATTTTTTTGTTTAGGAGAGTACATTTTTAGTACGATAATTTTTCTAGCAAAGGCAGTTGAATTTTATGATTTGGACTACCAACATGAATCGTCAAGTGATAAGTGAGATTGATCGTGCCAGAATAATAAGTCTAATTGAAGAAGACCATTCTCAAAGGTTCGTTGCTAATAGAGTTGATGGATCGCAAAGTGATGTATCTCGTACATGGAACCGCTATCTCCAGACCAATTCTTTTCGTTACAGACCTAGGAGCGATAAAAGGCGTGTTACCAATGAACGGCAAAACCGCTATATCCATTTGTCGATTTGTAGAAACCTGACCATGGCATTACCAGCACTCCAAAGAGATATGAGACATGCCTTTGGAATACCAGTATAGGTCTCTACATTACGGAGACGAATACTTTCGATAGGATTGAGGTGACGTCTACCAATGAGAGTACCCCGACTACTATCTGTGCACAAACTTCGCCGTCTACAATGGGCTCAAGAGCACGCATCCTTGCCCGAAGAATTTTGGAATTCTGCGCTTTTTTCTAAGGAGACAAGAATTTGTTTGGTACATGATAACCATCGAATACGTGTGTGGAGAGGGCCAACGAGAGTAGCCCAGCTCGCCCATACCCGCCCTGTGCTGCCCATTAGAGGAGGAAGTGCAATGTTTTGGGCTGGGATTATGTCCCACGGCCGCACATAATTAATCCATGTTCAGGGAACAATGATTGGTGATAGATACCTCAGGAAGATTCTACATCCTAACTTGAGGCTATGGCGAGCAGTTATTGGCAACCCTTTCGTTTTTATGGACGATATCGACCGTCCTCATCGCACCAGAGCTGTAAACGAATATCTAGAAACCGAAGGCATCAATCGTTTGAACTGGCCCGCTTATCACCAGATATAAATCCAATTGAACATGCTTGGGACATGCTTTTCAGGGCAGTAGAAGCATCCAGGAGTGTACAAGAGCTTGTTCATAACGGTCAGGAGGAATGGAGTAATATCCCGCAACAGCATATCAGAAATCTGGTTAACAGTATGGGTAGGCGTCTCCAAGCCTGCATAGATTGTTGAGGTGGAAATACTCATTATTAAATAATTCTATTTTATTATTTTTCCAAAAAAGTCACCAATTTGTAAATTTAATTTTCTTGCAAAAATACTCTTATATTTAAAACATATGTATTAGTGGATAATAAAAATTTTACAAAAAACCTTGATGTTTTTTTAACATATAACTAATCAATTAATTATTCTCCAATCCATTTTTGACGAAGAAAAAAATATTTTATGAGATATTGGGTGATGCAAAACTTTTGAATCTATGTGTATTTTTTAACTCCAAATTATGATATTCAGTTGAGAGTAGATATGCAATTATATCTAGCAAATCATAAAAAATATCATTTAGATCGAGAAAAAAGTTTGTACGCAAACTCATTCTTAGCAGATTCAAAATTCTGTGTAAATTTCTACATTACTGTAACTCTCAATTTCGACAACCACATTGATGAAATTTATTCTGCATCACTCTAATTAGAAAACTTATTAGCCCAGTTTGTCGAATAAAATTAAATAACATGTAATCAGATAATAAAATTCACTATAACTATAGGTTTCACTTTCATTGAGATACTTTTAAGATCATTTGATAAAAGTAATCTAGTACTGGGAATATACCTCCGCATCACATGAAATGAGCAGAGAATTGAAATAGTAACTACTTCTAATTTAAACAGAAATATTTGCAAGTGTCTTCGTAGAAACCTTCGGTAAATAGACGTGATTATTATATGGAACGCACAGGCAACAATAAACCATTAAATACTGAATTAAGGTACACGAGTAAGCGAAAAAAGTGCCTCTGATTCAGTTATTGACAGAAATTAGTAACTAAGCTAGAACAGGTGCCTTACGCCGTTTCAGTGCTACTGCTCATTATAAAAAAGCACATATTCATTTTCTATTGGTTCATGTGAGGAATCACTTAGTTTTTGTTTCATTACTCAATTATTTTCAACCATAGAAAACAGCTAGTGTCATGATTAAACTATCTTAAATCCAATCGCAATATTCGGGAATATTCTTGTAGTGTTTTTTTTCATCGGTTGGCAGCGCTAGCGACATACGTCAACATTCAATTTGTGCAGTATCATGTTGTTATGAATTGTGAACAAAAATGATCCAAACATCTCGTTTTCATTATTTCTTCTTTGAGTGCCGCCTCCTAGCGAAGGTTAACGATAACATCTGCAAAACTATTTCTATTTTCAGCTGTTCTTATTAAGGTCGGCAAGTCCATGTTTGTCCATTGCCTAATATTTCGCAGCCAGGAAATTTGTCTTCAACCTGGCCCTCGGCTACCTTCGATCTTCCCCTTCATTATGAGTTGCAGAAGTATGTATTCAGGTTTTCGTGAAAGATGTCCTAGATAAGCGGTTTTGTGTCTTTTAATAGATATTATTAACGCTCGATCTCTCTGCATTCGCCTCAAAACTTCTTCATTGCGGATTCTGTCAGTCCATGGAATTTTCCCCATCTGCGAAATACCCACATTTCAAAGGCCTCTAAACGTCTCATAGAGCTAACTTTCAGTGTCCAGGCCTCCATTCCGTAAAGTAAAGTACTGTAGACATAACACTTTGCCATTCGGTACCTTAATTCTAAACTTTGTAACGGTTTTCCTCGTTAGTATAAATCTGTCGCATAAAAAGACAACAATCATGCAGTTTTGGTCATAATAAATAAACATTCCTACCTTAATATCAAGTCAGACTAGCTTCGTATGTCAACAATTTCTAGTTATACCATTAACTCATTGATTAAATATCCTGGCCGTCAATTTGTTTAGCACCAACTGGATTAATATTGTGAAGGAAATAATTACACTCAGTATAATAGTTACAGTGATCTGAATATACACTTAAGAATAGTGAACTTTGTTATATGTACCATTGAATGTAAACAACATTCCATTATTCGAATCTCAAACAGCTGATTTGCCATATGTCAATAGCCTTGCTCATTCTTCTTTTACAAACGTTCAGAGATCTGTGATTCGTACGGAAGGTTGCCTACCGTTGTACTGTGGATGTACATCAGGGTATAATGGGTGATGCTTTATTTTGTAAATATAGTCGTGGGATGTGGGATATTAGTGAATATAGGGTTTAGTGTTGATTAGTCAATCAGTGTTTTTATACGGGGGGTTTTAATATGCGATATACAATTGGGAGCCCCAAAATTCGATGAATATTACACATTCATCCCGCAGGGGAACATTAATTTGAGGGGGTAGTTTGGTTTGGGTGGAGTAGTGTGGGTTAGAGAAGTTTGTGGAGATAGTATTTCGTCCAGACCTCATCTGTGAGATGCATATCGATATGTAAGCCCAGTCACCTACAACGCCATGTGTTTAAGTTCATTTAACGGCTTTTAACTACCTATTAGCAGCAGGGTTTATTAATAGATTCTGGGGTATTGTTGGATTCCGGTTATTCGGATTTCCGTATTGGATTAGCCCCGGGGTCTCTTGGTATTGGTTCATTGTACCACGGCGTTCCTGCGATGCTTGCAGCCCCACCATAGTGATTGCTACCTCAGAAACAACTTGTTGATCGTCAGAATTTATCACCAGCGGGTGAAGACGCGCAAGTTTTAAGCATTTCAATTTTTCTATAATTATTTTTATGTCATTTATTACTCTCGGCAGAGTAGGTAAGTTGCGTCTGAGTTCACACGGAACGTTTTATGGTAATTTATTTTTGTTTTTGCATTTTGGTAAGTTTACAATTTAATATGAGTAGATAAGCCACGGTATAGGTAACCCTTCAGGTTCTCGCCGTTTTCACATTGTATGATTTTTTTACAAGTTTCAGAACCAACTTAACTCAGAACTGGTCTCTGTTTCAAATCCTTCTGAGCATTGCGTTATCAATTTTGGGGTAGTAGGGGTATATAGGATTTTTAATAATTGTTTCATTGTATATATTGAACTATAAGGGACTTATGTAAATGTCCACAGTTCGTAAAGAGTTTCATATCGATCTGTTTATTATTTAATAGTAAGGGTTGATGGACCTGAAGTGTCCACTGTGGGAATAACTACTCCCCAAAATTTTGTAATCCACTATAAAACTGTATCAAACCAAACCACCACCTTAATAAATCATTTCTCTTGTGAGTTGAGTTACGAGTTTGATTTTATGTAATATTTTCCCAATCGGGGGTAAACTACGGTTAGGGAATTAAACTGAGGTATTTAATCGGGTACGGTTTACCTGGCGCCTTGGGTTATATAGCTTATATTTTGTTTGTTCGTTACCAACGTACGGAACTCCCTTCTTCGACTGAAGTCGAGCGGGTAAAATACCTTGTGGCATAGATCGGCCATCCGATCGGCTAGTAACTTGGTGAATTAGTAGTAATTGATTTCGGTGCCACAAGTTCGATCTATTTTCAATAGGTCGCTAACGTAAGTGAGATAAGTGCATCGATGCACGGGGTTTGATTTTACGTTACAGCTTAAGTCTCGAGATGACAAGGAGGGTCTTACTTCAATAAAAATGGACCTGGCTTGTTATATTCTTGGGCGTATCTCATTTTCCGAATCCAAGGAGTCGTTTACCAGACAGCCCAAATATTTAAACTTAGTACGTTTTCGATTGTTTTGTTGTATATTAAGATATTGCATGGAATTATTCTTTAATAGTCATCAAAAAAGTATAGTATCCTAGTAACGGGTAATGACTATGACCTATTTGGGTGATTCCGCTATTCGCCTACGGCTCATAGCGCAAACTGTATCCTCATGAGCAATACCCATCATTGCCCGATCGTTGAATAATATAATTTTTATTCTGATCTACGCAGCCCCAGTATATTACACCAAAACGAAACATAACTTCTACTCCTTGCAGGCGGTATAGAACAAGTATCTACGTATGGCAATTATCCGTACTACCCAAAACTTCCTAAAACCTCATGACAAAGTCAACATACCTTCTATCGAAGACTTCATATCTAAAATCTCAATAAACTTTTATAACCATTGTCCACCAAAAGACCTTCGAAAAAAACAAAGTTGCTAGTCGCTCAGAAAATGTCCACGATAGTTGGTACAGGACTTATGCATGCATCTTTCTTCACATAATAATAATGTACCTCCAATAACGATAAACTCATAGATGATCTCAGCTCAGCCTTATAGATTGCTCTGAGTCACTTCCCAAATATAAAATGATCATGTGAAATATAACCAACGTCAATCATGTTGCCTTCTCCAAAATCAATCACCGCGTTCGATTTTTGACACCCTGTTTTTCAACTGCTTTTCAGGGCTAATCCAGCCAAAAGTTTTTCAAGAACCACACCTATACACCGGGGACAAAAAACTTTAATTTCAGCAAAGAGCCACGAGATCAACCCCAGACTCACACAAAGAACCGAAGAATCGCCATAACATCGGCTTATATACATTAGGCTGTAGTCATAAAAAAAGGATTTGCTTTTACTTGCAGGAATCGAAGCATTTCCTTCACACTCTATTCATAAAAATGAGAAGGAAAAGGTGTTGACTTGGAGCAAAAAGGTTTAGCTCTGAAGGAGAAGGCTTTACTTTTTTGGAATTTATAAACAGTAGTGTTTGCTTTGAAATTAAAAATTTGCTTAATAAAATATGCATCTAGTCGAGAGAAGCTTCTATAGTAAACTATAATTTACAGTTTCCTCGTTTCCCCAGTTTCAAGTGCGACGGCTTCGTCTTCAGTTGTTGCCGACTTTGGTTTGCCAGTTCCACTCCTTGTTGTGTTGAAAGTTGGGCAGTGACATGACTATCAAACTGCAATGGTTCTCCCACTTCTAACCCGCTTGTAAAGAAATCGTGATTAAATACCACAAAAAATCTACAGACTTCTAGATTACTTGATTTGGCTTACCTGTGATTTCCGCGATGGTGGTGCTTAGATTTGTTTGAACGGAGATGGGTACGAAGCGTCCTTCACCACTGCAACCCTATCGGATATATTGTGATTTCTCCTATCCGACCTTGAAGTGTGCTATCTAGGCCCGTCCTTGTGATTAGACTCCACATCCGAGACACTCGCTAATATAAATACGTTAAATAATACTACCGGATGTAGCAAAGAGGTTCCTTTAATAGATTATAGTGGAAATTACAACTACTAAATAATAATTACAGATAATAAGAGTAACATATCAAATACACGATTTTTTAACCTTTTTTTAAACCTATTAGTTTTTGCCATTTTGAATTAATTCTCAACTCAGACATTACTAAGATGCTTTTTCTACACTGGCCACTCCATAAGCTTGCCGGTTTGAGCTTTCCCTCTCCTACACATAAGTCTGCATAGCGCTTCGTACTGGCAACACACCTGTACGGCAGTTTCTTGTCAGGTGCTTGTTGAGCCTACAATGGCACGTTAGTTCACCTACCGTTATCATTACAACCTTGCAGCTGTGGCTCAGTAGGTCTGATGTGAACTTGGGCGAGCAGTGTTTTGAACTGCTTTGCCTCCCGCTGTCCTTGTGTTTGCAGCCACCAGCTCTGAAATTCTCTACCTATCCAGTTCTTGATAACAGTTTTAAGTTTTAAAGAGGCCTGCTGATATTCCATAGAATGGTTCTGGGCCTATCATCACTATGGCCGAGCCTGTTTTTGCTAAGTCATCAGCCCCCACATTTCCTAGTCGGCCTTAATGGCGTGGTACCCAGGTAAGTTTGTTAGACAAGCCCACTTCCTCTAGGGCGTCTATACAGTACCTGATCAGTTGGGAAGTGATCTTCTGGGATCTGATTGCCTTTAGGGCCGCTTGGCTGTCCGAATAAATAACAACGTCTTATTCTTGACTTGAAGAACGGCTCCTCGGCAGGGCCTCCTCCTGTTCCATAACGGCGTCCTTTTGCTGGTAGACTGTGTGTGTTTTTAGCAGACTGATGCCACTTTGAATAGCGGGCACTTCGGCGCCGACCTTCCTTTCCTCCTTCACCGATACCATATCGTCGGCCTCTAACGTGCTGGCCCTGTGTTCCACGACGATTTGTGGAACAGGTTTCCTGTCCCTCTACCTTCTGAACTGTAGCCTTCCAAAGCCGAAGTATGGGCTAATCTTCAGCTTTTCTAGGCCCTCAAGGAACTGTTTGTCCATAAAAAAGGTACAGAGTTGTCCATTGGGACTGAGACCCAGAACTTCTACAGGATTTTGTTCAGGCCTCTATTACCCACCGAAAGCTTCTTGATGATTATTTCGATAGGCAGTCTTTCTCCTTTTTAGTCTGGGATAAAAACTGTGCAGGTCACTAGCTTTGTTAAGTCTTCGCCTGTTAGTTCCTGTAAAATTGCGCCTTACCAGGGCTTGAGTGTTGCCACCGTATTACTTAGACACAATGCGCTGGTTTTGTCCGCGAACGTGACCTCAAAGTATCCCCGCCTCTAGTTGCATTTTTGAAAACGCACCTGTAGGCCGTTTTCGGGCGCATTCGAGACTGCTGCTTGGATTTCTTCCATCCTCTTAGACGTCAACTGGGCATTAGGGTAGTCTTCACTGACAACGGCCACTTTCACGCTGCTCGCCGCATCGTTGTACGACTCGCTAGTCGTGTAAGCCAGTTTTTGGTTTGCACAGCCCTTGGCTTTTTACTTGTTCTTGTTCTTTTTTGGGTTTCACTGACTTCTACGTTCTTAGTTAAGTCCTTTGTCTTACCCCTGCCCTCTATATGGTTCATTAAAATTTTCTTGATCGCAGAGCGCTTAGCTTCAATTTAGCCTTTGCCCTCTTAGATCAGTCTCTTCATCCGATACCTGGATTCCCTCGACATCGTGGCCTTTGTCTTCCTCTGTCAGGTTGTTAATCTCCTCCTAGGAGGTTGTCCTGTAGCTGGTGTCGGCCTTAGCTTGGCCTTTACCCTCGCTCTTTTTATTTTGATTTGAATTTGAACTCATTTTAATCCCACGAGAAGCGAGGGAAGTAAATAGTCCACCCATCCAGAGCCCCGCACGGCTATGTAAGTCACGAGATACAGGGGGGTGCTACCTGGTACCCCCAAGGGAACGTTCAAGATCATATATATCCCTGTGACCATCCAGCCCTCGGCACATTACCTTCCGCCTTGACTTGGGTGTATGTTTTTTTATGTGTACTTGTATATGTCTGTTCCCTCCTTTTTTCTCTGGGCTTGGGACCGTTCCCTTGGTTTAGCGTAAGTTGGCGCTCCACGACAATTGTGTGTTTATAGAGGAATGCCCCGACCGACCAAGAAAGCAGTGTTAATGGTGAGACTTATATCCGCATCTATTGCTTTCATCATTATCGTTTCCCGTTGTAATAACGGTGGACTGCGCTTGTTATCTATTTTGTTTTTATCGATTTTCTTCTTCACTGTCAGTACTCTGTGACAACTTTTTCCATGGCCGTTTTTTTCTTCACTTTTTTGGCGGGAGCTGATATTTTTCCAATATTTCTAGGTATTTTGTTACCCTTTTGGCAATGAACTTACATTGGTATATATTTCTCATCGCGTTTGTTTTGTGATTCTAATTGGTCGTCTGCCACTTCCTCGTTACATGTCCTCTCCTTCAAATACAAACGTCGAACAAAGCCTAATCAAACATCAAATGTAAAAGAAAAACTCTGAATAAAATTTTCTTTATTTATATTCACCAACACAAACTCTCACATGCCCCGGTATGATATGATAACATTATTAACGCACTCTGACCCTTTCCTCTCCAACTGCAAGTTTCATTTGTTCGACAGCAGCTTACTTACCTAACTCGCACTCATGTATTCAATTTCTCCTTTTTTGCGAGTAGTTACTTGCAAACAAAAGGAAAAGCTTATGAATACGAAGTAAAGCAAAATCTATTCCTTTTACCTTCTCCTTGTGAGCTCTTGATTTTTATAAATACGTCCTATATTGTATTAGATTATTTGTAATTAAGGAACTAAAAACATTCAAGTGAAGACATTTTTATTAAAATATTATACTATTTTTGAATTGTATGAAAACTGTCGCTGGTTTGCGAATAATTCGATACTTTCATGTAAAAGTCTACTCAATCAAGTAATTAGAGTGAATGATAATAACTGCAGATATTGTCAGGTATGTGCAAATGGATAGAAAAATTCTGATAGAAGATGTGACTCCACAAAAATCCTCTAAAATTGACCGGAAAGTAATAGTTACTTTCTCTTCATAATCGGTGTTACACTCTTTTAAAACAAAGGTATATAGTCTATACGTCTAATATAATACTGCTTAACAAATAGAAGAATGAAAAACAATGGTTCAAATTTTATTTTAACATCAAAATACTTGTATTAAAATAGAT
The DNA here is from genome assembly GCA_963921935.1 of Galeruca laticollis. Classification (NCBI taxonomy): domain Eukaryota; kingdom Metazoa; phylum Arthropoda; class Insecta; order Coleoptera; family Chrysomelidae; genus Galeruca; species Galeruca laticollis. The sequence goes on along the minus strand of OY998179.1, from coordinate 46,010,392 downwards.
TCCCATTCTTAACATTTATGAAAATCTGTTGGGTCTGTTTAACCCATTTTTAAACTACTCAATCAGATTTTGAACCATATTCGAAAAACGTGCTATTGATGATGAAAATGTAGTACGTGTTGATTTAATCCGGTTGAAAACACATCGAAAAAACGTAGGCTATAAAAATGAATATATTATCTGATATATTAGAAACTCTAAACACAAAAATATATACAGAGTGGAAAGTCTAACTGAAACAAATTCTGTAACTTAATAAATAAAGGTTTATCGCAAAATTCCTGAAACACGTCAATTTTAATTTTCAATGGGGCATGTTACAAAGAGATTTGTTTATCTTTTTAATTATCTGTGGGGTACAGACTACCCCAACTTTTTTTTAAATGGAAGGGTAGGTTGATTAATTTTTTATTTGAAGGCTTTTTCAATTGTAAGTATAATTCCACTTTTTTTGTTACTTTTCATAAGCAATGTGTCGGAAAAAAATTAAATAAGGAAATATTCACTCAAATTACTTTAATGTACATTTTTTCTTACTTGATAAGCCCAATAAAAAACTTGCTCGATAGTTTTTTGGTCAATTTGAACTGAATGTGATTGATTTGTTAGTACTTGTTTGCATTTCAACGTGTAAATAACAAACGAAAAATAAGAAAATGCCCTATTTAACCGAGACGCATCGCATCGAAATTTTAATGATGATCGGATATGGGGGCAGAAGTCGAACACAGGCTGAAGTCGCTCGTTTGTTTACTGAAGTTCATTCAGAATTACCTTCAATTAATCGAAGTACGATTAGCAAAATTGAAACTCGATATCGGGAGTTGGGCCACGTAAGGGATGCTCCTCGACAAAAGGTTTTAAAAGTTGATGACGAAGAAGCCCAGTTGAACATATTGTTGTAAGTAGAAGAAAATCATGTTACTCCAGCTAGGCGAATAGCTCGCGTTCATGATGTCAGTCACACAAGCGTTTTAAAAATTCTTAAAGAAGCCAAGAAGCACCCATATAAGATGCAAAACCTGCAGGAGCTTAACGAAGATGATCCTGATCGTAAACTCGAATTTTGCGAACGAATTATGGCTTCTATCGATGGTGGACAAATTGCTTTGGAATGGGTGCTGTTTTCTAATGAGCCTACGTTCACGTTATATGGGCACGTCTGTGAGGGTTGGTCAGGGTGGTAGAGCATAAAAAGGGCTGGATGGCTAGATGTACTTCTTTATTTAACAGTGTGATGTGTTGAAACCAAAATAAATATTTACAACTAAAATCTAATACTCTGTACAAGAATTATATACACTATCTATTGGTCCTGGAGGCGGGCAGTCTCTCTCTAGGGTGGACGTCGGATCGGGTCGCGGATGATTCTTCTCTGCTGTCCGGATTGTCACGGTTATTGTCTACCCCTCACGGCTCCGGTTTACCCTGCTCGGGCGTTGTTGTACTCTTTTGTCCGGATTCCTCACTGGGACGATAGGTTCCTATAATCAAAGGGGTGTGTCAGGGTCGAAATCCTGCGTTCAACGCACAGCGTGATCTCGGAGGTTGGGAGTTTTCTTCCGTTCCGGGCTCAACGCGCTCCGGGATTTCGGCTAATCGGGAAGGCCTCGGTCCTGCGCTCAACACGCTGCAGGGCTTGACCTAGGGTAGTTGGCGTCCATTCTAAGCTCAACACGCTTTAGGACTTCGTCCGTTATATAGAGTTTGCTTAGCGTCTAGCCTCGGGTTCAACGCACACCGAGGGGTCGACGACAAGCCGGATGTTTATGTGTATTGGGCTGACGAAAATCCCCGTTGGATGCATGAATCCCATACCCAAAGCCCTCAAAAAACAAACGTCTGAGCTGGAATTATTGGGGATCGCATAGTAGGTCCTTTTTTCAATGGAAACGTAACCGGAGAAACATACCTTAATATGCTCCAAGAAGAACTAATTCCCACTTTAGTAAATTTATTCCCCAATAATTTGGATCCTAACTTATTTGACCAAGGGATGTGGTTTTAAAAAGATGGGGCACCGCCACATTTTGCTCAAAATATACGGACCTATCTTAACGAAGTGTTCCTAAATAGGTGGATTGGAAGAATGGGCCCAATTGAGTGGCCAGCAAGATCGCCCAATCTTACTCAATTAGATTTTTTCATGGGGATATCTAAAGAGCAAAGTTCATGCCACTAAACCTAACGACATCGCCGAGCTTCAACAAAGAATCAGGGACGAAATTAGGCAAGTAACGCCGGAAGTGTTACAAAATGTTCGGAATGCATTTATAATCGATTAGGATATTGTCAGCAACAAGGTGGAGAGCACTTTGAACATTTATTGCATTAAAGTAATTTGAGTAAATATTTCCTTATTTCATTTTTTTCCGACACATTGCTTATAAAAAGTAACAAAAAAAAGTGGAATTGTATTTACAATTGAAAAATCTTTCAAATAAAAAATTAATCAACCTACCCATCCATTTAAAAAAAAAAGTTGGGGTTGTCTGCAACCCCCCCCCCCAGATAATTAAAAAGATAAACAAATCTCTTTGTAATATGCCCCATTGAGAATAAAAATTGACGTGTTTCAGGAATTTTGCAATAAACCTTTATTTATCAAATTACAGTATTTGTTCCAGTTAGACTTTCCACTCTGTATATAGTGAATAGTGATGTCATCATATTTGGTTGACTTCGAATTTCAATAACTTTTCGCTTATCACTGAACCGCAGCTTTTTAATTAGTGAAGTTTTAGTAAATAAAAAACGAGAGCGGTTCTGGCAGAATATATTTGCAGTGAAATGTAATGAAATCGAAATCAAAACATCTGGGTGGATTGGAAGTAACGTAAAAATTATAAATTAAGCGGTATTGTTACATATATCAGGAAACTATTTTTTAATTTTTATGCATTATGATTTCCCAAAATCTTACGTGTATTTATCTTTGTTACAGAATATTTGAGAAAATTCGACTATATTTTGGTCAACAAAGTGAAACGATACCAATGTCGTTCGTATTAGGATTTTACGTATCTTTAGTAGTAGCTAGATGGTGGGATCAATACAAATTGCTCCCATGGCCTGATACTCTTGCCTTGTTTCTGAATGCGGGCATTCCAGGTGCGGTAAGTACGTATTCTTTTCATTGTTACAGTGCTTAACAAGCAAATATACATATTATTACGAATTTATTCAGCAGCTTTCAAAATGCCTAGAAAGTTTTATTATTCTTACATTTATATCATTCCTATTAATGTTTAGAAAGCGAAATTGACTGTCTCGACCCTTACTTCGTGGAATATGCTCATATTAGTGTTTTTAAATGAAACTCAAGGTCTCTAGTTAATTCCACAATATAATACAAGTTATTGAAAATTCTAAAAAATTGACAATTGTTTCGATAAATCAATATTGATTTATCGAAACAATTGTCAATTTTTTAGAATTTTCAATAACTTGTATTATATTGTGGAATTAACTAGAGACCTTGAGTTTCATTTAAAAACACTAATTTAGAAAGCGAAATTACCTTCTGCTTTTTTGTATGGATATTTCAATATTGACAATACCAAAAATACGAAATCGTCAGAATCGTTGAATTGTACGAACTAACTTCCAACATAAACGATTGTCACAGAAAAGGAAGTTTGTTCACATATAATAATATAACAATCTATGCATTTGTGAGAAACTGTTCATATGAACTCGTTAACCTATTCATAGTCTACATTCCTCTTACCTTATTCACAGTTCTTGATAAGTTTTGACTCTCTGTTCTGTTTGGGCCGAGAACCGAGCTCTGTGGAACGCCTCCATAAACTTGTTTTTAAGGATCCCTCTTCAGGATAATTATTCTTCCATCCATGTAAGAAGTTAAGATGTTTTTAAGATATGCACTCACCCCTATGCACTATGTTTTCCTTTATTTGCAGCTACCATGTCTTGAATCCTTTCCATTACATGCGAAGTAGACCGTCTCTTACGGAATCCAAATTGATTTTCGTGGAAGCCGTTATTTTTTTTTGCAATTCTGCAATCGACCGGGCTTTCAAGAGTCTTTCGTGGGCTTTTCCAATTTCGTCTATTAAACAAATTGGGCGATATTTTGCGAGGTCGTCGGATGACTTTCTTGGTTTCTTGATAAGTGATAGTTTTGTTCTTTCCCAACCTTCTGGAACACACTGCCTGGGTAAAAACGAATTATAAAAGTTTAGAATAAATTGATGGTATATTATCTGTGTTCTTGATCCCATGCCGGAGGCGTAAAACTACGAGCTGCCATCTTAGAAGCTTGGGGAGATATACACTGACATTACAAACAGATCGTATACTGGGCACACGCGAAACAGTTACCACTGAACACATTTAAAACGGGCATGGAGCTATTTACATTAACAATTAGGGCGTCTTTTCTAGTTTCCTAAACTTCACCAGGGTCAGATTGTTAACACGATGTAGTACAACCTGGTAATCTTCTATTGACAACCCTTAGGGAATTCCATAGATGTTCATCAAAATTTGTGACAATTCTATGATTTTCTGACTGATTGTGTCTTGCCCTTGGTCAGTCTTGTGTTTTGTGACTTTCTCGATCACCGTATACTTTTCATTGGTGTCAACAATGCCTGGAAACTTATATTTGAATCGGTTTTTTATTCCTAAAGTAATATTCGGATCCCTAGGCTCTACTATTACCACCTTGGTTATCACAGTCTTTGCTTCCAAGGGATCACCGACAATCACTTCCGTCGTACTGTATGACACATCACTCCAGTCCATTTTGATTATGTTCTTGCGCTCAGAGAAGTCTGAAACTCTCTAGTGATCTATATAAATTTTTTAGGCTTATTTGCCAAAATTGTTTGGGTTTCTTGCTACTTGGTTTCAGTATTTTTACGGCTGCATGTTTGGGTGCAAACCAAAGTCCATGTTTCCAAACAAAAATTGAAACTTTCGGATGCTGGTGACCAAATCTCTTCGAAATCGAACACATCCTTTGAAGTGGCGATTTAAAAAAATATTTTTTCAAGTGGTAGGAGGGTAAAACATATCGACAACTTTTGAAGCTTCTCGGAGTATGGAACCGGAGTTTATGAAGACGATTGGGATCACATATTTTGTTATTTGTGATTTCAAACAGAAATATCAGTGAATGACAGTCACGACGAGAACTTAAGATATCCACACAATGCCTCATAAAATGGACCCCTAATAACATCTACGTATTCAATTTTGGATCTGGCATAAGCATATTACAATGACTTTAAAGTGCCTTGATCATTCAAGTCATGCGAGATCCGAACTAAGAAGGCATACATTTTCCTAACAGACGAAAAAATCGCCAAAATATGAGGAATAAAAGAAAGTTTAGAATCATAACTGACATCCAAATCAACAAAAAATGTCACCGGGCGTTCAAAAACAGTGTTATCGATTTCATAAATATATATAATTTTCTCAGGTTTTAAGCAAAACGCCATTACCTTACATTTACTAGCATTCAACGTCAATTTATTACTTATACACCATTTCTCAATACGTGGAAGGTTAGGTGAAAGTGTTTGGTAAGTAATACGATGCGAAGAAATGCCTCGCGTCATCCTTCCAGGCATGACAACCATCGTAAGATGATGTTCACATTGTAAGTTCATAATTGTTTTAATAATAAAATATCATACATTGTAATAATTACGTACCTGCTTACGAGATACGTACTTTAAACATGGCGCAGTCAATAGGATTCGAATCTACGCTCCCAACAAGCAGCGTAAACTTGAAACCTAAAGTCCAAAACCACATTTACACAGATTTATGTAAATAAAAGTACCAATAAAACGACCCGGTAACGCACCATAAATTTTAAAGTGATTAAATCTAAAAACGGGGAAAAGCAATTGTTTTAAAAGCAGCAAATGAACCCCGGTCCTATTTGGTTAAAGAATTGAGTAATGGGAAGTTTATTTGGCGTAACAGTAGTTAAATGAAATTATCGATAGTTAATAATACAGAGTGCTACAGCCTGAGTTATTTCAAGACTAACTTGATCATGTAAACAATGTAAAAATATCCGAGTATGAAAATGATGTGAAAATGAACGATAATGCAGACAATAGCGAATTAAATTTGTCAGATATGTATTTGGACTTAATATTCAAACTTAATGTAGAAATACATGAAGAAAATGTAACTACAAGACATGGCCGTTGTATAAAGCTTAGGAAGGTATCAGATATTTAAAGAGAAGGTGTTTGGTAAGTGATACGATGCGAAGAAATTTCTTTCGTCACTTATCCCCCATTATCCTTGCAGGTATGACAAGCATTGTATCATTATCTTCACATTGTAAGTTCATAGCTGTTAAGATAATAAATTATCAAAATCATCTATTGTAATAGGTTACGTACATACTCATCAGATAAGTACTTTAAACAATCGCTTCTATCGTCAATCCGGAGGGAAATCTGTAAATCATCAGTATTGAAGTAAATAGTTGAGATCAAGATTATCAACTATACAATTGATGAGGACATTAAATAATAAGGTGCCCAAAATATTTTCCTGAGGAAACTCAGATGTTGCTAAGTATTCAACTGACTTATAACCATTAAAAGTCACATACTGGCGTCCATTGTTTAAATAGGAGGTGAATAATTTGATCAGAGATGGGGATAAATAATATCGAGATAGTTTTCTCACAAGAATTCCGAGGTCTAGTCTGTCGAACGCTTTAGAGAATTCGGTGTACACAACGTCAGTCTGCAACCGCTCATTGATGCTTTCGGCAATACATTGGGCTATATTTGCCAAACAGGTAACAGTCGAGTTGATTAAATGGCACGCACGTGTTGAGCAATGTTGTTAACGGCGGAGATAGTACAGTCGCACAATCTTTCAAAATGAAAGCAGGGACAAAGTCAGGTCCTGTTTTATTTCTAATTAGTTTTAAACATATAAGAACTTCACCGTCAGTGAAAGACACGATATCAAGAAACTGCGAGGTTACTGGATCATCTTGGTAGACTGAAACAGATTTTGCAGAATATTCAGAAAAATTCCTCATTTTATTTCAATTTCAGCTGAGTCTGTTTCATAATATCCCAGGTAAACCACGGCGAATATTTGTTTTGTATTATTTTGTTTGTTTCGGGACGCACGTATCAATTTCATCAAACTTACCGTAAAAGTAATAGTATTGTATTCATTTAAATTTAAAATTGGTAAAAGCAGAGATAATTACATTCCCTAAATTATTATGGAGATATGCGGCATTAGAAGATATAGTCTGACTAATTTTTCTGTTTATATCCAATATGGCTGCAAATCCCAGTAGACAATAGCATAACTTGGTCTAAAAACGAACTTATGCTTGTACCAATTGTCCATCTAATCTTTGAGAGTAAGTGTCAATTGTTGAGGTTTAAGACCAAGTAGACGTACTGTTGTGAGTAATAGTTTTTATACTTTCGTCTCCTTTCAATGAGGAGAATTGATCATAAAATGTGAGATGGAGGGACAACGAGGACCGGGTAAAAAAGATAAATCCTGGTTATAGAATATTCGACACTGGACTGGATTGAACGATGCACATGCACAAAGCCCTTGGCGTGGTAATCGCCAACGTCAGGGATAGATACTATCCTTTCGTCTTTAGTAACTTCTTAGTGTTACACTGTTTTGATTTTGTACAATGATCTCTAGGTGGATCTCTAGACCAGCAATCCTGTATAGCATTATCTTCATTTCGATTTGTCTCATATTCAATTTGGTTGTGTATCATAATATAACAAATATTTTCATGAAGACCCACCCGTAATTACTTTTGGAAGCCTTCTGGTAACATTACATTTTAGCTACTTCAAGGTCATTCTCGCAAATTCTTTTGAAACGAGAGTATAGGCAAGAAGAAGATCATTTCCAAAAAGTTTAGAAGGATGCAAGTCTCTGAAACCGGTTTGAGCGAGTTTGTGGAGCGAGCCACGAGGCAAATAAACTGTTAATTCAATAAATAATTGATATAAATTAGTCACAAAATGTTAATTCAAATTGGTATTTACTAGTGTGTAAATGAAAAAATTAAATATAAATAGAGTGAAAATGAATTTAATTGTAACTTATGTACATTGTTCCCAATTTATTTATTGTATCACACATAGAAATAAAGTTTAAAAATAAATAGATCGATAAAACTGTATGGTAACTTAGTGTTGTGTAACTTCTATTTAAAATTTATTTGAAATTACAATTGTTTGTTATATTGACACGATATGTTTCCAAACAAAACAGTGTGATCTAGAATATCGAGAATACTTTTTAATGCTACTAGTTATTCATTTATGCAGTTCACGTAATTGCGATGTACGATTTAGAAACAATAACCTTCTTAGTGTTGAGGGTATTGCACTAGTCTCTTGAATTACATAGTTAGTGACACAAAAAAATATGTGTCAACAAACTTTTCATAAAATGAGATACTTTATAGACATTTAAATAGATCCATTTGATTATACTATAGAAAAATGTTCATTAACAAAGCAATAAATCATATAACTTGACATCAAATGCTAGTAGATTGTTACAGTTTATTCAGGAATATTGACCATTTATCAATTATTATACAATGAAATTCACGTTTTTTAATCAATTATAGTCTATTCGTTATATAACAGGACACACTATTTTTTGGCATATCTTTTTAATTACATCATCTAGTATGCTAGTAGCACTTTTAACTCTGAAATTCAAAATTTCTTATCCAAAATTCTCCACCCATCTCTTAGAATTCGTATAAACCGGAAATATGCAGTCCTTTGAAGGTATTTCTAAGCTCTCGAATGGTTTTCGTTACTTATTGAACATAATTTTCTTCATTCGAAACTTGTTGACAGTAATTAAACACAAAACACGAAACTATAACGTTATACTGAAAAACTTAACAAATCGCTTCTTTATTTGGTCATTCCCAAGCCTTGTGCTTGTTAATTTTCATTTTATTTTTATCTTGAACTACCTAGTCTGGTTCACAAGTCCCATTTTCCTCAGAACATAAACCGGACCACCGAAAATTATGATTTTGGTCTCATTCGATTCGGAATGGCATCTAGAACATTATATCAAAGTAACAAGAGGGGCTGAAAAAAAAATGCAAAAGTTATAAACAATAAAGTAAAATAAAAAATTAGGGTTTGGTTTTTTTGAATTGTTTCCAAAACTATTTGAGATAATCGAAATTTGAAAAAAGATCCTTAAAGAGCAGGAAATTTCCTAAAAAAAAGTCCTACCTCCGAAACTGTACCGATAATCCTTATAATCTGAATTTAGCGGCGAAAATAACGGTAAAAATGCGTGGTTCGGCGGCCGCGTGCATCCTCCCAGTCTGACACATGAACTAAAAAAATTATTTTAACTGATTAAATATTAATATTAAGGAATAAAAAAAATTGGGTACTAAGTAGACATATGAATAAACAATATTCCGTAAGAAAAATGTCTATCACAATTTTTTTAATAATTATTTCAAAACAATGAATCTAGAATTTTTTTTGATTTTTTGGAGCTGATCTTAAAAGGGTTTAGAAGAGATCCCAGTTGGAAAAATTCAAAAATTTTGATTTTTCACTTTTTTATTAACAATGAAAGGCATTAAAAAATTAATTATATAAATAAAGCCATCAGGAATTTTTTTTTCCAATTATTGTTAATATTTTGTTTTATTATTGATGAAGGCCATATGACAAACATTTTTTTTATATTTTTAACTAACATTATTTAAATAATCGTTATAAACAAATGCATTGTTTATAAGATTATTGAAAACTTTTTTTTGGAATTTCATCCTTGATGAAAAAAATGATTTTAAACAAAAATCGTTTCTTAAAAAAAATTATTAACAAAAAACGCACTTGTTAATTGACAATTATTTTTGTTACTAAATATTAATATTAAGGAACCTTTTTTTGCAAATTATTATTCATCTTCTTTCGTATTATAGAAAAAATATTCTTTTATTAATTTTTCATATGTTTATTAAATAAAAAAGTTAATGACCAATTGAGCTAGAGGTTCATTCTAGAGCTTAATTTGTTTAGCAATTAATAACGAACAAAAAAGTGTTTATGTCGTATCTTTAATAGTTTATAAGTTATTTTAATAACAATAGGTAAAAACAGAAAGAAAACTACAAGTCCAAAAGTACAATATATTCAAAAATTATATAAAAAATATAAAATAACTGTTTCATATAAAAAATTATATATGGTTGTTTTTGTAATATTTTTTAGTATTTAAAAAAATATTTCGTATAAATGCATTTGTTTATATCAAATTATTTGTTTAATAAACAAATGAAAAATTAATAAAATAATTTTTTTATAATACGGAAAAACATAATAAATAACGATTTTAAAAGAAAAATGGTTCGTTAATATTAATATTTATAATAACAAAAGAAAATTGTTGAGTGCGTTTTGTGTTGATAAAAATTTTTTTTAAGAATCGATTTTTTTAAAAAATCATTATTTTCTTTAAGGATGAAATTACAAAATAAGTTCTCAAAAATCTTATAAACAACATTATTTAAATAATGTTAGTTAAAAATAAAAAAAAAATGTCATATGGGTTTCATCAATAATAAAACAATAATTGGAAAAAAAAATTCCTGATGGCTTTATTTATATAATTAATTTTCTAATGTCTTTCATTGTTAATAAAAAAGTGAGAAATTAAAATTTTTGAGTTTTTCCAATGGGGATCTCTTCTAAGATTAGCTCCAAAAAAACAAAAAAAAAATTAGATTTCTTGTTTTGAAATAATCATCGTTTTATGTTCACAATGAAATGGTGAAAATTAACTAATTATCAAAAGCATAAATAAAAAAATTGTGATAAAAATTTTTTTTACGAATTATTGTTTATTCATATGTCTACTTAGTGCCCAAATTTTTTTATTCCTTAATAATAATATTTAATCAGTTAAAATAATTTTTTTATTTCATGTGTCAGATTGGGGCGATGCGCGCGGCAGCCGAACCACGCGTTTTTACCGTTATTTTCGCCGCTAAATTAAAATTATAAGGATTGCCGGTACAGTTCCGGGAGGTAGGACTTTTTTTTAGTAACTTTTCTGCTCTTTAAGGATCTTTTTTCGAATTTCGATTATCTTAAATAGTTTTTGAAATAATGCAAAAAAACCAAACCCTTATTTTCTATTTTACTTTATTGTTTATAACTTTTGCATTTTTTTTTTCAGCGCCTCTTGCAACTTTGATAGAATGTTCTAGATGCCATTCCGAATCGAATGAGACCAAAATAATAATTTTCGGTGGTCTGGTTTAGGTTGTGAGGAAAATGGGACTTGTGAACCAGACTAACCTAGAAAGAATGAGTCTAAGATCTTAAAATTTACCGGTTGAATTCCGATGAGTGTGACGCTAGTTTTAGTTCTTCTACTATACACGCTGTGTGTACCGTCCCCTGTACATACATCTACTACTTTCTCTTGTGCTTGGTATTGTTCCTAAATTTTCAATGTCGATCTTAAAAAAAACTGAAATGTAAAATTAGATATCCAATAGTTATTCATTTGAATTTATACGTAATTATTTATTACAGAAAATCCCAAGTAACAAAAAGAAACAACGTTATGTAGTAGCAATTAAATAAATTATACTTTCCGTAACATATGATTTCACTCTCTTTTATTAAAAGGAGAATATATAATAAATATTTTCTAATCTTGTAATAACAGCTTGAATGCACCTCAAGGTTTAAGTATCAGCATCTTCCATGTGTTTGAACATAGTATGAGTTTACATTGAAAATGGTACTTGGTTAATAAATTATTAAGATATGCGTGCATAAACGTGATACCAAACATGTTTGGATGCTAACAAAGTGGGTTACGAAATGTAATAACTAATATACAATGTGTCTTTAAAGTAACGCATAAATTGATTAATAGCTTAATAAACAGTAATATGAAAAAATCGTGAAACAGGTCGATTTTTGATTTCCATTCACAATTTTTTAAATTTACGGATTTCTCTTGCTGAACTGTTTCCAAAAAGTTACCACAAGTTGATTCAAAATGGTGCGTCAGGTCTGAAACGTATCATTAAAGATTGGATAGTATCGTGAGAACCTTTCCTCTCCGATCATCGTATGATCACTATTAGGTTAGAAGTGAAATTATCTAAAGATAACGATATGAAGAAAAGGTGGTATTTCCGACATTCTCAAAACAAAAGAAATACGAAACTATAATCGATATCACAGATATCTTCTAGGAATTTTACTCAAGCGACCCCTACGCGTGAGTTTCACTATATCGGTTACTCTGCTTTTAACCACTCCCGCACTTTTTGTGAGCTTCACTATATCGGGTACTCTGCTATTAGACACTCCCGCACTTATTTCCGCACACTCTGTTGGATAATCGATTCGAAGTTTCTCTCGATGCTCATCAGGTTGCTCTTGGTTTACTCCAGCTTCTTCGGATATACATTCCAGTGGAAATAACCGTTGAACAGGACGTTGTAACGCTCTTACGTCGTTACTTAATGGGTTGGCGCCTTAACTACAGGTGACGGGTTGCCTCGGGCGCCAGTTTATTAAAGTGGTATGCTCCACTCGCGCCGGGCAGCGTTAGTGAAGAATTAAAATACTCCAGGGGTCACTTATGGTGGTGACAAGAGTGTGGCGGCCGGTCGGGCAGATTTTACTTGCCTCCCCGGGTTCGTAACCTGGGTATTAGCTGTTTAACGTTCTTACCTATTTGCGGAGGTTTAGTGGTAATTGGAGTTGGAGAGAAGAGAATCCAAAAGTTACGTATTTACAAAGAGTCTTTATTAAACAAATAACGAAAAACTAAACTAAATGTCCTCTAATTCGGGTAGGCGGGGCAAAAGCACTAGTACTAACTACTATCCTACTGGTTCAAAACGGTCTCTACTACGGTGAACTACTACGGTGAGTAAAACAAAGCTATGCAAGCGGAAGCAACAAAAAATGGGCGGGGTGCGGTGGACGGTTAGCGGAAGCCGGGTGGTGCGGTGGACGGTTAGCGGAAGCCGGGTGGTGCGGTGGACGGTGAGCGGAAGTGTGCAGAACTACTACGGATTACAAGCGACCCTCTAGGTTAATCAAAGCTGTACTTTCGGGGGATACGGCTCTCGGCTTCCGCGGTA